>JAINUG010000052.1:232997-882997 GCA_029706075.1 Aldrovandia affinis | reverse complement strand
TTTTTGTGTGTGTGTGTGTGTGTGTGTGTGTGTGTGTGTGCGTTTGCGCATGGCATGCACGTGTGTGTGTGTGTGTGTGTGTGAGTGTACATGTGTGTGGGTGTTTTTATGCACGTGCACATGTGTGGGTGTTTTGTGTGAGTGTGTGTGTGTGTGTGTGTGTCTGTGTGGGTGGATGTTAACGCTGGCATTCTCTAAGGAGACAGCGTGGTGCTCCACGTGAGGTTGCTGAGGTTGGGCAGAGCGGGTGCCCGCTGGTGGACGGGGGGGGGGCGAAGGCTGGTGAGCGCACTGCAGAGGAATCCAGGCAGCTGGGTCCAGAAATCACAGCTATGAATATTTCATACCATCTGCCGTATGAAAAAAAAAAAAAAAAGGGCACAATTGGTTAACGCCGTTCCAAAGCTCAGCTGTCAGTTCCTATGTTATTAAAGGCCTTGTCTCCGTGATTCGCTAGCCTCGACGGGTCCAGGCGGGGCTAAATCTCAGATTACGAGCCCGTTGCCGTACGCCCCCGGACTGAGGCTGTTTATTTTCTTGTCACAAATGTGACTATGTCATCGCACCATCCTTTATCTTGCTGGGGTTTCAACCCTTAACATTTTTGTTTCAGATTTTTCCCAATTTTTCTTCCCAATTTAGTAACCAATTATACCCTCTATTTGTTTCAATTTGCCCTCCCCCACGAACCCACCGCCCATCACTACAGGTCAAGCTAATTCCCCTGAGGTCGGCGATGATCCGCCTCCTCCGAGACTGAATTCTCCCAGCTACTTTCTAGAGACGCCCTTTGCGCTTCTCAGTGAGTTTGTGCCGGCTCTCCCTCCTCCCTCCCCCTGGGGCGGACAGCCAATTGCGCCCCCCTGATCGGGGCTCCCGGCCAGGGCTGGTCTGGCGCGGTCAGGTTTTGAACCACGGCTGCAGTGGGCAACTTGCATTCCTAAGCGAATTTTTAGACCGTTACCGCTGTGGAGGCATCTCTTTAACCCATGGAGGCTTTGGGGAAACAGTAGACAGGTAGATGCCCTGCAGAGGGTCTGCCAGTTTAGAGAGCAGGTTAGGGAGTTAGGGTTTCGCCTGGTGTCCTGAGAAAAGACGCTGATTTTGGGGGCTTTGGTGGGAGAAGTTTTGGGAGGTTGAGAGTAAACTTGTGATTTCCTGAGCGTGATGCAGGGCCCGTGTGCAGTGTACTAACAGGGCAGTGACAGTACAGTGTGTTTGTGAGATCAGCATGACTCTTCTGTGCGTATGAAAGTGTGAACTGTTTATCACATGTATCCAGGTGTGTGTGTGTGTGTGTGTGTGTGTGTGTGTGTGTGTGTGTCGGCAACTGTGTTTGTGAGAGCTCTGAGATGTGTGCCATTTACAGTATGTGTGTGTGTGTGTGTGTGTGTGTGTGTATATGTGCATGAGTGTATGTGTGGGAACGCATGCATGTGTGATGTTTGTGTGTGTCTGTGTGTTTCTATTAGTACATGTATTACTGTGAGCACATATGTGAGAGAGTGTGTGTGTTGTGTGTGTGTCTACAGTCAGTATTAAGCACCCAGGATCTATCAAGTACCACCACATCTCATCCTCTTTTGTTTTAATTTGCTAGTACAAAAGGTGTAATTTTCACGAACAGAAAAACCGCATGTTGAATAAGTACAAATAACACTAATGACAAAAATACTTTTCTAGGTTTGGCATGTCAACCCTCTGATGCGACGGCTATGTGTGTCAGGAGGTGTCTCTCCTAATTGCTTGTGTGCGTTTGGGGGAACGTTCTGGCAAAGATGATTCGGTCTTTCAGAGACAGCCGATTGCACTCCTCAAGCGACCCGCGTCAGATAGAGCACAGAGCGTGCTGTGAAAATGTTCCCCTTTCAGTCTGCTGCGTAGGGCGGAACCGTAGCTCGTCATTTCAGGCAGGTCGCCCGATACTGCGCTGCGCTCGCCCCGGAGTCGGAGATTGAGATGAATGCCTCGCGGTGTTCACGGCGCGGTGTGCGAGCGACGGGAGTCTTTTTGACGCGACCATCGGTCACGAAATCGCCGCCGTTTCGCCCATCTCCGCCGCTCGGCAGTTCATTCTGGGGTGTTTCTGCCCCCACCCCCAGTGGCAGGAGGAGGAGTGGGGGGGGGGGGGGGCGGAGAGGAGTGCATTAGAGTACGAGAGACGGGACCCCCATCAGATGATCTGAATGTGTACGCTGGCTGGCGTGTGATGCGCGCGGGATATGAACGCGTAATGCTCTCTCAGAGGCTCAGGTGCACTGATGGAGTGTGTAAATTGTGTTTATAATTCCGCACGCTGCGCGCACTCAGGTGTGGCACGGTGGGGGCGCCTCACAGCTTCAGAGCAGGGTGAGAATGGGGCTCCGCGTGTGTGGAGCTTGTGGCTTCTTTTTGGGTACGTCCAAAGACAGGCTGTGTAGGCTGATTGACAGTTTCTGTTACTGTGTGTCTAAAGGATAAAGCCATCACTGTAAT
This sequence comes from Aldrovandia affinis, assembly GCA_029706075.1. Taxonomy (NCBI): domain Eukaryota; kingdom Metazoa; phylum Chordata; class Actinopteri; order Notacanthiformes; family Halosauridae; genus Aldrovandia; species Aldrovandia affinis. Next base: position 880,522 of record JAINUG010000052.1, on the reverse strand, counting down.
GATGCTGTCTTTTCCCCCCATTTAACATCACTCGGTCATTTCTGATTAGAATTGCATTGGGAAAATTCATAGCTTTATAAACCTTTAAAGGGCCACTGTAGTCATTTCGGCCATATACGAAAGTATCCTATATTGAGTTTGTGATCCACTGTGCTTCATTGTGTTGCTTTCTGTTGTTTGAACATGATGTACTTGCACATAAGATACATTTTCAGAAGAAGATATCGATAGAGGAAGGTGTATCTTAGCAGAGCGTGAAACTGTGAAAAGTGAAACTTAATTATTATTTTTATTTTTTATTTTTTTACGTTCCTTTCCCGTTTTTCTCTCCCAATTTAGTGGCCAATTATACCCTCTATTTATTTCGTTTTGCCCACCCCCACAAACTCGCCGCCTCTACAAGGCAAGTTAAATCCCTGAGGGCAACGAACTCCGCTTCCTTTGAGATGGAATTTGCCCACCCACGTTCTGGAGTCATGCCCCCTTCCCCCTGGGGCGGACAGCCATACGTTACTCCCGATTGGAGCTCCCTGCCAGGGCCGGTCTGGTACAGTCGGGTTTCGAACTGCGATAGGCAGCTCACACTCTAAACGAGTGCGTTAGACCGCTACGCTATTTGAGGCCCCACACTGTTCATTTTTAGTGATACTCACACACTGCAGCTGCAGGAACTTCAGTAAGACTTCGATTGGATAGGATTTCTGTTTAAAGATAAATATTTCACTGTAGTAATACGGAGTAGTCTCACAGTACGGTATCTGTGTGGCGGTGGTCGATAACCCCTATTGTGAAGGTTCTTTTTAAAAAAATGTGGGTTGATGAGAGCAAAACATTCATTAGATGGTGACTGGCCGATGGGATAGCGGCCGAAACTTGACCGGCTCAACGTGGGGTTTTCGTTCATGACCACTGGCCTAAGATGCCTGCCACTGGAGGAGATGACCTCTCTGCCATTGATTATTTTCAGTTGGCCCGGGGTCAATCCGGCATCCCGAGACACCAATCAGCCCTCGCATGGCTTGCCTGTCCCGCCTAGACTACCTTCAGATCGATGTGTGTGAGTCACTGGACCTTACAGTGTGGGGAGTGGTTTGGAAAACCTGTCGTCTCTGTGAAAATCACTCAAAGTGTGAGTGACCTTCGGCTCCCCTCGGCGTCTCTTCTATGAGGCACAGGTTTAGGAAAAGTATCTTTTAATAGGTTTTTTATACAACACTTTCTTTAAAAAGTTGTGAGTTCTACCAACTATAGAAGCACAAAACATTACATTGGACATTCGAAACAATGATACAACTGGATTTGGATCAAAGAAGGAAAACAAATCTTTTTAAAGCAAAAAAGCAAAAAAGGGTTTTGTGCTCAGGTTTGGGCTCCCCAGAACATGCCTCCTCTGGGAGGTGAGCTGCATGACCAGTTCTTTCCAGTGGCTTACTCTCCATCTCTCTCTCACCCCTTTCTTGTCCTTTAAAAAGTCTGCCAAAACACTGTCCTGGAGAAGGTTTTGGATCCTCCTCTGGAGAGTGACCAGGTCCACTGTTTGTTGTTGGTAGACCTTGATGTTCCTCATCTCCCACATGACCTGCTTGACGATGTTGATGATCCTCCACTGGCGCTGCAGGTTTAGGAAAAGGCGAGAAGATATAGCTAATAGGAGCCCCTCCAAGGCTGAACTTCCACGGTGGTGACGGTTCTCCATCAATGCATGTCGAAAAAGACCCACCTGAAACACATGCTCAAACCACTAGGCCCGGGAATCCTCCCCCTTTCCGTCTGTTTTCAGCGAACGTGCCGTATAGCAGGCCCCTTTCCCAGAGCCACGGCGTCTTTGAAAAGCGTATTCCCAAAAAACGACAAAAAGCGAGCGTAAATAAACAGAGAATGTGGGAGTTACATAACGCAGGTGGCGGAATGCTAACGTGAAGGAATCGGATGGGGAGGGGGTGGAAATCAATGGGAGGATTTCTGCCTGTTTCAGCTCTGGAGGTTTTGGCCTTAATGAAAGGGGGGGGTGGCATTCATGAGGGAAATAATAATAAATTATAATAGTACATTTAAATAATACCAAGAGGTTTTGCATCCAAGAATCTCCCATATGGTCATGCATATCAAACATTAGCGTTCCATTATTAAAACGGCTAAAAATAAAGATGGAGGGGCCTTAGATAGCGTAGCAGTCTAATGCTTTTGCATTGACTGGTTCTTTACGAGTGTGAGCTACCTACTGTGGTCCCGGTTTGAAACCCGACCTTGGCCAGGAGCCCCGATTAGGGGCGGTGTTTGGCTGTCCATCCCAGGGGGAGGTGGGACGGTGAGCCAGCACAAGCTCACCGAGGGACAGAAGGGTGTCTCTAGAAAATAGGTGGGTGAGTTCCGTTGCATATTTCTTTACATACAATCCATTTATACAATGTTGTGAACACTTCAGTCAATCAGTTGATGAAATGAATGGAAACCCTGATACTGGAAGGTCATTGAACCTTTTCAATAAAACAAAACTAGGTTCAGATCGAACTAGCAGTGGTTGAGGTGTGCCATAAGACTTGAGCCTCACAGATGCAAGCTTGTGTTGCTAATATGGCAAGGGACACAAATAACAAACAGCAATGCGCAAGGACGTACCTTCTCCCTGAGACTGAGTGTGGGGCCGGCGCCTTGAAAAGCACTCTTCTTCAAACACATCTTTACATTTCTCTGGTAAACAGAAGCAGAGATTTCCAGATTCAAAGTGGGGTGGGACTTACCATAAATGTGCCAATAAAACATGAAAAGGCACTCCTTCCATTCTTTGGTCCGTTACTTTGACAGGCATCGTCTTAGAACCAATTGCAATGGAAAGGGACAGGTTTTTAGCTTTTGATTGATATATGAACCATGTTCCTAGGCCAATAGGGGGCCGAGATATCACCCAGAGAGTTTTGTAAACAAGGTATTCAGCCATTTTGATCCCAAGGGAAAGATGAGATAAGATAAGACAGTCATAAACAGTGATAGCACAGACAGGCCACAGGAACTCAATGCAAGCCCACGGGAACTCTAGGCTAGGGGTACAAGCAAACATCTTGGATTTGCTGAAAGTGTCAGTTAGCCTCTTTGTTTAGTCCTGGACAGAGGGTGTTTTGCAGCCTGGTATAGTTAGGCTAGATTTCTATGATATGTAGCACATGTATAAAATGTTTTTGAATACATATAAATACATTTAAAAAAGAAAAGAAAAAGAAAACAATTTTTTACATTTTTTATTTATTTATTTATTTATTCTTTTAATTTATTATTTTATTGATAGAGACTGCTCTGATGCATGGTACATTTGCTAGGCATTATGTACATATTTTATGTTTTGTATGAAGTGTGATGTGTCTTTTTATCATTTTCTCATACCAAGACCTTGTTGTGACAGAAACATAAATCAAAAGTCTTGGCACACATTGTGTGTTGGCTGTGTGCAATGAAATACAAGAATTTCACTATCATATAGCTGAGACTGTTCTGAAAAAAATGAGGTATAGGACTTGATGGTAAGAGGTAAAGGTTGAAAACAATTTAACAAAAAGTAAGAGGAGGGAAAATCGGCCAAAATAAGCTTAGGTCTCTGTTAACTTATTGTTTTCTATCAGCACAATCACACCTCCAATCACACGTTGCGAAGAAAAAATCACTGTTGAGATGGCAAGTTCAGACTGGAGACTAAATTAGCAGCTAGTCCAGACAAAACAATGAAGGGTTCTCTTTGGGGGGTCTACAGTTGGGTCAGTGGGAGCTTTTCTGCAGGGCTGTGGTAGGTTGCCAAGTGCTCCACGGTAACGGTCATGTTTCCGTGCTGACTTCCGCTCGGAACCTGTGTGTGTGCACTGCCTAGGCACACAAGCTGAGGCGGGGGGGGGCAAAGAGGAAAATAAAAGTTGAAGATGGTCTAATCAATAAATTATGAGAGCATTAAAAGCAAAGGGCTGGTCTGCTGGGAGCTGTTGAGCGTGGGCGGCCTTTGTTACGAAGCAGGCTTTTAGCATTTCTCAAGCTCTCTGGCCGTCACAGTGGATCTCACTCAAGCTGAGGGGGGTGGGAGGGGAGGAGAGGCGGAGGGATAGTTTGTCGGGGGGGGTGGGCGGAGCGGGTGCTGTCCTGGCTCCCTGCCTTAAAGAGGGGACACATCTTCGGAGGCTCAGAGCAGCAGCTGGTGTCGGGGGCGAGAGGAGAGGAGGCACTCACCCCCGGGGCTGAATTCTCTCTCTTTCCAGGTAATCACTCCCTTCCGAAGACTCATCCTTTGCGCGGAGAACAGGAAAGAGATGGAGGACTGGATCAGCTCACTGAAGTCCGTCCAGTCCAGAGAGCATTACGAGGTAAGAGTGCTCCCACCGCTCACCCCCCCCCACCGGAATTTCACAGCCCATTTGTGCCGGCGCCTGAGGATGGACGGACGGACGGAGGATGGAGCTCGACCACAGGGGAGAGCAGAAATCCGATCGGCGCCCGTCCGTTTGCTGGTGTCTCCGTGCGCACGTTTCTAAGTCTCGCCGTTGTTATTTGGTATTAAATCCCATTTGAAACATCCCTGTGCTGATTTTCTGTAAGCGCAGTGGAGAGGCAGGGTCAGACCACCTCCGACACGCCACTCCTTTGAGCCCCCCGTCTCCGGGGAATGCGAGGCACGGTTCGGGGTCCATACGCGTCGGCAGCCCTGCCGCAGGGAGTGGGGGCATAAGGGTGTTAAAAGCTGCGTCTCGCCCTTCCCCGGTCCGCGCTGTGTCGCTCAGGGCTCCTGTTGAAAAGGCTACTGCAGGGATTGCTCGTTGTTAAGGTCGAGAGATGGGATACACTCTGCGTGCTGTAAGGGGTGGTGGCCAATGGGGAACCGGTCCGCCAAAGACCCTTAAGTGCCGCCGGTGTCATGAAACATAAACTCCTTTGGCAATAGCAACCGCTGTACTAAAGCCAGTGTGATATGTGATTAAAATAGCCACCCCGTGTGAGGCTTAACACTGTCTGCTGCTGACGGTATGATTGTGCTATAGCTGCCACCTCCTCAGCCTCAATGTATTCAGCACCTGTTTGGTTTGGTGGAAAACTTGAATACGGTTACCTAAGACCCTCTCTGAAGTCCACTGCAGTAGCCCACCCTCCAGGTCCAGAGCACACGATAGCACCGGTTGTGTCTCACAGACAGACAAATCTGTTTGATGGACAAGCTTCCCGGCGTAATCAATAAGACTGTGTTTGCATCATCTCTGTTTAGTCTGGCCATCGTATGCTTTGTCCTTAATGCTGACAACTGAATTTAAGCACACATTTTCATTGGAGTTTTTTTTCTGCTTCTTATGTGATATATTAAGTTCAGCATTTACTGACATGAAAAATGTGTTGGAAAAAGTGACCATTGCTTAAATGGATTAGCCAATGTTCAGGACCAATAGCAGTGTGGAAGTTGGGGGTGGGGGGGGCAGGGAGGTGGGGAGGGCATTCTCTCAGTTTCCTGTTGATGTCTTTCTGAAAGGTTGCGCGTTGGTCAATGTATGCCGTGGAGACGTGTGTGTGTGTGTGTGTGTGCATGAGTGTGTGTGTATGCATGTGTGTGTGAGAGTGTGTGTGTGTTTATGTATGTGTGTGTGAGAGTGTGAGTGTGTATGTATGTATGTGGGTGGTCTAAGTGCATGCTGAAAATAAGCTATTAGCTCTGTTAAGTGCTCTTTTAGGGCTTGGAGTCTTATCCCGGTGCTGCCAACTTGTCTAACTTCTCCTTTGCCAGACGGCACAGTTTAATGTGGAACATTTCTCAGGGATGCACAACTGGTACGCCTGCTCCCACGCCCGCCCAACCTTCTGCAACGTCTGCCGAGACAGCCTCTCCGGGGTCACGTCCCACGGCCTCTCCTGTGAAGGTAAGGGCTCCACACACTCCCCGCACCCCACTCACCGTCCCCTGCCCATCTTAGGAGCTCCTGTCCCACTCACCATCCCCTGTACATTTAAAGGCCAATTTATGCTTTACGCGACAAGGTCCCGCGACACATCACATGACGTTCAGAGTTTTGACAGCGTCGCGTTGTCTCTATGGCAACCAGCCTGAGCAAACTGACATTTGTTTACGGCGACAAAAAAGGCTAAAGGCTAGATGACTAACGTTAACAATGTATGAGGAAGATGAGTTGGGTTTGGCGAAGGAAAAGGAGGTTTTGAATCGAATCATTGTCATTATAATCATTTCTTGAGGAGTTGTACATTTGAGGATACCTCCTCACGTGCTCCGCTAACAAGTCTTCAAGATCAGGGGTGCTCTCTGGTACTCGCCACTCTGAGCCACACCTGAGGAGGGAGTGATGTTTTATTTTTTTTAATAGCTCTCGGTCTCGAGAAGTTGATCTCAGAGGCGACATAGCGGCCATGGCGCGCATCGGCTGGCCGGTTTCGAGCCGTAGTTTCCCGGTCAGCTTTTTAATATATTTATTTCTTTTTTGCTTTGTCGTAACCCACCGTCAGGGGTGAATGGCAATGCTGACTTTGTTCTTGACGGGAACTCTTCAATGCTGGCCGGGCGTGTTCCAACACAACGCGACACCCTGGGTTAGCGCGAACAACCTGCTTGGGAAAGTGCACCTTCCAGAGTATTATTATTATTATTATTATTATTATTATTATTATTATTATTATTATTATTATTATTATTATTATTATTATTATTATTATTATTATTATTATTATTATTATTATTATTATTATTATTATTATTATTATGCCATTTAGCAGATACTTTCATCCAAAGCACTTTTATCCAAAGCAACTTGAATGCATACATTTTTCAGTATGTGGTCCCAATGGGAATTGAACCCGCAACCTAAGCGTTGTCAGCGCCATGCTCTACCCACTGAGCCACACAGAACCACAGAGTAGCATCCGGGAGGTTCCAATGCTCGCTCTAAAAATCGCGGACCGTGCATTATGCATGCTAATGAAGTGAAATCATGTGGAAAGATAGCACTAATTGGTGGGATGAAGTACGTGGACGGCAACCATTAAGCCTGGCCCGCTGCAAGTGGTACCTGGGACCGGGAATTCCAAAGCTTTGCCTTGTTTCTCAGGTGTGACGCCCTGTTAGCTTGTAGGGGGTGAAAAAATTTAAAAGAAAATAGAGAAATATGATCATTTTAACCATGTTGTTTTAACACAGGAGTAGCCTAAAAAGTATTCCTTAATAGTTTTTTTTATTGATTTATGTTTAATTGATTGACTGATTAATACCACTTTGTTTTTGTATTTCTTTTATTATTGTTTCAGATTTTTTTCCAGTTTTTCTCCCAATTTAGTAGCCAATTATACCCTCTATTTATTTCGATTCGCCCTCCCCCCACGAAACATGATCCATTCAACATCCTCTCTGTAGATTTTTTTGGTCTCGATTCTGAGGTTTTTTCAATTCAGAATGTCCCGAAAGCTTCTCTTCTCTGTGCAGCTGAGTCACGTTTTGTAAGGAGTTAAAACGCCTGCAGTCGTGTCTATTGACTTTTGTTTTTTTTGGGGTGTTTTCTGTACGATGGCATGCTCAGTGCTCAGTGGCTCTCTCGTCCATCAGACACAATAGAAAACTCTGTTTTTATGGATAAAAAGGGCCAATAAAAAATACAAACAATAAAAACAAACGGTGGAAACAATACAGAGGGAGCGTGGGACTTTTAATGAGTAAGGATGGAGAAGACGAGCAGCCTTTAATGGGCCCGGACGAAGAAGTCGAGAAGCCGGGAAGGATAAGTGTTCGCTCGTTTGTCACTTCCATTTCTCGCACGGTCCAAATCGATACAAATTGATGCGCGGGGCTGCAGGATAGACCCGAGCTGATGGATTTAATATTCCTCCTCGGCTAATTCGACAGGAACATCCTGAGTGTCTTGGTCCATTAGCGGGAACGCCCTGAATGCCGTTGTTCGCAATTGATCCATAACTTAAAATAAATAAATAAATGATTTGTTTCAGATTTTTTACTTGTTTTTCTCCCAATTTGGTGGCCAATTATACCCTCTATTTCTTTCGATTCACCCTCCCCCATGAACCTCCACGGGACAAGCTAATATGTAAATGCAGCATGGGTAATGAGCCACCATACATCCCTCTAATCCATCGAGAGACTGTGAGCCGCGTATGGAGGATGTGTAACGGGGTTTACGCAGCCCTGAATTAGGATTTTGCTGGAAAACGGGGGCCAGGGCCCGCAAAAGCAGCATGCCGACACCCGCTCTCGGCGACAGGTGGTCCATCTCCCTACGGTGGCCAAAGCAATCGTGCCAGTCCCACACCGCGCGCTTCGATCAGGCTCGCGATAGCGTCCAGTCGGACGCGTTCGATGAAAGGGCCCGCATCAGGGGAAAGCGTTCGGCGGCCCGGTGAAAGAGCCCCGGTGCAGGTTGGCGCCTGGATATCGCTGGGGAGGACGGCCCCTGATTGTGCGGGCGCACGGGTCGAATCGCTGTAGGAGGTGGCCGAGCGATCAGTCGGGTACTCAATCTTCAGTCCTGCCACCGACCAGATGAGCGTTCTTAATCAGATTAAGCCCGAGATTTGATTTACTCCGGGAAAATCTAGAAAACAGATCTGCCAGCCTTCGGTTAATTGGACCTCACAAAAACATAGGCGCCGGTGGTGTGGGAGGCTTGATTCGGCCATGTGTGCACGTGCACGGCGTATGTCGTTAGGGGGGGTCTGTTCAATCCGACGACAGTGCGTTTGCCAATTAACTGTAATTAGGTTTCAGGAAGTATTGCAATTTTTTTGTATACTTGCTTTTCATGCTGAAATGAACAAACAGTATCTATTAACACTTGCTTTGGTGTCTTACGTTGGTTAAATACAGGGCATTGAGTAGAGGAGCACCTTACTTTTCCCCTACAGTGTGATAAATGAGAAAAATGTATCTACTCTGGATACCATGCCTATAATGCTGTTAGTTTTCCCTCAAGGAGGGGGAAAAAAAGCAAAACAAACAAACTCAAACAAATTCTGACTAATAACTCCAATGCAGCCATGGTGTCGGGGTGTGTGCGCCTTGTCCTGGCTAGACACTTTAAGCCTAGAGGTAATATATCAAATCATCATATTTGTAAAAAAATCTAACAATAGCCGCAGTGCATAATCCTGCCCCTCTGGGTGCCCAGAGTGCAAGTCGCCCACTGTAGTTGGGGTTCGAGCCCCAGCTGCACCAGCCCGGGGCTGGCCAGGAGTCCCGTTCGGGGTGGCGATTAGACTACGGCAGCGAGCTTACAGTACAAGGGGGGGATAGTTGATATGAAAAGAGGGTACAATTGGCGACTAAATTGGGAGAAAATGGGGGAAAAAATCTGAAACAAAATGATAGCGTGTCCCAGGCAGTTTGAAAGGGTGCCAAAAAGGCGATTGGCCAGGGCTCTGTTCAGACATCCAAAAACAAAAACAGCGCGAGTGAGACACGTGTGAAAGCCTAGAAGCAAAGGCCCTCACAGTGCCGTCTGTGAAAGCGGTTTTGGAAAAGCACTGAGAGGAACAGAGGTCCTTTTCACCGCTGTGACAGGTCCCGGGGCGTCGTATGTTATTACTGCATGTATTTCCACCAGCGTGCATTCCCCCCCTTCCCCCACAGCCCGCGCGCACACCTTACACCGGCCACTCTCTCGTAGCCATGCTACACAAACCATGTTCTGACATGTCCGGGGCGGGAAGGTTTTTTTCCATCAACATTCGGCTTAACGAAACGAACACCAGAACGTCGGTCACTGCAGACTTTAAAAATCAATAAATAAAATACTTTCTCAGCCCACAGCTTCCCTCTTCATTTCTGGCTTTCACTCTTTTTCCTTTTTTTCTGTTTTGCCTCTGATAAAGTTATAATGCAGTCATAGATGCAGTTGTAAGCCCAGTGCCTCTCTCTCTGAACGCTGGCGGCCATGTTTTATGTAAATGTCGCAACACTATATAAAATACCTTTGACATGAATTACCCCTGTAAGACAGACTGTTGCAGTCCACTTGCTGATAAAGTGGTGCACTTTAAGAGCTCATGTATACAAAGTAATTATGAATACAGGCTTCACCGTGCTTTATACCAGATAATGTTCCACTCAGTGTAAATATTTGCAGATGCCTATACCCCTCCCTTTGCAATAATGAGTTGTTGTACACAATGCAGAATGCAGAGTAAACATACAGAATAAAGACCATAAAAAGGCAGGTGCTTTTGTTGGGGAAGACTAATGGCCTCTCTCTCTTGTTTTTTTGTCTTGTGTTTTTCTTGCAGTGTGCAAGTTTAAAGCCCACAAACGATGTGCGGTTAGGGCCACCAATAACTGCAAATGGACAACGCTGGCCTCTATTGGGAAAGACATCATCGAGGATGAGGATGGGGTGAGTTACAAAGAGGGAGAGGCAGCGAGAGGGAGGAGACAGGGAGGAAAGGGGGGGAGGAGGAAAGAGCAGAATAGAGGGAAGAGACAGGGAAATGGGGAGATGGAGGGGGCAGAGGAAACAGGAAGTGCATCATTGCTGTCTGTTCTTGATGGTATTGTATGGCTGTTTGTTGCAGATTGCGATGCCCCACCAGTGGTTGGAGGGGAACCTGCCTGTCAGTGCCAAGTGTGCGGTGTGTGATAAGACGTGCGGCAGTGTGCTGCGTCTTCAGGACTGGCGCTGTCTGTGGTGTAAGGCCATGGTGAGAATCCAACTACCTCACACTCTCACTCTACCTCACTCTTATACACTACCTCACACTGTTACACTACCACACACTCTTATACACTACCTCACCCTCTCATACACTACCTCACTCTATTATACACTACCCCACACTCTTATACACTACCTCACCCTATTATACTACCTCACACTCTTACACACTACCTCACACTTGTATACACTACCCCACACTCATACATTACCTCACACTATTATACTCTACCTCACACTATTATACTACCTCAAACTGTTACACTACCACACACTCTTATACACTACCTCACACTATTACACACCACCTCACACTATGATACACTACCCCAAACTCTTATACACTACCTCACACTCTTATACACTACCCCACACTCTCATACACTACCTCACACTATTATACACTACCTCACCCTATTATACTACCCCACACTCTTATACACTACCTCACCCTATTATACTACCCCACACTCTTATACACTACCCCACACTATTATACACTACCTCACACTCTTATACACTACCCCACACTCTCATACACTACCTCACACTATTATACACTACCCCACAGTCTTATACACTACCACACACTCTTATACACTACCTCACACTATTATACTCTACCCCACACTATTATACACTACCTCACCCTATTATACTACCCCACACTCTTATACACTACCTCACACTATTATACACTACCCCACACTCTCATACACTACCTCACCCTGTTATACCACCCCACACTCTTATACACTACCTCACACTATTATACACTACCTCACCCTATTATACTACCCCACACTCTTATACACTACCTCACACTATTATACACTACCCCACACTCTTATACACTACCTCGCCCTATTATACTACCTCACACTATTATACACTACCCCACACTCTTATACACTACCTCACACTATTATACTACCCCACACTCTTATACACTACCTCACACTATTATACACTACCCCACACTCTTATACACTACCTCACCCTATTATACTACCTCACACTATTATACACTACCCCACACTCTTATACACTACCTCACACTATTATACTACCCCACACTCTTATACACTACCTCACACTCTCATACACTACCCCACACTCTTATACACTACCTCACACTATTATACACTACCCCACACTCTTATACACTACCTCACACTATTACACACTACCCCACACTATTATACACTACCTCACACTATTACACACTACCCCACACTCTTAAACACTACCTCACACTATTACACTACCACACACTTCCATACACTACCTCACACTCTTACTCTACCTCACACTATTATACACTACCTCACACTCTCATACACTACCTCTCTTACACAAAATGGCTTCTAACTGTTTGTAATTGTTGGTATTGGTTAAAGCTGGTTAATTGCTAAGTCTATGGGCTTGTTGTCTTCACCACCGGCCTTCTGAGCAGAATTCACGGCCACCGCCTATCTCGGTCGGCCTTCGTCCGGCTATGATGTGGACTCAAAATGTCTCTGCTTGGACAGGTGCACACGGCCTGCATGGATCTGTACCCCCGGAAGTGTCCCCTGGGCCAGTGCAAAGTGTCCATCATCCCCCCCACCGCCCTCAACAGCATCGACTCGGACGGTAGGTCCCTGAGCCCAGGGCCATTGGCTCCTTGCGTGGACTGGAAGTCCTGGAAACCATGGGGTCACGCAAGAGGGTTTTTAGATTTTATTTCACCTTTATTTAACCAGGTTAGTCTCATTGAGATTAGAAATATCTTTTTCCAAGAGAGACCTGGCCAAGAAAGCAGCAATAGATTACAGACACTACAAAAATTACAACATTTAACATAACAGCAGACAAGCAATAATGTTCAAAGTTTCACATCTGGTTACAGAGCAGTCTAAATATGTGGAGCAACTAAGGGTCAAAGCATTTACAATATTCACTTTACTCCATAGCTTTAACCCTTGCTTTAAAATCAAATTGGGTTCTATTGTATGAGTGTTATTATTTATTTTGGCTGACTCTGGAGCAATATTCAAGGCATTTGTGAAAAGATTACACTAAATATGTACTACAGGATCGAGAACAAAATAGCATGAGCACACTAAATTAAATTTCAAGCTTACGAAATCTATGCTGAAATATAAGCATACAGTTGTAATCATACATACACATGCACACATAATACCTAACAATTGTCCTAAATCTGTCTGATGTGCAAATAGACTCTAATAGTGACCTGTAAGAGTGGTAATTGTAGGTTGATATATTGCGTCGTATGATTTATGCCGCTAAATGGCAGCAGAGGACCCAATCCCAAACGGCTTGAATCAGTTATGACACACAGAAAACAAGGTGGCACGTGTTTTTCCTTCAATGTGCAGTTTCTGAAAGGTTGTCAGCGTGGTGTGAACTTTACATTTCTCCGTTGCCTTGGTTACCGGTCGCCTGGGGGCGGGGGCGGGCATCTGTGGACGAATGAGGAGACAGACTATCACGTGACTTGCTGTGTTTGCGGGAAAAAAAACTGTATCCAGGACATTTAAAGACGGCGGGGAAAAGGTCAGGATTGATATTTTAGCCCTTAACCAGACGCTCTCCGCCAGCGGCCTTCAGTTCAAGGCAAACCTGCGTGCACACACTGTGATAGGGAGAGATAGACACTCACACACACACACACACTGCGATAGGGAGAGATGGACACTCACACACACACACACTGTGATAGAGAGAGATGGACACTCACACACGCACACTGTGATAGGGAGAGATGGACACCCACATACACACGCTGTGATAGAGAGAGATGGACACTCACACACACACACACTGTGATAGAGAGAGATGGACACTCACACACACACACACTGTGATAGAGAGAGATGGACACTCACACACACACACACTGTGATAGGGAGAGATGGACACACACACACACTGTGATAGAGAGAGATGGACACTCACACACACACACTGTGATAGAGAGAGATGGACACACACACACACACACTGTGATAGAGAGAGATGGACACTCGCCGCATTTCAAGAGTGTTCCTGTGACCTTTGACCTTTTCAGACCCAGTCAGGGTAAGCAGGTGTGTTGCCGATCGTCGCGTTTCCTCACATTTTTGTCACGTGGCCCTGTCAGGTGGGGAGAGGGGTGGTAACAGCCGATCAAGAGTGAGCCTCACATGAAACAATGTATTCCCCCATTTCTCTCCGCATCCTTGTGTCCAATAAAGACAGCGCCCCCAGTCCCCAGTGTTGGGGGGAAAAAATCTGTGACAAAAGAAGCAGTTTATTTTGCTCTAAACCTCACGGCATCAGTGGCAGAGTGCAACGTCAGACCGGCTGATTGGCTCCCGTAGCCTCGGCTTTGTGCGTGCGTAGCTTTGCATAGAATGCGCACTCCAGGAATGGTGCGGGAGGAGGGTTTATTCACGGATATTCACCGTTACAGGAGGGGCTGCGAAAGTCTGATGATAGGAGTGTGCAGTGTGCTGACAGTTTTATTGTTTCCAGATGGCTGTGTGTGTGTGTGTGTGCGTGTGTGTGTGTGTGTGTGAGTCAGGCCCACGAGAACACTAAAGCTATTCTTTCCATCGATCACGGGCCATACCCCCACGGGACAGCTTCAAGGCTTTCTATAATAGGAGGGCATTTCGAAATAGCGATGTGTGCCATTAATAATGCAAAAGCTGACCCCAGGGCCTCGGCTAGCGTAACGGTCTAAGCATTCGCCCGGAATGGAAGCTGCCTACTGCAGCCGCAGTTCGAAACCCGGCTGTGCCAGTCCGTCTCTGGCTGTCCGCCCCAGGGAAGGGGGGAGGGTGAGCCGGCACGAGCTCACTGGGAAGCGCGAAGGGTGTCTCCAGAAAGTAGGTGGGCGAGTTTCGTCTCGGAGGAGGCGGATCATCGCTGACCTTAGGGGAATTAGCTTGCCCCGGAGTGACGGGCGGCGGGTTCGTGGGGGAGGGCGAATTGAAAGAAATGGAGGGTACAATTGGCTACTAAATTGGGAGAAAAACAGAAACAGCTGACAAAAAACTGACCCCAGACAAAATGTGCTGACAGGCGGCCGCTGCTGAAATATAAAAAGATAATGAAGGTGAAGCATCCAATGGCCAAGCACCCAATTAGCATTGGGCAGCAATGTTAGCATAATGGTTAGGGAACTGGGCTTGTAACACAAAGATTGCAGATTCGATCCCAGGTGGGGCACTGCTGTTGTACCCTTGAGCAAGGTACTTAACCTGAATTGCTTCAGTAAATATCCAGCTGTATAAATGGATTGTATGTAAAAGAAAATGTAAAAGGAATGTCTGCTAAATGCCTAAAAATGTAAATGTAAAAATGGGGGGGAGGGGTAAGGCTGGCCGATGGGAGTACAGAGGGACAGAGGGGAGAGGTGGAACATTATAGGAGTGTGGGAGGAGAGATACAGAAGGAGAGAGGGAAGAGAGGTGGAGTTGTGGGGTTCCCTGTGGCTCAGTAGGTAGAGCATGGCGTTGGCAACGCTTAGGTTGTGGGTTCGATTCCCACTGGGACCACATATACTGAAAAATGTATGCATTCACTACTGTAAGTCGCTTTGGATAAAAGCCTCTGCTAAATGGCATATATTATTATTAGGTGGAGTGATTCAAGAGGAGAAAGTGAAAAGAGACGGAGCAATAAAGCGAAGATAGATAGAGAAGATATAGAGATACGGGGGGTCGAGAGAGGGAAGAGAGAGATGGAGCGGCACGGGAGGAGAGAGGGAAACGCAGGAGGTGAATCCCGCTTGGTCCCTCTTCCTTTCTCCTGCGGGGGTTGCCCCTCCTCGGTGACAGGCCAGCAGCGCCTCTGAATCTTAATTGGCCGTCAGCCGTGCGCGGCACGTGGTGGCGCTTCGTGACTTCCTGCCTCGCTCAGGGACTGTCAACATCTCACTCACACACCGCAGACACACCAGGGCAGTCACTGTCACACTCAAGCACATGCACACGCACGCACGCACGCACATAAATGGACCATAAAATATCATATAGCACATAAATGCACAAAGCAATTGCCTGCAGCTGTCTGCGTCTTCATGAATGAGTCTTCAGACAGCGTTTACTGAACGTCGCTGTTGTGTGTTTATATAAGTTAGAGTCAACACCGTGATTCCTTCAATCGAATGCTGCAATTACAGATAGCTGCATTAGCACACTTACATATCCTTTTTTATGTTTTTGTTTTGGTTGGTTGTACTGTTGTCAAATAGTTATAACTTATTTTTTAATGTGTTAATTACTGTGGTTACCTTTGTGCTCGCATTTCCCATACTCGATCGTAGCCACAGAAGAGGACATTAGTGACATCGTTCGCGTTGAATAGATCCTCGCGTTTGGAACTGGGCTGCACAAAAGGGCTCATTAATACCCCGAGACGCATCCGTAACGACCGTCTGAAGGAGCTGTTTAATTATGATAACGCCTCATATTAAGTCGCGGACCGCCGATTCCCGAGCCCGGTACCACCGAGTGCGGCTACCGTCGGCAAAAGTCGCACGCGCGGCTCTGTGTGCAATGCGTGACAGCGGCGTGGCTGCCGGGGTTGGGGGGGCTAATCGTCTGGCCCCACAGCCGGAGGGTTGCTGGGTACGTTCCTGGCTAGGATGGGGCACCACAGACCTGAATTATTTCAGAAGATATCAGACTGTGTCAATTGAGAATATGCACAAGCATATTCTGTGTAGCTGCTCTGGATAAATGTGTCTGCAAAATAGATACTAATACTACTACAACAACAACTGCTAGAAATAATAATAATTATAATAATTATCATAATAAAGGCGGCACAGTGGTGCAGTGGATAGCGCTGTCGCCTCACAGCAAGAAGGTCTCGGGTTCGAATCCAGGCCGGGGGCCTTTCTGTGTGGAGTTTGCATGTTCTCCCGTGTCCGCGTGGGTTTCCTCCGGGTACTCGGTTTCTTCCCACAGTCCAAAGACATGCACGTTAGGCTAATTGGAGAGTCTAAATTGCCCGTAGGTATGAGTGTGTGAGTGAATGGTGTGTGTGCCCTGCGATGGATTGGCGACCTGTCCAGGGTGTATTCCTGCCTCTCGCCCGGAACGCATGCTGGGATAGGCTCCAGCCCCCCCCCGCGACCCTGACCAGGAATAAGCGGCTTAGACAATGGATGGATGGATGGATGGAATTATCATAATAATCATCATAATAATAACAATACGTAGGATTTTTAATGCTAACACATAAATTCCCTCACCTTATGGGTGTATGGCACATAAAGAAAGTATGGGTAATCATTAACTGTGCAGTTCGTAAAACCGATTGAGGGAAAATATTGTGCGATATGGCATTTCTCGATAAGCGAAGCCTGATTCTTCCTCTTTGCTGCTGCTGCTCCTGCGCTGCTTGCGTGTTGTTCAGTGGCACTGGAGTGAACACGGCTTTTGTCTCTTTTCTGACAGGCTTCTGGAAGGCCACCTGTCCCCCGTCCTGTGCCAGCCCGCTCCTGGTCTTCGTCAACTCCAAGAGTGGGGACAACCAGGGGGTGAAGTTCCTGCGTCGCTTCAAGCAGCTCCTCAATCCTGCGCAGGTCTTTGACCTGGTCAACGGCGGTCCACACTTAGGGTCAGTCGAACCGTGGGTAATAGCTCAGGGCCCTGGGTGCAACCAGACATCATTAGACGTTGTTCACCGGGGAAACGGTTCTAATCGGAAGTGGCTCAGTAGGCAGAGCATGACGTTGACAACGCTTAGGCTGTGGGTTCTATTCCCACTGGGACCACATTTACTGACAAATGTATGCATTCACTACCGTAATTCGCTTTGGATAAAAGCGTCTGCTAAATTGCATGTTTATTAATAAAGCTTCAGTTTTTTGTAGGTTATAGCATCTTTCACCGAGTATCTGATTTGTCTTCATATCTGGAACCAATTGTTATTGTTATTGTTATTGCATTTTGACCCAAATCATGACATCCATTAGACTTAAAAAACAGTAGATCCTTTAACTTGCAAGATTTGCAGGATTTGCATAATCCTTTGACACAGTGAAAATTGATTGATGGAGCAAATCATAATTTTGCTCATGTTCACCTTTGGAAGTATCAGAGAGTAATAATGTACTAATTTACTATTTAGTAGTAATTTCCTAATTTGTTATGTTTTTTGGTTAGTGCCGGTGGAATACTGACTTCCAAAAATAAAAATGATGATAATAATGTCAATAAAATAAAATTGTGTTCATTGGGAACATTCATTATTTTTTTAAATGCTATAATGCACTATTTTTATTTATATTTTATAAAAAAATGGATTTTTATCCTTTGTGTTCTTATTTCAAAATTAATGATGAGAATACTTTTTTCAGTAATTCTTTCAATTTTGTACTGAGTAATATGTAATTTAATTTAGTAATATTTTACATGAGCCCTTTGAACAAATCCTCCATTAAATCCCGGGACAGTGTACATTACATTACATTACAGGCATTTAGCAGACGCTCTTATCCAGAGCGACTTACACAGTTTCACATTTCTTCACATACAATCCATTTATACAGCTGGATATTGACTGAAGCGATCCAGGTGAAGTACCTTGCTCAAGGCTACAATGGCAGTGCCCCACCTGGGATTAAACCTGCAACCTTTGCGTTACAAGCCCACTTCCTTAACCATTATGCTAACATTGCCACCGCAGTGTGCGTTGCTGATTATGACGTTGTCATGTGGGGTTTTCTTTTTTTTGTCCTTCAGCCTACGCTTGTTCCAGAAGTTCGACAACTTCAGAATCCTGGTGTGTGGTGGAGACGGAAGCGTTGGCTGGGTTTTGTCTGAAATTGACAAGCTGAACCTTCACAAACAGGTAAGGAGCGGAGTGTTACAAGTACGGTGTCCAGCTGCCAACAATGATGTCTATTACAGTGCTACTCCCCTGATCTCTTGCACTAACCATGATTAATCTTGCCATGTATAAATGTACTTTTTAACAGTCGCTAAAGTGTGTCTGCTAAATGTTGAAAATGTTAAATGTTTAAAAAATGAGCGTACGAGAGCCTCGGCCCCGGTGAGAGGGAGCCAGAGCTGCCGATCGACCGGAGCGGAATGTGTGTCTGAGGGTATGGTCTTGTTGCAGTGCCAGCTGGGGGTGCTGCCCCTGGGCACGGGGAATGACTTGGCGCGGGTGCTGGGCTGGGGGCCGTCCTGCGACGATGACACACAGCTGCCACAGATCCTGGAGAAGCTGGAGAGGGCAAGCACCAAGATGCTGGACAGGTACTGAGGCATGATGGGAGGGGCCTGTGGTGACTTAACCTGCCATACAAGGCAAAGTGGGAGCGGCCTGGGGGGGTAACATAGCCTGCCATACAAGGGGAAGTGGGAGGGGCCTGGGGGTAACATAGCCTGCCATACAAGGGGAAGTGGGAGGGGCCTGGGGGGTAACATAGCCTGCCATACAAGGGGAAGTGGGAGGGGCCTGGGGGTAACAGCCTGCCATACAAGGCCAAGTGGGAGCGGCCTGGGGGGGTAACATAGCCTGCCATACAAGGGGAAGTGGGAGGGGCCTGGGGGGGGTAACAGCCTGCCATACAAGGGGAAGTGGGAGGGGCCTAGGGGGGTAACATAGCCTGCCATACAAGGGGAAGTGGGAGGGCCTGGGGGTAACATAGCCTGCCATACAAGATGAAGTGGGAGGGGCCTGGGGGGTAACATAGCCTGCCATACAAGGGGAAGTGGGAGGGGCCTGGGGGGGTAAAATAGCCTGCCATACAAGGGGAAGTGGGAGGGGCCTGGGGGGTAACATAGCCTGCCATACAAGGGGAAGTGGAGAGGCCTGGGGGGTAACATAGCCTGCCATACAAGGGGAAGTGGAGAGGCCTGGGGGGTAACATAGCCTGCCATACAAGGGGAAGTGGGAGGGGCCTGGGGGGGTAACATAGCCTGCCATACAAGATGAAGTGGGAGGGGCCTAGGGGGTAACATAGCCTGCCATACAAGGCGAAGTGGGAGGGGCCTGGGATAACATGGCCTGTCACACAGGGGATGTGGCTAATCTAGCCTACAGTACGACACGGAGGAAAGTGGCAGGGGAAATTTGTAGCATGGCCTGTTGCACAGGGACACATGGAATCAGTTTACACTTGCTTTCAGTGCTACCAGATCTTAGTCATATTCTGATCAATCAAGACAGCTTTGCCAAACTTCCATTTTCACATACATACAGACTGGAGAATCTCCTGTGTGTCTGATTTTTAAACCCTCGCTAAAGAAAATACTCTCAGTTCAGTGTACCCGTCTGCAGCTCAACAGCAATGCCAGCCAGGTGAATTCGGCTGCAGAAGGTGACACTAGCAGCTGTTCCCCTTGTTTCTAGGTGGAGCATAATGACGTACGAGATTAAAATACCTCCGAAACACAGCTGTCCCGCCACGCCGGAGGAGTCGGAGTGCCAGGTACCTGTCCAAAGAACACCAGCACACATCACTTCCCTCAGACTCTTTAATGCTCCTATTCAATACAGTTACTTAATATACATGCCATTTAGCAGGCTTTAGCAAATTTTTTAGTATATGTGGTCCCAGTGGGAATCGAATCCACAACCTAAGCGTCGTCAGCGCCGTGCTTTACCCACTGAGCCACGCAGGACCACTCTTACCACGACCACCACAGTTACTTTGTGAACAATGTGAACAGTGTTTAATGATACTTCTTATGTGCCACTCGTTATGGCTTTCCAGGGTTTTAAAAATAACCGACAATGTTGCACTTTTATGTCTGTCATCAAAACAACAAGTCTTTAAGGCGGTAAAAAAGAAATTGCACTGAAATATGACCTGTTTGCAGGATGAAAAAACCCTCAGGGCAGTTACAGCCAGATTCTGCCTAGAACAACGGAGCATTCTCAAACATTTGATTTGATCCAGGAAGGATGAGAGTAGATGTTAGATTTGGGCTAGGATCAAATGGCGACTGAAAAAACAAAACTGGTATCGCATTGACGAAACCTCCTGAATTATAATTTTTAGGTTAATCAGAATTCTCCAAATTTCTGCATTTCTCTCAATTTCGTGGTATCCATGACTACCATGACTGACCATTTTGTTGCCTTAGCATAGCGTGTTATGGAATCGTCACTGCCGATGGCACTGCCAATCAATGCCATGGGCACTGAGTAAACAATATTGAGCGCATTGTTGTTGTGACCACGTCCCTTCCCCACTGAGGCGTCGTTGTCCCTGTTCCTGTTCTGAAGCCCTCGCCAGAGTCCGCAACGCTTCTTAAATGTTGTCTTGCCGCCGTTGCAGTTGCAGATCTCGGCGTACGAGGACTCGGTAGCTGCTCACCTCACCAAGATCCTGAACTCAGACCAACACTCTGTGGTCATATCCTCGGCAAAGTGAGTCGTCACCGCCAGCGCGTTTACATTTTATCACTGTGTTAACCCCCCACCCCCCAAAAAAAGAGCAGAAACGAATCTCTCACTCTTCTCTCCTCCTCTCCCATCCTCCCCTCCTCCCCTCTTCTCTCTGTCTCCCATCTCCCTTCTCCTGCCCTGTCCTCCTCTCTTCTCTCCTCCTCTCCCCATCTCCCCTCTTCTCTCCCCTTCTCTCCGTCTCCCATCTCCCATCTCCCGTCTCCTGCCCTGTCTTCCTCTCTTCTCTCCTCCTCTCCTGTCCTCCCCTCTTCCAGAGTTTTGTGTGAAACGGTGAAGGACTTTGTGGCCAAGGTGGGGAAGTCCTACGAGAAGAACGCGGAGAACTCCTACGAGGCTGAGACCATGTCTCTCAAAGTGAGTCCATTGATAAGTGCTTCAGCGCACGCTGATGATGTCGGTCAGTTAGGACTGCCTTGACTGGGTTTGGTTTGATTTGAGCCATCGGGTTTGACCTGAAATGTGTTTTTCTTGACTCTAGGCCCCACATTGCGCAGTTGTGTAAACTCTCTCTTGTCTCCCTCACCTTAACTCGCTGTCTTTCTTTCTCTTTCTCTCCATTTCTCCTTCTCCAACTCTGTCTTTGCTCTCTCTCTCCCTCTCTCACTCCCTCTCTCTCTCTCTCTCTCTCTGCATCTCCATTTCTCCCTCTCTCTCTCACTCCCTCTCTCTCTCTCTCTCTCTCTCTCCATGTCTCCATTTCTCCTCTCCCCCTCTCTCTCCCTTTCTCTCTGTCCCTCAGTGTGCCATCCTCAACGAGAAGCTGGATTCGCTCCTCCAGACGCTCAACGCCGAGGCCAAGGCCACGCCCCGCCCGCCCCACACCACCCCGCCCATCGTGGAGGAGGAGCCAGAGGAGGAGGTGGAGCCGGAGGAGGAGCTGAGCGAGGAGTCACTGAGCGAGCTGAAGGAGAAGCTGGAGGAGAATGTGACGGAGAAGGGCTCCCCGCCACGTAAGGTGTTCAGGGCCCGGGAGCAGCTGATGCTGCGCGCCAACAGCCTGAAGAAGGCCGTGAGGCAGATCATCGAGCAGGCCGAGAAAGGTGAACACCCCCGCCAACACAAACACACAGATTCATCATAACATCGCCTAAAGCGGGGCCCCGGGTGGTGTAACGGTCAAAGCATTCACCCGGAGTGCAGGTTGCCCACTGCGGCCGGGGTTCAGTCCCTAAAGTAGGTGGGCGAGTTCCATCTCAGAGGAGGCGGTTCATTGCCGGGGTATTAGCTTGTCCCGTAGAGATGGGCGGCACGCTCGCGGGGGAGGGTGAACTGAAGAAATATAGGGTACAATTGGCCACCAAATTGGGGGAAAAAATTGGGGGGGAAATCTGAAATACATTATAAAAAATAATAATAATAATAATTGAGATTAAGGAAGCCTCAGATTAAGGAAGCGTTCGCTCGAATCAACGAGATGTGAAAGGCTTCCTGTTTCGCGTGCGGCTTTGCTGTTAACAGGTCTCTCCGTGCCGTGCTGTGATGGGCTACGGCCGTGTGTGTGTGTGTGTGGAGGGTGCTGTGTGCGTTCGGTGCCGGTGTGTGTGTGTGTGTGGAGGAAGCTGTGTGCTGTGTGTGCTCGGTGCCGGTGTGTGTATGTGTGTGTGTGTGTGGAGGAAGCTGTGTGCGCTCAGTGCCGGTGTGTGTGTGTGTGTGTGTGTGGAGACGTGTGTGTGTGTGTGTGTGGAGGGTGCTGTGTGCATTCGGTGCCGGTGTGTGTGTGTGTGGAGGAAGCTGTGTGCTGTGTGCGCTCAGTGCCGGTGTGTGTGTGTGTGTGGAGACGTGCGTGTGTGGGGTGAAAGGAGAAACGGGAGAGGGAGGTCGTCTGGCCCATTCGTCAGGGAACTGCCAGCCCGACACTCCCGGTGTGCGAGCGATCCTGCTCCAGACTCCATGCTCAATCAGCCTTCCTGTGTGTGTGGGAACAAGGCGGCGCGGTTTATAAACATAGATACCTGCTCCGAGCCTTCAGAACGCCATCGACCCGATCCGAGATGCTCGCGGACTGTGGTCACCTGAGACATGTTCGTCCAATAAATAGTCCATTATTTATTTATTTCCATTTAATCCCATGTAAAGCGCTCTTATAAGAGCGTCTGCTAAATGCCTATAATGTAATGTAAAAGACACACTCACTCATTCACACACATGTAATGCATGGAAGTGGACATGCTTTGTGGTTTAGGTCTGGGCATTCGGTCAGATTCTCAAGTTCCATGTTCCAGGCATTTAAATATCTCCTACAATAGGGGAAATAAGTATTGAACACATCAACATTTTGTCCAGTAAATGTATTTCCAATGAGCCTATTCAAGTGAAATTTGCACCAGACTTTGGTATTAACTCAAAAAATCCAGACAAAAAATCTAAACATTAAAGTCCATATGTAAATAAAGTTATGTGTAATAAAGTGGAATGAAACAGGAAAAAAGTATTGAACACACTAAGAAAAAGCAGTACACCACAGCAAGGAAAGGCAAGGAACCAGCTGAAAACCATAACTAATTAGGAGGCAACTCTACCTCCAATCTGTGCTAATTAATGTCAGCTGGGTTAGAATATATTGATGGGCTATAAAAGGTTTTTTTGTTACCAAGGTGCCACACAAGAAACATCTAATGATGGGTAAAAGCAAAGAGCTCTCAAGACCTTCGCAACCAGATTGTTGCAAAACATGAAAATGGAATTGGCTACAGACGTATTTCACAACTTCTGAATCTTCCAGTAAGCACCATTGGGGGCATTATCCGTAAGTGGAAGCAACATCACTCCACCATCAACCGGCCACGCACAGGAGCTCCTCGCAAGATTTCTGATCAGGGAGTCAGAAGGATACTTAGAAGAGTAGCCAAAGAGCCAAGGACCACTAGGAAAGAGCTCCAGAAAGACTTGGAGGCAGCAGGTACAACTGTGACAGAAAGGACAGTAGGCAATGCACTCCACCGCCATGGCCTCTGTGCACGCTCAGCCCGCAAGACTCCACTACTGAAAAAAAGACATGTTGAAGCTTGTTTAAAGTTTGCCAAACAGCATTTGGACAAGCCAGTGAACTACTGGGAGCATGTACTCTGGTCAAATGAGACCAAAATTGAACTTTGGCTGTCACACAACACACCATGTTTGGAGGAGAAATGGCACTGCACATCACCCGAATAACACTATACCAACAGTGAAGTTTGGAGGTGGAAGTATCATGATGTGGGGCTGTTTCTCCTCTCGTGGTACTGGCAGACTTCATATCATTGATGGAACAATGAATGGAGCCATGTACAGAGAGATTCTTGAGATGAACCTGCTACCATCCACCAGGATGCTGAAGATGAGACATGGGTGGACCTTCCAGCAGGACAACGATCCAAAGCATACAGCAAAGGAAACTCGCAATTGGTTTCAGAGAAAGAAAATCAACTTGTTGGAATGGCCCAGTCAATCACCTGACTTAAACCCAATTGAACATTTGTGGAAGCATCTGAAGATCCAGATTCACAAGAGGGCCCCCCGCAATCTTCAAGATTTAAAGACAATCTGTTTAGAGGAATGGGCCAAAATCACACCTGAATACTGCGGGCGATTAGTTACTTCATACAGAAAGCGCCTTGAAGCTGTCATTACAAACAAAGGCTTCTCCACTAAGTATTGAATTAATTTCAGTTAGTGTGTTCAATACTTTTTTCCTATGTCATTCCACTTTATTACACATAACTGTATTTACATATGGACTTTAATGTTTACATTTTTTGTCTGGATTTCTTGCGTTAATACCAAAGTCTGGTGCAAATTTCACTTGAATGGCCTCATTGGAAATACATTTACTGGGAAAAATGTTGATGTGTTCAATACTTTCCCCCATTGTATATCTCTCCCTCTAACCCCCCCCTCGCTTTGAATTAAAATTGAATTCAGTTTAAAAACATCTCCCTTGATTGGTATAACATATTTGAAAATGTAATAAAGCTTTACAAAAACTAACATCAATGACTTTGAAGTAACACAATCAAAAGTTGACGCTATAACAAATATACAAATATATTTCAAATATGAAATCTGATGAAAGCCCCAATTAAATCTCTCCCTTTCTCCCCCCTCCCTCTGTCTCCCTCTCCCTCCCTCTCCCTCCCTTTCTCCCTCCCTCCCTCTCTCTCCCTCTCGCCTTCTCTCGCTCTCCCTCCCCAGTGGTCGACGAACAGAATGCGCACACCGAGGAGCAGCAAGACCCGCAGTCCCCGGCTGAGTTTAAAAAGGAGGGCGAGGACGAAAACAAGGACAGCGAGAAGGACGAGGACACCAAGGACCTGGAGTCTCCGTCCTGTATGCCCGCTCTCTTTCTGCTTTTTTCCCCATTTTTCTCCCAATTTAGTAGCCAATTATACCCTATTTTTCATGTCAATTATCCCCTTCCTCATATTGAGAGCTCACTGCCATCATATCCTAAAACCGGCAGTGACATGCAGCGGAGCACCACCTCCTCTGAGCCAAAAACCTGCCAAGCCGTCACCGGTATACACAGAACCACTCTTATACGAAGCGAGCTCGTATTGGCTTCCCTCCCCCCACCCTGAGGCAGCCAGCCAATTGCCGACGAAACTGGCGTAACCTGGTGGAATCTAACCCCGGTCGCAGTGGGCAGCTTCGGACATTCTACCGCTACACCACCCGGGAGGCCCTTAGCACTCTTTATTTTGATATCGGTTTACAAGAAAAGTGTCTTTTTTTTTGCTGCACGATGTGTGTTCTGGAGCAGACTGCACATGACAGCTCAGAAAATGCATCAGACGATAACATAGAGGGCACGAGTGCTGCCACCTACTGCCAGAAGTCTGAATTACAGCTGCGCAGTGACGTGGAGAATCTTCAATATGAA
Source organism: Aldrovandia affinis (assembly GCA_029706075.1). Classification (NCBI taxonomy): domain Eukaryota; kingdom Metazoa; phylum Chordata; class Actinopteri; order Notacanthiformes; family Halosauridae; genus Aldrovandia; species Aldrovandia affinis. Next base: position 854,560 of record JAINUG010000052.1, on the reverse strand, counting down.
TTTTGCTTTAGGCTTGCTTAGTCAATTTAGGATTGAGTTTAAGTGCTGCTTGTCAAACAGGGGCATAAGTCTTAATGAGCATTTACATTGCAGTCCAAACTCAGATACTTTTAAAATCCAACACCCACAGGTCTACCTCTGTAATAGAATATTGTATTGCTCCTACTGCTGTTATCAGTGTGAATAAAGCTTTGCCAGAGCAGTTGTAGGAGGCTAATGCCCAGTGCTCTGATCCCTGCGCCAGCCAATAGAGAATAGAATTGATGCAGTACTTTTGACCAGTAGTATCGGCTGTACAGCTTTGAGGATTATTCCCACAATGCCAGTGTGATGGCTCTTATGGCTATGTCATTATACGCCACAGTGTTACTTCCTGTTTACATGAATGTGGGTTTCCTGCCCCTGAAAGGCTGTTTTTTGGCTGGCTGAACCCCTTGGGCACCCCTGCCTGTTCCACCCCATTCATCTATCGCACAGCTGTTAGGCAGCTTTTGTTTTTTTGGTGTTTTTATGTTTTGGGTTGACCATCTTGTGGCAATATCTTTTGTCCTAGCCCTCTGAACTAAAAAACACCAACAAAAATTAAAAACCCACCACCATAAAAAAAACATACAAAGCCACTGTAGTAGCTTCAACAATTATTTTTTTACGTAGAATTTTACCCTGAATTAAAACATTTGCAATTTGCCTTTTAAAATGTTGTTTGTTTGAAACTGTCCTTGCAGTTGTAAGTATTACTACTGTAGAATACTCAAAACTATGTGTTATGTTAAAAAGAAACGGTGAGGCCTCCCGCGTGGTCCAGTGGTTACGTTCGACACTGGCCACGGCGACCGGGGTTCTATTCCCCGTCGCGCCAGAGTCGGCTCTGGCCGGGAGTGCCACCGGGGACGGTGATTGGCTGTCCGCCCCAGGGAGGGGGGAGGGAAGACGAGAGGATGTTCGCTGCGCACAGGAGTGGCTCTGGAGTACCGGGTTATGGTCCACGGCCTGGCGAGTGCTTCTCGGAGGAGACGATACTTCACTTTTGTCACTACCGGTCACAGGGCTACGGCAGCGAACTCACATTACAAAGGGGGGATTGACTTGAAAGTAGTGGGTGTAATTGGCTATCAAAATGGCCAATGGCCAAACAAATTCTTTCAAATAAAAAAGAAAAGAAAAGACCCAGTAGGGTCCCGTCTGAGAAGCGCTGTGTTGTGTTGAGTTTTGGATCATGTGTAATGCTGATAGTGGAGTATAACTGTAGGTTAAATATAGATGGGACTGGACAATTCATCTAAAGAACTTGATTGGTTGATTGGCGATTTGTCTGTTTGTCCAGCTGCTAAGACCACGCCTTGCTCCCCCACTGAGAGGCACGTGAGTCGCAGTAGCCAATCATGTGGCTCCTTCTCCATGCCCCCCTTCACCACCAGCAAGGAGAACCTGCCTGTGCTCAACACTCGAATCATCTGTCCTGGTATGACTACTGAGACCCACATGAGCACACACTCTTCCACGTCTCTGTTCAGCGGATGATTTGTCTGTGTCCTTGTGTCTGCAGGATTGCGAGCCGGTCTTGCCGCCTCCATAGCTGGGAGCTCGATCATCAGCAAGATGCTACTGGCCAACATCGACCCATTCGGAGCCACGCCCTTCATGGACCCGGATCTGGACTCACTGTAAGCCCCTTCCCCCCCCCTCTGCTGTGTGGCTAGGTTTAGTTGCGTGACCACCGGATGACCGCCTCTGAAAATGGGAGTCCGTTTTCATTCAGTGCTTTTTTTTACCGGAAGATATCCCGTGTAGTCATTATGAACAGGTGTTTATTATTATTTATTTTTTTGCAGTGTCAGTGTCTGAGTTATGATGTCATTCTTTACACTGCGTAATGACGTGGACAGGCTTGTTCCGCAGTGCCATCATCTCCTAGCCATAATTAATCTTTTTACAGCTCTTAAGTCTCTCTTTACCTTGTCTCTCCTCGTCTAAACTTTTTCCGCCAACGATATGCCGTGTGTTTTGAATCACAAGATTTAAACGGGCCACAACCCCTGTTTTTGCCCCCGCAGAGAGGGGTATTTGGAAAGGTGCGTCATGAACAACTACTTCGGGATCGGGCTTGACGCCAAGATCTCTCTGGAGTTCAACAACAAGCGGGAGGAACATCCAGAGAAGTGCAGGTGAGAGGCTTTCTTTCTTCTCTTTCGCTTTTTCTATTTTCCCTTCATTCTCTTTCTGTTATTTGCACTAGTCGTGCTATGTTTTACGGGTCTTTACAAAAAAACGAATGAAAACGTTTCAGGAAAAAAACGGCACTTCCTCATTTCAGGAAATGCCGATATCATCCTATGCATCAGACGTGGGGATTTTTAAAAATGCTTGCTTAAATTTGTTAAAGTCAGGAGTGTTTTGATTGGATTGAGTAAAAGGCATCAACGTGTATGCCTGAAAAAAAAATAATAAATTCTATTTTTGCGAACGTGGGGAAATTTCCAAAAGGGGTTCTTCAGTTGTCGACTTGCGAATATGCAATTTCTGCTCCGAGATCATTGACAAAGGAGCTCTTAATTAGCGCGATTAGCAGAGTTGTGCGACTCAAGTCACAATTCTGATGACTTCATAAAAAATAAAAGTGCTTGAGACTTGACTTAGACTCGTATGTCTATAACTTGGACTAGACCTGGATGACTCGAGAGAGACTTGTTTTGAATGTGACTTGAGGACTTGACGTCTGAAATTTGGGACTTGTGACTTGTGTAGCCTGAACACGTTGACTTGGGATTTCACTTGAGACTTACCCTTCATGACTTGGGACTTGCTTGAAACTTGAAGGTCAAGACTTGAGACTTATGACTTGGCATAACAGTGACTTGGTCACAACTCGATTAGACGGGCTCTTCAGCTGTGTGGCGTCGCTCTGCTTCCCATAGGAGCCGCACTAAAAACATGATGTGGTACGGCGTGCTGGGCACCAAGGAGCTGCTGCAGAGGACGTACAAAAACCTGGAACAGAAAGTCCAGCTAGAGGTGAGACACTGCAGTGGGACACAACTGGATCGCAGCCACCAATTCCCAGAATGATACGGTGTCAGGCCAGTGTGGGTGCTTTGTAGCCCAGCACTAAAACAGTGGACTCAACAAATCAAGGGGTCTCGATTGAAGACCATGATTAGTCGATTGATTGAACGAGGAGTTCTTTTGTTTGCCCTGATAGAGCAGGAGCCAAGCAGGAGCTTGCTGCGTATAAAGAGAGTGGAGGAGAAATAGGGTACAATTGACTACCAAATAAATAAATAAAAATAAACAAAATAAAAATAAAAATAATATATATATATATATATATATATATATATATATATATTAAATAAGTTAATGGGAAATCAACTTTTGGAAAACAATGTAAAGAAACAACAACAATTGGGCTGGAAATATATATATTTTTAAAAAGCTTAGTGTCCCTTTGTGCTGTTGTCCTTGTTGTGACCGACAGGTGAAAACGCTCCTCGTGTGCGCGTGCTTTCACCCGTCTGTTGCGTGAAAGAGCCGGCTGGCGTACGGGCCACTGAATGCATGGCGACAGCAGAGCCCGGGCCTCACTGCTTTCCCCTTGTGTGTGTGTGTTTGTGTGTGTTTGTGGTCCTCCAGTGTGACGGGCAGTACATCCCGCTCCCCAGTCTCCAGGGAATCGCCGTGCTGAACATTCCCAGCTACGCCGGCGGAACTAACTTCTGGGGCGGGACCAAAGAGGACGACGTAAGCTAATAGTAGTTTGGTTGTTTAGCTTGTTGTTTTCTTTTTACATTTTGACAAATTGGAACGGAAGCTGTACTTTGTTTCCACGTGGCCCCTGTTGACCCAACATTGCATAAGGATTCAGTCCTGATCAAAGGGCTGACCAGTACAGTAAGATTTTACATTTTAGGCATTACGCAGACACTCTTATCCAGAGCGACGTACACAGTTGACATTTCTTTACATACAATCCATTCATACAGCTGGATATTTTACTGAAGCAGTTCAGGTTAAGTACCTTTGCTCAAGGGTACAACGGCAGTGTCCCCACCTGCGAATCAAAACTACAACCTCTGAGTTGCAATACCAGTTCCCTAACCATTACACTACATTGCTCAGAAGGGTGTTTCACTGGGGGTTCAATGTCTTGTTGTTTCTGGGCGATGTTATCCCTGGACACACACTGTTCTGTAAGTGCTGTGCTCCCGCATGAAACGAGGGACACCTCTGTCATTTTATGTTGCAACACTACACTACACTACGCGAATGAAAATCTGCAGTGGCACAACCATTGAACAAGACCTTCTTTGTTTTTTTTACACCGATCATTACAATGAAAGAAACTGCTGTGCGATTCATGTTTTCAAGAAAATGTGTTCTGCCTCAGTATTTTTAATTGGAAACAGCCAAAGCTTTTCTTTATTATATTTCCCAGAAAAGTACAATGTACAACACTGATGTCATATAATAGAGACCTCTGCTGTGGAAAAGCAGCATATTTAATTCAGCAAAAATGACATATCAATCCAAATGGATACTGGATGTGAAGGGGAATTACTTTTTACTAAGCATAACAGTTTTAAACGTATTTATACAAATGTGAAGAAATGCCACCCTCTAGTGGAATGAAAAATACAACACGAATTAAGGTGAAATGTGAGGTAATCATGATTAACCATGTAGCTTGTGCATTGCAAGTATTGGAGGCACATTTAGTCATAATCATGCAGTATTACTCTTATAATGCACCGCTAATAGGTTATGCTAAACTCTGCTGAGACTGTTTTATCAGATTTTATTACTGGACTTTTGAAATCAATATTTCAGCATCTCATTCTGATCATTTTGTTTTGATATTCAAGATGTTCGAGCTCAGATTCACCGTGGGTTTCTACCAAGCGCTCGTTTTGAGCTGCCACCTTGTCGCGTCGTGTCCGATTGTGAACTACAACCATGACATTATTTATTTTGGATAAATAGAATTTTTCAATTTGACGTATTTGATGCTGCCTTGCTTGTAGATCTTCTGCGCACCATCGTTCGATGATAAGATCCTGGAGGTGGTTGCGGTTTTTGGCAGCATGCAGATGGCAGTGTCCAGAGTCATCAAGCTCCAGCACCACCGGATCGCTCAGGTGAGCTCCCCTGCTCTTGAGGGCTCAGGTGAGCTTCTATTGTGGTAGCTACAGGTGAACCACCTTCTATAACTATGGCATGGGTCAACCCTCTTACATCATGCAAGCCCAGGTGACCTTTTCTCTGTCATCATAGCCCAGGTGGGCTATACAGTGCTAGCACAGCTGAGATTCCCTCTGTCATGGTAGCCCAGGTGATTGTCTCTGTCATGGTAGCCCAGGTGATTCCCTCTGTCATGGTAGCCCAGGTGATTGGCTCTCTGTCATGGTAGCCCAGGTGATTGTCTCTGTCATGGTAGCCCAGGTGATTGTCTCTGTCATGGTAGCCCAGGTGAGCTTCTACTTGTTGTGATCGTCTCGGGGAGAGTCATACTCTCCTGATGGTACAGCTTCCCTCAGTCGTGATAATCGCAACACTTTCATCCCTTTCCCTCGTCGTTCCCATGACGGCGCTCTGACGGGAGTGTGCTCTCTGCCCCCCCCCCCCTCAGTGTCGCTCAGTGAAGATCACCATCCTGGGGGACGAGGGCGTCCCCATCCAGGTGGATGGAGAGGCCTGGATCCAGCCCCCTGGGGTCATCAAGATCCAGCACAAGAACAGGGCACAGATGCTGACTCGGGACAGGGTGAGGGGGAGAGAGAGGGGGCTCTGAGCCGTGTGGGGAAAAGTGCCATTCTGTGCCTTTGTGATCCGGCATAGATTCAGTAACACCGCCTGGTTATGTGTACGTAAAGCAGGGTTACGTTACCTGGTTTTCCTTTCTCTCTTAAGTAGTTAATTGAACAATTAATGCAATTGATTGTCTCTTTATTCCATCCCCGTGCGTGTGTGTGTGTGTGCGTGGTCTGTGTATGTGTGTATATGTGTGTGTATGTGTGTATGTGTGTGTGTGTGTGTGTGTGTATATATGTGTGTGCGTATATATGTGTGTGTGTGCATGTATGTATGTGTGTGTGTGTGTGTGTGTGTGTGTGTGTGTGTGTGTATGTATGTGTGTGTGTATATGTGTGTGCGCGCGTGTGTGTGTGTGTGTGTCTGTGTATATATATATGTGTGTGCGTGTATATGTGCGTGTGTGTGCATGTATGTATGTGTGTGTGTGTGTGTGTGTGTGTATATATGTGTGTGTGTGTGTGTGTATGTGTGTGCCCGCGTGTGTGTGTGTGTGTGTGTGTGTGTGTATATATATATATGTGTGTGTGTGTGTATGTATGTGTGTGTGTGTGTGTGTGCACTCAGGCCTTTGAGAACACGCTGAAGTCCTGGGAGGACAAGCTGAAGTACGACAAGCCGCCGCTGCGCCCCCACCTGTACCCGCAGCAGTCTGTGGACCTGGCGACCGAGGAGGAGGCGGCGCTGATCCAGACATGTGCCCGCGCCGCCGAGGAGCTCATCACCAGGTAAAGCCCCGCCCCCCCTGAGGCAGGGACGGGTGCGAGAGAATCGAGCCGGATGTGCCTACTACCAGCCGCGTGACTAGACATTGCAAATATTCGGGGCCGAGCCCACGACCTAGAGTCTAGGTAATAACGGATCATTTTACTTACTGTGTAGTAAACATACGTACGTTGAATGTAAAACAATGCAACTAACATATCATTACAGTTATTATATTTATAATGACTTTAAGCACTTAAGACAGTAAAGCAAAAAGTAGGGGGTTGTATCAGTAATGCTCGATGTCAAACACAGTCAAATAATATAGTAAAAAAAAAGTAATGAATTTGCCAAAAATGGTCCGGGGCTGGCGGCACGGTGGTGCAGTGGATAGCGCTGCCGCCTCACAGCAAGAAGGTCTCGGGTTCGAACCAGGCCGGGGCCTTTCTGTGCGGAGTTTGCATGTTCTCCCGTGTCCGCGTGGGTTTCCTCCGGGTACTCGGTTTCCTCCCACAGTCCAAAGACATGCACGTTAGGCTAATTGGAGAGTCTAAATTGCCCGTAGGTATGTGTGTGTGAGTGAATGGTGTGTGTGCCCTGCGATGGATTGGCGACCTGTCCAGGGTGTATTCCTGCCTCTCGCCCGGAACGCATGCTGGGATAGGCTCCAGCCCCCTCCCGCGACCCTGACCAGGAATAAGCGGCTTAGATAATGGATGGATGGATGGATGGTCCGGGGCTAATGGGGGAAAAAAAAGTCTGGGGCTATAGCCCAATAGCCAGGCCCTAGCCACGCCCCTGCCTAATACCCATGAGCGGAAGTAGTAGTCTCTGACAGACATTACATTACATTTACATTTACATTTTAGGCATTTAGCAGACTCTCTTATCCAGAGCGACTTACACAATTTACATTTCTTTTACATACAATCCATTTACACAGCTGGATATTTTTACTGAAGCAATTCAGGTTAAGTACCTTGCTCAAGGGTACAACAGCAGTGCCCCACCTGGGATTTGAACCTGCAACCTCTGAGTTACAAGCCCAGCTCCCTGACCATTACACTACACTGCCAACAGCATAGGCCCTTCAAATTCGTGAGTACAGACTTTTGGTAAAGATGTCAGTGAGTGGTCCCTCCTGACCTCTGATCCCCCCTCTGGTGCTCAGGATCTGCGAGGCGGCCAAGACCAACGGGCTCCTGGAGCAAGAGCTGGCCCACGCCGTCAACGCCTCGTCTCATGCCATCAACAAAACCCACCCCAAGTTCCCGGAGGTGAGAGAGCCACACCCGCCACACCCCAGCAGGGGGCGCCAACCCCTCCTCCATGACAGGACTTACTTATCGCCAGTGGTGGACGAAGGACAAAGCCCTTTACTTGAGTCAAAGTACAGATACCCTGATAAAATATTACTCCAGTAAAAGTAAAAAAGTCCTACATTTAACCCCATTTGCCCTTGAAATGTACGGGAGTGAAAGTAAAAATAAAAGTACAAATGGAAATACTTAAGTAAGCACAGATACTTGAAAAATGCACTTAAGCACAGTCATTTACTTAAGTAAAGTAAATGCACTTTGTTAGCGTCCACCGCTGCTTATCGCACCGCGGTTACGGCACAGCCGAAAGGCATCGCGGAGCCATTTGACAGGCTTTCCTGACGCGACAACGTGTCGCTCCCCTCAGAGTCTGAGCAGGAACACGGCCATCGAGGTGGCGAGCACTGTGAAGGCCCTGCACAACGAGACCGAGTCGCTGCTGGTGGGACGGGTGTCTCTGGTGAGTGGAGCCTCAGTGGAAGGCCAGCGTTCCCATACGCACCAGCTGTTACTATCACTACTATTGTGTCAGCGGAACACAGGGAATTTAGGACGCAGGGTTTAGGCTTGTGAATAGAATACGTGCTGTGTGAGGGCCTCCGGTAGTTTAGCGGTAAAGGCATTAGTCCGGAATGCAGGTTGCCCACTGCGTCTGTGGTTTGAAATCTCTGGCCGAGAGCCCCGTTCGGGGGCGGCGATTGGCTGACCGCCCCAGTGGGAGGGGGGAGGGAGAGCCGGCACGGGCTCCCTGAGAAGCGCGAATGTGTCCCTGTACGGGAAAAACTGTCTTGACCCCGAGGACGGGCAGCGGGCTCGTGGGGGAGGGTAAATTGAAAGAAATAGAGGGTACAGTTGGCCACCAAATTGGGAGAAAAACAGAAACACATTTTTTAAGAAAATAATACGTCCTGTGCTGTAGATTCGAGTTTCTCCCTCTGAGTGCTCTCTGTGTGTGCACTGTTGTGTGTCGCTAAAGCAACTGGACCCGCCCCACGAGGAACTGCTGTCCGGCACCCTGCAGAGCGTGGAGCTGGAGTTGGGCAAGCTAAGCGAGATCCCCTGGCTCTACCACATCCTGCAGCCTGACGACGAGGAGGTGAGACCACCAACCGCCGCTAACTCCAGCCCCCCTTCCCCTCCGGCCACTCCCACTGACTCTCGCTGACCCCTGACCCCTGCTCTCAGCCTCACGGCTCAGGCACACACGCGCCCCCCTGCGTAGACCAGAGGAGTGACGCTTTGGCTTTCTTTTCCCAGGATCACGTTCTCGAGTATGGCAAGAGGCACAGCCGTACCGCCATGTTCCGCATTGTCCCCAAATTCAAGAAGGAGAAAGCTCCCAAGAAGTCCAGTCCACAGTCAGGTAAGGGCGTGTCCACGCCCCCCCCCGACTCACACACTCACACTCACACTTACACAGACACACACACACACACACACACACACACACACACACACAGAAACACACAGTCACACTCACACAGACACACACAGAGACACACACACACAGACACACACACACACACACACACACACACACGCACACACACACAGAGACACACTCACACAGACACACACACACACACACACACAGACACAGACACAGACACACACGCACACATACACACACAGAGAAACACACACAGACACACACACACATACAGACACAGACACACACGCACACATACACACACAGAAAAACACACAGACACACACACACACACACAGAATCACACACAGACACACACACACACACAAACACACACACAAGCCAGGCTGCCTCCATCCGAGGAGAGACATGGGGAAACGTGGAGTCACGCTGTGGCGTTGGAACACTGACAATGGTAATGCACACGTGTGCACGGTTATGGCAAACATGGTGTTTAATGGTCTAATAATTGACTGAGGTCACCTTCGTAAGGAAGAAGCTTTTTGGCAACCATTTACAGTGTTAAGTATCACTGCCAATTAAATGCAAAAGCTCTTCGTTTCACCATTTACCCATTTACAATATCGGTTCCGTGGAAATATGTATGGGGTGCCTGACAGAGCGACCGGCCGTTGTGAAGCGCATTCACTGCCAGGAGACGTGTTTGCCCAATCATAGCCTGGCAAGCGAGTCATGCACTTGACTGCATTGTGACATCATTCAACTCTCCCCCCCGAGAGTTACCCAGTGTCTGTCCTGTGATGTCATCCAGTCAACCCGCCCCCCGTTCATGAACATCCCCACACTTTCTCTGTTCATGGTGTTGTCCTGTGACCCGGAAGCAGTCAATCTCTCCAGAAACCCAGAGCAGGCACAAACTTCAGGCCGAGCACTGATTGGCCAAGGGCAGGCAGCACACACTGACAGGAGCCGCCCTTGTGCCCTACTACTGAAAGACAGCAACACACGGTCAAGACGAGACCACACCAAAGCAAACCAGTCCGTTTTTAATTCCAAAATACCTCTGTACTGTATGTCATCAACCCCTAACTGAAGATAAGAACAAGAGAGGTGATGATTTTGTGCAGGAAACCAATGAACACAGATGACAGTTTGTGCCTTTAGTCCAATGCTGATGCCATTGTCCAGGTGGGTTTTGTTCGCTTAGTCTAATCCCATCAGAAAGTGGTGCCACACAGATATTGCGGACGGGACACCTTTCAGAATAAAGCCACGCTCTCCATGGTGTAGGTGGCGATCAAGTTTTTACCTGGAAGGGCGTTTTGCATCTTACTTCACGAAAAGGCAAAAGCCCGGCGCTCGTGCCTAGACCTAGCGACGTGACGAGACCAGTCTTGACGGCTGACCCCCCCCACAGCCTCACCGCTGGCCCAGAGGAGGAGGGTGTCCCACCCCCCCTTACGACAGGGTGGGGGTGGATGGTCGGGGTAGCCCAACCCACCACACGACCACGATGAGACCGTCTCGGACGGCGCGGTAGAATCGCGCAGGCTTCAGCCTCCCCTTCTCCTTCCTACTTCTACTTGCTGTGTCGCTCTAAACGGGCGGGACTTGCCGCCCAAAAAAACCCAACCTGCATGCCGGAAACCTCTGGTGCCTGCCGGTGACCCAGAGGCCCGTCCGAAAACAACCTCCTAACCCCTCTTCTCTTCGCCAGCTGCTGCCGCCTCTCCTTCTCTGTCCTCTGTGTGTTCTACCTTTTCTTTTTTCTTTTCCTTTCCTGGTTATTTTTCCTCTGGCCCTGACCCCTGTGTGCTCGTGTGTGTCTGAGGGGGGCCGGACACTGAAGGGGGCTTCTCGCTCTTGACTTGTGTAGTTCAGAGGTGGGGCACCGAGGAGGTGGGCGTGTGGCTGGAGCAGCTCAGCCTGGGGGAGTACAAAGAGACCTTCATCCGCCACGACATCCGCGGATCGGAGCTCCTTCACCTGGAGAGGAGAGACCTCAAGGTATACAACAACCCCGCCCCCCCACAGCTGTGCCTCACTCTGTCCCGTAGTCGAAAACTCTCTCCTCCTTTCTCTCTGTCTCACTCTCTCTCTCTCTCTCTCTCTCTCTCTTACTCTCTCTGGCTCTCGGTGTGTTCCCTGTTTTGCTCTTGTGTGCTGCACTGCTCTGCTTGGCTTCCTCTGTGCAAACGCTTGTTTGTGACCTGGAGACCCCTTCACTAACTCTGTGTGCCTCGAGTGAATTTCCACCGCTCTGAAGGTGGTGCATTTGTAGAAGATGGTAGTGTGGGGTTTCGGCAGCAGAGGAGGCAGTACACTTGCGTTCTCGACGTCTCGCTCGAGCAGACGGAGGGGCCATATCAATTAGGCGCCATGGGGCGATGCTTGAGACGTGGTCGGCGGGTTTGGAGCGCAGCGTCACGAGCGAGAATGCTTGTGTGTCTCCTGTGATGCGGGGCGCCGCTCGGCGACCTGGCAAAAGGCCGGAGACCCTCTGTTGGCACCACAGAGTTGGCAACGCACACAAACACAAACTGATTCACGAAACCTTGCTTTGGCTTGCCAGGAGGGGTTACTGACGAGTTTCATTGTGCATTTTTGTTAAAACAAATGAAGAATAACAGTGATAAAATGGACAGCGGAAGAAAGAATAACGTTTGATGATCCATGTCCAGTTCATGCAAAAACAAGAAAGAAAGACAGTCAGTCACTGTACATCATAGGAGCACCCAGTCTACCAAAGTAGATAAACTACCTTTTCTGAAAGGTAGAGAAGTTCAAACATTAAGGTAACGTAATGTAACAAATATCACAGCCGATGTCTGTTAATATGAAATGTATTGGCGGCTTTCATGAACAAGCAAAAGATTTCCATTCACAAAACAATTGGCGTCTACTCAGTGTCATTAGCTATCAGTGTTCAATTTTATTATCCAAAAAGTACGGAAATTACACATTATATTTGAGTCCTTATAGTGAGTTCAGTACGTCAGTGTTAAAAATATGTGTGAATGACGGTACAGTGCTTACCCTCATTAACACCATCTTTGAGAAGCCACTGTACATTTAGGCATTTCCTTCTATGATGACAATGTCCGTTTCATTTCCCTCCTATATTTGTAGATATTCCGAGTGTTCATTTCTGGTCTGTGTAAAATGAACTGTTCATCCCATCTTTGAAACTGTCGCTTCTGAGATACACAAGGTTCTTTGGGGTTCCTGTAGGCATCTCACTTTGTGTGGTTTGGCCCAGCAATATGGCTGAGTGCTCGTTTTACAACACACCGCGACAAACAAAAATGTATCATCAAAAAGTCACAAGGACAATTTCCCAATGGTTATTCTTGCTATATATTTATTGTTTGTTCAAATAATTTGTCCGTTGGAAATTGTCTTCAATGTTTGCTGACATACTATTACATTGCATTTTAAAACCGAATCATAACAAGCATTAATCATGCTATCAAAAAGAATAAGAGTGATGCCAAAGTAGCTTTTCTTTAAAGTATGTGTTGAACAGGAAGCTTAAATTGAACTTTGACATCAGTGCCAGGGGAATGCTGGGATGTGTAGGTTCAGGTGCAGAGAGCAGTTCCAGAGTGCACAGTTTAAAGAGGGATGGTTTACAGCTCTATGATTTGTTGTTTTATTTTCAATTTTGGAACCACAGTTTCTTTCTTTTTGACATAAATCAGTTTCATAACAGTTCCTGGTATGTACAAACCAGAATAGAAAGATTTGTTTTAATGATTTGCCCATTGAGCCTTCAAGTTCATGAGAAATACTGTTTCCAATAAGTTTACAAGGAGCTACTGACACAGGTATTTATCTATTCCTTTGATTTCACTTCTATCACATCTAAGTTACTTCTAGCAGAATTGGCAGAAGTGACTTCTCAACTGCGGTTGCATGCCATTGTTTCAAATAACTTAATAACACAGGTAAAATACATACAGGTAACTGTATGAACTGAGGGGCGATATATTTCCATATCGATATTTTGAGCACACCCCTAGTTCCCACACTGTTGCCTATACAAAATGTTTCCAATGACTGGAATTCATAATGATAAATTCCTTGATATTCCAGAAATTTCATGACCTGTGGTAACCCTGTATCATCTACAGGTAACTGACAAAATAAAGGAAACACTTGAATAAATGAGGGATACAAAGTACATTTAAAGCAGGTACTTCCACACAGGTGTGGTTACTAAACAATTAAACAATTAACATCCCATCATGCTTAGGGTCATGTATAAAAGTGCTGGACAGACCCAGTTACCCATTATTTTGGCTACCATGGATACAGGAAGAGATCTCAGTGACTTTGGGGGTGATTGTTGGCGCAGGTTTGGCAGGAGCTTCAGCGATGAAGACTGCTCAACTTGCTGATGTTTCGCGAGGAACACTGGCTAATGTGATGTTGGGATGCAATTCTGAGGGAAAGACATCAACTAGGGGCAACTGTGGCCCAAAGCGCATACTCCTCAACTGTGATGTCTGTGCATTGGTTTGAGATGTGAGGCAAAACAGACGAGCAACTCTGAATCAGTTGACTATAAATCGGGCATGAGCAGGCAGTTTCATCAGGAACAGTCCATCGAGAACTTCACAGAGGGGGCTTCCTATAGTCGGGTTGCAACCCTATTAAGACACTTTATGTTGGTGTTTCCTTTATTTTGGCGGTTACCTGTATATAGACACACACACCACAGACCTAAATACCCCATGTCTTTGGAACATACCATTTTATCTCTGTTGTGTCAGTAACACGATAAACATACGCACTCCAAAAAAGTCTTAGCATAAGGTGCCGAGACGAAGTGGCATGTAATACTAGAAAGAATGAAAGAACTCGCACGCTTACTAGATGCTCCAAAAAGTCGTGTAATTGTTTTAACCATGCAGGTTGGCTAATGTTTCGAACCCTTAGGTAATATATCCCCATCAGTATTCTGATGAAGACTTAAGGCTCGAAACGTTAACCAACCTGCATGATTCAATAAAACCATTACACTACTTTTTGGAGCATCTAGTGAGCGTGCGAGTCTCATTCTTTCGAGTATCTCTGTTGTGTCCCCATGATCTCAAATCTTTGTCCCAACCATTGTTCTGAGAATACTCATGGCCTTGCCGTGGACTTTTGGTTGTCCTGAGGACCCGCACCCTGTTTATCTTCTAAAAGGGATGCTGGCTATGTCCCAGGTGACATAGAATGAGTGCACAGGACGCCTTCTCTGTGAACGTCAGGCCCCCTAACACTCCGATGAATGAGGTGTTTTTCCCGCAGCATGCGTATTACCTTCAGGAGTCACGCACCGTTAAGACGTCTTTAAACAGATGCAGTTCACTGCTGTGTCATAAGATAATCGTTTCTGTATATCGGTACCACTGTAAGCATAGTTGCTTTCCCAAACCACACAAACACGGGTCTTCCATTTAGAGTGTACATCTGAGCATCTACAAGAGTAATTGTGCTAAATTAGGTGTTCTGATGTTTGTTCCCGGAAAGATTAAATCTCACTGCACTATTTAAACCACTCCACTATGGGGTGGCAGTGTAGTATAATGGTTAGGAAACTGGGTTTGTAACCTAAAGGTTGTAGGTTCGATTCCCAGGTTGGACGTACTCTTGAGCAAGGTACTTAATTTGATTTGCTTCACTAAAATATCCAGCTGTACAAATGGATTTTATGTAAACTGTGTAAGTTCCTCTGGATACGGATGTCTGCTAAATGCCTGTAATGTACTCAATGCAGGTATTTGAAGTTCAGCTGTCCTCTAAAACAGCCATGGATTTGTCTTCGGTCCAGTTTTGAACGGTGCAAATCAAATTGAATGTGTACTAAGCTTTAATGCTGCCTTTAAGAGCCTCCTTTAAAAGTTGACTGTTGACTATGTGTGTTCATTCTACATACTTTTTTTTGGGCCTTGCTTAGAAGTAATTGGAAACGGTAGCTTCTTTAAATCCAGAAATCTGATGCATTCATGAGTGAACTTTCTATGATATTAGAAGAATCAGACAATCAATTAAAATAATGATTTGATCTGACAACAAGCCTTTTGAAAACAAGTTAAACAATAAAACAAGGTCATATTTATTTCCACTAAGCCAGTCGTATATTGTGAAGTTAAGGATGATGGACCCAGCAACATTTTTTTTAAGCTCTGATCCATATCAGATAAACTCTGCCTGTAGTTGTCAAATTGCTGCTGAAATGTAGTAGGTACTGTGTGTCACACCATCAGACGCTCTCCTGGCCGAATTCAGTCTTTTCTCCTGAGGGCCTTGAGGCTATTTTTCACATCCAGCACATGCTCGTGGGTTTAAAGAAGAGGCCTGTGTCGGTCTAAGGGGGCTGCTGTTATTTCACATGGTGGTTTGGTCTTGTTCCATTAGGATCTGGGGATATCGAAGGTGGGCCACATGAAGAGAATTCTCCAGGGAACTAAGGAGCTGGCCAAGAACACCCTGGTTGACCTGTGAGCCAGGATGAGCAGGAGGACTACAGGTCCGCCCCCTAAATCCCACCCCCCTGCAACTGCGGCAGAAGACCTCATCAGTTCCGCTGTCAAGGAGAGCTTGGTACAGGGGGAGTGATGGAGGGATTCCTTGTTGTTGTGTTGCCTGAAAACTGGGAATGGGATGTTGTTGTTTTTTTTTGAGGGGCGGGGGGATTTTTACGGAAGGTACTGGTGCCAAAAAAGAAGTATGAAAGAGGATGGGGATAGAATATGAAGGTTATAGATCTTAATTAAAAAGCCATTTTTACCAATCTCCATACATGGCGTAATCAGGTATGCAACTGTTGACAGTCTATCTGCCATCAAAAAAGAAAGAAAAAAAACAAGTAGCAAAACAGGACTTCCATAAAGCGTGCATTGCATGGGTGTGGCGTGCAGCTTCATCGCTGTGAACTGTCACGTATTTCCTTGCAATAGATGGATAAAACGGGAAGGGGAGGGACCGTCTCAAACGCCTCCTCTTTTTTTTTTGGACACTGGCATTTACATTGCTCGAAGGGCAGGATGGGGTTGGAGGATTGCATTGCGAGTCAATGGCAATCCCAACTGCAAGGGTGTTGGGAACCTGAAAGAAAAAGAAAAAAAGAAAATAGTGTCTCCTTAAAACAGTGAACTAATGATGCATGGTATGCCTGCTGCCTGCTTGACTTGGATATCTATTTTATTGCATGATATATTGTCAGATTTTTTTTATGTACAAGAAGAACACTTGAACAAGTTTTATATGGATTTACTGTCATGCCATTTGTTACTACTGAAGTCTTATTTTGCTCATAAGTAATCCCCCTTTTTCTATACTTTGCATGGAATTTAGGTGTCAAGGAGCTGTTTTCTGTGGCTGTCACCTGTGCCATATTTTCAAGGTTATTTGTCGTACAATGTGCTTTATCGAGTGTCCTAGTCCTTATAAACAGGTTTATTAGAGAAAAGTTAAGAACCTGGAGCTGTTAGTCAAAATATATCATTTCACACTACCGACTGTGTGTAGCTGTGAAAATATGCACCAAAGTGAATGTCCTGATCGCTTGTAATTATTATTATTTTTTAAATAGAGCTGTTTCTCCTCTCGCTATTAAGTTCTTTACAACTTTTTCGTGCCGAAAAATCCGACTCGGAGTAGAGGACAATACTTGAAAGAACGAGACGTGGGGAGCGGCTGTGCTTTAGAAGTGAAAAATAGAAGGAATCCAAAATGCAATAGAATGCAGTTTTAGGTTAAAGTTAAGTCGAATTGAACGTATTATGAATCGGACCTGTTCTACGGGCAGTTCTCGGCCTGTCCAATGATGCGTCGATAAGATAGTTAAAATAAAACAGCTGGTGCACTTCATTAACTTACAACATTTCAAAAAAGTTACAATATTTAAGTAGGAATAGGATGTATGTGCTGGTTTAAAATGCCACGTTTTTTCACAGTTGTGATTACGCGCTGCTTAATTGGGAAGCACGCAATTGAGCGATAGGATGTTAATAAGACACTGTTCTAAATTATATTAAGTTTGGGTATTACAGGGTATATGTGTAGGTGTGATCGTAAGGTTTTATATATAATAAGACAAGTGAATCCATTTTGTCATTATAGTTATAAGCCCTAAGAGATTTCTTATATGATATAAACAGCTCACACATTTAATTGTGTTTATTGCACCAGAACACCATTGTTAATGACTAAGTTTAGGGATCTGTTCTACTACGTGTTTGATGCTGTAGTATTCTGAAGGTGCAATATTGTGTTTATTTTAATGCTATTGGTCTTTGAAGCTTATCAAATGTGATGTTTTTCTGTGGAAATCTAAAAGAGCATTTCGTAAACAACTGTCCTCGACTGATGGGATAAGGTGGATGGTTCAAAAATGCTTCCAAAAGTTACTTCTGTTGAAACTGTGCTTCCTGGATGCTACGGTTAACCTAAAACACACCTGGCTAGATGTTTCCTAGCACAGATAGCAAAACTGACATGACTGCCTTCTGTCAGGTGCACTCGGCATAGACATTTTTACTTTGTGTGTCTAATAACAATATGTTGGTGCGCTGCGCACTCGTTTGTAGTTTCAGCCACTGCTATATGGCGCTCGTGGTCATACTGCGAACGCCCATCGTAGGGCGCCAGTGTGACACTGTAGGAAAAAAAAGTATTTTGTAGAGACGGAACTCGTTTCCATGTTCTCATATTTGAGATTAACTTAATAAATATGCAGTCCATTTCAATTTCATAACGTGTGCTTTGACTGTAGGGTGTTATTTCATGGATATAACGTTTAACGATGGCTCCCTTTACTTTTCTGAGACAGACGTAATGGTGGGGAAATATCGTTTTTATGGAGGAAAACAGTGTACAGTGAACCACTGACATAATTTTAACCATCCTTAAACACAGCTACTGTATGAGTTTTTGGATACCGAAACAAATAAAATGCCTAAATGAAGCAAGGGATTAACATAATGGAGAGAAGTCTTTCCCAAAGTGAGAAGCACAGAATGTGTGCATGGAAAGACCGCTTTTTACCGAGCGGCTCTCTCTCTCACTCACCTATTTACTCACTGGCAGCTGACACGGAATTTGGACAGGGAACTTGCACTGAAATATTAACATGAATAAACTGCACCAAGCAAGTGTTGCTTATATTGACAATCAAATGACATATTTCCTGAATGGTGGATTTGCAGACACTTGGGAAAACTCATATGTGTTCATAGGCTTAACTTAACTTTTTTTTTAAGGACCAAGCTCTGATTAAGTTGCAGTGCATATAAAGGCCATGTGTCGCTAAAAGAAAGACAAAATTATTGATAAAATACCCACCGTGTCATATATTTCTCATTTTGATTTGTACATGAGATTTATAATTATGACAATCTGGTCCACGTAGGATTAGGTGCAGCAATGAAACTGTAATAAGCATTTACTTAATCTCTCTCTGCTTTTAATTTGAATTTTCTTTTGTCTCGTTTGAGATTTAACTACTCGGATTCTGTCTCAAAAGTGGAATCAGTTTGTGATTACAGCATTAGCATTCTGTCTGTTTTTGCTGCTAAAGAATCCGGATTCATCTGATTTTCTTTTTAAAAAATACAGGCATACAGGCTCTATATATTTATTATTGTCTTGATTTAATGCCTTTGCTCACTTCATCCTCAGCAGTTGAAATCACCCTTGGCCCAAATGAGCGGGCTGTTAATGTTGAGTGTGAACTGGGAGGTTTGAGAAAGGGATCATGGGAATAATTAAAACCATATGACAAAATGTTTCAGACATGGAAGCGTGGCTGGGTTTTCTTCAGGAAGTGTAGCTGATCAGTTGGACACTGAGCATAAACTCGCAGGATTAGACTCAGCTGACACATCCTTGGAAATCTGTGGAAAAAAACTGTACAGATTCGAAGTTGTTATTGGGGAAATGTATTGTGTCACTGCTGAATCTATGGCCCGTTTCCTTCTTCTCTTTTAACGTGAATATGTTCCATCTCACTGTGGAATTACAAGTGAATGACCCAGGAAACAAAGTCCACTCCAAATACCCACAGTCCAAATGTGACATAGGCCTATGCGAAAAAAACTACTGAGACATTTCCTTATTGACATGATGAAACGCTTTCTCAACAAGACCTTGTTTTGGCAAGAGTGTAATCAAAGCCACACAGGCCAGGAAATGTTTCTGTTAAAAAACAAAAAACAAAAACAAAAAAAGTGTATTTCCCCACTAAGTCCTAATACTTCAAATTATTCGGACTCTTACCACATAAAAGTAATATTTTCATCCTACCCATAGCTAGATTCTTAACCAAAGATGTGAAACATGCAGGTAGCGATGGTTAGCGCTTCAGTAAAAATATCAGAAATGTTCAGTGCACGTTTCACTCAGATTTCAATGTCAGTTATTCAGGTTTAAAAAAAAAAAAACGGAACAAGGACGGTGTATCTGAAATGAATGAAAATGTTGATTTTGATGTTCGCATGTATGCCACAAAAAACATGTTGAGCACCCAGGTGTGGAATGTTTTCCACGGACCATGGAGCACAGAGGAGACCATGTACAAAGGTAGTTGATGTAGCTACAGTTAGACGCGGAGGAAACGTCACCTCGTGTTACCTGTTGTGTACTGGCAGCTCCGTCATCGAGCGTGTGTGAAGATGACATTAAACTAGCGTGGCAAAACTCTTGAGTCCTGTTCACACTTGAGGACAATCGTTGTGATTCAGGGACCAATTCGACAGGCATGACATGAAGCCCTCAATTAACGACTTCATCCAGTGCCTTAACCCAGCAAGGCGCGGCTTCCGTTCTCTGGTTCAACGTGGCTGCTATTATTTGAACTAACGCCCGCAAGTGAGTCCAATATCAGAACAGGTTTGCATAGATGGCTTACATATCTTATGATGTGTGCATACAGAATGACACTGGATCCCGCATCGCATAGTTACCAGTCTGACTTGTATTAAAATGTAACTCTTATTTTAGACTTAAGTCCAGGTAGCTACTATTTTTGGCCATAATTTAAACTGCTCTCGTGTTTTTGTTTTTTTTGCCAAATGGGACCCACTCTTTGTTGTAAGTTTTTGTTCCGATATCAGAAGGTAGCTTGTTTTTTTCCCCTTGTCTTTCTTCAAAAGACAGACTTTACTGCCGTTATGGTCACATCATTTTAGCGGATATTTCTGCACACACCTCATGAAGACTGTTTCTAAAAGAGACTCCCCCTAGTGGGCTGTTTGAGAAGTGCAATGTGTTTGGCCAGAATACCTGTCCACTCTGGTAACACCAATTTTATGAAGAATTCTGGTGGCGTTAAAAAAAAAAAAAAATAAAAAAAAATTCAAACATTTTAAAAAAGCTGCAAAACTGCCTGGTTTCAAAACCAAACCCATTCGAGGATCTTTTAGAACAGGATATCATAACTCTGACATGCTTTCTAATAAGGTGAAAGAGAAGTGAGTTTCATTTGTTTACATTCTGTTTACAATGGCACAGATTAATTTTTAATATTCTGTATAAGTATATACGATATTTACGTATTTATTGCCTAAGATTAAACAAAAACCAATGTGTAATGTGTTTTCACCTTTGGAATATAATGTTACAGTAACTTGTATAGATATCTGGGTGACTTTGGTAAAGTAGCTAGTTCATTTTTATGACTACTAAGTGACTGTTTTCTGTGCCTTTTATTGTAGAATGCATGGTTAACTATTTATTATAATATGGAAGTCACTGAGATGTGTATTTTTGTATTCTGATGAAATTAATGGTTCAACTTTGTTGTACATTTTGAGATGCCTTAATGCAAAAGGCTACCAGTTAATATCTTCCTACTTCAATAAAAATGGAATGCATTCATGGAGTCTCATGTCTTTTTTTTAAGTTAACTTTTTAATTTCACATTCACTATTTTCACTTCCACTAATTCCACTATTTTTAGTTCCTTCCTGTTATTTTGTTATTTATAATAAAGTGACCGTACAGTTATCTAGCTATCTACAGAAACACACCCCAGAGGTCTATATTTGTCATGTTTCGATATATCACTGCATTTCACTACAGCTGAGTCATCACTTACACCAGTGACTCCCTACCTCGGTCATGGGGACCCACTGTGTCTGCTGGTTTTCATTCCAACCATAATTGCAACCACTGAAATGTAACTAGCTGATAACACTGGTCAACACGATTTTTCTTGCATGGGGTTTTTCAACGGATTCTAGCTAACTTTTGGGTGCTGAATCCAAATCTGGCGTTAGTTTTTGCCTATCACATCAGGTTTTTGAACTATGAAAAATCTTTATTTTTGAGAAAACAGCAATTTTACACTCGAAGTTGAAAAACACTGTTGCATTAGAAGATCGATAGATGCAAAAATGTTTACAATGAAAGGTACCTACTTCAATTACAATATTTAATTGTAAAAATTAGATTAGGTGGAGCCTTAACAGAAGATTAGGTAGTCTTCACAGCTGCAAATCACAAAAAACAAACTTATGTAAAACATGTTTTTATGACTTAAAACATTTGTAAAATTATTTTAAGGCCCTAAATTAAGTAGTTTTGGTGAGAATAATCAAGCTTTTGCTGTTTTATCCCCACCAAGATTGCCAGACTGGATGGTCAACTTTTGTCAAATCCATGAATATGGAGCAAAAACTTGATGTGATAGAGCAAATCTGAGCTCAGATTTGGATTCAGCAGCCCAAAATTTCCAAAACCAGTTTCCAAAGTCCATGCAAGAAAGAAAAACATTTTTTTGCAGACCAGTGTAACTGTTCTTAGTTAGACACATTTAATTTCCATTAAAGAATGATTTACTCTGTTATGGCCACATTATGTCAGAAATAGCTATGTATGCCATGAACAATACATTTCCCATGTTCACATCTCAGGATAATCAGTTAGATCAACCAATGCTCTTCTGTAATGTGCTACAGGACACTTGATTCCTTTAGAAAGAGGTTACCTTTTTTAACAGATTCATTTACAGACTGGCAGGTGAAATCAGTGGGGTCCTAGCTGCTGAAAGTGTGGACACCCGGTTACTGAAACTAAACCATTTGTGGAAAATTAATTTCAATCACCGAGCAAATGGCAAAACGAGCCAAATCCGCATTGTGTTCAAATATGTTAAAAGGGGAAAATGATGGTAGAACTTACACTTATGTTTTCAACAAACTTAATTAATAAAGAGATTGGCTGTAACAAAAAACAGCATACACAGTGGGCCCCTAGGACCAAGTTTGGGAACCACTGAATTACACAATGCACTCTATATACCTATGTTATGCTACCGATGCATGTAGTTCATGAGAGTATGTGATGAAAACACTGGAATAAGTGTGGACCATATTACAGTAGTGAGGTGTTAAAGGGAGGATGCCTTGGAGCACTTTTTACTGTGATTCATGTCCACGTTGTACTCAATTTTACCTTTGAATGACTAAATATCCCCAGGTTGTTGGTGTCAACTAAGTCAAAATCAAAGAGTAAAAGTGGGCTGTTGACAGTGACACATTCGATGCAACACCCAGAGACACACACACACACACACACGGGCCAGTGGTAGGTCTCCTTGGTTACGGATTTGTAATTTTGTTGGATTCTGGGAAGGGGAGGCAGAAAATGTATGGGCACTTGGTCACTTGCCCAGGAATCCAGACAAAAGGAAGGACGCAACACACTAGGCCCAGCACAGAATATTTTATTTGTGAGCTTGTACCAGCATTACAGGGCCCCAAAGGAGACCTTTGCCTGCAGAAGTCTGCCTGGTGGTCTCTGTCTTTGTATTTATTGCCGTATTACCTTGCCCTCTAAGGAGTTGAGCGTGCCTAAACTATGCCAGGAAAATGCAACCCCACACCATAACAGAACTGCCAGAACCGTTCAACGTGGGAAACAAGCACTCGGGTCTGTATGTTTCTTTTGGCGTGCGCCACACTTGCACTCGTCCGCTTGTTTACTGGAGTGAAAGATGACTTATCTGACCATGACTTTTCCCCCTGCTAACTAAACTGCCTGTGTTCTTTTGCACCATTTTACTCGCAAATGTACATTTTTTGCTGTAATAAGGGGTTTATGTGCTGCAACCCAACCATAGTATCCCTCTCTGTGAAGGTCTCAACGGATTGTTCTTGATGTTCTTGGCACTACGTATGTACACTACCGGTCAAAAGTTTTAGAACACCTCAATTTTTCCAGTTTTTATTTAAATTTACGCAGTTTAATGTTTCAATGTACTCTGAAATTAAAGCATAGAACAAATAAACAATTGGAGAATAAATCATGGAATCGTTTTGTTTAACAAAATTTAATCAAAATCTTTGATGAAAGTAGCCACCTTTTGCAGATATAACAGCCGAACACACTCGTGGCATTTTTTCTACAATGGAAATCAAATATTGTTTGGAAAGTTCTTCCCAACACTGTTGCAGAAGTTCCACTTGTAGGTTGCTTTGCTTTCACCCTTCTGTCCAGTTCATTCCAAACCATCTCGATGGGGTTTAAGTCTGGAGACTGTGCTGGCTATTCCATGATTTGAAGCCTACCATCTAGTCCTTTTCTTCTAAGGTAGTTCTGACATAGCCTGGAAGTATGTTTTGGGTCATTATCTTGCTGTAGGATGAACCCCTGACCAACTAGCCATAGAACAGAGGGTATTGCATGGCACTGCAAAATTATGTGGTAGCCCTTTTGGTTCGGAGTGCCAGTCACTTGTGCAAGTCGCCGACTCTGGATCCAGCAAAAGAGCCCCAGACCATCACGCTTCCTCCTCCATGTTTGACAGTTGGTGTCACACACTGAGGAACCATCCTTTTTGCCTACTCGACGGCGTCCAAAAACCCTGCGTGATTGTAATGGACCGAGCAAGCAGGCACGAGGACACAGAATAAAATGTAAAATGAAGGGTTTTATTTACCCACAAAAGGGTGTTAACAAAACCAATTGTGAATGACAAAAATAGAATGAAAAACATAACTGTTATGGGCCCAAAGTATAATACAAATAACTAAACACAAAACCCAACTGAACAGAACACGAGCCTTCCCTCAAATGGCAAACTGCAGAGTATATATAGACCTGGCCAGGTACATTTTCACCAAAAGGGGGACAGATCAAATCAATTAAACAAAAAGGTTACTATAGTATATACTATATACTATATACTATACTATAGTATAGGTTACTAAATAAATGTAACATAAGTAATTAACTTATATCATATAAAGACAATTACATTCAAACCAATAAACAATCAAGGTTTCAACTATCACATAAAGACATGTACACAACTAAAGCAAAATGACAACTCCCCCCCTATTCCAGAGCACTTGGTCTGGTCAGACACTCCCCCTTCCAGTATAAAAGTGTAGCCCAAATGCTACATGCTTCTTGAATCATATGTAGTGACTCGGTGGCAGTGTTGTCTAGTATCAAAAGTGGGGTAGGTAAAAGCCATCAAGATTTACTATATGAGGTGCTATACACGAAAGCAAGGGTAGATAGGCAGGGGAAAATTGTTAAATTTATGTGGGTGCCAGCGCATGTGGGAATACCAGGGAATGAAAAAGCAGACAAGGTGGCTAAGGAAGCAGTCAGGAGAGAACAGGTGGACATCAATATAAAACTTTCAAAATCAGAGGGGAAAAGCATAGTGTGGGGGGAAATAGTAAATCAGTGGCAGCGGAAGTGGGATAAGGAAGTAAAGGGGAGACATTTACAGGAAATACAAAATAAAGTGGGAGTGGTAGGAAATAGTGGGGATAATAGGAAAGAACAAATAGTAATTAGTAGACTGAGAATTGGGCATAGTAATTTGAATGGAACACTTAATATAATAGGAAAGCATCCGACTGGGCAATGTGATCTTTGTCAGGAAAGGGAGACGGTGGAGCATGTCTTAATCTCATGCAGGAGATATGAGGAGGAGAGAAGGACTATGCTGACTGGACTGCAGAGACTGAGACAAGTAGAGTTGAGGGTGATGGACATTGTGGGTTGTGTGGGAGAAGTGCAGGGGAGAAAGGTGTTGTTCAGTTTTTTGAAAGAAACTGGACTAATCAAAAGACTCTAGTAGAGAAGCAGTTGATGGAGGGAATCAGAAGGTGGCGGTAATGCAACAATTTGGATGCCAACCGCCGTTAAAACCCACAGAAGAAGAAGAAGAAGAAGTACATGCTTCTTGTCAGTTTGGATGTCGGTGGACATGCAAGTAAGTAGAAGAGAGTTCAGGTTATATAAATGCAAAATGATACATACATGTTTTAACTAAAAAGCATGCACTTTGATTAGAAAACAGGTAATGTCAATAATGCAGTTAATGCAGTTTGAGCATGTTGCTGAAAACCTCTCATGTTGTCAATAAAGTTTGAGCATGTTGAAACTAAACCCATGTGTCGTGTTGTTATGTGGTTTGTAAAGTTTGAGCATGTTGTTAAAATGAAACCTATGTGTTGTGTCATTATGTGGTTTGTATATATGTATTGTGAATGTAAACGTACCACAAACTAACCGAATGCAAACAAAGGAAAAGAGAGGTGAGGTAGGGGGAAGGGAGTGAGATGGGATTTTACTGACACTTTTATGTGCGGCGATTTGGTGCAGCCGTCACAGTGATGAATCGAAGATTTCAAATTTTGATTAATCGGTCCACCTTCTTCCAGTCTTCAGTAATCCACTGGCGGTGCTTCATGGGCCATGCAAGCCTTTTTTTCTTATTTTGCCATCTTAGCAATGGCTTTCTTACTGCCACTCAACCTGCCAAACCTGCAGCTCGAAGTCTTCTCTTCACAGTTGAAACTGAGACTTCCTTACTTCGACCAGTGTTAAGCTGTGCTTGAAGCTGTTGTCCTGTGAGCTGCCTATCATGCAAGCTGTTGACTCTCAGAAACTTGTCTTCTGACTTTGTTGTGGCTTTGGGTCTGCCAGGCCTCTTCCTGTCAGAGTTTCCTCCAGTTTCCAAGTGCCTTTTGATGGTGTAGGAAACTGTACTCACTGACACCTTGGCCTTCTTTGCAATTTATTGAAAGGAAAGACCTACACTTTTAAGGGTTATAATGGTCTGTCTGTCTTCCTTTGTTAATTGCCTTTTTCTCCGCATTATGATAGCAATATACTACTTCCTGCAGTGCGTGCAATATTGTCCAAATAATGCTTCAGAGGGTGTAGTAACACAATCTGTTCCAACACTGCTTTTATACAGACAGAGGGTTTGTAAGTAATCAACAAAAGTTGGGACACCTGTAGGAATTGTTTGCATCAACTTTTAAGGCTTAATTTACTTCCATTGCTGCAGGACAGTTGTAAGTTGTTAACCCATTACTTGTTCCATGAAAAGGGCCTTTTTTTTATAACTCTCAGTTTTTGGTAACCTAAACTTATTTTTTTATTTTTTTTTAAACCTCTAGCAGTTTACTGCTTACCTTTGTACCATTTCAGGTTATTCACTGGACCTGAACTGCTTAAATTTCAGTAAAAACTGGTTGAAGAGGGACAGTTGGATCAACAGAGGCTACAATTGGCCACCAAATTATTGTTAACTAAACATGCAAAAGAAGCAGTGGCCTAAACTTAAAAAATAAATCTCTGGCAGTTAACCTTTGTACCATTTCAGGTTATTCACTGGACTTGAACTCCTTAAATTTCAGTAAAAACTGGAAAACCGGTAGTGTATGTATTTCAATGGTGGACAAGTATGTTTTTGCCCCCCTCTCCATTATAGAGCTGGGAGCTCATTCACCAAACGTATTAATTATTGTGTTATTTCTAACTGCTTTTCACTTTCTATTATTTTCAAGACATGACAAAGTCTATTTTTAAGCTATGGAATTCTATTGTATAGCAGGACCTGATTTACAAGTCCACAAATATTTAGGAATGAAAATTAAGATGTCCATGTACTGAATGATGTATGTGTTTAATTGTTATTTACATTTACTTTAAAGACTAAATTAAATTCATACAATTTACACATAATTGCAGCCTCATTCTAAGGTGAAGGTGTGGCACTCAGAGTTTTTCTGGAATGTAGGCTACTATGAAGAAGCTGGCTTTATGGAAGGTTTTATGGTCGTTTATGAAATCAATGGCATTCAGAACTTATACACTGAACATGCATTGCAATAATCTAAAATAGAATGAGGAATGCATATGTCAACTGCTGTTTGTGAAGATTGAAAAAATAACTTATTGTTTCAGATTTTTGGGGAGAAAACAAGACTTCTAGAATGACTCTCAGATTCCTAGCACAGAACACTGATCGTTGTTTCTGTGCTCACCTCCAATCATTGTGTATTCAACGAGAGGCATAGTTTTGGGAGTTGATTGCTTCGGCCTGGATCTCCTTTTGTTTTTGTAAGATGAACTGACACGGGGAGCAGCAACGACTCTGACAGCAAACGGTGAGGAAGATAATTTAACAATCCGTGGGTGTTCTAGCTATTCTTTAAGGACACTAGATAGCTAGCTAGCTGGTTTGCGACGCCTTGGGTATTACTAGCGCAATGCGGTTGTTGTAGCTAGATCGTAATATCCTATCTATCAGCGCAGAAAAACAAATATTCATGAGTTGTGTCTTTACTGATATCAGGCCGCGGCCCTGATGAGAATATTGAAATTCAGTTAACGTTACAGCAAACTAACTACTCAGACTAGACTTAAACTCAATTTGCATTTATTCATTTACTATTGCTTATCGGTAACCATCTCAGTATCTGAATTAGATTTTTTTTAAATGCTCATTTCCGTTGCTCCGTTTTTCCCAAACTGTCAGACAATTTAACAAACAGCAGCTGAATGAATTTCTCTGAGAATGAGGATGCGACATTATCTCTGAGTGATTCAAATACAGCTGGCTATCTACCACGGTGTGGAAAGACCCAGTTAAACTGTCATTTATTTGTAAGCAGCATCGTTTGCAACCTCTGTGTAGTTCGCTACCTTGTTTGCAAGCTAACGTTAACCGTCGTGCATGCGGCTAGGGTATGATTTCAAGTAATCTTTTTTCGAGATTGATATAGCTATGGATACCTTCGATCTTTCTGTTTTTCTTTTCTCTTCGCGTCAGCTGGTTGTGCTCCTAGTTAATAGTCTAGTTGCAGCTAGCCACCGTAGCAAGTGCTGCAAATCTTCTGTGCAGTTAAATGTATGCTGTAGTCCAAACGTTTCAAATTGTGACCTGCTTGTTAGCTATACATTCGCGCACGAACATACTTTCATTCTGAGCTTCTAGGCCGCGGTACTCTACAGATGTCGGGTGAAAAGTAACCTGTAGTATTTAGCTGTCGGTCTATATCGCGAAAACACCCTTATGCAATTACGGCATTAGTTGAAAGTGTGATTCCTGGGCTTGGTGCCACCATACAGGGGGGCAAGCATGTTGTAAATTACATGCTCACCTGTTCTGTGCAGAGATGGGGTACCAACTTCAGCTACCCAAAGCGACCTTTCACTAACGAGTGGTGCACTGATAAATAAATATATTTTTTACAGGTTTACCCGTGCTTATAGTTTGCCACACTTTGCACACAAATGGACAGAATGTCGTCTGTGGCCCACAGACCGCGTTGTAGACCTGCATTTTTGTTTACTTATGACCAGCCGTTTTATTGTTTTGCTTACTTTTTTAGATGGTGCTCATAAAAGACTTGTTTTTTTAAAAGTGCTTTTAATACCCCACACTGACACTGTGCTGGAAGCCTTCTCCCATCTGTTCGTCTAATGACTCCTGACATTCACCTTGGTAGTGTGTCATGGTATCTGAAGTTCTAAAATTGAATGTTATGACAGAATCTGTCTGTGTTTGACTGTGTTGCCCTGGAACTGAGAATTTACAACGGAAAATCCCACAACATGGCCTCCAACAAGACAGCTGTTTCCTTTGGTTGACATGCCATGTTTTGTACATTAGCTTTACTCCTCCTGAAATACTTTGTATCTAAGATCGTATGTTCAGACGTGATTCCGTTCTGTGCAATTTAAGGCAGAATTGCAGTGTTTTTTATTAGTGTGTTTTTAAAGTGTTTTCTGGCTCTGTGAGGAAAAAAAGCGACAGGAGACTTAGACTAGACTTTGTCTGAAATAAGCAGCTTTACGGTCTTGGCTCACAACTGGTGTTCGGAAGTAAACGTAGGACACTTTGTGAAAACTTGCTGCTATTTCATGTCCACTCAATTAAATTAATCTCTGCTTTACAATGCATTATTGAATTGCATTCTGAAATAGTTTACTGAATGATTCAATAACAACTACACACCCTACTAATCTGCCCGGCCATTTTTTGGAGCTGGGCCGGTGAGCTGCATAGACTTAAATTATTTTTATTTTTTTATCATGACCATTGGATCATGATACCAGCTGGATGCTAGGACTCTGGTGGCTCGTTTTCTCAGACTCCAACAGTCAAAATGTAGGCGGGATGTAGGCTATCTATCCAAAGCAGCACCTTAGTGGAAGATGATATGTTAAGTCCTATGGGTGAGGAGGAATGAAATTAAGAGTGGGACTGGGCACCCAGGGTAACCAATTCATCAGAACAACACGATGATAGTCTGGAAAAAAAGGAACCTTTGCTCTACGGCATCAAGGAAATACTGTACATTTTACGATACAATACAATTTTGAGGTTCAATTATTTTAATTGAATTGCAATGATTTGATTTAAGATGCTGTAGTTAAATTGTATTTCTGCACAAATGTTTTCATGGTTATTGTAAAACTGTACAACATTCAAAAGCGTAATTATGTGCAAATTTATGCAAACTTCTCACCTAACATTTAAATGCAAGATTATTTGATAATAATTGCTTATTTATAAAAAAAACTGTTATAATAAAAAAGGTGGCATTTGCAGTATTTCTCAGAAAAGTCTAACATGGAGACATCATGGCCTCCAACCAAAACACCCCTTTTCTTTTGCACTATTTACATTTTGGGCATTTTTTGTCTTATTATCATTTTAGATTTATTTCAAGATGTATCCATGTATGTAATTCTTAATATTATGTAAATATGAATTTTATGCTAAGCACTTTGAGATTCATTGTAATGAAAAGCGCTCTATAAATAAAATGCATTATTATTATCATTTATTAACATATTGATATAGGCTAATTCTCTGCTACCTTGATTTGATTTGACCATGACCAAATAATTAGGCAAGCACTAAGCACTTTAATGCAGATAGACTCTTAAAGTGGTGGTGTTGGAGACCATTATGATTGTAAAAAATCAGCAGGCCGGCGCCTGCACAGCATCCTTCTCTATGGAGTTACGTGTCCTGTGGCTCCTTCGGCACCCCGGTTTCCTAGGACAACCAAAGGCCTGTAAGGGGGGTGGCTGGCAGTGCCATGGCTATTAGATTTTTCTCCTTCCTGTAAACTGTGAGTATAGATATTAGCGCATTCTGTGTGAGTTGAACTCACTCTTTAATCTTTTAGTTTGCCTTACAGCCGAGTTATCGTTTCACACACTTGAACCTCAGTGTAAGCATTTAGTTGGACAATACCGGTTGTGTTATAGGTAAACCGGACATCACCACCTTTGCATTCAAATGAAGAACCAGATTGGTTCCCTGTTACCTGCGTCAAGCCCATTGTGGTTGTCTTGTCTCCTTTTCAAGCGATTGTGCCTTGTGGTTTTGAACCGTTTACACATGCACACACAGTGAAGACGGACGTCATTCTGTTTGTCTATAAGTGCATAGACACGTCCAACCAAATGTGTCTCCCGGGTTGTGTCGTCTCATAGCACAACCCGACAGGTAGGTAGGTGCCTTTTAAAAGCTGGCTCAAAAACGGGGATACTTTGTAGACAACGGTGAAAACACAGAACCAGTGTGAGTGTGAATGACCCTTGAAACGAAGTGTGTCCCATTAGTGTCCTCCGCGTCGAAGCTCAGAGCGCAGACCAGTACTTTGCTGGGATTGGTCTGTAATGACTGGCTTTGTTGTTTCCTTTCTTTCTTCTTTTTTTTTAAACCCCAGAAAACCACCAAAATGAACACAGGAGGCCTTCTGACCCATGGAAACAAGGCTGATTATCCACCTCGTTCACATGCGAGAGATACATATCAGAAAGCCTGTCTAGACTGCAGCTGACCTTCGAAGCCCGCTTTGAATTTCTTGGGAAACCGTCGTACTTTTGGTAAATATTTTGACGTTTTCAACCCCTCGTTGCTCTCCGCCGTGCTTACGAGGACTGCGTTTTATCAAACGCTCCCCGCCCTTCCACCTCCGTCTTTTTGATCATCAAAAGCTGGTCTGTCCGTCTTGGTTCCTTACGGTAAAGTGGCCTAACGCCGTTCCCATTTTGTCTGACACAAACTTAATTCGAAATGGGCTTTTGGGGAATGTTTTCTTTGCTTGTTGGGTTGGGTGGGGTGAAGGTTAGACCCCCCCGGACTCAGAGAGGCCCCTTGATAACAGAAGGACAAAAACATACCGGAAAGTGCATCATTTATTGATTTTTTTTAACTTGTAAAACTAATTTTGAAAAAAAAACTTGTACCGTTACTGAAAATATTGATCTTGGTCCCCTTTATTGTTCATGTAAAAAAAAGGCTGGGGCAAATTACCAGGTCAATTCTGCCTGACACCGCTGTATTCTGCAAGAACTTGGTGGCTCTGTGTGGCTCAGTAGGCGCTCACAATGCTTATGTTGTGGGTTAATTTCCCATTGGGACCACATACACTGAAAAATGTATGCATTCATTACTGTAAGTCGCTTTGGATAAAAGCTTCTGCTAAACGGCATATATATTATATTAGAACTTTTATTTATTTTTTCCGTGCCTGCGTTCTAATTGGTCACATGGGTTTCGGGAGCAGCTGTGCTGCGCCGTGTGGGGGCTTCTGATAAACAGGCCCCCCGGGCCCCCGGAGGAGGAGATTATCGTAAATGTACAGTGCCGAGGCGCGCAGTGTGAAAAAGGCCAGCGGTTCTGCGAGTCTCCTTACGGCTCTGAGTGCGGCTCAGAGGCAGTGCAGCACAGACTGCTGGTGTGCGGTAACACTTTTTTTTTTTTTTTTTGCAGAGAACGCCGCGGTCAGAGAGCGGAACTTGCGCCCGGCTCCGTCGAGGCCCACCTGCGCGCACTGCTCCTCCATTTTGACCTCGCACTCTTGAACTAATCGCCCCCACCGCGCGTTGGTTTGTTAACCGACCTGCCAGCGGGGTGAGAAGCGTTCTTTTTTCCAACTGATTAAATTCTCACGCGTCAGTGCCGTGAAGCCTTCTTTCTCGTGTCTCGCCTGGCCTTGCCGCTGTGTCTGGCATCAGATTAGAGAGATCAGACCTCCAGATACAGCAGCAAGCGGAGCAGATAATGTCTAAAGCCCTGCATCTCGGGTCACTGACGTGACTGATCTCACGGCCCTGAAGTCGTGGGCTTTGCTGCGATCCGTGTTGGATTTCACGTACGCGTTTGTGCCATTTTAATATTTAAACCTATTCCTTCGGTATACTGGAGCCAAATAAATTATGTATGCATGTTTTTATTTTTATATAACTTAACTGGGTTGGCTCAATCTTGTTTTGCCCCCTGATTTACTTTATATATATATATATATATATATATATTTTTTATTTTTTATCTCAGTTTGGAATCTTCAATTATGAGACTACAGGCTAGCCTGTCCCCCAGAATGCATTGCATGTAGCCAGCCTGCTAGGCCATAATTGCTGGCCATGGTTAACGCTGACATGTTCAGGGTTTGATTCCAGCCCTTTGGCTGCATTCAGTCTTACATTGCACTTTTTTTCCCCTGATCATCTTTTGCATATTTAAGCAATAATAACAATAATAATAAAACCAGTAAATACAATAGGGTTCTGACACCTTTGGTTTTTGGCCCCATAATCATGTTTTTTCTTCTTCTTCTTCTAACACTGCATTTTTCACTCATTTCAACAAATACGTGCCTCATAACAGTATGAAAAAACATAAGTCTTGCCTAAATGGCCAGAGTTAGGGAAAGGGGCGCTGTGGTACATTGAATCTGGGCCTCCCGTGTATTAGCGTGTGCTCTTCTCTCCATACCATCTGCAGGTGAGAGGCCAGTGTCCCGCCCCTGCCGTGCCCTGTGCCGCCCCTGCCATGGACGCCTTCGCGCGAATCCGAGGGGTCCCACTCAAGGCCTGCGGCTCCATCAGGAAAGAGGTCCGCTCCACCACCTTCCCTCATATTATACCATGCCCACTGTCGCATTTCACCTTTATTTGAACTACGCACGGGTCCAATATACTGTGTATAATAAAATAAGGGGACTCCTTTTGCATGTAGTCAATTACATAGAACATAAGAATGCATAATGACGAGAACGGGCCGTTCAGCTTATCTAGGCTCGTCATGTCAGACACACACTCACACTCATATATATGTATATATATACACACACACACACACACACACACACACACACATAAGAACATAAGAATACATGATGACGAGAACAGGCCGTTCAGCACTAGGCTCGTCATGCCCTAATCTAAAGAGTATCCAGTACTGCATAATAATAATAATAATAATGCATTTTATTTATATAGCACACTATAAAATACAGAGAAATCTCAAGGTGCTTTACAACAGATACCATTTAAAAATAACAAAAAGAGAGAAGGGGGGGAAAGGGCAATAGAAATACATACAATCGAATTGTCCTATACACATAATAAAATAAACGATACACATCTATCCTGGACTTGAATAGCCTAAAGTGTTTCTGCCTCTACTACCTTTTGAATGTAGTCAATTAGCTTCACTCTTAGGGACAACAGAAACCAGCAGGTATTGGGCCTACTATTGTAGACGGTCAATATTTCACTATAATTAGGGTGGACTCTGAATGGTTGAACACACACTAAATGGGTAGGTTGTGCGTTCATTTTAATTATGATGTTCTTGTGTGACATTGTCATACAGTTGTTGTTTCCAGGACTTTTCTTGAACTATAGCCCCCCCTGAGTGACCTGTATATATCGGAGGTCATTTAAGCCATCCTTTCTGTGTGTGTGTGTGTGCGCGCACAGTCCTTGGGTGAGAGCTCAGCTCTGTGTCTGAAGACCCTGGTGAGGAGCAGGAGGGAGCTGTGTAACGTGCTGCAGGAGCTGCAGGCCGGAGAAACGCCGCGTCCAACTGAGGTGCGTATTGCTGAAATCCACACACCGCAACAACCTTTCTCTTTCAAATTTATTTCACTTTTTTCCCCCCCTGTTTTTCTCACAATTTGGTGGCCAATTGTATTCTCTATTTATTCAATTCTCCCCCCCAAGCCCGCAGCCCGTCTCTACGGGGCAAGCCAATACCCCTAGGCCGGCAATGATCCGCCTCCTAGTCGGAACTCGCCCACCTGTTTTACATGGGCGCGCCTCTTGGCGAGCTCATGCCGGCTCTCCCTCCCCCTGGGGCAGACAGCCAATTGCCGCCGGCAATCGGGGGTTCCCTTCCAGAGCCGGACTGGCGCAGCTGGGGATTCAACCCCGGCCGCAGTGGGAAACCTGTACTCCGGGCGAGTGCTTTTACCGTTACACCACACGAGGAGCCCGTAACACTCTTTTTAACGCAGCTCCAGCTGACTGAAAGCCTCTCCTGCCGGTATTTGGGCCTCAGTGGCCAACATTGCGACGGTCCTGTTTCCTACTGTGAGGGATATTTTTTTCATATTTTACATTTCCATTTTCACTAACCATTTTATAAAACTTTATATTTTAAATATATATATTTTTTTTACAATGTGAACCCTAAGATGAATGTCTTGCCAGGCTTTTTTTCTCTCAAGCCAATTGATTAGTGATTGATTGTGATTGTTTATGGTTATATTGATGAATTGGTTAATTAGTCGTTATAATATTTTGCGTTTTTAAATATTTGGGATCATTTGTGTTAATACCACTGTCTGTCCCCCAGTTTCACTGAAATTACTGAAATTTCTTGACATTGTTTTTTTAATGTAAAAATGTAATTAATTAAATTCAACCATTATCGGTTTATTGGTCAATTACTGCTTTTTTTAAATAGCACACATACAAATCCACATTTGACGAGAAAGTCAAATAGAAAAGAAATCACAGATGGTTATTTTCTGAATAGAAAGCATTTTGGATAGATTCCCATTACCACCCTGTAAGGGCCGTTGACTTTGCACATGCTTGGTAAACCAAACACTTTTAATCGGTTTCATTTTCAGGATTTATTATATTGTTCCAGTGAACTGAAGCTAAAAACACACACACACACACGTATATATATATATGTGTATACGTTTATAAAACATAGTGAAAAATAGATTTACACTCAAAACAGCGTACACAGAAATTTCTACTTGGTTCGTTCACCTGTGCGTGCCTGGCAGGTAACATTTTGCATTTATATAGACAGTTGCTTAATGTGCATTGTTTGATCAAAACATGTAATATGACATTGTCATGACACATCTATATAAATACAAAACGTTTTCTGTCAGGCACACGCTGGTGGAGGCATTAGGCTGAATAAATAATAAAAATAAAATAAAACATTAAATATAATTATTTTAATGATTATTTTCTGAGCTCTCTTTTACGAGCGCATACCTGTTTTGTTTTTTCCATGGAGTTTTGTGACGAGCATCCTATGTAAACACACAAGAATAAAGCTGTTGCTATGGTGATGGTTTGTTATGAGCACAAATATTTTCCTTTGAATTAGTGTATTCATATACGTATGACTTTGGTGCATCCCTATCAGATATCTGTGGAGATATAATAATATAGTATATAATAATAGCGTAGATTTTAATATAGTATTGTGATTACGTTTATTCAGAGCCCTTGGCATTGTATGACTTTATCAGGTGTCAACTATTTACAGACTGTTTGCTTATTGAGTTTAATTGTCAGTTTTCAGTTTCAACTTTCTATTACTGTGACAGTAATAATGTTCTCTGTTGCCCCATCCAAAAATGCCCTAAACTACTAACTAATCGAAGGGGGACCTTTTTCTGAAGAAATCATTTTTTCAAATAATGTGATCTTTAGCATTTCTACCCCCCACCAAATAAATTCCCCAAGTAGGTTTCCATTGCTGCACAGCGTGTGGGTGTCAGTAATACTGTAATTGGAGAGGTAATTTTGGACAGGGTATGAAGGTTGATGGCCCACAAGCCTGCGGTGTGGTGTGGGTTGTTGGAACAGGAGACCACAGCCTAGCAAATGCACGGTGCAGGTGTATGCTTTCTGAGTCGTTTACGACCCCCGCGGCTAAATCCGCAACTCACAGTCGAACCCGTCCGACAGCCAAACTGATGGTAATTGCAAGGGGTTTCGGGGAACGTTATGGCGTGCAGCCGCCGTACCGCAACCACGGACCGTAGCCCTTTAAGGTGTGTTAACTCGCATTGCGACAAGCTTCGGCTATTTCCGGATACAGCGAAGAAATCTGATTAACGGGGCAGAAATCCCACCATTATGCAATTTGATTATGTTGCATGCTGTAATGTTTTATTGTAAAAGCTTGCAGTGTTTTCCCCAATCAAACATATGAATCACAGTTTGTAATGGCGAAAGCTATATTGCTAGTTGTTTTTATAATATAATATAATAATAATGTATGCCATTTAGTAGACACTTTTATCCAAAGCGACTTTCACAGTAGTGAATGCATACATTTTTCAGTATATGTGGTCCCAATGGGAATGGAACCCACAACCTAAGCGTTGTCAACGCCATGCTCTACCCACTGAGCCACACAGAACCACCTTACATTTAGGACCTAACTAACATTTCTAACAGGTCGAATATTTAGGACCTGTGGTCTGCCATAATTGTTGTGACTAAAAATGTTGTTCTGAAAGCAGATTCTTTTTCCGCCCCTTAGATTCATTTTGTGTGCTTACCCAGTCATTCCGAAGGAGACGATTTCACACTACAGGTAGGAGCCTCTCCAAATACTCATGATTGGGCGATTATGGGTATAATATATTAGAAGGAACCAGCACAGTTTGGAGGGTTTATTTGTTTTTTTTTGTTTGTGGAAATGGATTGGAAGATCGATATAAAAAATATTTTTAAAAAGTAATGCATCAAAATCATACTGTAGATACTATACAGCAATCGTGCTTTAGATCCATGTTTGAACATTATTAGCACTTTCGATAAGGCATGGTGAAGTTTCAGTCTGTGTGACACACAGGCCCTGCCGTCTGTCCCTGATGAACTGTTGGAGTTGCTGAGATCACTGCACGTCCACAGTCTCAAGGACGAAGAGGTGCTTCTAATCAAAGACACTAATAAACTCCTACAGAAGAAAGACCATGTTCCTCAGGTAAGCCACAGAAAGATATTTACTCTTCGGAGCCACATTATTTTATGGTTGTCTTCTCCCCATTGTTTTTCAAGAGATGGGGCCCCGCATAGGTTTTTTTTTTTTTTTTTTTTTTTTCTACGGTTTTCCGTAGCTGTGTGAAAGTGGAACCAAGCAGAGTTCTGGCTCTGTGGTCAGACAGAAGTGGCGTTAAGCTATTTTATATCCTACGACATGTTGAACTACTTATTTAGATTGCAGACATAACAAGGAATCTCTTGCATGTTATCCTTCATCGCATAAATGAAGAACAATCCCTTTGAATTTTACAGTAAGTCCTGATTGCACTGTAGAGAATTGCCCACGCTCAGTTGGGGTCAATTCTGGGCATGGGGATTGTGCAAAATACAATCTTTCTTTCTTTTTAAAGAAAATAAATGTCTTAGAATCTCATAGGCAATAGCAGTGGCCCATCATCCATGACCTCTATGCTTTTAGGACTCAAAACATTTAAAAGACAAGACTTACTCCACACACACACACACAGACTGACCCTGTATGTCCTTCTGTCCCTCCTGTCCCTCCCCGATAAGTCGATAAGTTAGAACCGGAACACCAGACCATGGAGGTGTCCATCATCTCAAATAGAGTTGCACAGCATTCTGGATGGTGTGCCACTGCCTTGAGCGCCTCACCATGTCTAACTGGTCTAGGAAATGAACTATGGTCCTCCTTTGCTGGAGTGCATGAACAAGAGACAGATATGGTAGAAACAGAACAGTGCAATTTGTGGCCTGCAGATTGCACCGGCTGTTGTCCAGGAGCGCTTGTCCTGAGCCTTCAGTCTGATTCAAATGTTCAGTTCTCAACACACGTTGCCTTCCACGTTCAGATCGACCCATCCTCATCAATTGGCCGCGTTTTACATTCATAGCGTTTTACATTACTTCCTTCTTTCTTTCTTTCCTTCATTTTTCCTTTCTTTCTTTCTTTCTTTCTTTCTTCCTTCCCTCCAGATCACCCTTTGGAAGGCCGTCTGTGTACTGCGGCAGCCCAGCACTACTGAGGGCAGTCCGGGGGCCGTACTGGCTCTGTTGGACCGCTACACGGCCGGGTTCCGATTCACCCTGGAGCTGCAGTCTCTGAACAGGGCCATGCCAGACACCTGCCAGGCCGAGGATGACGACACCAACCAGTCCGTCTCCTCCATTGAGGACGACTTCGTCACTGCCGTGGAGCACCTGGAGGAAGACGAGACGGCAGATAGCCTGTGTGGGTGACCTGCTGAAACATTATATATATATATACAGTATATGAATACAGTGCCCCTTTAAAGTCTACACCCCATCTCAAAAATGCCACCTTTTTGTTACCTTACAGCCTGAAATTAAAGCTTTTTCCACCTTTTATTTACACATTTTACCCTACAACTTTCAAGTGGGCAAAACATTTAAAGATGGTTGTAGCAAGCTATACAAAAATGTATCAGGGTTTTATGATTGACACTTTAACACTGTAACACCTTCATAAATTCAGCAAACTGCAGTGCCCAGCCGGGTTTGTTACACAGTGCAGTAGCAGGATTTAATTCATTCAGAATTCGCCAAATAAAAAAAGAATGATTATCAGTTGATTTAGGTTTGGAAAGATTAAGTTGGATCTACCTTAATGATTTTGGCTTCTGGCTTCATCTCCTCTCCATCCTCGTTTTTGCGATTCTGTTCGGTTTTCTCTTAACCCCCTGAGGTCGGCTGGATCGGCGCCGATCCAAGCAGCAATACAAGTATATTACTATTTCTAACTTCGCGATATTTTATCATACACACGCGGCAAAAACATTGACAGAAACCTTAGAATCGCGACTTTCCGATTTGAGCACTGGCAAATCAAATGGGATTTTTAAAATTAGCTTAATTAGACCAAAAGTAAACCTTGCTTTTACTCTGTTTTTACCTTTTAGTAACGTCCCCTTCTATTGACATGTTAACGAGGTGCTAATTTCGGGAGGTACGTCGGGCCATGTGTGAAAACGCCGGCATAAACAACACAAACTGAAGAGGACAGTCTATGCTGATATTTATTTTATTTCGCTTGTTTTCAAATACTCGTGAAAATATATATAAATTCCGCGTCTTGTGACTACATATTCCGCATGTCGCAATGTAACAAATTGCAATAGGCACAGAAAATACTTTTCAAACAGCCTAAAATGTTATAAAATATATCGTATGTCTGTGTTTACGCTTGCAATCTGCCAGCAACAGTATATTCACGAGTATATTTTCAAATACTCGTGAAAATATATAATTCCGCGCCTTGTGACTACATATTCGCATGTCGCAATGTAACAAATTGCAATAGGCACACAAAATACTTTTCAAACAGCGTAAAATGTTATAAAATATATCGTATGTCTGTGTTTACGCTTGCAATCTGCCAGCAACAGTCTATGCTATTGATTTTATTTCGCTTGTTTTTTTTATTTTTTTTACATCTTGTCTGTGTTTACGCTTGCAATCTGCCAGCAACAGTCTATGCTGATATTAATTTTATTTCGCTTGTTTTCAAATACTCGTGAAAATATAGCCTATGAATATCGCGTGTTGTGACGCCAAACATTCCGCGTGTTGCAACGTAACAAAGAGCCAAAATGAATATTCAGGTATTTAGCATTTAGCCCTCCCACAGCCTGAAATAAATGTGACCAGTTCTGATAAAAACAGGTTTTTAGCTATTTAGATCTCAGATGTGCTAAACTATTTTCACACCCTTACATAACCAAGACCTTGGTGAACAAACGCACATTGGCAAAACAATTCGTCACTATAGTTTAGTGTGTGCTTTCACATCTTTTGTGACAGCAGAAAAATTTACTATTTTTAACTTGTGTGTTTGTAGATCTATTTACAAGCTGCATATGATACTGACCAAACTATTGATGGCATACAAATGTAGCTGTGATTGTCCTTCAAATAAAAATATCAAACACTTTGGAGTAAGTGTGTGTTAAATTGATGAAATTGAGATAAATATCAGACCATGCCAAAATCTAAAAACATTAAAAGCTTAGCACGGACCTCAGGGGGTTAAAATAAGAAATAATAATGTAAAATAACACAATAATGAATAAAACAAGACAGACAAATGACAGAAATAAATACATGCATACATGTCAGGTTGGCATTTCCTTTTAATGTGCCTATATTAAAGACAATGAAATCGGATGCGTTTTACTTTGTATTGCCATGATTTTAACGCACCATTGGATTTCACCCGTATCAAGTTCTGCAGAATTTCCTCTTCCCTTTGCCACTGCTAAATGGCAGTGAAATCTTAATTTTTTTTGCCCTCCACATTAAATCCATTCAAAGATAAGTTTTCTTCCAACACTTACGCCTCCACCATTTGAACAGCCGTGATCATGTATGAAACTCAGGAGGTCTAGCTATACGTTATGGCCCTTTACAATTTGCTGAGTTGTGGTTCTGTGTGGCTAAGTAGGTAGAGCATGGCACTGGCAATGCTTAGGTTGTGGATTCAATTCCCATTGGGGCCACATATACTGAAAAATGCATTCATTCACTACTGTAAGTTGCTTTGGATAAAAGCAACCACTAAATAGCATATATTATTATATTATTGCTAATCGCGTGCATTTTGCCATGTTTCAAAATTGAGCCATATCATGCTTTGACTACATGGATTCCGAATCCCTTTGTAATTGAAATACGTGTCTCTCATCTCTTAGTCACTGGTCCCTTCAACCAGCGGAACCAGCGGGACGTGGCCTCCCAGACTGTCCCGCCCTCCCATCGCAGAGAGGAGTCGGGCTCCTGCGTCGTCTTCAGCTCGCTTGCCAAGGGGTCGATAGCCAAGCAGACGCCCTGCCCGGAGGTGTCTGTTTCGGTCCAGAGTTTGGTGCCGGCATGGTCCTCGGGCCCGGGGAGCCAATGGAGCTTCCCCAGCCTGCGCAGTCCTCAGGAAGGGCGTGCCTGCTCCGCCGTCCTCACAGAGTCAGAGGAGTCTGACTGCTCGAGCCCCAG
The DNA here is from genome assembly GCA_029706075.1 of Aldrovandia affinis. Lineage (NCBI taxonomy): Eukaryota > Metazoa > Chordata > Actinopteri > Notacanthiformes > Halosauridae > Aldrovandia > Aldrovandia affinis. Next base: position 813,010 of record JAINUG010000052.1, on the reverse strand, counting down.
TCCCATTATTTTCCTGGACGAAGTGGGCTATCAGAAGAGCCTGAAGGCGACGCTGGACATTCCCAAAATCCCTGTCCCCGAGGACGGGGTGGAAGATTCAGACTCGGAAGTGAGCGAGTTTTTCGACAGCTTTGATCGGTTCGACGACCTGGACCAAGCTCCCGAAAGCACCTTCGAACCACCAAAAGAGCTGAACACTACTGGTCAGATGCGTAAAAACACGTTCCCAGAGGACTGCGCCTCGAATTTTGTGTCCCGCGACTGCTCTAAAACGACCATGAACCCCCACAGATTTGACCACCCTGTTCTTCCTGCCAACGTCAAGAAACCCACTCCGCTCAAGCCAGGATCACCGTATAGCGTCCACCCCGATGTCCCGGATTCTCCCCGACCGGTGAGGACTTCGTGTGAGGAGAGCGGGTCTCTCTTCAGTCCGGTGCGTTCTTCAGCCTTCAGTCCTTTGGGAGACGGCGCAAGCTTGGAGTGTTTTTGGAGGGTGGATGAAGACAGCTCAGAACTACGCAAACCCCAGGACCTCTGCACTCTCTATAAAACATACTCTGATTTTGCCAGCAACATGTCCAAGGAGATTCTCAGTTCAGTCTGTGGGTATTCCTCTCCCATTGACATGAACGTTAACAAGAACCTGAGTTGCGTTTGTCACAAAGAATTTAAAAACAACAGCGGGCACCTGATGAAGTTGTTTGAAATCCAGGAGACAGTCACTATATCCCCGTCACAAAAATCCCAGACTCTGAAAGAGGGGATACAGAAGTTTGCCACCGACTTAGTTGAAATGAGCCTTGGGAGTGCTTTCAGAGACCTTCAGAAAGGTGTGGTCTCTTGTACCACGACACTTTGCCATCTAGCTGCCAGGCTGACCTCATCAGTGTTCCAAATGGCCTTTCACGAGATAGGCATGAGGCGCGCGTACGTGTTGAAAGAACGCGCCGTGAATGGATTGGCGGGCTTCCTGGTTGGGGAGGCGGTGTCCGGCGCCCTGAAAGAATTCCACTTCGTGAAAAAACAGATTTTCAACAACACGGTGACCAGGTTTGCGGCGGACCTCGCCGAGGAGCTGGTGTTTGAGGGCGTCATGGAAGTTTGCCAGTTCTCGCACCCGTCTACGCCCTTGACCCCGAGTGACTGGTCTCTCGAGCGGGAGGAGGTGGTTTCCTCGTATGCCTCGGACCTGTCCGAATCCGTGTTGCAAGAGGCCTTCATAGAGCTGTCCCAAGCAGAGGTGAGCTTCACCACGCAGGCCGCCATCAGTGTGTCTCTGAACAATATCCTCTATGTCAGCACCGAGAACGCCGCTCAGACTACGAGTTACCCTAGATTACCACGTGTGGCCGAGACAGGAAATGACTGCACTGTGGAAAAAGCTTTGTTCTGCATGTCTGGGATTGCCAGCTGCATTCCAGCACCCGTAGCTGGAAAGGGCATCTCTCAGTTCCAAAACCTGGCCGATACTTGTCAGTACAAATCCAGTATTTGCCATACATCGCAAACTAGCCCCAAGAAGAGCAGCTTGTCTGAACATAGTCAGGTGATGACATCGGCCTCAGACACGTCCACAGCAGTGCAAGCGAACCTTTCGCCACCTGCCGATCGTGGCGAAGGTGTCTGTGGTGAGAGGTATGCGCTCGAAGCAACAGCAAGCTTCACGCCCGATGAGAATGATTTTGCGGCCCAGTTTTCTGGGAAGGCTAATTTTCACGATTTCCCTGGAGACATGGTGGACACGATTGTGACTGAAGCTTACGAGCTTGTCTCTGCTACCAAAGCAAAGAAGAGTGCAGAGGGCTGTGCCAGCTATTTGGGCAAGGAAATGGGAGATTACGTCCCCTCCTCAGATCAGGAATGCCCCTCAGAACGTACATTTGGCGCAGAGTATTCAAATGTCTCAACCCTCGTTGAGTCCAAATGTCTTCGGGGTGATGCGGAGCCTTCGTCCGAGGAGAAGCTGGAGACACATTTCAAATTGCAGGATCCTGCGTCGCGTTGGTCCATGTCTGAAGGCAAATGCACAAAGCTAAGAGATGCTGCTGGCCTAAGAAAACAAGGCACTACCAAGCAGATCCCCCTCTCATCCACCAAGCCACCCTTTGATTCTGGGCCAAAGAGCCTAGGTGCAGAAGTGGCCCCTGAAATGTGTGCCCTGTTCATGAAGGACACCTTGGAGGTGCCGAGCTTTGAACCGGCTGGACGAGGCGGCCGAAAGATTGCCTCTGAAGAGGTGCTCGGTAGCATTGGAAGGAAATGCAATGCAACCCCAGGCACCCCGCCGTCCACCCCTCAGCAGCCTTCGCCAGTGTCCCAGGAGAAACGGATTAAGCAGTTCTCCAGGAAGCTCAAAGGCAAGCTTGCTAAGGAGTTTTCCCCCGCCACGCCTCCGTCCACTCCGCATTACCGGCTCTCTAGCGCAGAGACTGAGAGTGCTGACTCCGAGACAGCAGATTTTGTGCAGAAACTTATGAGGTCCCTCTCGGAGGAAGCGGGCAGTAACGAAGACGATCAAGATGGGCAAGAATATGCCGATGGATCTGGAATGACAGATGGACAGATGGACCTAAACTCTTCAGCAGAAACTGACCACAGAACGGTGGAAAAGGGAGCTCTCTGTTACGCTGGGCGCTTAGCGAACTACATTGTTTCCATGGCTACGGAGATGGACGCCCTGGGTTTGGACGATGGACTGAAGTTTGACGATAGGGAAGGTGAAGGTGACCCTCCTGTGCACAGTGCACAGTTTTCAGAAGAGACTTTGAACTCTCTGTGGACCTATGCAGGAGAAATAGCGGGGGAGGTCATCGGCAACGTGAAGAAGATTGTGGGTTTCAGTCTGTGCAGACACAAAGCCGTGAAACGAGCGGGAGAACTTTGCCCTGAATCTCCTCAGCACGTGAACCACAGGGAACATCCGCTGACTGCCACGGCGGACCAGTGGTCCAACAATCTTCTGGCTTCGGTCCTTAGCCTCCAGAGCCCTGAGTCAAGTGGCCTCTCTTCTGAAGACCCCAGTTGTGAGAGTGTGACGGATGAGTACGCCGGTTACCTCGTCAGGGTTCTGAAGAGAGAAGGGGGTCACCGGGAGCTCGTTTTGGACCAGTATGCCAGCCGGCTCGCCTACCGTTCCATCAGAGCAGGACTGGCGCAGGCTGCAAGGAGGATCAAGCAGAGGTCTAATTTGACGCTTGACACTTTCGGGTGGTTGCATCGTGATGACACACATGAGTGTAACGGGGGTATTGTGACAGAGGCGCCCTCTGAGGATGCCATTGGGACAGTGTGTTCTTCTAGCAAAGGTGTGCGGTGCACGTGCCCGGAGACCAGAAACACGAGCCGACATGACTACATGGAGCTTGTCGTCTTTGCAGAGTCTTTGGCGTACAACATTGTCTGTGACGTCACGAGGAAGCTCAAGCCGCCATCCGCTCGGCTGCCCAAATCCCTGACCGACTCGTGTCTGTACAAAAAGTCCACCATGGAAGACGCAGCCGAGAGCCCCAGCGAAGCCACCTGCTCGTGCTCTTCACTGTCACACGCAGAGAAACGCAAACGGTACCACAGCACCGGAAGCTTAAATAGCAGGAATTACGACAATGGCGTTGTGCAAGTCGTTGAGCACTATGCCAGGAAAATTGTCGATGACACTTTAGAGTTGACGTTGGCGTCAGCCGGCCATCAGGCTACGGATGACGGAAGGATGGTGGACCGAAATTCCTGCACCCAGCAGCTGCCAGAAGCAGCATTAAGTTCAGCCTCAATTGACAAAGCTTGTTGCTACTGTGCTATTAGGGAATGTCCGTTTTGCAGCAGTGCGTGCCGGCACAAGCTCCAGGAAATTCAGTGGAAGAGGAGGCTGGACTGTGAAGCAGCGGATAGCAGCTGCTGCTACCGTGCCAGGGTGTGTGGTTTTGATGTTCCCAGAATCCACATTGATTCAGAGAAGAGGGCCTCGTTGGCCGAGGTGATGGCGTCATCGGCTATTGAGAAAGCCAAGCGGGAGCTGAGCAACACCAGCCTGAACGCGGACAGCGGGATTGGGCACGATGGCGCAAGCTTCGCTGAGAGCCTTGCCACCGAGATTGTGACATCAGCGATGTGCAATGTCTACCAGACCATCAACATTAGGTGAAACCTCAGCTTTTGGGTGACAAGTCTGCATCCAGTAAATTCATATCCAATTCCGTGACTGTCCAGACAAGGCGGTTTCAGTAATTGCACCCACAGGGTTTTATTTTGTATTATTTAATACACACTTAAAAAAATGTAATATACACCTAAAAGTTCCTCTGAATAATGCTTTCATATTATCACTATAACATAGGTTAAAATTGATTTGAATATCTGGTGATATTCTGGTGATAACTACCAGGTAATAGATTCTTTCTTTTGCATAGCCATGGTGATCAGAATATATTAAATAATTTCTTAACTTTTGTTAAAAGCTTAATCATAGATCCTGAATAGGCAGCACTGGAATAACCATAGCAGAGCTTGGTATTGCCCCCCGTACTGCATCAATACCTTTTTCACCCAAACAATGTGTTAGCTTACCAAACACTAGCTACATGACCAAAAAATTCAAACACCAACATCTGCTAACTGAAATGCCATGTCCTGTGTATTTTTTGTTTCTCCCCACCCCAGCCCTCCTGGGAGAGAGAGGATGCACACGTCGGAGTCTGCCGTGAGCCAACAGCTGAGCCTGAGTGCTGGGGACGACAGCCTAGGGAGCTGGTCCAACCTCAGCTTCGAGGACGAGCACCCGGACGAGAGCAGCAGCTTCCTGCACCTGAGCGACAGGTAGAGCAGCTCTCTGTTTCCCGGGGCAGTGGGCAAAACCGGCGATTCAGTCCGCTGTTCATCCCAGTTCATCCTTCGCACCGGGATGCCCTGTCCTTAAGCATCTGTGAGAGCTACAGTACAGCATGCGTACAGAAGTGCCACACTCTGGCGTGGTGCAGCAGGTTGTCTTGAGGTACGCCACTGTAATTCACGCCCCAATATCCTGCACTTGTCTGCTGATAACTCACTTCCTGTTTCATTCACCCTGTTCTCTCTTTGCGCACACCTTTTTTTCCCCACCAGCGCGTGGCTCTAACTTGTATTACTGTTATACTGCTGGAATGACTTAAATGGAAGAATGAATGAATTGTTCTGGAAGCTGGGGAGCCGAAATGGACTCATTTTTCATCGAGACAGAGACAGAGCTGAGAATGCTTTTCCCATTGGGGCCACATATACTGAAAAATGTGTGCATTCACTAGTGTAAGTCGCTTTGGATAAAAGCATCTGCTAAATGACATATATTATATTAACGTGGCAGAACAAGCTTGCCGTGTTTTAGTGTGTAATATGTTCAAAATTGGTTCAGAAATTATTCGTTTTGAGCAGCTGCTTCTCTCATTTGTTTGGATGAGGGAAATCGTATGGGTTTTCAAACATCTTTGACTTTTTAAATCTCCCAAGTAAAAAAATGTCCTATAATTTGTTCCTTATAAGATTTATGGCAATATTAGGTTATGTTGCCTGCGAGTGCCAATGTTCAGTTCATGTGTATTGTTACCTTTTTTTTTTTGCCAAGTGCAGCTAAGATTGTTTGAGGGAAGATAATACCCAGATAAGCACAAGTGCCTGGAGTTAAGTGGCGCTGGCTTTCTTCTCTGAGAATGTCAAACTTCTGTTCCTTCTCTGAGAATGTCAAACCTCTGTTCCTTCTTTGTCCACTCAGAAGGGGGTCAACAGTAGAGTCATTCAGTCTCTCTGGAGCTAAGGGTGGGAAGTGCCATCTCTGACGGGTTTTTTTGGCATCTGTACTGGGAATCTCTGTGGAAACTGATGATTGTCTCAGAATATGTGCCTATTTCCCAAAGCACAGCCATGGCCATATGAGCGCGCAGGAATATTTTGTACAGGTGCAGTTATTAGCACTTTCTCTCACTAGGAGGTTGCCAGAGACCAAAATAAAATCAAAGATTTTCTGTCATGACGTTCAGATGAGGCTGAGCAGGTTTTCGAGCTTATAGTTCCGCATAGCCGTGGAACTATCAAACAACCCTCTTGACCCTTCAGAAAAAGAAAAAAAACATACAACCATGGAACTAATGAAGTGGGAAAACCGGATTCTCCAGGACTCTGAAACGCTCCAAGACTAGGAGGTTATTGACCTCTGATTAATTAGGCTTGACTGATATTATCAGTATAATATATAGTAATATTATATAGCATTTTAGAGCATGCAGCCCCTGAACGTTCCGGGGGATTTTGTAGCAGCCTGCAGTGGGATTGATTTGACAGTTTAATTTTCATAACAGCTGAAGAGCCGGCCAGGTAGTTGTGTTCATGCGCCCACCATGTTGAGTCCTCCTTCTCTCTCCCTCCTCCCCCCCCCCGGCAGTAATGGAAACAGCAGTAGCTGGAGCAGTCTGGGTTTAGAGGGAGAGGAGCCCTTGTCTCTCTCCCCGTCTAACAGGTTGGTCCTGAACGAGAGGCTGAGTACAAAACAGCACAGCACAGCCAGCAAGCGTGGGCCCCAACCCCCCCCCTCCCAACTCCCGACTAATTACTGCATGATGTCAGAGCTTTGATCAATAAGCGCTCAAATATGTCTGTGACTGTAGCATCCTTTTTTTTTTTTTTTTTTTTTTACCTTTTAAATGCTACCAGGAACAAGACACATCTTTGTTGCTCCTCCGCTTTGTGGTTATGGGATTAGTAAATGGAATTGCTGTGTGTGTGTGTGTGTGTGTGCGTGTGCGTAGGAAGAGCTGGGGAAAGGGGGGTCATTCATTCGTTCTACTAGCTCTTTGTGAAAATGTACTCTCCAGTTAAGAAAGGCCTGTCTGTCTGTCTCTGTGTGTGTGTGTGTGTGTGTGTGTGTGTGTGTGTGTGTGTGTGTGTGTGTGTCTGTGTCTGTGTGTTTGTGTGTGTGTCCGCATGCTTTCCGAATGAGAGACGAAGAGGACAATCTCACCCTGCTTCTCATATGATTGCCATCCAGAGGGGGGCCTAGTCTTCAGAAATCAACATAATTCATTTCATTCACTTCATAATGCACCTCGGAAAGTGGTGTTGAAAAAGAGGGTGCCAAAACAATGGAACAGTGTAATCGGTGTAAAGTGTAAAGGTAAATTAGATCTCTTGCCTTGGGCTGTGTCAACCAGAACTGGATTTACTACCCGAGGAGAGAAAGCACTGTATATTAGTGGTTAAAAAAATAAATAAACTAAACGTAAATCACTGTAGGTGTTCTAGTGAATATGTGAAAGCAAATATGCTTTCTGAAATCATATGCAGGGAATGCCTGGTGATAAAATAAATAAAAAGTAGTAACATGATTCTTTGACACCAGAGCTTCAGGGATTGAACTCCCAATTGGACGTTTGGACGCTCAGGGGACGTTTGTAATTGGATGTAATGTCTGGATAAGATCAATGTGAGAAACAGACATGCTGGGAGATGCGGTCCTGCTCTGTAGCCTTCCCCCTGATTTCCCTTCTGCATGCATGCGCGGCTGGTTTCGGTTTCCCCCCCCCTGCACCCTGTCCGCCGTCCGTCACTATGTGGCGGCATTCCGGTCACGCGCCTCTTTTCTCGCCCCGCAGCGATGGCACAGAGGAGAAGGAGGCGGAGCTCCAGGACGACGTGGATGGTAAAGGCCTGCATTGTTTGATTAAATTAATTGTTCAATTGTTTTTCTGTTTTTGCCGTCTTCTTTTTTGGGGCCCATGCTGGCTTTAGCGTGGGGGGGGGGGCGTTTTATGTGGTCAGAACAGGCCACGTTAGGGTAACTCGGAACATCTTGTGGATTCCTGTGCCAAAATGCACAAGGGGGATTTCATCGCCACCGCCCCCACACATGGAACCACACTGACGTCGATTGAAACCAGGATTGTCAGATTTATCTCCTGGGTGATTTTTTTGGTTTTTTTTGTTTCCACGCCGTGTCTGAGCCCTGTTAGTGGAGTGAGAGCGAGGGCGTGGGAAGTTGGGCCGGTGGTGTGGAGCTGTTGATTTAGAGATTAAGGCTGCTCCACTGCCATTAGGGCAGAGGTGTGAGAGAAGGAGATGGTGACAGCCGGCCCCGGGGAGACCCCCCGTATTCTGTGCCGACAGGCCCGCCACACGCCGCGTACGTGGACGCAGGGCTGACGGTGCTCGACATGGACCTGAGGCGGCGGGCCCTGGACCCACAGGTGAGGACAGTGCTGCAGTGGATCGCCGCCTCCCACTTGGACCTGCCCACGGTGCAGCTGGGCCAGTTTGCAGACGAGGAGCTGCAGCTGGTGAGTAAACACCCTGAGGGCACATACCTGTATGGAGCAATACACACTATACACCTACCTGTACACACACTAATACACGCACTATACACATGTTTGTATGCTGGAGCAATACACACACTATACACATACCTGCACACACACTATACACATACCTGCACACACACTATACACATACCTGTACACACCAATACACACACTATACACATAAGAACATAAGAATACATAATGACATTCGGCCCATCTAGGCTCGTCATGTCCTAATCTAAAGAGTATCTAGTACTACATCTAGCCTGGACAAGTCCAAGTGTTTCTGCCTCTACTACCTGACCTGGCAAGCTATTCCAGGCATTGACAACTCTCTGTGTAAAGAAAAACGTCCTAATATCTGTGCGGAATTTGCCTTTAACTAATTTCCACCTGCTGACCCCACTTATCTTAAAACATCTTTGGTATTTCACTTTGTTAATCCCTTTTAGGAATTTAAAAACCTCAATCAAATCCCCCCAAAGTCTCAGTTTGCTAAGCTTAAATAGATTGAGTGCCTTAAGTCTATCATCATAACTTTTACCTTTCATACCAGGTATCAGTTTAGTTGCCCAGTTAAGAGCTTCTATATCTTTCTTGTAGTGCGGTGCCCAGAACTGCACACAGAATTCTAAGTGAGGTCTGACAAAGGCATTATATAACATTAATATAACCTCCTTTGATTTATACTCAATACCTTTTGCTATGTATCCCAGCATCCTGTTGGCTTTTTTCACTGCTGTAGCACACTGCTTTGATGCAGATAGGCTTTGATCAACTACAATTCCTAAGTCTTTTTCAAATTAAACACCTACTAACCGTTCTCCTCCCATAAAATACTAATGTTTTTATTTCCCATATGCATAACTTTACATTTAGCAATATTGAATGTCATCTGCCATGTATCTGCCCATTTTTGGATTTTGTTTAAATCATCTTGGATTACTTTAGTCGATTCCAAACTGTTTGCCCTACATACACTATATGGCAGTGGAAAAGTCAGTGGACACCTGACCATCACACCTATATGAGCTTGTTGGACATCCCATTCTAAAACCATGGGCATTAATATGGAGTTGGACCCCCCTTTGCGGCTATGACAGCTGCCACTCTTCTGGGAAGGCTTTCCACAAGATTTTGGAGTATGTCTGTGGGAATTTGTGCCCATTCAGCCAAAAGAGCATCTGTGAGGTCAGGCACTGATGTTGGACGAGAAGGCCTGGCTCGCAATCGGCATTCTAATTCCTCCCAAAGGTGTTCAATGGGGTTGAGGTCAGGGCTCTGTGCAGGCCAATCGAGTTCCTCCACACCAAACTCCTATAACCATGTCTTTATGGACCTCGCTTTGTGCACAGGGGCACAGTCATGCTGGAACAGCAAAGGGCCTTCCCCAAACTGTTGCCACAAAGTTGGAAGCGCCCAACTGGCTAAGATGTCTTCGTATCCTGTAGCATTAAGAATACCCTTCACTGAAACTAAGGGGCCTATCCCAAACCCTGAGAAACAGCCCCAGACCATTATCCCTCCTCCACCAAACTTTACAGTAGGCACTATGCATTCCGGAAGGTAGCGTTCTCCTGGCATCCGCCAAACCCAGATTTGTCCATCAGACTGCCAGATATAGTGAAGCGTGATTCATCACTCCAAAGAACACGTTTCCACTGCTCCAGAGTCCAGTTGCCGCGTGCTTTACACCACTCCAGCCGAAGTGCGCATAGTGCTTCAGCACTACGCGCTATGTGCTTCAGCCCTCGTCTGCCCCGCTCTGTGAGTTTGCGTGGTCTACCACTTCGTGGCTGAGCTGTTGTTGCTCCTAGGCGCTTCCACTTCACAATAATAGCACTTACAGTTGACCGGGGCACATCCAGTAGGGCAGAAATTTCACGAACTGACTTGTGGCAAAAGTGGCATCCTATGACAGTGCCGCGTTTAAAGTCACTGAGCTCTTTACGAACCATTCTGAATTCTAAATGTTTGTCTGTGGAGATTGCATGGCTATGTGCTGGATTTTATGCACCTGTTGGCAATGGGTGTGGTTGAAACACCTGAACTCAATAATTAGTAGGGGTGTCCATTGACTTTTGGCCATATAGTGTACCTGTACACACACTAATACACACACTATACACATACCTATACACACACTATACGCACCTGTACACACACTAATACACACACACTATACACATACCTGTGTGCTGGAGCAATACACACACTATACACATACCTGTGCACACACTAATACACACACTATACACATACCTGTACACACACTAATACACATACTACACATACCTGTACACACACTAATGCACACACTATACACATACCTGTACACACACTATACACATACCTGTACACACACTAATACACACTATACACATACCTGTACACACACTAATACACACACTATACACATACCTGTACACACACTAATACACATACTACACATACCTGTACACACACTAATGCACACACTATACACATACCTGTACACACACTATACACATACCTGTACACACACTAATACACACTATACACATACCTGTACACACACTAATACACACACTATACACATACCTGTACACACACTAATACACACACTATACACATACCTGTGTGCTGGAGCAATACACACACTATACACATACCTGCACACACACATGGGCCCCAGGTACACTCCTGTACATAGGAGCAGACATGTTACTACTGCTGTTGGTCTACATGCAAGGACAGACATGGCTTGTGGGCCCCCACTGGATTCTGGGCATTTTTTAGAAAACTATAAAAATGAAAGGAGCACTGCGACCAAAATCCACAATTTCATTATGTCCTACTCATGCCTTGTCGATCCATCCACGTGGCGTTGTTGATAGTTTTGCATTTATGTCTGTTTCACTGTGAGCCGTGAGCGTCCAAATGGAAAATATAATGGGAGTCAATTGTCAAATAACTTACAAAGACAAACTACATACCAAAATAACCCAGAGTAACTTCTAACGTGTTTTCTGTCCACACCTTGACATTATGAGAATTAAATAAAGATGACGATTGACTTGGTAGGTCTTTATTTTTAAGCAATGCTAGTGAAGCAGCAAGTGTTGTTGGCAGGATAAACTTTTTGGCTAAACGGCATATTTTGGCAGAAAATTGGATAAACGGCATATTTTTCACCTACAGTTCAGCACTGTAGCACTAACTATTATGTCTAGCTAGCTATCTAATGAGCTGTTCATGAACATGAACTGTGATTTGAATAAAACTGGCGATCATCAAACAAGTTAGCTAGTACTAACATTAGAAGCAACATTGCTAACGAATTGAAATAAACAGAGGGTGTAATTGGCTACTAAATTGGGAGGAAAAACTGGAAAAAGTCAGAAACAAAATTTTGAAAGAAAAAAAGGTTTTAAAAAAAATAAGAGCCTGCTGGCTCCTGTTGAGTGAGGTGTGTGTCTCTGACTGGGCTCACCTGGGCTCACTGTGTCTCCCCCCTCCTCCAGATGCCGGCAGTGCTCTGGGTCAGGGAGAGGGAGTGGAGGGCCGGGGAGCTCTTGCAGGCCGTCCTCCGATACTACGAGGAGCCGAAGCCGGACGCAGAAGGACCCTGCCGCAAGCCCTTCTTCCAGTGGCTGCTGGAACACACCTAGACTCCCCCTTCTCCCCCATCCCATCCCATCATGCTTAGCCAACGCTCTGAAATCCCTCCCCAGAGCCGGTGAACACCAGCTAGCACATCAGCCATGACCCTCCCCCATCACTGTGCAGTGATGTGTAATGTATTTTTGCCAAAAGTAAGAGTCCTATTCAACGGAATGTGTCTATTGTCTCGCGTATCGCTTTTGCGCGCCAGACGTACCTGCCGCCACCATGGGGTCACACATCTCTCAGTGTGAGCTGTGTGATGTGGTATGCCCTGACCTGCCCTGATTTTTTTATTTTATTTTTTCATTTATGTCGGCAATGTATTTTTATGGTGCACGTGTGTGATTATCTGTTGCCTTCTGTGCATTACACTTTTGCACCCTGTATTTTCAGTTCGAAAGGAAGGAGAGAGGACGCCCCCAGCGGTTGGAGAAAAAAAATAGTTGTCCATTAGGGAATTATTTACTTAAGTCCCCATTGCGTCACGGTAAAACCGCGTCACCTTGATACCTTTCTTCTGTGTGTGTGTGTGTGTGTGTGTGCGCGTGTGTGTGTGCGTGTGTGTGTGCGTGTGTGTGTGTGTGTGTGTGTGCGTGTGCGTGTGCGTGTGCCTGTGCCTGTGCGTGTGCGTGTGTGTGTGTGTGTGGGGGGTGTCTCCACATGTTCAGGGACCAGCCCAAAAAAACCACTACCGCACCCAGCACTTTGTTTTAAGAGCAGATGGAATTCGACTCTAGCAAAGGACTGGCCTTTTAAATAAACCCAAGGAAGCGTTACAAGTAGCAATTGTTTCGCGTATATATTTCTTTCCCAACACCTTTTTGACACAGACGAATGTAGATTTTTTTAAACGCTCTAATGCTGTGAAAGCCAGTGGGGGGTGATGACACTTGTTTTAACAAGCTCTTTTGGAGCGGATGCAATCCCTCAAGCAAGGACCTGGCTGTGAAGTATTGTGAAGTATTTCAGAAAGATGTTACGTTTGGTTAACAAACAAGCAAGTGTTTACAGCATTTTGTTGTTAGCAATGCCAAAGCGTGATGCACCAACACCCTCTTTATAGTAATATTTATTTGTCTAAAAGATTTAAGAAAAACAAAACAAAAACAGATAGTGTCTCAAAAAATTATATACTTTAATTTCTAGAAATTAAAGAAATTTGCGGTATGGAAGGGCGTTATCGTATAGCAGGAGATAGCCATTAACCGTGAAGGTGTATTACTTACAAAAATATAAGCCAGCATTATAAGTAAACAGGAACCACTTCCCGCAATTACATGGAGTGATTGGCCGTTCATTGCTCAAGTGCTGTCGCGCTTGAGGCATCATGGAATTCCCAATGCATATTATACATAGTTCCCTTACGCTAAGTCTTCAAACAGGAAGGCGGAGTGACGTGCCGAGCGCGAAACTCAACTACTGACGCATCTCCCGTCTGCTACTCTGAACCACAAGAAACAGGGCTCGCATGTCTCAGCCGATGGGTCACATACGCGACCCCGTCCTTCGGTGGTGCGCGATGCAAGAAACGGCTCTCTCCGGTTCCTCACCGTGTTGACCACTGGAAATGCGAAGCGTGGTGAGGAATGATGCACTTTTCGGAGAGAGACGGCATGGGGCGAGGAGAAACGACCACATGCCAGAGGGGGCTGTTTTCGAAAGCGAGGCCAAACCTCAAGTCCTTATGTCACACACTGCACGAATGATCGGATCTCCAACGAGCATGACGTGCCCTTTAAAAATGCGAGGGTCACACAAACTGTAGGTGAACAGTCATTTCAGGAGAACATATCATTTTAGGTCACAGCGGTGGAATTTAAAAAACAAATTCTGGGCTTTAGATGAAGAGTTAGGAGACAGTCCATTTATCCAGTCCATGCGGTGGCTTGGCAGTTCACCGGTGAATATCGTACACCAACGCTGCATACCTTCAACAGCAGTTTTTTGCATGGGAAGTTTCTCTTCTCATGTCATGGCATCTATGCTGTGAAGTTGTGTCGATAGCGGTGTACTGTGATTTCCACATCCCTGCCCTCATCAGTTCTGATCTGCGTGGCCTGCACACTTAACGACGTCGTTCAGCCATTGCCGTTTATTGGCAGGGAACCATCATTGGTGAAAGGCCATTGCTTTGGAAGTGATTTAGTGCAACGCAATGTATTAAAACTGAAGGATAGTAAATTGAGTCATTCAGCGAACCAACGCTAATGCTACTACCACAGTGCTTAACCGTTTAACGTGGGGGGGTGGGGGGGGATGCCGATGTTGTGTTTCAGGTTGTTTTCTGACTTCCTTCCAGGCATATTGCCATTGGCGTTTTCCATGAGAAGTCGCTCGTTGACCGCGCGTTCGACCAGTATACTACAGAACACATTATTTGAATCGTACTGTGTGCACAGATGTGCTCCTGAGGTTGCCAAATGCCATCCCATGAAATGCCCTTCAAAATAATCTCACCAAAGTATACTGTAGAAAAAGAGGTTTGGAACAGGTTGTAGAATAGAAAGGAAAGCAAAGGAAAAGATGGGAAAGACGGCAGATCTCGCAGGGCCTCTTGTAAACGCGGATAGGCACTTGCGGGTTCAGTGAGGAGAAGAGGAGGGGGATTCAGAGTTGATGGCACAGCGCTATGCTGTGATAAACTGGTTCCTTGAATTGGCCCACGGAGTACTTTCTAATGCTCTTCTCTTGCTGTACATGTGAACAAGAGGCGCTACGCACGTGCTCGGTCCTCTTGTACTTAGTCACTTTACTTTGTGTACACTCTTGTCTTTTGGAAGATGACCCAATGCTATTCTGTGTTATTTAAAGCTGAATATGTAAACGTGAGATATGACTCACTATTTAAAAATAATATTTTGTTACTTGCGCAGTGTTATTCTCACCCTGTCACACATTGTAGCATCCCGACTGTATAATGACTTCTACCTTTTTTCCTGCTTCTTCGTATAATCCTTTTTGCCAAAATGTGATATCTTAACAACTCATCTGAACAATGACAGTGAGTACACTACTTTGTCCAGTGGCGATGTCGCATGACTAGTTTACGGACGATAAGCCTGAAGTGGAAGCGCTATATTTGTCTTTGTTTATGTTACGAATAAAGCTTTTTTTTCATGTGTACAGTACGTTTACACGTGTGTTTTGTTTGTTCTCGCAAGTTCCTGCTGTCCTCCTCCTCCTACCCCCACCACCACCACCACCACAAAAAAGGACTGGAACAACACCTGGGCTGGTGTTAGCAAACGTCATATGTCACACATTCTTTCATTAGTCATTTCTGGAGTGGTTGTCCTTTTTTTAAGTTGGGTCATCATCAGTGACGATAACTCAATGACCACATGAAGAGGTACTCAATGTTTTGTGGATTGTATAATATGCACATATAAACAATGTTTTGTTTATTGTATAACCAATAAGCTAAATGCAATGACTTGATACATCAACTACAGGTATTTCTTTCTGGTGTGGTCTGACATCTGACAGCGTCGGTCTTAGCCTGGAATCCCCTTGTGATTCAGCTGCACTGACTCCCATCTATGATGTCACTTCCTGCCACCGGCAAACTGCCACGCACCAGGTGAATCCAGTTTAGGAACAAAGATTTTATTAATTTTTGTACTCATTGGATTGGTATTCATGACAGCAATAGTGTGGGTGGGGGGGAAACTCCAGCAACGTCATTAATTGAATGATGTTTTTCTTCACCATAGAAAGAATGTTAAGTGGAGTTGCACATAAGCCTTTTAAATGTGTTGGGAAGGGGACACACTGCTTGTCCTATCAACCTTGTGTTTATGCAAGCACATATTGTTGTACACATACTTCAGGAAATACAGTGCATGACTATTTTACACAATAAGCCGTATTGTTGGTTCATTCGTACAATATATTTTTTAAACAACTGACATAGTTTGGTTTCTGGCATTGGCTTGAATTGTGTCAGTCAGGCTTTGATTGTGATGTGATACTGTAAAATACGGTCTTAGGCAATCAAACATTGCTAATTAAGTTTGCAGCAGTGATAGAACTTGATAGAAACCTTTCTATTGACAATTTTGTCTGTTGGGGATACCAGTAAATATCAGTAAAATGATGCAGGTTGGTGGCCATGTTTGAAGCATAAGACTTCTGTCTAAGATTTACTCATCTTATTAATATAAGATTTACCAATTTTTTCATATTTCTGATTGTTGCACTCTGAAGTTGTAACATGTAATAGTATGTTACTGTGAGCCAATTAATGTGCAGCTTAATTAATGACATGAGTATTGCTAATAAGGGTAGCATTTGTCCATTGAAAGCTAATTTGACTACATGCACTTTAGTCAGTATTGAATGATGATTTATGATGCCCTCAATTGACATGTGATAAGGCACATGGTTTGTCAGCCATATTGGATTTACGTGAACTGAAATGATCCACTTCTTATCAATTGTCATGTGACATTAAAATGTGGAGGCTATACGTGATGCTTGCAATGTCTTCTGTTTGAATTGTGAACGAAAGGTTTCCCTTTCATTCACAATTTATCCCGAATTTTCAATTAAACATGTTACTGATCAAATTATACAATCATATGAAAGAATAATTTTGTATATTGGTGAAAATAGGTGATTCTTTTTAAATTGTCAGTATTCTGACGCAATTTATGCGGTCTAAAGTTTTTTTAAAATAATTATTTGACTGGTCTGATGCAGACATGGCTGCCTTGAACAAGCGCTCTGATGACCTCTCTTAACTTTATTAGTCAGGTGGAGCTGGATAACACTTTTTCATCGATCAAACAGTCCCACGACCGGGTGGTCAGATTCAGACCTTGGAAAAGAGCGCTGTCTGTCGACTCAGTGCCTGTTCCCCCCGTCTGCGGCCCACAGTTCACTGTTTAACCCCGGGGTGCTCAGAGTATCCAGTGGCGGTATCCAGGATGTCTCGGGTAAGCTCGCAGCGTGACGGGGCTCTGGCAGCGGTTTGTGTTGTGTCTCCGGGCGGGGCGGGTCCGGGCCGTGGCCGTGGCCGCGGTCCCAGTCTCGGCTGGCGAGCGCTTCGGAGATCAGCTGCCTCTGGCGGGACGGTCCCACGGAGGCTCTCCCGCAGCTCGATGACGGAGCGGGCTGACGCTGTTTTCGTTGGCAGTGTCTACCCCGGAGCAAGAGTCAGCCTGCAGATACGCAACATCTCTCATTTCAAAGGAGCAGCTGAGTCACGTCAAGGTGCAGTGTTGTGTTTATCGGACATAGAGACCAAGAGGTGGAAAACAGGGAAGGGAAATATAAGGCTCTTGACTCCATGGGAAAAAATGTGTTGATCAACGTTAATTACAATAATATAACACAATCGTTAATCAGACGCTTTCATCCAAAGCGATTTACAAGAAGTGCATTCAGCTCGAGAAAATTAGCAACAGCTTGATCCTACAATGTACATCATTTGTCAAGAAAGACACATAAGCAATACTACTTGCAAGGAAATTAACAATAAGTGTTTTTTTGGTTTTTTTTAATAGGGATGGGTGGGTGTTATGGCTTAATGTTCCAAAGTAAATTAACGAACTAATTTATCCTGTTGCCAGATAGCCGTACCCATAAACAAGCCACAACTAGAACATGAACAAAGTTGTTTGAATTAGAATGCCCTTTTAATAGAGGGATTATTTTTACAATACATCAACACAATTTATTAAATCAAACAAAAAGCTGGCAGGGCGGAGGGGAGATGTACAAGAGGGGTACAAATCAAGTAGGTATTTGGAGTTCAAAAGAATCAGGGAGAAACAAAACACAAAACACAAAACTCACCACCCTGCCAGGAAAACCAAAATAAACTTCAGAAGCATAATGACCTGTTTAACACAAATATCTTATTTCCAAACAAATAAAAAAGAAAAGGGACAATAAATATAAAAAGTACATGTTAGAGCAAAGAATAATGTTTAGGCAGTGTCGAGAGGGCATTCATCTGCCCAGAGTCTTGAGCCTCTTTTAAAACTTGAGCGGCAGGTGCAACACATCTTCAATTAGCAGGAAGAGGCCACATCTCCCAGCAGCAGGTGCAACACGTCTCCAATCAGCAGCTGGAAGCAGCACATCCCATGGCTCCGCCTCCTTTGGTACACCACCTCATTGAAGCAAAAATGGGCAGGAGCATAACAGTGGGGTTAATGTCTGAGGTATGTTTTCAGCCTGCGGCGGAAGATGGGCAGCGATTCGGCTGTCCTGACGTCATTGGGGAGGTCATTCCACCATAGTGGTGCAAGGACAGAGAAGAGTCGTGACTGGGATGAGCGGCCATTGGTCACTCGGCGTGAAGGAGTAACCAATCGCCAAGAGGCGGCAGAACGCAGTGGTCGGACTGGGGGTTTAGGGTTTGACCATGACCGAGAGGTAGGGAGGGGCTGTTCCATTCACAGCGCGGTAGGCCAGCACCAGTGTCTTAATTCTGATGCGAGTGGCTACGGGGGAATTAAAAGCAACCGATTTAAAATCAACTGAAGGATATTTGCAGATATTGTTGAGACTACATCCATTATTTGACCCAGCCGCAATGTGCATTATCCATAACTCATAATTTCATGTGTTTATTGCATGTGACTTATTTTTACATTGTCACTACCACATTGTGAGTTCGCTAGCTGCTGAAATGAATCGTGTAAACATTGTGTGATTTAAAAAAAATGTCAAAGCATATTGTGATGTAAGTGAAGAAGTGAGGCTGTTGAGTTTTCCTCTTCCAATTTAAGAGATTCTGCCAACACGGTGGCTATGGTTTAGTATGAATTTCATAAGGTGTGAGTGACAAAACAAACTTTTTAAAATATTTTTCTCATTCATAGTTACATCATGGCTATGAACAGGAAGTACAGTCCCGGGGCGAGGCAATGCATAAGATAACAGCACCACCATATTACTCTCACCATTGTCTTCTAGTCCTAGTTAATTTGCGACCGGATGACTGTTGCTTTTCTTTGACTTATTTACATCCTGTATATCACGTTTAGGTGATTTCTTTGTGAGTCACTTTGGGAGATCCGGAAGACACTTGAGTAGCCACAGTGAGAAGACTCTGTCCTACAGTGTAGACCAGGGGTGGGCAATCTTACCCTGTGTGGGCCGGTGTGGGTGCAGGCTTTTGTTCCAACTGAACAGTGACACACCTGATTCCACTAATCAAAGCCCTGATTGAAGACTTTGATTAGCTGATTAGTCAAATCAGGTGAGCTACTGCTCGGCTGGAACAAAAGCCTGCACCCACACCGGCCCACACAGGGTAAGATTGCCCACCCCTGGTGTAGACCATCCCTACAGGTATCACTTGGCTAGGTGGCCAGGGAATTAATTTGCAATAAGGGTTGCAATAAGAGTATTAATAGAAGAAAACAGTGGAAGGAAGACCGGACCGCACCTCGCACCTTGGCGGAATTCTCTCCCCAGTTACCTGAGGGCACCCCAGAATCTAGGCACTTTTAAATCAGGCGCTTTTAAATCAGGCCTAAAAACAAGGCCTTTTCTTAACTTGGTGTTTGTTTTGATGCATCTTTGTGTTTGTTTTTGTTTTATGCATCTGTAGCACTTTGAGATTTACCTTTAATGGTAAACTTTTGCGTTACAAATATAAAGTATTGTAGCGATTCTGAGAGAGTCGCTCCCCTGAAATGTGTGCTCCGGAGACCGGAGAAGTGTTAGCGTGCCTGGACGGGGCTAGCGCTAACCGCCCACACCGCTCCACGTCGGAGCCCAAGGGCGCCCCCACCAACCCCGCTGCCTCCCGACCCCTCGTCAAGCTGCCAAAATATGACGGAACAGCGGCGCTGACATCGTACCTTGCCCAGGTACTATTTTAATAGCTGAGTGAGCGGAAGTGATTCTAACACCCCTCTCCTCGAGTCAAGCGCCCGCTCGCCGCCCGCGGGTCAGGATGGCCGCCGGTGAAGACGGCGACACGGAAGAAGAAGCGGCACCAGCACGTCAGGTCCACCCTGCCCCCCAACGCCATCCCGAAGGCGTTGACCCGGGGGCCACTGATCGCTGTGACAAACCGGGGCACATTGCACGGGATTGCCCGGCGCCAGCACCTAGGACTCGCCCCACCGCTACAGAGGGAAACGAAAGCGGAGCGGCCCAGTGAGGGAAGTGCCGCTCCGATCCCCAGTCCCTCTTCTGCTGAGGAGCAGATCCTGAACATGGCGGCCGCTGGGGTTATCGAGCCATCGGACAGCCCGTGGGCGTCCCCCGCCGTCCTTGTGAAAAAAAAGGACAACAGCTGGCGCTTCTTTGTGGACTACCGACGCCTGAATGCGGTGACAAGGAAGGACTCCTACCCGCTGCCTTGCATCGACGACGCGTTGGACCACCACATCAGCGGTTCCAGATGGTTCAGTTCGCTCGACCTACGGAGCGGCTACTGGCAAGTAGAGCTGGCTCCGGACACCCGGCCTAAAACCGCCTTCACCATCGGGCAGGGGCTATGGCAATTCTGCGTTATGCCATTTGGGCTCTGCAACGCGCCGGCCACCTTCGAGCGGCTGATGGACCGGGTGCTGAGTCACGTCCCCAAGCAGCACTGCATCGTCTACCTGGATGACCTCCTCGTCCACGCTGGCGACTTTGAGGGGGCACTTCGCCACCTGCGGGAAGTCTTTGCCGCCATCCGCCAAGCCGGGCTGCGCCTGAACCCGAAGAAATGCCAGCTGTTCCGGAGGGAAACCACATTCCTGGGGCACGTAGTGAGCGCTGATGGCGTAGCTACCGACCCGGCTAAGATCGCTGCTGTCCGCGACTGGCCGCTCCCCACCAACGTCAGTGACCTGCGAAGCTTCCTGGGCCTTGCCTCCTACTACCGCAGGCACGGCAGGCAGCTTCACCACCCGTCCTCCAAACCGCCCTCATCACGGCTCCGGTGCTGGCATACCCTGACGCAAACCGGCCATTCATCCTCGACATGGATTCCAGCAATGTGGGCGTCGGGGCAGTCCTATCCCAGCAAAGCGACAACGGAGAACAAGTGATCGCATATTACAGCCGCGCTTTGAATAAAGCGGAGTGGAATTACTGCGTCACACGCCGGGAGCTCCTTGCCGTCGTTGCAGCTCTGCGGCACTTCCAGGCCTACTTGCACAGTGTCCGGTTCCTGGTGCGGACCGACCACGCTTCCCTCACGTGGCTGTTGAGCCCAGAAGGGCAGGTAGCGCGCTGGCTGGAAATGTTACAGGGGTACGATTTCGAGCTGCGGCACTGCCCGGGGCGACAGCACGGCAACGTGAATGCCCTGACGCGGCGGCCATGTGCAGCGGCAGGCTGCGAGCACTGACCCCGGCAGGAGGCACGGGCCCAGTTGGCCCCGACGGTGGCCACCCTGCAAGCCATCGACGGGGAGGCCGGTTGCCTACCCCTCTCTCCAGCCCAGGTCCAGGAGGAGCAGGAGCGCGACGCGGCGCTCATCCATGTGCGAAGTTGGCTAGCGGCCGGGAAACAGCCGGAGTGGGCGTACGTGGCCGCCCTGGACACTGAAACAAGGGTGTACCACTCTCAGTGGGGTGGCCTCGAGGCGCGGGACAGCATTTTATATCGGCAGTGGCGGACCCCTGGAGCCCTCCGGACTCAGGTCCTGCAATTAGTGCACGGAGCCACGGACGCGGGGCACTTCGGGAACAATAAGACCCTTCGCCGCCTCAGGGGGCGGTTCTACTGGTTCTACTTGTACGTCCACTGCTGCGACTCCTGCACGGTCCAGACGGTCGCACGCCCCTCTACATCAATACTTGGTGGGGGCTCCGATGCAGCGAATCGGTGTTGACACCCTCGGCCCATTCCCTGTCACTGATTCCGGCAACAAGTACGTCCTCGTGGCCATGGATTATTTCACCAAGTGGCCCAAGGCGTATGCGGTGCCGGATCAGAGCGCCAGCACAATGGCGGGGAGACTGGTTGAGGAGATGTTCTGCCAGTTCGGGGCCCCAGCCGAGTTACACAGTGATCAGGGGTGGAACTTCGAGTCCCGGGTCTTTGGCGAGGTGTGTAAGCGCCTGGGGGTGCACAAGACCAGGACCACGCCCCTTCACCCCCAGAGCGACGGCCCGGTCGAATGTTTTAATAGAACATTGGCCACACAGCTCTCCATCTTGACCAGCCAGCACCAGCGGAACTGGGACCGCCATCTGCCCCTGGTCCTATGGCCGTACCGCACCGCCGTGCAGGAGTCGAGCCAATGCACGCCGGCCAGCCTCCTGTTCGGGCTAGAACTCAGGACCCCGGTGGACCCCAGACCCCTTTCCCCCAGAGACTCTCTCGGTGCACCTGGGGAAGGCCGGAGGGAAACCACATTTAAGGGACTATGTACTGGACGTTGGGGTTGCCGGGGATGGCTGACCCCTTGCAAGGGGGCTATGTAGCGATCCTGAGAGGGTCGCTCCCCTGAAATGTGTGCGCGGGGTATTGTGGGGGAACGCTATTGCTCCTTTGTGCGTCTCCCCCGGGTTAATTATAAAAGTGTTCTGCTAATCATTTATGTGTGTGTTAAATGACCCTGTTGTTGTGTTAGCTAGCTGGTCGCGATGAGTTGGTGTTTGGAACCACTGCGACCAGTACGCCCAGTGTGAATAGTGCAGTCCCTCGTGTTCCAGGGCAACTGTTCATTCGACCAAGTGTGAAGTGGACTGTTACTTCCTGATTGTTACGACATCTACAGAAGGCGTTTAAATGGTCAAATGTGTCCTTCTAAGGACGCGTTTGTTCCAGCAAGGGTTTTTGGGCATCATCCATAGTTGTATGGAACACGGATGTTTGCCACCGATATTATCCATAGCTGTGCGGTGTATGGAGCATGGATAATTATTGTTTCTTTTAATAAAGTGGCTACTCGTGTGGTCATTTTTGCATTACTACTGGACTCTGTCTCTTTCTTGATACATCACCTCGCACACGCTCGCTACAGTATTATTATTATTATTATTATTATTATTATTAGAAGAGAAACAACAGAGCGGTTAATTAATCAACTCTAATGTGTTTCTAAAGTGTACAGAGCCTAGCCTTTACCTTTACCCCCACACAGTTCACTGAGTTGCTTAGAGTGAGAGAGAAAAAAGGAAACTAGTTGCTGGGAGAAAAAAACTGTGATGGGAAAGCGAGCAGGAAGTCGTCTGTGGGGAAGTAGAGGATCGAGCTGGACGCAATGCTTGTAAAGCAGTGACACACACAGCGTGTTTAGACCTTGCGGACGGGCTGCAGTCCGTTGGCCCGAATGCTTATTTGGAAGGAGCTGGAAGTGACTTTACGCATGCCAAAGAGAGCTACTTTGGTGAAGGATAATTAGAGACTACGCTGCCTCCGACCGACGTTTCAGCTGAAATGGTCTACCGCTGCCAACGGCGCATTTTGTTCGTCCTGCAGTCATGCAGCTATTATGATACAGGAATCGCTCTCTGTACCGAAAATGAACTCTCGAATTGAAGAGGTCCTCACACCTTGCCGCCAGTTGATATCATCATGACGTGACAATTGCACCCGAACAGCATTCTGGGGGGTTTGTT
This sequence comes from Aldrovandia affinis, assembly GCA_029706075.1. Lineage (NCBI taxonomy): Eukaryota > Metazoa > Chordata > Actinopteri > Notacanthiformes > Halosauridae > Aldrovandia > Aldrovandia affinis. Next base: position 789,519 of record JAINUG010000052.1, on the reverse strand, counting down.
ATGGGGAACCTGAAGGGGCCATGGGGTCCCAATACATTGTGGTGTTTCTGAAGTAAATATTCAACCCGAGTGTATTCAACACGTAATGCACTGCAAAATGCTCTGCACAGGGACTATGGAGTATGCTTAACAAGCTCTGGACTTCAACTCCAATCAGCCCCCCTATGGGGGGTACCCTGTGCAATTCTCTGATCTGCGCCAGTAATAGCTGGGAGAGTGTAAATGTAAACATTATGTTTCCTGTTCTTGATTAAGGATGCCCGCTGATGACTTGCGCTTGCTTGTGCTTCTCAGGATTGAAGGCCGGGAAACCGCACACTGTACCTCGGCTCTGTTTCTTATGAATGTCCAAAGTTGTTTGAGTCACCAGGACAATCGAACCCACCAGATAAACAAACTAAATAATAATAATGATTATTATTTCCTTATTATTAATGAAAGATTTAGTTTCAATGCTACTAACGTTGAGTGTATCGTGAGGAGGAAGCCACTCCTGTGGTTGACCTACTCACCATCACTAAGCAACCCTGAGAGCTGGGAGCTTTTGACATTGAGTGACTGATATCAACAGCCCACAGCCACCTCTCCCGCTAGCCTTCGAGGCAGGCTATGGTTCACAGCCCACTCTCACAGATGCCCATCCTCGACTCAATACTGCAGCGCGCAGCTGATACAATCTTCAAAACAAGCAGATAGAGTTTCAGAATAGGAGGTTATCTAAAGGACAATGTCTTTTTCCACACTGACAGTCGTCGTAATAAGGTCTTGCGTGCATGTGGTCACACATTTACCCTCCACTGAGTTCTTTCTTTCTGTACGGCGGTAAAAGAAAAAGCAATGAAAGATTGATAGATTGATTTTTTTCTTGATTCAAAAGGCTGTGTTTGTGTACACTGGGATTTTCTTGTTCCCTCTCCAGCAGACCAGAAAGTGTCCGCTCTAATAATCTGCATTCGGAGTCACCCGAGCTAACCTACCCCAGTTAAGCTGTAACCCGAATCGGGGTAACAACCTGGAATATTCCCGCTTAGACATTTTATTTTTCTAATTATCTCTGAAATCTGTACTTATGTTAAAACCACAGTCTCCTCTCAGGGCTCTCTGATGTCAAGGCAAAGGGGAAGAACTGTAAACATCCTAGTTTCTATGGAAACATCCAAAAGGCAAGAGAGTAGGCTATGTGCGGGGGGGGAGTTAGAAGGAGATCTGGATGCTGAATGCACTGTTTGGGAGCACGGGAACATCCTCGGTGGATGTATGCTTTGCTAGCAAATTTAGCAAACTTAATACCACACAGGATGTGGGACAGCAGGGAGAGACAATGAACTGTCTCGATGGGCCCCATATTTTACATTTTGAAAGGCAATAGTGTATTTTCCTCCACTTTTTCATTGATTTCAGATCAAAAATTTTTTTTTTTTTTACGGTTTATGACATCTTCTGGCTTGTAACTCAGCAACAGTGTGGCTTATATTCAACTTAGTGTGACACTGGCTAGGCTGTGGTTCTGCTAGGTATTTTATTAAGATGACTTATTTAAAAAATAAAAGCATAATAATGGTAGGATTCTGTTCAGTCATGTTTGTATAATTAATTCATATAAATGTCAGATTAACATATGTATAATGGGTATTTTGAATATGGAAAAATTGAAAATAAAAAGAATATCACTGCACTGTACTTTGATGTTTTTTCATCAAAGTACAGAAGGAATTTAAATAAATATTTTAACCAATTCAAAAACAGACAGCTTGTGCATAATTGCTATTCTTTTGAACATGTGTTACCTACAATATACTGAAGTAATATTAAATAATGTGTTGAGTTTGGGGTATAAAAAATGTTGGAAAAATAAGACATATTTAAAAATTGGTCTATAATTTCATATTATACAAATTATTCAAACTCCCTGTTTGAATAATGCAAACCCCCTTGGTCTTGTCAAATACTCTACGGCGCCCTCTTTTGGTGAAAATAACCTCTGACCAGACTGGTGTACTTTACGATTTGAATAATTTACTGGGCCCTAGAGGAATTAACATGGAATTAAGTTTACCAAAGTGCTTTCAGCATGGTTTTTAAGAGGAACACTGCAGAGATGCGGAATTTGAGCAAAATATAAACCATGCTGGTACAATTGCCCCAAGAGACATGCAGCCCTGCGTTTGGGGCCCTGTGAAAAAAGGACATAAAAACAATGAAAAGGGAGCCCATAATAACGTCGTCATGGTGATTCCACAGTCTGATGAGCACGCGGAGGACACAGGGCACAGTTCTGGCACTGGTGCTGAGCACAGGATGCGCTAATAATACCCTCCCTGGCGGCCTACCCCGCACTGGGAAAGTGCCTGGACGTGGTTTTCGGCTGCTTTGCTCTGAACAGCTGTATGGTTTTGGCTCTCCGTTCGCTCGCCGAGGAGCGGGGGGCTCGGCTTGTCCAACCGCCTCCCGGCTCGGGGCAAGAAGAGCTCACATGGCTCCCGGCTCCTGTGCTCCGCGGAAAAGGAAAAAAATGACCCGAGGCGAGACCAGCCCACAGGCAAAAACAATGGGTTCTCACGGTATCACAGACTCCAGACTGAAGGTGGAGCTTTAGGGGTGACGGCTCCTGTTTATGCCGTCCACGTTCGCGGGGGCAACGGAGGGGCAGCCCGCCGCGCCCGTTCCCTGCCCTCGTGTTTCCGCGAACGAACACAGGTGAGCTGAGCGTTTCTCGAACGGGAATCCGGAATAGCAGCTCTTTGAGTGTAAAAGCCATTACAAATTAAGTACGGTACCGTACATGACCAAAATAACAAGTGTGGTTTCATGAAAAAAGTACATAATGATTGCGTATTAAATGGTTTATAGTGCCATGCGGTTTGATGGTTAAGGGGAGAGGGAGACGCAGAGCCAAATTGTTCTCATGAACTCTTCTGATACCCATTGACTTGGATGGCTTGGCTTGGATTTAGTTAAGTTGACTTTCCTTCCCCCTCTCTATTGTCGCTGCCCCCCTGCCTGAAATATAATAGTCATTATTTCGAATTGAGTTTTTTTCTGCTTGGTTTACTTTAGTCTGCTGTTTTCTCCTTCTTTTTTGGTAAAACAAAAAGCAAAGCATGGGGAGAGCATTGTTTAGGTTTAAGTGGGCGTGTAGCCTACTCAGAACACCAGGCGACCTGAAAGAGCACAGATGTGGTCTGTCACCTTGTTTGATAATGACGCCGGATACCCCATGCCAGCAGTTTACGGCAGTCATCAAAAGACGACCAGGTTGGGTTTGTTAAGGTTTGGGTTTAATCTAGTGGTTTACTGTCTAAGCGCACATCTTTTTCGCCCATTTTTGAACGACGATAAAATACCAGTAAGAAACAACTGGTGATAGATAGAATAATGTATTATTATCCCAGAGGGGAATTTGTTTTGCAATAATACAGGCAGGCCTCGGCAATCACATACAATCTAACACAACATACATATACAACATAATACAAAAGACACGACATGAACATATAAGACATGACGTGTAAAGTGAGGTCATTATAAAGTGAGGTAATTATGTTTTGAAGTCCTTAAAAAGCTGATAGGCTACTCGTAGCTTCTTCCACATGCGCTCAACACCCAGGGCACTGTTGCTCTTGAGATTTTAAAGACAGTTGCCACATGCCAGTGAATCAATTTGTTAATCTCTAGAACCTTAATTGTCAAATCAAAAGGTTAAGAAAGTCGTGTTGTCTAGCTTTTATGTGGCATCAACTCTGATTTGCTCCGACAGCATAGGTTGTTGCAATTAATACAACTATAACGTAATATAACTTTTACGTCAACTTTATGGCAAACAATGACGCGGGACTTCGAAACACGTGTTGTCATATCATTGTTTCAGATTATAAGAGTCATTTGATACCCTATAGCTATACATGGAAATTAAATTCATATACAAAGTAGCCTACAGTTACTGTATAAACCGTAGCCTACACGTTCTCCTACCAGAGACGAATTTGTTGCCAAAACAATCCTGCCATCGTGAAACCTTAAATCTGATAAAACTTTACCAATCTATACCTTTCAAATACCTGAGAATTAAAACATTAAAGAAAAGACAGACAACACTCCCCCCCCCCCCCACACACAATACAGCTGCAAACAGTCTAATCGTAATAGTCTAACATAACTGCTGGCGCTGTGAAGGTGATTTGTCAAACCATTCTTTTAGTAACGGACACATAATAAGCGCTACGTAAATCAATCAAAGTTGTTTTGGGTGAGTATGTTTTATTGGTGCAATACATTTGTTCCTGCTTGGAAATATAGTAATGTTATACTTTATTGGTATATTTTGGCGACCTACGGTGTCAAAAGAGTATCACCTGCCAGTCTAATTAGAGTTCACCATACAGTGGCATGATTAGCACGATAACTTTTGGATTGCCCACACTGTACGCAAAACTAACTCTTTAACCCAACATCACATCAAACAGCAACACTCCACTGCATTAATTAAGAAATGATACGGCAGTAAAACATTGTGCGGTGATTTCAACGTAGTTTCACTGAAATCGTTGTAAATCCATAGAACATAGAGGCGTGACATTAGTTAAACTTCTCATAAGGTCCCATACAGTACTACACACGGACGGTAATTGAAATAACTGCAATCTGATTGGCTCCCTCGCTCAGCAAAGGAAGCGAACTATTCTGCCCACCCACTGTTCTTAGTTATCAAGACTTGGCCATCACTCACTTCCTCCCACTCAAGAGGAATATTAAAAAGCGAGCGCTCCATGGCAGCTAATGACTATCGCGTTTACCTGCGGAACCCTGCCGAAATGGAGAGCGGTCCGGCCCGTTTCCACTCTGCCCAGAGCGCGGAACCGACGTGCAGACCTCTCGTTTTCGGAACGCTCGTTGTTATGGGACTGCTGCAAATCGTCTCGAGCGTTGCAATCTTGCTACACTTAACAGGTTATCTACACGAGGTAAGAAGTTTCGACTTTATACCGTGTGTATTATTTAGAAGCTGGAGCATGTTTCGTGCGACTGGAACGTGTTAACGGCTTCATTTCGTGTTTTTGTTTTTTTAATAACTGTTTTGAACTCGAGACTGAAAAGATCATGCTTCTCCATCATCGTTAAATCACAAAAGAGCCTTTAATGAGCTTGCATGTTTAGCAAACTGAAAAAAAACGTCTTAAATTAGGCTACATCTGCTTTTTAATACTTACGTAAAATAAGAATACCAGGCTTCAGAATGGAGAGGAGTCATTTTTTCGAATAATCTGTTTTTCATTTAGGCTATATGATTTTACCCTGGTACATTTTGCCATTCTCATTTGCTGCCGTCGCGTAGGCTACATTCTAAAAAGGGGCACTAACTTGGAGCACAGTTTAGTTGCATCGTTAAACAGTGCTGTACAAAATTTGACGTGCTGTAGATTAATCTGCACGATAGGTGCGCGCTTCAACGGATACGCAGATTTTTTTTCATTTACTCCTAGAATTTATGATAACATCGCAGGATGGCTATGCTTGAAGCATGCTACGTGCAAGCGCGGGTTTGGGGACCGCAACGGTGTGCTTTTCTAGAACATTTTTTTTCTTTCTTTGCTACAACAACAAGACTTTGTACTTAACACGTAACGGTAAAAGCAACGCTAGATATGACTTGAAATGTTACTCAGAATTCATGAGTTGTGATTTTATTTGCCGCGTGTCGTGATGCAGCCTACCTCAAATCACTCAACATTGATAATTGATGTTTAAATGGTTTGGTCGTGAGTACGAGTATCGGGAACGGTAAACCACTGTACCGGGTTTTTTCCTTGAGAAATGCAGCTGAGTTCAATGTTGTGGGAATGTTCCTCGACTTATAATAATATTTACACAGTGTTATTTACTGTATTTAGTTTCGGTGGGATGTGCTGGCAGGATTTAGGATAGAATTCCTTGTTTTTCTTGTGAGCTGAATGCCATGTGACTACTCTTCATTTCTAAAGAATGCAAACAGATTGTCCACAATAATAATGCAGATTATTGTGGATAGAATAGTTGCGAATTTGAAGGTATAGAGCTCATAAATTAGATAAATGTATAACTTTAAATGTATAAGTCTAACTGTGACAGTATAAAATTACACTAAAACATCAAATGACAAATTTTGTTTCTGATATCATTTGCACTGTTATGAAGAGTGTAAGTACATCGATTCTTTGATTGTATTAATATCTCCCAGTGGTAAATAGCATAGTCAGTTTCACACTGATATAGCGGTAAAAGCGGTTTCATTCATTGTTTGACACTTTTCCTCGTGTTCCCTGGTGGACACGCTCACCCACTCACATACACACTCACTCACCCACGATCAACAAGTTAAACTTGTACTCTTACTGTAATTTGGCCTGCAGATCAAATCAGAGCTTGAAATGACCTTATATAGTTCATGAACAAAGACAGATTCCAAGGCACTCACGTGGATTAAAAAAAGTTTGTCTGTTTCCAAAGAGCACCAGCGGTTAAAACTCTACTGCACCCTTGAAACACACTTATATAGCATTTGGAAGTGAATGCCAATTAAAGTGTTTACTTGTACGTACCAAAAACAGGTCAAGTCAATAGCTCTTGATATATAAATACTAGGTATGTCCAACTAAACACTTTCCTTGGTTTTTATATTCAATTGAAAACCACGTTTTAAGACCTTTTTTTTTTTTTTTTGCTAAGCAAGGATGCATTTGAGCCAGCATCATTTCCCTCTGGGAAAAAAACAAAACAATTTTAATGAAATTCTTTATTGCTTGCAGTAAAACAGCAACTGGAGATTATTGATTGCAAGGCTTGCTGGCATAATTTCCACATTTCAAGTAAGGCTTGGCATCTTCAAACACACAGCAGCGGCGTTGAGGTGTTGTTACCTTCAAGGTTTTCACTTGTTTATAGGGTATGGTGGTTTGAGTTCTGAGACGGCCAAGATAACACCAAACAAAACAAAAAAACGGTTTAGTTGTCTCGGGTCACTAGCAGCATCGGCGCCTAATCGACTCCAGCTTTCCCCCTCTGAGCTTGAGGACAGAAGAGAATAATACCATTTTGTTTAGTGAGGCTTTGGCATAAACAGAGTAATGTGTGTGTGTGTGTGTGTGTGTGTGTGTGTGTGTGCGCATGTGTGTGCATGTGTTTGTGTGTGTGTGTGTGTGTGTGTGCGCGTGTGTGTGTGAGAATGCTCCAACTATGTGCGTGTGAGTGTGAGTGTGATTGTGTGTCTGCGTGTGTATGAGAATGCTCCAACTGTGTGTGTGTGCGTGCGTGCGTGCGCGTGTGCGCGTGTGTGTTGTGAGCTTGTTACGTCCTGGAGGGCAGCCCAAACAACAGACAAGGGAGAGGGGGGAAGACAAATTTCTGTTGTGTTTGGCTCGAATCGAGATCGTCTTCGGAAATGGACGATGGGGTGGGGTGGGGGGGGACATCTGAGGAAGCGAGCCTGGTATTTAAAGCCTTGCTGCTGCAGATTTGGGGGGCAGAAATGTGGTTGCACTTTGAGCAATAGCCCCTCAGATGACTGCCTCTCCATCTGGTCCTACTTTTCCGTGACTCATTCTGTCATGAAACAGTTTGATTCTGCTCTCCCAGTATCACCTGTCATCCTAAGCGTACCACCCCGCGCTCGGTAACGGAGAGTGGCATCTCGTACCAAAATGACAACGGGGAGGACGGTGAGTTGTGGAGGTCATCAGTGGAGGATGAGTGCATACCGCTATCCCATAACGACAGGATGGGTGGTGGTGTTTCACAGGTAGAGTTAACAGGGATGATGGTATATCAGGGATGATGGCACCCTCCCCTTCCCCCCTCAGTTTAGGTACCTAACTAAGATAGGTGTTCTCCCAGAGAGTCCTCGGAAGCCTGAGACTCAGAAGATACGGTGTCTGCAGGGTGGAGCTGTCAATAACGTGGCACAATCAATAGTGAAAATGAAATCGTTAGTGAAATCTGGAGCTCCTGCACATCTTCATGCCCACGTTTAGTTCAGGCAGCATGTTCTATTGCAGTAAAATGCTGTCCACTGTTTTACAGTCCTGGCGTGCTGGATTTAATTACAGCTCTGCTTGTATGTTGTTTTTTCTAGGTAGACCTCTCTTCGGTCCAGCAGAAGTCACTGGAGGTGAGTTGCTCTTCTGGAGACCAGCCGATAAGATCATGCAGTCTGTTTCGGAGATGTGGGTGAGAGTATTGGAACCCTAGTCCCATGGGGCAGAGGACTTGTACTCTTATTCTGTGGTTCTCAACCTCGGTCCTGGGGACCCACTTTGTATGCTGGTTTTTATTCCAGCCACAATTGCAACCTCTGAAATGTTAATTGGTCTTAATTAGACACTTTTAATTTATATTAAAGCATGATTTATTGTTGCCATGAACAATAAATGTCCCATAATCACTTTTAAGTCAGTCAGATCAACTAATGCTCTGGTTTTCTGTAATGTGCCATATGACACGTGATTCCTTTAGAACGAGATTACCTTTTTTAATTGATTCATTTACAGACTGGCAGGTGCGGGGCTACTTGTTGAAAGTTTGGACACCTGGTCACTGAAACTAAACCATTTGTGGAAAATGGATAGTTCAACGATAACAATTGGCAACGAGACAAACCTGCATTGTGTTAAAATACGTTTAAGGAAAAAAACTATGGTACAACTTTTATTGATCAAGAGGTTGGCTGTAACAAACACCAGCATGTACAGTGGGGTCCCCAGGACACAGAGTGTAAACCAGCATACACAGTGGGTCCTCAGGACTGAGGTTGAGAACACCAGCTTATTGACACCAAGGGGGGAGGGAACAACAATCCCTGTAGTTTGAGTTTTGGTCACTCCTTTGGGCTCTCGATTGGCCCTTCTCACCACGGTCCTTCCTGGGAGGGTTAGAGTGACCTCTGCACCACTGCCTTGACCTATTAGGTATCAGCTGAACCTGACTCTTTCATAGCCTCACAAAATGACTGTCATAAAAGTGTAAGCATAGTCAGTATAGTGCACCCAGTGCTGTACACTCAGTGGCCACTTTATTAGGTACACCTGTACACCTGCTCGTTAATGCAATTACAGTGGCGAGAAAAAGTTTGTGAACCCGTCAGAATTGTCTGCATTTCTGCATAAAGTTGACCTAAAATGTGATCAGATCTTCATCTTCATCAGTCATTTTAAAGGATGAAGAGAACACGATCAAACAAATAACACCAAAAATGGCTTTTTACTGAGAAAAATTTCACAACTAAATTATTTGTTGGAAAAAGTATGTGAACCTCCAGAATTATCAGTTCAATTAAGGGGGTAATTAAAGTCAGGTGTTTCAATCAATGGGATGACCATCAGGAGTGAGTTTGGGTGACCTTGCCCTACTGTATGTAAAAAACATAAACCTGGGTCTGGTCTTCACCACAGAGGTTTGTGGAAGCGTGCCATGCCTCAATCAAAGGAGATTTCTGAGGACCAAGAGTTGTCGATGCTCATCAGGCTGGAAAAGGTTACAAACCTATCAGGCAGATAGTGTACAAATGGAGAAAATTCAACATCAATGTTACTCTCCCCAGAAGTGGTCGTCCAACAAAAATCACTCCAAGAGCAAGGCGTACAATATTCAAGGAGGTCACAAAGAATCCCAGGGTAATGTCTAAGGATCTGTAGGCCTCTCTTGCATTTGCTAATGCCAGTGTTCATGAGTCCACCATCAGGAGAACACTGAACAAGAATGGTGTGCATGGGAGGATAGCAAGGAGGAAGCCACTGCTTTCCAACATAAGAACCTCATCCCAATCGTGAAACACGGTGGTGCCAGTATCATGGTTTGGGGCTGCTTTGCTGCTTTGGGACCAGGGCGGCCATTGACAACCATTGACGGAACTATGAATACTGGATTGTACCAGCAAATTCTACAGGAGACTGTCAGGGTATCCGTCCGTGAACTGAAGCTCAACAGAAGGTGGGTCATTTTATGTCAAATTTATACAGAAACGCAAAAAATTCTAAAGGGTTCACAAACTTTATTGCCACTGTATCTATTCAGCTAATCATGTGGTAGCAACTCAATGCATAAAAGCATGCAGACATGGTCAAGAGGTTCAGTTGTTTTTCAGACCAAAAAACAGAATAGGGAATAAATGTGATCTAAGTGACTTTGACCGTGGAATGATTGTTGGTGCCAGACGGGGTGGTGTGAGTATCTCAGAAACTGCTGATCTCACACACAACAGTCTCTAGAGTTTACAGAGAATGGTGCGAAAAACAAAAAACATCCAGTGAGTGGCAGTTCTGTGGGCGAAAACGCCTTGTTAGAGGTCAGAGGAGAATGGCCAGACTGGTTCAAGCTGACAGGAAGGTGACAGTAACTCAAATAACCACGCGTTACAACACTGGTATGCAGAGCATCTCTGAACACACAACACGTCGAACCTTGAAGTGGATAGGCTATAGCGGCAGAAGACCACACTGGGTTCCACTCCTGTCAGCTAAGAACAGGAAAGTGAGGCTCACAAAGTTTGGCCCGGCTCACCAAAACTGGAGAGTTGAAGATTGGAAAAACATTGCCTTGTCTGACGAATCTCGATTTATGCTGCGACATGCAGATGGTAGGGTCAGAATTAGGTGTAAACCAGTGTTTCCCAACCCATTCCTACAGGGCACACTGCCCTGCATGTTTTCATTCCAACCACCGCTCCCAACCAATCATCTGCATCGGTCGTCTGTTAATGATCACTTGAGCATGATTAAGTGGTGGTTGGAATGAAAACATGCAGGGCAGTGTGCCCTGTAGGAATGGGTTGGGAAACACTGGTGTAAACAACATGAATCCATGCATCCATCCTGCCTTGTGTCAACAGTTCAGGCTGGTGGTGGTGGTGTAATGGTGAGGGGAATGTTTTCTTGGCACACATTAGGCCCCTTAATACCAATTGAGCTTAGTTTAAATGCCACAGCCTACCTGAGTCTTGTTGCTGACCATGTGCATCCGTTTATGGCCACAGCCTACCCATCTTCTAATGGCTACTTCCAGCAGGATAATGCGCCATGTCACAAAGCACACGTCATCTCAAGCTGGTTTCACGAGCATGACAATGAGTTCAGTGTACTCCAATGGCCTCCACAGTCACCAGATCTCAGTCCAATAGAGCACCTTTGGGATGTGGTGGAACGGGAGATTCGCAACATGAATGTGCAGCCGACAAATCTGCAGCAACTGCGTGATGCTATCATGTCAACATGGACCAGAATCTCTGAGGAATGTTTCCAGCACCTTGTGAATCCATGCCACAAAGAATTCAGGCTGTTCTGGGGGCAAAAAGGGGTCTTACCCAGTACTAGAAAGGTGTACCTAATAAAGTGGCCACCGAGTGTATATTAGCATGCAATTGGGTGCAATATTGAGCATTCCTGTAATAAAAAACTACTCATTCAGCACTGATCATTGGTGCCCTGCGGGTCAGTTATGGAATGTCATCCCGAACGAGTCACTAATTCGGTGCATTGGCCAGCTGAGCTAAGCTCAGTCACTGCGCCACAGGACCGCACCAGGACAGGACAAGACACTGGTCGCAGGCAGGTGGCAGGTGCTCAACCAATGCTCCCTGGCGCGATGAGGTGGCCGCTTACTGAGACCCTCCCTCCTTGGGCAACGCCGTGGCCACTTACACACCACCCAGCGGGGCAGCAGTGGGCACTGCCATGGTCAGGGTTTTATTCTGGACCATAGGGCACGTCACAAATGAGAACGAGTCATTTAACTTGGCCTGCTCCCTGACAGCCCAATTTTGACCTTTTTTCATCCACATTGTTGCTTACAATCGTAAATGCTTATCCTAAATAGGTTTAACCTGTATAAAAAAAGGAAAAATGTGTGTGTATTGTACTTTAGTTACATATCATAAGCAAGGCACATATTACAAGTACTTACATAATATAAGTATGTGTATTGTACCTTACTTACATATATATGACAATAAGGTTTGCTGTTTTGCAGTCCAGGTGAAGCCCGTTAGGTACGGCAGGTTGATTCCCCAGCAGGGGCGAACGGGAGTAGTAGTAGTTATAGAAACGAGTGAAGTCATCGTGTCACTTTAACTTCCTGGACGTGTCAGTGGATGTTTTTAAAGAGCTGGGGATTTCCCGTCAGCCGAGATGAAAAACAATAACGAAGCGCTTGTTCCTCATTCCTCCTCCTATTTTTTCTGGAACCTAAGTGTGATGAGTCACACCGTGCTGACAGCGCTCTCTCCCTTTGTCTTCCCGGCGGTGCAGGTAGATGCAAACGAGGCGCAATCGTTCCGCGTGCGGCCACTTTTTAAACATGGCGCTCTGTTGCCGTGGCGTCCTTGTTGCGACATCGGAAACCGTTTCTGGTTTTGTTTTGTCCAATGACGTGAGAAAGTTACAATGGATACACTTACGGGATCGAATTTTAGGCTCTCTTTTTTTTTTCCTCTGGGATAACATAAACATGCTGGAGTTGCCTCAGATCGCCATTGTGGTCGGGTCGTATTAGGAGATGGTCCACCCCAAAACGCCTGAGGCCTCTTTGATGGTGTAGCTGGTGTGGCCCGAGCAGGCATGGAGCCTGTATACACGTCTTCAATCCCTCAAACCCCCGAGACTAAGAGTAGGGAAGGATATAATGTATGCCATTTAATAATATATGCCATTTAGCACACGCTTTTATCCAAAGTGACTTACACTAGTGAATGCATACTTTTTTCAGTACATGTGGTCCCAATGGGAGTCGAACCCACAACCTAAGCACTGTCAGCGCCATGGAGAACCACATGTACACGATATAGCCTAACGTTGCTTTTATGCATCATCGCTAGGCATTGCAGGCTAGGATGTAAGGTGGCCTCCATTTCATGATCATATTAAGGCAGGGGTTCCCAAACCTCTCCTCAGGGGAAACCCCCCAGCCGGTCCGTGTATTCGTTAAATTCCACCACCAGCGGCACCCGATTCAACTCGTTAACTACTTAACGAGTGTCGATTTGTTTTATCGGGTGCTGCCGGTGGTGGAATTGAACAAATACACAGACTGGCTGGGGGGTTTCCCCCGAGTAGAGGTTTGGGAATCACCGTGTTAAGGCACAATGTGTATGCGTATGGTTACTGTTGTATTAATCTCACCACTTCATCGCTAATGTGTGTCCCTTGCTATTCCGCTGTACCCTTATCGTGACACGTCCTGAGTGCATCTTGCATGAAGGCCTCTTAAGCTTCCCTGCACAAGAGTGTCTGCCCAAACAGCGAAATGAACAGACAGCACAAAGAAGTACATCTCGCAGCTGGCTGTCTTGCAACAACAGACTCTTGCGTGGAGAGTAATTAAAGAGTGTTTTTCCAAAACTCACTCAGTGGACTAAATCTGATTAATGGTTAGATATTTGCAGTTACTATTACACTATTATTCTTAGGTATTTCAGCATTAAAACGTGATTTTTCATGCAAAAAACCTCAGCCATTTTAAAATAAACAAAAACTTAGATTTTCTCAAAATTGGTCAAAGTGGAGTGAGTTTCGGAAAAATGCTCTCCAATTGAACCTTTGTCGTCAGGTCATGGTGCAGTCCTTGGCGGGGCCGTGTGCACAGTGAGCTCAGCTATGCCGGCAGAGCTCTGTGGCCTTGTAAAAAAAAAAAAAAAAAAAAAAAAAAGCTTTATTAGTGTCTACACTTGTTTGAGGTTTGCGGTGCTTCTTGTCGACTCTTCCTGGGAATGCCCGCAGCAGCAAGCCCGTTATGGTGTCAGAGCAAGCTATCAGGAGGGATCATTGAAACACACATGGGTTTGACATTCAAAGTCAGAGACGGCAGAGATTGGGTTTCGGGATTCAGGTTTTGGAGATGGACCAGTTCTCTGGCTGTAGTGAGAACCCATGGTGCTGGGGGTGGGGGTGTGTGGGGGCGAACATACACCGCAGTGATGCTGTAATGGAAAAACCTGCTTTCACTTAATGTAAATGGCTGGAAATATGAATGTTTAGAGTCATTGTTTGATGAGGTTTGCATTTGCCATAATGAATTCTAAACCATGGCTGTGTGTGTGTGTTTTTTGTGCACGGTGTCTCAAAGGTTTTTACAAAAGAATTAAACTACAATAAACTTGTAGGCCATGCCTTCTCTATTGGAAACACAGTTGAGTGTTAAATATAAAGAACCAGAATGTTGCGTTGTTGATGTTGTTACTTAAGTGCTGTGCGATTTGAGCAGGCCTTGTTTAAACTGGCCAGGGCTCTCTTTGTGGTATGTCAGCTCAGCCCGTACGCCACAGACCTTCCCAGGCTTGATTGATGCATTTGGACCAAACGCAGACCGTGTGCTCCAAGTGGGGTTCAATCCCAAAAACCTTTGGAAACCACAGGGTTCAAGAGATACGATGAACTCACTGCCCCCAAAGGTAGAGAGAGGCCTGACACGCCTGTCAGTCAAACTCTTGACTTGTTTTTCAGGGCATTGTATCAATTTCACAGACATTCTTATCCAGAGAGCGACCTACAGTGTAGTGCATACAATGAGATTCAATTAACAGCGGTGTAGATGCAAAACATTGACTGTAGCGCAGTCAAAACAAACCGTCACTGGAAAAAAACAAAAAACAATGCTGTAGTAAACAGACCATTGCATACAAGTGGCATGCGTGAGGGAAGTATTAATATCCAGCCACAGGGGACTCCAGTATTATCCAGACTACAGACTACAGTATTGAAGCACACTCAGACAATAGTAATATGAACACATTCTTTTTTTCATTTTTTATTGTCTGCTATTTAAGATAATACTGTTTCCACAGGGAGCTAATGGTTTAGAGACTCAATGTTGTATATTGAGGTCCGTCTAAGGCCTCAGAAATGACAGCTAAATTTGGCCTCTATTCAGTCTCACCGCAATGAGCTTTGTCCCTGACTTTGTGCGACTCATACGAGCGAGCGTCATGTTTCATCAGTCGTTGCACAGAATTATTTATGACATTTTTTTTTGCAAGCGCTCAATTGCTGATGTTGTGTAAGACGCATGCGAAAGGAAACAAACGAGAAAAGAGAGTAACGCTTGCAAGGACAAACCGCACTGCGGTTATATTGAATGGGAGGTTTGCATTGCGACCTATTTCAGGCGTTTTTTCCCCCGTCATGTTGAATAAGGCGGTTCGGTGCCGGACCACATATTATAGATAGACCCCAATATGTTGGCCGGGGGGGAGGTTTCGATTTCCTTATCTTCCCTGCAGCTAGGCTTGTTTACTTGTGACCTTCGGATCGTTTGCATGGCATAGTACCTTTGGGAGTTTCCTATGCTAATTCTAGACTGCCACCCTCACACCGAATTCTGAAAGCATGTCTACACCTGTTTGTGAATAAATACGGAGCCCAGAATGTAGCCATTACAGGTGGATTAGGGTAGTGCCACAATGTATTCAACTTATTTTGCAAGAATTAATTCACATTGTTTTGTGACGTTCTTTATTTTCTTCTTTTGTTTGTGGTTGTAATTTTGTTAATATCTCTGGTAAAGTGGAAGAGGCCATTTAGCAGCAGTGTTGGGGATTAGGGGACTAGGACTGTTTTTTAGCAAGATTAGCAATTCAAGTTTGCTAATGTTTTTAGCAAACCTGAATCATTTCAGCAAATATCTAGCTTTAAAAAAGAAAAACACATGAAATACAAGCCATATACACTCAGTGTCCACTTTATTAGGTACACCTGTACACCTGCTTGTTAATGCAATTATCTAATCAGCCAATCATGTGGCAGCAACTCTTAATCTGAATGGGGAAGAAATGTGATCTAAGTGACTTTGACCGTGGAATGATTGTTGGTGCCAGACAGGGTGGTGTGAGTATCTCAGAAACTGCTGATCTCATGGGATTTTCACACACAACAGTCTCTAGAGTTTACAGAGAATGGTGCAAAAAACAAAAAGCATCCAGTGAGCAGCAGTTCTGTGGGCGAAAACGCATTGTTAATGAGAGAGGTCAGAGGAGAATGGCCAGACTGGTTCAAGCTGACAGGTAAGGTCATAATTTGGCACAAACAACATGAATCCATGCATCCATCCTGCCTTGTGTCAACGGTTCAGGCTGGTGGTGGTGGTGTTGTAATGGTGTGGGGTCCTACCCAGTACTAGAAAGGCGTACCTAATAAAGTGGCCACTGAGTGTAAGTTGCCATGGGCACTAAAACGTACGTATTCACAAAAGATCGGCTGTAATCTGGAACAGTATTTTTTTAAAGTAATTACTGAAGGTCTGTGTATTTACACACTTACTCGAAACACTTAACCCATTAAGACCTGGAGTGACGTTTAGGTCGCTTCGATTTTGCGATTAATGAAATGCGCTGTGATTCGCTGAAATAGACGTGGGGAAATGAAGTGCACGTTGGTGTCGGCTTTTTTTTAGAAATTTTTTCCAGAAAACCCTCAGGTTTTAAGAGGTTGTGTAGAATAATTGCTTAGGTTTTAATAGGCGTTTTTAGCAGGCATTTTAGGTCTGAATGGGTTAATGATCTAGCAGTCAGTTTTTTTGCCATGTACCATTTGTGCCATGTGTCTTAACTTTGACATGGCATTGCATACAGCACTGTAGTTTGAATTTTATTAATCCCTTAACCGGAGTGCAATTTAATTTCAGTAATGCCCCAAGGTTATCTAAAAATGAAGAAATTGCAAAAGTTCACTTTTCCCCCAAATCTAGCTTTGGGGAATCTCACTCCATGACCGTTCAGGTCATCACCACTTATTGTCCATAGGACTCTTGTTTTTCCCCCATGTTAACGAGAGGTAGAATCAGTTTAGGGATGAACTCACCTTTTATCCATGTCTATTTTGAGCAATGTATTGTGAAGCTGCTGTCCGAGATTATTCATTGAGATTAAAATGAGCAGTAGCCTGGTACCATCGTCTTTAGTCATTTATTCTGTGGTGTTTAACTGTGGATAAAGGTAATGTTGCACAATACTGCCAACACTGTCGTGGAGAGGTATTGCACACTGAACCTGCGGTGGACGTGAGCAAGAGATTCTTGAAAATGAAATAAATTTGCCTTGTCCATCTTTTGATGTAACTGTGGTACAAGTCAAATGAAGCAATGAAGGTTTCCGACAGAATAACACAATTTTAGTGATCGAGGCAGTGTGCTGAAACATTTAAATCTTTACCCTCACCTTCATTAAAGGTTGTGTGTGGGTTTTTCATAAATATTGGTACTGACATTTTCCCTACTTACCTCCTTTTGTGCACCTCTATTTATAACCTATAGGATCAAAGAAGAGGATAAAACAATCCTCTTCTTTTTAGAATGTAGTCAAATGAAGAATGAATGTGTGTGTTTTATGACTCGTCTTTAAAAGTGTGGTCAGTAAACAGTTTTTTTCAGATTTTGTTTTTCCCCCAAATCTCTCATGCCTCAAATCTTTTTTTCTCGGTCTCTCAAAAGCTTATTCTATTCCGTTTCAAATCTGTATGGGTTTGTATTCATTTTTAGCTGTACATTATGGATAATGTTATTTTTATGAATTGTGATCGATGGTACTTCGAGAAAGACAAGGCAAATGCCAACTTTTTCCTCTCAGAATTAAAACAGTTTTTGTATGTCTGCTTGTACATGTTATTCATGTCCAAACATTATCAGCAGCATCCCTTGTGAGATACGAGATTCCATTTTTGCTTGCTTGATTTTGCACCGTTGTAAAATTACTTGTATGATGTCACTTCCTCAATGCCCCCTGCTCTGCCTGTGTGTACAGGAAGCGGAGGCTGGACCCGTCCTTGCTGACGCGCTCAAAGACCCCAGGAAGAGAGAGCGGTCGAGGTGCGCCAAAGTCCAAAAGGATCTCATCCCGGCAGCACACTTGCCCATCAGAGCACCCATTGACTACGTCAAAAGTAAGCTCATCTGGTGGATAAGAGTTTTAAGTTTTAAGCTGTGTGCATAAAACTGGTATGCACTGAGTAGCATAGATGATGATGACTACCAGCTGTTGTCATGTCCTATATGTTTGGTGACAATCTAGTTTCTAATTAGAAAAGTGTATTGTATCGTATAGTGTAAGAATGGACAAATTGTGATGCAGGGCAATTGGGTAGCAGCATTGCTTGGTGGTCGAGTGTTGTGAACCTTATTGGAGCTGCGGGTTTATGTCCCAAGTGGGACACTGCGACTGATGAAGTGCATTGTGAAGTGCCTCACTGTGTCTGCAGCACTCTCGCACTCATGACCTGCAGACACGAGAACTTCCCAGACATTCTGGACAGACAGGATCCGTCCGCAACAGATTCCAGTTTTAATATCGCACTACAGACAGATGTTTTTTGTAAAACTTTAGCGGATCTAAACATTTGGGAGGAGATCAAGGTCTAGAGAACATGACCGCTTTTGTCGTTCGGACATCCGACTAAGGTCAGTTTGCAGTCTGACCACAAGGCGGTTTGTCAGTTACGGAGTCCAGGCCTAAGTGCCACTCTCTCTTTTTAATTTTTTTTATTTTTGTATTTTCACAGGAATACAAACTCAAAAGTCTTAACAAACTCAACAAACAAAGTCTTAGGCCCAACTCAGATAATGCGTTTTTCAGTGGCCTGCAGTGAGGAAAAATAAAATGTGAATTAGGAACAGGGATGATAAGCAGAAAAAGAGAAAAAAAGAGAAGAAAAGTACGTGTGATAGGAAAAATATAAATAAAGATGGAGAGATGAAAGGGGGGACAAAATGATATAAAGACCTGCTCTGTGGCTGCGTTCGCAGGAGGCGTGATCGATGCCAAGGTGATACAGTGGAACGAGGCCCAGGGGCAACTGCACAAGGTCCGGTACCACGACGGGCGCCTCCTGGTCCAGGAGGGGGGGCTCTACTACGTCTACGCCAAGACCTGCTTCCGCAGGTACGACGTGGAGTCGGAGTCGGCGCCGGCGCTCCCGCAGGAGGGGGGCGTCGCCCAGCTCATCCAGTACGTCTACCACGAGCGGCACACGCAGCAGACCACCCGGCCCACGCTGCTGATGAAGAGCGGCAGCACCAAGCGCTGGAACAGCTTGGACTACAACATGTACTGCGAGCACCAGGGCCGGCTCTTCCGCCTGCGCGAGGGCGACGGGCTGTTCGTCAGCGTCTCCAACTCGTGGATGCTGGACCCGGACGCAGACGGAAGCTTCTTCGGCGCTTTCAAGGCCGGCAACTGAAAGGCGCAGCGCGTCTCTCTCTCTCTCTCTCTCTCCCTCTCCCTCTCCCTCCTTCGCCCCCCGCTGCTGAACTCTGCGCTCACAAGCCCGCCTCGTGAACACTTCTTTAGAACGATAAAGAACCACTGAGCACTTATCTGCAAGAGTACTGACTGTTTTTTTGTTGTTGTTTTTTTCTGTTTTTTTTTTATCGTTTCGATGATGGCGATGGAGTTTTTCGTTTTGATACTAAAGGTTAGGTTGGAATTCCCGTAAAAAAAATACCTAATCGCCCGATAATCGAATACTACAAGCCCAGTACAATTTTGTGTAAATGTCTTTTTGTCTATTTAAAATGTTGAATAACCGCTAATTGTGCTGGGTTTGTAACAAGCGATTAAATAGCTTTTCAAGTTTCTGTATGACTTCCGCTCATAATTCCAGTGTGGCCTGACAGTGTCTCGTGGCACATGAGATTCTTGCCTTTTAGCATATGTAATTCAAGAGAGAGCACTTTTGGAGACTCCAAATATGTATTTTCTATCTGTAATAAGTGATTTTTTTATACTACATACCTTTTTATTCAACCTTTTTTTTATTTATTATTTTTTGTTTGTGTGTTTTACAGTTCAGACGGTCATTTCTTGATCGTGAAAAAGATTGCTGTCTGTGTCTGAATGTAGACTGGCTTTCGATGACCCAATGTTACCCATGGCAGGTCAAACGCATTGCCTACAGTATCCAATCATTCACCAGAGTTACATAGTTGCGCTGTTCGTTTCTTAGTTACAGAAAGCATTGAAAGAATTGCTTGCATTGCTCCATCAACTATTTGGTGTAAAAAAATGAAGTTTTTTGATGAAGGTACGAAACCCCAAAAAAGTGTAGCGCTAAATCTGCTGTTGGTTATCGGCTATCGAATGTTTTCGAATGAGCATGAATGTGTTGTGGTGAATTGAATTACTGCCATAAAGGGACGCTCCTCTGGTAAACCGCAGTTTTATAAAGTCCTTCCTCGCATTTGCCCCTTGGTGTCCGTGGAGGGAAGGGCGTTTTAGCGGCGGGACGGACGAATACATTAAAGTCTGCGGTCTAGGACGGGGCTTCGGGGGAGAGGCTCCAAACAAGCTAAAACTCTGAAATAACTCATTCTGGTTACTATGGCGACCTGTGGGGCCTGCCAGGCCCCGAGGAGCAGAGTCGTAGCCACCAGAGCTGCTGTCATCTCCAAAAAGTGTGCAGTGGAGATTCGGTCTTCTCGGGGTGCAGGCGATTTGAAGACCTGCCCTGGGCCGGGACGTCCTGATCCCGTACTAAAAGTGACAGATGTAACACATCTGCTTTCAAAGAACCGGCACATCGAACGTGGGTTTCTGGTGGCGTGTTCTTCAATCCCGCTACAAGAGCATGTGCGTTCGAAATAACAGCTTGTGTTCTTAAACTTACAGTGGGGTCCAAAAGTCTGAGAGATCTGTTTGTTTTCATCGTTCATCAAAAACCAACACAACATTTTTACCAATGTGGTATTTGTTATTCAAGAGTGTCATAGAACACTGATACAAAAAAAAAATTGTTTGAGAAAGAATGGTGTGAAATTGAAATATCTATAAATATTTTTGTTTGCACACCATTGCCTTTAATTTGCCAAAAAAATGTACACCTTATTTTTCATTTAGGTTTTAATGCATGGACACTCCTAATACACAGTATGAGTTGTTTCGGTCTTGTAACAATTCTGGACCCCACTGTAGGTTGTCCCCCAAGTCAATAATGCAACCATGCAATCTACTGTATGTCTAAGAGTCACAGCCCGCCCCCCACGCCTGCCCCCCCACACCCTGCAACATATTACGTTACCTTTGGCCTTTTGTAAATAATGCGCTTTGTATGAAAAAGCTAAAAATATACGTCAGCACGTTTAAAGAAAGAGAAACTAAAGATAGCTGGACTGTCTGCCTGTCATTGAGAGAACTGATAAATCTTGACTAAGGTTGCGGTGGAGCCAAACTGAGTTTGGTGCGCCCTTTTTTTAATTTAAAGAAACGGAAGTTCCTTTCTTCGTTCCCTCTTACGCAGAGGAAAAGTGAGGAAAATGCACTAAATGAATTTATTTATTTGGTATGAATATCATAATGCAGTGGCAGTTCATCTGTATGGAAACACGAATGTATGGTTTACGTGTGTATTCCCTTTGCTTCCCAGTTATAGACAGATTGGCTGCACTTGGATGCGGTCGCTCAGTAGATTTACAGCGCTTTTAATAATACACAGGTGCTCCCTTCTCATCGAAACCGAGTGGTTTCTTTAAAAAGAGACCACTGAACTTGTATGTTTTTCTCTTTGACAATTTTGTGTGCAAATGCCTAAAGCGGAAAATAATGTTATTTGGGAAAAGTTTTTAAGTTCCATAAAGGAAAAAAAAGAACTTTTCTCAAAAACATGTTTTTTTATCGTATGTTTTTTATTGTCCTTGTTATTTATATCACTTTAAAGTAATAAAGTAAGTACTTTTCTAAACATTTGTCTTGTCTTTTAATTGTCTAAGTACACAAACACGAGGTCAAACGTGACATCACCAATTGAATTACACTCTTAAGGCCTCGTGCGTTTGGAAAAAGAATATTGTAAATTGAGAAAAATATAGAAAAATAACAGGGATTGATTATTTCGTTTCCTGTGTAGAGAAAAATGGAGCATTCATGGTTGCTCGCGTGGGATTTACGGCCAGCGGAAAAATGCAATTTGGTGGACAGGCTGGGACTCATTTTTTCCTGAATCGTACAGAAATAAATTAAGACAATATGGTGCTCTATACTGAACAAACTCCCCCCATTTAGGACGTTCTGGATCCCAGCATTTGCAATTGCACTGTAGATCTCTGATCTATCCTGTATCTACCCCCCAAGATCTCAAAACTCGCTTTGGCCGATTGTCGCAAAGGTCCTACTCAGCGAACACGCTGAACGCATACACTCACGCGCTGCGAACGAGTGACCGGCATGTGCGAGCGTGAAACGTTTCCGCCAATCGTTGACCATTAGTTCGGTGAGAAAACACCAGCAAAAATGTTCGACAAATACAAATGTGTCCTGCTGATTTGCTAGAGTATTGAAAGCAATACGAAAAAAAAAACGAATTTGGGAACGCGTCAATAACGGCTTTCTTGGAGCAAAATGGAAAAAACGTGGATTTGCTCGTTATTGCTTTTGTCTTTCAGATACGACTGAATCGTGTAGTCTTGGCGGCAAGCAATCATCTCATCGTTGCCCTTAACGCAGTGCAGATACGCGGACCGCAGGACGTCTACGAGATTGAAGGCAAACAGATTGAACCTGAAAAGTATTCATTTAGGGTGTTGTGTATGCGTGGGGACACATGACCTATGATGCCAATTCAACAAGGCTGACAGTGAATTTGGAAGGCCTTCCTGTGTCAGAGTCAAACAGTCCCGCTATTGTGTACAGTCCCCTTTCACATGTGCACTTAGACCGCACACTGCAGTTAAATATTGCTCAATGAAATCCCTATTTCCAAGCGCTGCGGTTCGCGAAGAGAAACCAAGTCGGACACACGGGGGAGGAGCTGGTGGCTTGTTACATATCCAGATTGTTTTGAGGCGACAAAACTGAGCTTCGGGTATATTTCTTTATTTGGAAAACTACTTTCATATTTAGACCTGCTTCCCATGACCTTGGCAGAGGGGGAGATGGAGTCAAATTAACAGACGATTAAAATCGCGTTAATATTTTCTGCAGAATTAAACTGCGAGGTTTCACTAATTGCAAACGTTGTGCTCACGCGCAGAAGGGACTAATGGTTAGACAAACAATGGAATCTGTCAAGTGAAACAAGGCTTCTTAAAAAGTTTCCCCTGCGTTTGGTTAGCGCCCAGGTTGCCAAATTGACTTTTTTTGCTTATGGCGCCAATGTATTTTGCGTATCGCACGAGTCCATTTCATTGAACAAATACACATAACAACATGGAATTATGTATCGCTTACTTCTCTTGAAGTGGCAGGATTCCATAGTTCTTGGCACGCAGGAGGACTCGTTAAAGTGCGCTGTAACTGAAGCCGTGCCAAGAACGCATTGTGTAAGTACTGCCTCTATATATTCACTGTATGCAGAAGTATATAAAAAAGGCTATTCTGGCACAGCTGAAGATTCCTCTGGTACATTTTATTGTTCACATATGTAGCGATACAGAGTTCTCCGGCAAATGAAACAAAATTACCTGAAGTAAGGCTTTTGCACTTGAGGATATGGTTCTGGAATAGAAAGAAAAAAAAACAGTTTTGTGCTGTAAAAAAACATTTCTGTAACTGCTGACAGCTGAAAATAGTAGGAATGTGCGTACCTGAAGTAAACAGTTTGGAGGACGCGGTGGTGAGGCCGCTGTTGTACCTCATAGCTACTCAGGACGGTTGAAAACGTGTGTGTTTTCCCTCGCACTCCGCGCACGTTGAGTAATTATAATAACGAGGTCACGTCAGTGACGTGACAGCGTGAGCTGACGTGCCCCCACGGTTGGTATAAAACCGTACAGTCAGATAACTCGCTGTCTCTTTGATCTTCTTGCTGAAGTCCACAATTGTACTCCACTGCTTCCCTTTCCGGACTATTATGTTAGGGATAGGGTGCGCACTCTGTGCGTTGTGTACAGTGGCGCTCGCAGCTTGCGACCAGTGGGTCGAAGTGCGAATTCGCCCTGCAAAGCTGTGACAGTTCGCCCTTACGCTATCCTTGTCTTGTTACTGGAAGATTGCGGGATTTCCGGACTCCGGAGCTAACTGCGTTGCTATCATCCATTACTAAACTACACGCATCCTGTGGTCCGTCTAAGGTTCTTGCTTGGATTCCCCAGCTCCCAGCTTACCTGACCGAATGTAACCGTCCCAGATGCGCATTCGCATTTTTTGTGACATGAGCAAATTCAGGGTACCTTGGTTTAATATGATTCTGTGGTCAGGAGGGAATGGCCTCACACGCAGATTTACGAAGCAGCTGTGAGCTTTGTTGTGCACTGTTGCTTAGCACTGTCGCTGAGCAGTTTGCACGCTCACACATTCTTCCTGTGCTGACTAAGCTCTGCCAATGTTTATGGGTGGCAAATGGGTGTGTTTTTTATTTATTTTTATTTATTTATTTATTTTTGTCTCAGCCGTCCTCATTTTAACAGTTGACAGTTTAATCGACCCATAAAATACTAATAATTTCCATACCTTTCTCCATAAATGTAATTTCTGTGTTACGTTTTATTATCAAAACACTTTACAAACACATAAATAAATAAACAAAGCACACACGTGAAATAAAAAGAAAACGAAGAAATGTCTTTGTCTGCTTTCGCGGTGAAAATGTGTGTGTCAACTCCCAGCGCCCATTAATTTAGGTCTCTCCTAAACCAGGAATGCACGTCAGTAAGCAGGTTCTGTATTCAACACTTGGAAAGAGACCAGCTAATTAAGATGGTCTGGTGCGCTATAGGTCACTACTTTTGCGCTGCTCTAATTGCCCGGCTTCTTTCAATATTTTATTTGGCAATAATGTATATAAGCCACACTTTCTCTAAAAATAACTACAATTAAGGTCTTAAAAATATACCATTGTGCTCCGTGATCCATGCCAACTTCTTATGTTCATATTGCATGTGAACGTAATAGCTTGTCAAAATTGAATCAAATTAATTTCCTACAGAACAATAAGATTGTAGAGTTTATGTTATTAGAATACAAACTGCTTTCAGCTATGTTTGATGTTTTGTATTCTTCCAGATGATTTCCTCTTGGGGCGTGGGCCATAATCGTTACAGTCCAGTTAGAAGGCTAGAACAATGGCAGGTGAACGTATATGAGGGGCACACGAATGGCTCCAGAATTTAGAGCAGTCAGTGAGTTCATAAGCAAAATAACGCTGGGGAAGGGTGCTGCGTATTACACTATTGTCGCTTTCCCAGCACACAGTACGGTATGGTACGGCATGGTAACCAATCCATGATCCCACATTTTGTCACTTTTTCCACTGCCAAGCAAACCATACCGAACCTAAGTATCCGTGCTTAGTTGCTGCTTTTGCCAGGGTACTAGCGAGCCGAGCAGCGACCTAAGGGTGGAGCTCGCAATACTGCAGACCATTGATTGGTCAAGCACAATTGTCACAGAAGGCACACTAAATCTCAGACCGGCTCAGACACAACCGCCATTTTTAAATATCGCAATGCCGGGAGAAGACTGCGTTCCATAACAAGAAGAAACATGGAAAGTTCAGTTTGGTGCAAGCCCTCATCAGTGTTTTGTCAGTTGACCAAATTCAACATCTGGAAATAAAAAAAGTGACCACAGCGGTCGCATTCTTTTTTGTCACTTCAGATAACTCCTCCTAGCTAACTCCTCCTATCTTCACGGTTCTGTTGTGCGGTGGAAAAACGGGGACACAGGGACTCAATCCGGGAAGGGGATAGTTACGGATTCGGATGGTTACCGCACCGTACTGTACCATAATGTGTGGTGGAAAAGCGCCATAAGAGATACACAGTGAGAAATAAAATGTTTTTTTGTTCAAATCAGACAAGTGCATGCAAGAATAATACTCTAAGCAGTGGCTCTGTGACTCTGCAGCACCAAGAGTATCAAAGGCTGTAATTCAACCTGACAGGTATAAAAGTTGTTGGCTAGGGGAGATGGTATTTTTAGTAGGCACTGGTCTTACATCAATTTGATGAATGCTTCTCTTTGAAAGAGGATCATATTCAGTGTCTCGGATTTTTCATTTCAAGCATTTTAAGTTAAACTGGAAAAGACAAACTTGCAAAACTGCAAAAACAGCATGTTTGCATTTTTTTCCCAGGATGGAAGAACACTGTCAACCCACACTGAGTGATACTAAGAGTGGCGACCCTCGTCAATGTGACCACTCCTTTCGATTGATCTCATGCTTTTCAGAAACCACACAGAATAAGGACATGCTGAAGGTTAAACAAAATCGTTTTTTTTACATTTTTGTTTCAGATTTCCCCCCCCCCATTTTTCTCCCAATTTGGTAGCCAATTATACCCTCTATTTATTTCGATTTGCCCTCCCTACACAAATTCACCGCTCATCTCTACGAGGCAAGCTAATTGTCTGAGGGCAGCGAAATTCCGCTTCCTTTGAGACGGAATTCGCCCACCCACGTTCTGGAGTCGCCCTTATGCGCTTCTCGCCAACTCACCCTCCCCCCTCCCCCTGGGGTGGACAGCCAAATGCCACCCCTGATTGGGGCTCCCCACCAGGGCCAGTTTGGTAAAGTCGGGTTTCAAACCGCAACTGTGATAGGCAGCTCACACTCGTAAAGGACCAGCCATCGGTGCATTAGACTGCTACGCTATCGGAGGCCCCCCTCTGGTGAGCTTATATGGTAACAAATACATATGCTTCCAGAGGCTGAGCCTCTACGGCAGGGGTCTTCAACTCCAGGCCTCGAGGTCCGCAGTGTCTGCAGGTATTTGCTCCAACCACATACTGCACCACCTGATTTCGAATAATTACTTTACCTCCTTGGTCCAGGAAGCGAGCTAATTAGTGAAATCAGGTGGTGCAGTGCGTGGTTGGAGCAAAAACCTGCAGATACTGCGGACCTCGAGGCCTGGAGTTGAAGACTCCTGCTCTACGGTTATTCCAATTTAACTGTAAGAGCCTCTCATGCTGACCTCCAAACCAGGCCAAGATGAGTTCAGCACCACGGACAGTGCAGCCCGAGCTGGTGCAGTCCGTCATGGTTGAGTTACTCCGTCTCTTGACTCCGTGCCACTCCTTCTTTATAATTTTTTTTTCTGAATTGTTTCCAGTTTTTCTTCCAATTTGGTAGCCAATTGTACCCTCTATTTCTTTCAATTCACCCTCCCCCCACGAGCCCGCCACTCATCCTCGGTGGCAAGCCAGTTTTTCCCATACAGAGATGCCTCCCCCCTCCCTCTGAGGGGTTAGCCAATCACCACCCCCGATGGGGCTCTTGGCCAGAGACTTGAAGCTGGCGCAGCCAGGTTTCGAACCGTGGCTGCAGTGGGCAACTTCCACTTCCGGGCGAATGCTTTGACCGTTATGCCACCCGGGACCCCCCTATGCCACTCCTTCTTGAAGAGTGGTCCAACATCCCCACTAGAAACAGTTTCAACACTTGCCCAACAGCGTTCCAAGAAGGACCGAAGCTGTTCTGAAGGCAGAGGGGGCGGCTGCGTTGTTCTGCGGCTTCACAGTTAAGCCTAGACTCTGCTGCTCAACCCCTTGTCGGTTGACTTTAATTCAAGCCCCCCGAGGCTTGTTTTAATTAGCGCATAAAAATATGTGACCTGAATCTCCATCTCTAGTGTCAGTGAGCTGGGCCTCATTTGGCCTCTCGTTCTCCACGACCATCTCTGTATCTCTCTAGGAACCCACCAACTTTCTTTTTATTTATTTATAGGTCAATGAAAGAATGAGGTATGGAAAATGTTTGTCATTTGTGTTTATTCTTAAATTAGTGAAATTTTCTGTTTAGACAGAACTAATCTCCCAGTCCTGACCTTCTCACTGACCTGTGCCAGGGCACATTCTCTTAATTGTTTGTGTTTCTGTCCTTTCCAGTCCTTTCATACCACAATATTGCAATCATTGCTCTGCTCATTTTGCTTCTCCAGAGCTAAAGTGTTTTATATTCACTCTTGATTGCCTGCTAAATAACAATCAGTGGTACACCAATCAACACTGTTATTCACATTCTCCTGCAAATCTTTTGTTTTGTTGCAGTGCACATTGTTTACACCGTACAATACAACAGGAATTCCCGACAGTGCCGTGTGCTGTATCGGTTTAGTCCCAGACGTTGTCAATGATGAGTTGAGGAAAAACAAAATTGAAAATAATGTAAAAACAGGAAATGTTGTGGTTGGACGGAGTCACAGAAGGAATATCTGACTGACTCACAGATGGAGCGTTCATCCCACCGGGAGCCAAGTGTCTCTGAGCAGGACGCCTTGTGTCCTGGCAGAAGAGGTGCATTGTGGGAGCAAATGGGGTTGATGATTCGCGTTTAACTAGCCCAAATCCTAATGAGTTAATTGCTCTCCTGGTAAAGTTCAATACAATACAATCACAGTTCTTCAGGGTTTATAGTATATGGCATAATTTCCATGTGGAAATATTTACCCATGTTTTATTAATAGTTTTAGTATAGTCCTTCAACGTGTTACATAAAACACTACAGAATACGGGTTCACCTCACCCTAGCCCAGAGAGGTGTATTTGGCTGCTTACTGTATTTTCTGCTTTTTCTGCTTAATAAAGACTAATACATTCAAACTCTTAATAAGTTGCTTTGGCAATACCTGCGCTAAATGTTATTCTATACTAAGGGGGGTAGGGGTGCCTGCAGGAATTACGTTGCCAATTGCTCTGAGAAAATACCATTAAAACAAGGCAGCTCTCACTCCTCACAATGCACTCCTCACATGCGCATACATTACACGCCCTCGTGAGCAGGCACGCAGATGCGCAAGCGTGCGCATGCACACATCTTGGCACCAAAAAAAACCAAATACATAACATATTTCTGTGGGAAATGTTGATAGCCTACAGTGTGTGGACGATAACATTTAGTCCAAATGGTCTGGAGCTGAAGACCATTGGGACTAATTTGGAGCTAATGGAGCTAAAATAAATATTTAAATAATCGGAGCTGAGCTTGTTACAGCCCTTCAAGCCTTTGAGGCAGTAAAATAGCTCTTACACAGAGGACACAGCCCTGCCTCCCACAGTCAGCACTAAATCCACAGCCAGTCAACTCATATCTCCAAAGAGGCCCTGTCAGGAAGCGGGGAACTGTCGAAAACAGTCACAACCCTCTGCCTTTGATTGTCAGAATCTCAAACCCCATTAACTCTATGACTGTGTGAATCATTTTCCCACCAGAGTCAGCAATATTCCAACATCATCTGAGGCCGTATCTGTTTACGCTCTTCATTTTGTGTCCCGGTTAAAGCTTTTCAAAAGCTGTTTTCTGCATGTTTGAGGGATTGGCAGAATGGTGTAGTGCGGGGTTACTCAAATCACGGTCCTCATGGGGCCAAGCACTGATATTTTTTCCCACACTCGCTTTAGCTGGGAAATAGGTGAAGT
Source organism: Aldrovandia affinis (assembly GCA_029706075.1). Lineage (NCBI taxonomy): Eukaryota > Metazoa > Chordata > Actinopteri > Notacanthiformes > Halosauridae > Aldrovandia > Aldrovandia affinis. The sequence continues at coordinate 760,229 of JAINUG010000052.1, read as the reverse complement.
GTGAAGACCAATTATTTGCACTTCACTGTTCAGTCAACTACCTGCGAGAAAGGAAAACCGGGACCGAATTTGGATTCATGGGTCAGATTTTTGAGGAACCCTGGCATAGAGGGTAGAGAACTTGGGCTCCTGATCAAAAAAAGGTCTGCAGGGGGCCTCAGATAGTGGAACAGTCTAAGCACTCACTTGGCAACTATGATTGCTCCTGCCATGTATTAATGCACATCTTGTAAGTCGCTCTGGATAAGAGCGTCTGCTAAATTCTTAAAATGTAATGTTAAATGTAAATGGAATGCAAGTTGCCCACTGCAGTCGCGGTTCGAAAACCAGCTGCACCAGACTGGCCCTGGGCGAGAGCCCCGATCGTGGGAGGCGATTGGCTGTGGGGGAGGGTGAGCCAGCACGAGCTCGCCGAGGAACGCGAAGGGTGTCTCTAGAAAGTAGGTGGACGGTCTCGGAGGAGGCGGATCATCGCCGGCCTCTGGGAATTAGCTAATTCCCCGTAGTGACCGGTGGCAAGTTCGTGCGGGAGGGCGAATTGAAAGAAATAGAAGGTATAATTTAATATATAATTAAAATATAATTAGGCCATTAAATATGGAGAAAAACAGGAAAAATCTGGAACATAATAACATATGCCATTTAGCAGACGTCCAAAGCGACTTACAGTACTGAGTGCATACATTTTTCAGTATATGTGGTCCCAGTGGGAATCGAACCCACAACCTAAGCGTTGTCAATGCCATGCTCTACCTACTGAGCCACACAGAACCATAAAAAAAAAAAAAAGATCAAAAAATTAAAAAAAGGTCTGTAGGCTCCACTGCCAGTGTACCCTTGAGCAAGGTGCCTCAACTGATAATATATGAAATACAAGCTATGTGAGTTGTAGGATTGAACAGCTCAAAATCCCTTCATGGTGGTACATGAACTGATTTTAATGATAGTTTTGAGCACATGCCAACTTGCTCTTGGAGATTCAGCTCTATTCCTGCTAAAATATTTACACTGCACTGGATCAATGGATTGTTCAAATGGTTAAGTTCAGTTAGCAGAACAAGAGGCCACAGGTGGAAATTAGTTAAAGGCAAATTCTACAAGGATATTAGGACGTTTTTAGTTTTTTACACAGAGAGTTGTCAATGCGTGGAACAGCTTGCCAGGTCAGGTAGTAGAGGCAGAAACACTTGGGCTATTCAAGTCCAGGCTAGATGCAGTACTGGATACTTTTTAGATTAAGACATGATGAGCTTAGGTGGGCTGAACGATCCGTTCTCATCATTATGTATTCTTATGTTCTTATTTTACTCTGTCGACATTCCATTGTTTATGCTTTCAACTGCATCTCTGAGATGGAGCTACAAGTGCTAAGCAAGGCCTCCCTGGACCAGCTAGTTTACACTCGGTTAACTATTGACTGTTTATGCATTACGGTTAGCTATCAGTAGTGAAATGTTGACTTAAAATGAATTGCCATAAATCTACCTTTCTCATGCAGCTAGTTACAGCTGCTAACCAGCCAACTCATCTAAGAGTGACCATAGCACAGAATTGGGCACATTTAGTAACTAGTGAGGCAATGTTAGCTGTGGCCTATACAGTGTAATGTTAAAACATGGTAAAATGAGTAAACCAGAAGAAATAGCACGTCGGATATTGACAGAAAACCCCCCCATATTCAGGCCTGTGGAAGGCATCAGTCTGGGAATAGGGGCCAATTAACGGCCACGCCTACTAGCAGGTCAGCCAGCACGCACACACCTGTGTGACATCTTCTAATTGTACCTGAGAAGAGAAGCGACTGAAAAGTCAGAACGTCTAATCGTCAATCACGTTTGCCGAAAGGGCAAATTCTTTGATTTTGTTCATTATTTTGATTTGTTGTTTTAGTCCGGAAACCCGTGAGTGTCGCGAAGGTCGACGACCTTTGTTTATTTACTTTTGTTAAAAATCCAGCTCTCTCGCATTCTCTCTAGCTCGCAGGCCCTCCCTGAGAGGAAATTAAATACATTTCCCTGACCGACAACTCCCTGTACTCCCTGTCCCTGTGTCCTGCCATTCTGTTCCACTCCGGGTTGTGTCACACGGCCTGTGACAAGGTCATTAATACTTGTGTGCAGGTCGGTGAGTGGGAAATCCCAAAAATGTAACATGGAGGCAAGGCGGGAATGAGAGTTAAGCCTGAGAATGAGACTTAAGCTTCACTTAAGTGCTTCTTCAGTGGAGGAAGTGACGAGACAACCTGAGCTCCTGAGATGAAACTTATTGAAATGAAATTGGATTGGTAATCTCTATGTCTGGGTTTGTCCATCTTGCCCAGTGCCTTGTGTGGGAAATTGTTCATATTGAACATATTGTTTTGTTATTTAGGGGGTTCAAGCTGCAAGAGACCTGGGAAGATTTATATTCCAGCAGGACAATGACCCAAAGCATACAGCAAAAAGCCACATTGAAGTGGTTTAAAAACAAACAAAAATATCTATGTCCTGGAGTGGCCCAGTCAAAGCCCAGACCTCAATTAGTTCTTTAGTTGCTTTGACGTGATAGGGTGTTTTGTGCTGATCAGTGGCAAGAAATCCCCAATTAAATTTGACTTCCTGAAGTAAGAAAATATAACATAAAAAATGTTAAAGGGGGGTGAATACTTTTTATACCCACTGTATATTATCCAACCCCCTTTGATCTTAAAGTAAGGAAATGATTTTATGTCAAATATTTTTGTCCTCCATTAATAGTAGATAATACACATTCCCCAATTCATCCTCTTTCTCTGTGAATGATCATGATATTACTGTGAAAAGTATTTCATAAGACATTGTAATTGTATGGGAGTGAAATCTTTATGACAGCATAATCCACTCAATCATTTCATAAATGTGATATTATTCTGTCTCTTCGACAATGATCATGAAAAACTGAATGTTCCATTTTTTCTCTCAAAACAATTCATATTGAAAAAAATTATAATCCTGCACTGCGTGCACATAAGTGCCATACAGCGAGCGTGGGCTATGTTTCTGACAGATCTGATCCTCTTTGATATTAAGAGGCCTCATTTTCTACGTGAAAAGAAAAGCCAGAGTCACTTCAATAGTCTGTGGGAATCTTTGTAAAGACCAAGAGAAATTATCTTTCCGATAGACTGATTTCTAGAATGCAGGAATTAAAGTTTAAAGAACACCTTTTTTTTGGTCAGTATAAGCACATATTGGATTGTCCAGTCGAGTAAATTGAGTGTTGATACATGTCATTTCCAACTCCAACGGGCAGCCAAACAATACACATATCACATCACAATACACATAATACACATCTCCAATCACACTGCAATCCACCAATCTTTTTTTATTTTTATAAGAAAGGCTATACACTTTTCACAATAAACTTGATGCATAAGCAAACAGTGCTGTGTCCGAAGACACAAATGCTAGGATGACCAGATCTCTCGCCTTGTGTGTGGAAAAGTCCTGCATTTTGACCTTGGTTCCACATACTGAACTGCAACTCAAAATTCAACAATATCATCATAACCTCGATACTCAACAATGTCATTAGAACCCCTGACCCCTCGGTGGTGGAACAACCTTCCGCACTCGGTCAGGACCGCGGAATCACTGGCCATCTTCCGGAAGAGACTCAAAACCCACCTCTTCAGACTCCATTACCACTGACTCTGTACATTTTACTAATAGTCATTGCCACTGCTTACATGTTTAATACTGATACTAATATGTATCTATGTTGAAGACTGTCCAAAAAAACCCTAACCTTTTCCTTTCCTGTATTACTGTATCACTACACTGATCTCTTGCACGAACAATGATTCATCTTACCAAGTATTACTGCACATCTTGTAAGTCGCTCTGGATAAGAGCGTCTGCTAAATTCCAAAATATAAATGTATGTAAATGTAACCACAAAACTCAACAATTTAATCAGAACAGCGTAAAGAAAAAAAATGTACAAAGAGAATTTCCAGATAATGAATTTTTATATGAACATAGTTATTTCCTCTAATTTTGCTGAGGCCTAGAGACTGCAGAGATGAGCTTGCCACCAGAAGCTTGCTGCTTCAATTCGTAGGTGGGCCACGGCACTTGTCATGAAGAAAAATGTCATGTTTCAGTAAGTATCCAGCTGTCTAAATAGATAATATTTAAAAATGATCTGTTAAGTAAGTGAATGTTGCATTTCACGCTGACCCCAGTCTTTCCATGGCCATTGGCTGTGTGTGTGTGTGTGTGTGTGTGTGTGTGTGTGTGTGAGAAACCCATTCGCAATGTTGGAATACTCGCGGGCTGAATGACTCAGAGAAGAGGTTGAGCCAGGACAGGTCACATTATGATTTAGGTCAGAGACAACATTGCGCCCCAGCTTCCCAGACGTCCCAAACCACCAGCAGAAACAGCAGACACACCCAGACAGAATAAACGGAATGTCAAAGCCATATGGTCCTGATTTCCCCCCTCATTCTCCTCTTGGATTGGAAGGGACTCAAATTCAGTGAGATTGTTATAGCTCAATTCCTTTCAGATATTTGGTCATACAGACCATAGCTCAAAGCTATTTTTTTGGAGAGGGGTGGGGGCAGGGGGTCACTAAATGTTTTGTGCATCCTGAAATAGGTCAAACAAATAAACTAAACCACTATGTCAGCATTACCAATGCACACAGAATGTAACCCCCCAAGCCGTTACTCTCAAAGGAAATCTTTTTAAAAGCTTTGCCATGTTTTTTTGTTTTTTTTTGCCATTTGGGTGTAAGAACATCTTTACTAATATTTGACCTTTGGGTTGGCTGATTACTGCTACATGAAAAGTTCTGGACCCATTAACCATTAGTGTGTGCAGGTGATCTGAGTTCAGGGGCCGTATGTACAAAGATTCAAAGAGTAGGAGTGCTGATCTAGGATCAGTTTAGCCTTTAAGCTCATAATGGATATGGTTAGGATATGGACAGGGGAAACCTGGTCCTAGATCAGCACTCCTACTCTTAGAATCATTGTACATACGGCTCCAGGTCTCTGCAGGTCCTTTCTGGGGTCACCACCTCTCCCTTGTTTCAGGAACGCAATGAAAATCGTCTTCCGTCGGAATTAGTCATGGCCTGAGTAACTCAAAACAAATACCTGCAATTTGCAAGAGAGCACTCTTTTCCTGAGGGAAACGTATTGAAACATTCACTTCCAGCACGTCTAGCCCGATAATGATATAAGTTGCAATTCTGTGTACTTTTACTGCACTAGAGTACAATAACTCAGTGTATCTGCAATTACATACTGTATCTGCAATTTAAATTTTCACTGGTATTCCAAACTGGGGCAAGATATGTTGCACAATGTGCAGTAAGCACCAAGAATACTTTGCAGTGCATCTGGTTTGATGTATGTCAATGCCTTATCACGGAATCCAAGAATGACAGGACCGTTTTACAGAGAAAAAACGATCATATCTTTCACGATCATTGGTTTCGCTTCATTGCAATCGCGATGCAAAGATGCACACCAGACCTGCAGACCATTTCGGGTTCAATATTGAGGTTGTTCTTATGTCCTGTTTAATCTAGGACATGCGTCCATTCTCATGAGTTTGAACCCGTTTCCCAGATGCTGTAATGTTCGCGGTTTAAAAAAAAAAAAATCTTTAGAGAAGCACTTGCTCTACTTTTGTTAGACTTGGTGGCGGATTGTATGTTGCCATGGTTTCTCGTGTCTCTAAATGAGTGCTTTGGTAATGTGCGCCAGAAACCAAGTGTCATTTTAAGTGATTCTTGGTGGGCACAGCGATGCTAAAAGATATTCCCCTGTCGCCTGATTGCACTTTGTTTGGATAGTCTTTGTTGCAGACTGGAATTGGCAAGCATGTGGATAGCAGAAAATCAAAAAGAAGAAGAAAAAAAGGCAGATTTGGACACATTCTCAAAGTTAGTGGTTTTTGCCACGGCTTTGGTAACAGCTTACAGTAAAAGCTGTAAGATTACACTTCAGTGCTGACGTGTTGCAAAACAGGTTCAACAGGCTCGCGGAGGCCTGCGGGTTTCAGAGCAGACAGACTGGAGCTTTCACCAAATACATTTCATAATTAGAACACACCGGACTCTAGCAATGCAAGTTTGAGTACAATGATTCCAATGACAGTAAATGGTAGAAAATTATACAAAAAATGCAGATTGTGAAGAGAAGACGGCGCGGTTGTCTGAAAATCAGCAAATTATACAAACACAAACAAAACAGATGCCATGTTCTCCTTATTTTCTACAACTTTATACATTCCCTTGGTGACACTATGGGCGATTGTTTATCACCCCATTGGACACCTAGCCACGGATGGCACTGTGCACATCACTCCACTGAGAACAGGTGCTTTAGCTTGACACGTGACCCGAGAGCCCCTTCGAATTCCCTTATTCTGATCCAAAACAACCATTTGAAATTAGCCCAAATATGTCAAAAGTGACAGAGCGTTTGTGTGAAAAGTAATGAGGAGCCACGAAAGAACCGCAGAAACATATTTGATATTGACATGGCAGACTAAACGATTTTGACAGACACATTCATTTCTGTTGTGTGTGAAGGTAACTAGGTCACCCATCGGGTAGAGAACATATTGGGCAGTGTTAAAGGGGATGCTGCTTGCAGAATAGCACACATGTTTCCTGTTGATGCCCTCACAAAACCATAGATATAAAAACTAGCACAGGCAACACAGGCACTGCCAAAATCTGGTAAATGTGGGTCCTAAGAGTCATTTGGAGGAAACCCTGTCATTTGTGTCTCCTACACACTGCCCTACAAAGGAAAATCACACTGTATATACACTCAGTGGCCACTTTATTAGGTACACCTGCACACCTGCTCGTTAATGCAATTATATAATCAATCAATCAAGTGGCAGCAAAAAGCCTGCAGACATGGTCAAGAGGTTCAGTTGTTGTTCAGACCAAAAATCATGATGGGGAAGAAATGTGATCTAAGTGACTTTGACCATGGAATGATTGTTTGTGCCAGACGGGGTGGTGTGAGTATCTCAGAAACTGCTGATCTCAACAGTCTCTAGAGTTTACAGAGAATGGTGTGAAAAACAAAAAACATCCAGTGAGTGTGGGTTGCATTTTCCTAGCATGGTTTAGTTCTACTCAACCCCTTAGAGGGTAAGGGAATTGGCAATAAATACAAAGCCATTCTGAGTGATCACCTTCATCCTGTGGTGAAGCATTTATATCCTGCTGGGAGTGGTCTCTTCCAGGATGACAATGCCCCCCACCCACAGAGCGTGAGTGGTCACTGAATGGTTTGATGAGCATGAAAATGATGTAAACCATACGCCACGGCTGTCTCAGTCACCAGATCTCAACTCGATTGAACACTTATGGGAGATTCTGGAGCGGTGCCTGAGACATTGTTTTACAACCACCATTTGTCATTCTGATGCAAAAACTTTGAATACTGTGCACGTCTTCCAAATGCAAGTTATTTTGTTTAATGCCCTTTTTGCTCTGCTTACTTACTTGTGACACAGCATGTTTGCTAAACCGTATCTAATATTTAGCAAATATTCTTTCTTTTTTTTAAAGTAGAATAGAAGTGGTGCAACCTTAAACTCTTACTCTGCCAAAATGACCTACATTGGCATTGTACTCAATTCTGATTCTCCTCCGCAAGGCACTGTAACGGATGCCACAAGGTCAAACCATACACTATCTGCAAGCCATCTTAGACAGGATGAGTTTTTTAACAACCTTTGCATGGCACGAACGTATGGTTTCCCCATATGAATAACTGCTGAGCTCTGCACGCCTTCCAATATACTGCATATACAATCTCTTCCTGAAGTGCAGTTCAGACCTTCATCCCCTCTGTTAGCTGATGGGCATCAAATCCAGAATGTCTCTCTAGTGTGGCCTCTAATGCTCTGTTTGTGAAATAAACTGGTACTAACATTAACCTGTGTAACAACTATGTAGTTATACATGGGAGAACCAGAGGCCACCGTGGTTTGCAAAGATCAAACCACAGCATCTAAGTTCCCAGTATTCAACGTCAAGGCTGTGCTGAACATACTATATGACTGGACTTGCTAATAATATAAAGACATAGTGGTGCCGTGGGAAACATAAATCTCAACTAACGGAGAAGAAAATGTGAGACGAGACCAGGTCATTTGTCCCAAGCTTTAAATAATCTAAAAGAATCATTAAATCCAAATGACACTGTTGATCACTGCTCTAGTTTTCCCAGACACCAAGCTAATATGTTTCTTTGAGTGTTTGAGAGAGCAAAAAAAAGAAGTAATCCTCACAAAGAAAGTTTGGAATCTACATATGCCGTCGTGGGTTTTTTTTGGTGCAATTTCGGTTCGCTTCCATATATCGTTCACGCCACAGAAAGGAAGATGAACATCTGTTTGTGTTTACTGAGACTTTTGGGTAATGCGCTCCACAGCAGAAATGGCATCCTGCTATGGCGTTCATGCACATTGCATGCAAAAAAATCCCACACAAGTCAACAGACACAATGAGACATGCATATGAGAACACAACAACTGGGAGTGAAGGCATAGGCTCACAAGCATGAATGCCTCTTGAACCAACCGATGGGCAATGCAAGGCCGTGCCATGTGCTCTGCGCAGAAAGCAAACCCTCTCCAAACAGCTGCGCCGGAATCCAGGGGCAGTCTGGTTCCAAAGCACACAAAACAAACAAAGATCATTCACTGGCCAAGAGGACCATCTGTCTCGCTCAATATTCGCTCTTCTTCTGCCTTGGTGGTGTGATTACCACCTGCATATTACTCATGGCTACACCTTCAGTGTAGCCATGAGTTCATATCACATATGAATGAATTCTGTGAAAAGTGTATTTCGGGTTATTAAGAATAGAGTTTGTCTAATATTGACAGGAAGAATACAGTTCAAACAGTTCAAAATATCTACAGCGCTGTGATTGTTTTGGGTGTGTCATATGTCTTTCTGTTCATACAGGTATTTTTGTTAGAAGAAGTGAAAATCATGAGGCAACATATTTAAGTTTGGGTTTGGCTTGACTGTTTTCTTGGAACACAAAATTGTGTCTGGAAGAGTAACGGGGGGGGAGGGGGATGGCACGTCTGGCTCTTCTTACGCCATCTCCAGAGGTGCCCGTTGTCACCTTGTGGCCTGTGACATTAACAGCTACGAGCGACTGGAGTCTAGGTGGAATTGAGGTCAGAAATCACCTTTGACGGGGCGTTTCCTTTATACAAGCTACAACTATCCTGCCAGTCACTACGGTCATCATCGTCTTCATTACATTCATTACATCCTCTTTGTTATCTTGTATAAAATGCCATTCTCTAAATATATATTTTTTCATTTTCCTGAATTTACCATTGTATTAGGTGAATTGTTGTACTTCGGTGCTCCAGATACCTAAACAATTCATAGATGTCCAGTGAATGCATAGAGACCTAAATTGATTACTGTGATACTTTTGTGGTGTGTGTGTGTTTGAAGCAATGAGATCTGATATCAGAACACACTGAGCTTTAATTTGAATTTTATAAACTGTATTCAAGACTCTACTGTCTTCTTGGATAATGTTTAAGACTTAGCTGCATAAAAACGTAGCTGTATTTCAATAATTAAACCTTTTAAACACTTTTAAATTGGTATATGTATGGTCTACATTACATCTATGTAAGCACTGCATGACACCTGACATGAACATTAATTTGTGTTTCTCATGTCAAATAGACATTATTGTTTATGTAAAATGACATACGTGTCCTTATGTGTAACATAATGGCATTATGTTAGCTGGAAGAAATGCTGATGTCACTGTCAGGTGTGATTTTGAGCTAATATAAACACAATGTAGACCTTATATGCACCCCCTTTTCTAAAGTTTTGTACAAATTTTCCTTGTTTTTATCCCAGTTTGGTGGCCAATTACACCCTCCATTTCTTTTGATTCGCCCTCCCCCACAAACCCGCCGCCCGTCACTACAGGACAAGCTAATTCCCCAAGGCTGGAAATGAACCGCTTCCTCCGAGACGGAACTCGCTTATTAGTTTGTCCACAAGTCCTCCGTGAGCTCATGCCAGCTCACCCTCCCCCTGGGGCAGTGAAACAAGGGTGTTTGGACCAAAGTGCAGGAAAATTAAGAGAAGCAGGAATCCAAAAGTAAGTGATAATTGAATAAAACACAAAGAACTAAATTCAAACACAGAAACTAAATAAAACACTGGGATTAAAAATCAAACCCTAGACTCAATTAAACACTGACACGAAATATAATAAGGAGGGCAAAAGTCAAAACTCAAAAAGGCAGAGGGGGGGAAACCTCAGAGACCACTAACACAGAGAACAAAACACTCAACAAACATTCAGCCGGAGCACATAACCAAAAAAATGGGCAACTTAAATAGACCACGAAACGAGACACAGGCGGAATCAATCAAAACAATAAAACAATAAAACAATTACACAATGACACAATCAGGGAACAATTAAAACCAATTAAACCATAAACAGAGATAATGAGGGAACACTAAAAAGTAAAATGCCACTCTGATGGAGAGCAGGGACCGTTACAGGCGGACAGCTAATCGCCGCCCCCAATCGGGGCTCCCGGCCAGAGCCGGGCTGGCGCACCCGGGTTGCGAACCACTGCTGCAGTGGGCAACTTGCATTCTGGGCAAATGCTTTGACCGTTACACCACCTGAGGCCCCCCACACACCCCATTAAAGAGACTTAAAGAGTCATAAGAACATAAGAACATAAAAATACATAATGATGAGAACGGGCTGTTCGGCCCATCTAGGCTCATCATGTCCTAATCTAAAGAGTATCTAGTACGGGGTTTCCGTTAGAAAAAATTGGTGCCGGCCCATGTGTCCTGCAAGATTTCAATGTCCCGGACAAATGGGAGAAATTCCGGGCAAATACTAAATATTAGTGTTTATTGAGCTTAAAAACAATTGATAGGCAGGTTATATAAAGAATGACATCATCAAGGCATGTAGATTTATAATATTTTTTATTGAAAAGTAGGCTACTTTTGTTTATACATTATATTCCAAATAAAATAAGTCCCGTCAATAGACTCGCATAACGCTATTTAAAAAAAAAATATATATATATTACGCTAGCCTACGTTCGTTGGGGCAACACGTAAACACAAAGAATTTCCTTCAGCTTTAGGCCTACATATTCTCAGATAAAATAAAACAGAATAAAAACGATTTGCAAACAAACAAAAAGTTACATGTAGGCCTATCTGGCTCATAACATTTTAATTACGGCTTGCTGCTGCCGACTTGAAATCAAATAATTTCCGTTCGCTACAGACCTTTTCTCAGATAAAATAAAATAGAATAAAAACTCTTTGAAAACAAACAAAAAAAATAACCTATTGCTGGCTCATATAATTTTACTTCTTACGCTTTTTCGCCGCAGTGAAGCGTGCAGCTGCCCACTTAAAGGTGCCAAGTGTCTCTCCACAACTTGCAATGCGCATAAGCCTTGTGACCTCAATCCGAGGACACACTTTATCAGAGTGAAGCAACAATGAAACAAATGTAACGATTATTTTGTTCATCGCATAGGCTAGCCTATAGCCTACACATTCATTAAAAAAATGAAGATTAATTTTTTAATAGAAGGATATGTGGAAATTCCATTTTAGCCTGTTTTAATACAATTCAAATTGTGTTTAGAGGGAATTATGACCGGATAGATTTAAATATTTCGGACTTCAACAGATTTTCCCGGTAAAAAAACGGTAATTACCGGATAACGGAAACCCTGATCTAGTACTACATCTAGCCTGGACTTGAATAGCGCATGCGTTTCTGCTTCTACTACCCGACCTGGCAAGCTGTTCCAGGCATTGACAACTCTCTCTGTAAAGAAAAACGTCCTAATATCTGTGCGAAATTTGCCTTTAACTCATTTCCACCTGTGGCCTCTTGTTCTGCTGACCCCACTTATCTGAAAAATCTTTGGTATTTAACTTTATTAATCCCTTTTAGGAATTTAAAAACCTCAATCAAATCCCCCCTAAGTCTCAGTTTGCTAAGTTTAAATAGATTGAGTGCCTTAAGTCTATCATCATAACTTTTACCTTTCATACCAGGTATCAGTTTAGTTGAAATTCAAATTGAACACCTACTAACTTTTCTCCTCCCATAAAATACTCCTGTCTAATGTTTTTATTTCCCACATGCATAACTTTACATTTAGCAATATTTAATGTCATCTGCCGTGTATCTGCCCATTTTTTGGATTTTGTTTAAATCATCTTGGATTACTTTAGTCGATTCCAAACTTTTTGCCAAACCCCCAAGTTTAGTATCATCTGCAAATTTAACTATTTTGCTACTAACGTCCATATCAAGATCATTTATGTAAATAAGGAAGAGCAGAGGTCCCAGCACCGATCCCTGCGGGACACCACTGCCCACAGCACCGAGGTCAGATACGGCCCCACCTACTGTTACTCTTTGTATTCGCCCTTGCAGCCAATTATGAACCCACTCTGAAACTACTCCTGCAATTCCTACTGAATTCATTTTAGCAATGAACCTCTCATGTGGTACCTTGTCAAATGCTTTCTGAAAGTCCAAATATATAATAGCATAAGCCTGGTTCAGGTCAACATACTTTGTAGCCTCTTCGAAAAAGTCCAGGAGGTTTGTTAGGCATGACCTCCCTTTGAGAAATCCATGTTGGCAATCCCTTAAAATATTATTATTTTTCAAGAGTGATTCCAACTTATCCCTAATAATACATTCAAGCATTTTACATGCGATGCAAGTTAAACTGACAGGCCTATAGTTCCCTGGGTCAGTACGGTCCCCCTTCTTATATATTGGAATTATACTACCCTGCTTCCAGTCATCTGGTATTTCTCCAGTGATTATGGATTGAATAAAAATATCTGTCAATGGTTTATATATAATTTCCCCAAGTTCTTTGAGTACTCTGGGATATATGCCATCTGGGCCTGCTGCCTTATTTGTCTTAAGTTTTTGTAGTTTTTGTAGTACTTTTACGTCCCTTATCTCAAAGTCCTCCAAAACATTCTGTACCTTGTCTATACATTTAGGCATATTTATAACCTCTTCTCTAGTAAAGCTGTCAACAAAGTAACTGTTTAGTGTGTTAGCAATATCCTTATTATTATAAACCAAAGTTCCTTCCTTATTCTTAATGCACTTAACCTCATCCTTAACTTTCCTTTTTCTACTACAATATTGAAAAAACATCTTAGGATTACTTTTTGCATCTTGGGAAATTTTAATTTCAAACCACCTTTTAGCTGATCTTATTTCCTTTTTAGCCTTAGCCCGCATATTACAATAATCTAACTTGTTTCTGTCTGAGTTATCCTTTTTATATACTCTGTGCAATCACTTCTTTTGCCTCAAAATCTCCCGTAAAGATTTAGTCATCCACTGCGGAGACAGTTTTTTCATCCTATTTTTCCTTACTTTAGGGATGAATTTACACTGTACATCTACAATAACCCTTTTAAATATTGTCCATTTTTCATTCACAGTTCTGCAATCTAGAAGTTTTACCCAATCTATAGTACTTAAATTCTCTCTCATTTTATTAAAGTCAGCTCGTCTAAAATAAAAAATTAAATCATCAAATGTTGTAATGATTTGCACTACAGGCCTTCAGCTTCACGTTTGAAGCTATCCCACTCTCTGGTCCTGGTCAAGGTTGTTGAGATATCTGGGGACCCGGGGTGGTGATTTATGGCTTTTTGGCTCAGAGGGACCAGGGAAGGGGATATCCCTGGTCCTGAACAGAAGTTTTTGAACATCCCACTCAGATATTACCACAACCTATAGAAGAGAAGGGGGAGATAGGGAGGAGGTTGGTTACTTAAAATAACCAACATACAGTGTGTCAGTATGAGGTACAGTATGTTGCTGTACTATTTTAAGGATGTCTGAAAATTCTCCCACCAAATGTTCAAATCCAAATGAAAAATCCAGACTAATAGCCAGCAGGTAGATGTGACAGGTGACACAAAGTGACCCTTTACCTGATTTGCTTCAGTGAATATCCAGATGGATAAATGGATCATGTGTACAAAAAACCTAGCCACAGTATGCAATATACTCTGTATAAGTGGGGTCCACTAGTGGAGTCCACTACCAAAATCTGTTTTTTTCCATCGTTCATCAAAAACACAACATTTTTACTCATGTGGTATTTGTTATTCAAGAATGTCATAAAACACTGATACAAATACAAAAATGTTTGAGAAAGGATGGTATGAAATTGAAGTAAGTCATGCAGTGCTTGCACACCATTGCATTTCATTTCCTCAAAATGTTGTGACACCTTATTTTTCATTTAAGTTTTAATCCATGGACACTCCTAATACACAGTGTGAGTTGTTTTGGTCTTGTAACAATTCATATCGGATATTGACTTAATTAATATGGCCCTCTATGTGTTCTAGTTGCTACTGCAGGTGCTTTAATCTTGAAAAAGAACACTTCCTTTGTTAAAGCTTTTGCAGCTGTTTGTTATTATGTCAGCAGAGCTTAGTGAAGTAGTTAGAGGTCAAAATTCCCCTGAGTAAAATGTTTGTGTTAGTTTTTGATGAATGATGAAAACAAACAGATCTTGGTAGTGGGCTCAGACCTTTGGACTCCATTCTATCTGCAAAGCAAATTATGTAACATATGGTGCAAGCATGGCGATTTGCCCTGAATAACAGAATCCTGGTGAGCAAATAAATCACACTGTAAAAAAAAGAAATCAATGAAAGGTCATACGCAGTACATTATTAGAAAGTCAATATGACATGTTGAGCACAAAAATTAGATGCATACATGCTGTTGAAAGAATGTTGGCTTGTGTGTGGTTAGCCTTTGCTCGTGTACAACGTTTCAGATTCTGACCTTTGATGTGGAGATGAAACAATTGTGCATGGCAACAGGACCCCAAATCTGCAGAAAGAGGGAGATTACCTCTCTCCATGGCACCTGGAGGTAAATTGGGCACACAAAAGACACACGCTTAATACTGAAAGAGACCAACATCATTATAAACAGGCCTGTTGAAAAAAAAAGAAACAAACACCTGTTTGGCAGATTTGCTATTTGCACGCAGGGAAACCACAGCACAGCTGAGATATTTTAGCTCTAACAAACGCTTGCCCTAGATGGTTTTCAGGGACCCAGGAACGTTCTACGCTAGGATCAGTGAATCAGTGAACCCCCACTACATACAGTAGTGTTACATACATTAGCACTACCATTACATACACTAACCCTACTATTACATACACTAACTCTACCATTACATACACTAACTCTACCATTAAATACAGTACCATAGCGTTACATACACTAACACTACCATTACATACACTAACACTACCATTACATACACTAATAGGGGGTGCAATTTCTCCCCGGGCCCCCCCTCCCTTTTCCTGGGCCCTCTCCCACAGAGTTGTACATCCAAAAAAATCTGTCCAAAACGATCGCAAATACCGCTAAAATGATCGTTGTTAATAATCATAATCATAATTTCAAAATTTGGTTTAAAATAATAATCTTTTTTAGTTTTTTTGCCAATCATATGGGAGCGAGTGCCCCCCCTGGCCACAATGAGCGCATGCCCCTGTCTGTAATTCACTGTATTACAGGACTGCACAACATGTTTCTTACTGTAACAGTTTTGCTTCTTTTACATCTTCTTTGCCAATCAAAATGTAATTTATGTCATTTTATAGAGTGGAGAGACATCCCCGTTCAGGTGGTCAATAATAAAATGCGCTTGAGGGAAGTCCAGACCAGAGTCAGACAAGACCATGACATCTTCAATAATATCAACGCTGTGAGTCTGGCCACAATAAACCGGGTTCTACATCGGCACCAGGTGATTGTGATGCACCAGCAGCTGTATACGGTGCCCTTTGAGAGGAACAGTGACCGGGTGAAGGAGATTAGGTGCCGGTATGTACAGGTAAGGGTTAATCACAACAATCTTTCCTTACAATATTGCAATGGAGGGACCACTGCTGGAATATCCAACAATATATATATTTTTTTCTCAGAGAATAATGGAGCTTGAAGCCAATGCTGCCCCTCATATATTCATCTATGTTGATGAAGCTGGCTTCAATTTGTCCAAAGTCCGTAGACGTGGTAGGAACATAATTGGTCAGTGGGCCATAATCAATGTCCCAGGACAACGTGGGGGAAACATAGCCATGTGTGCTGCTATCTCAAGAGGTGGTGTAATGTCCCACATCCCCACCATTGGCCCCTACAATTCTGCACGCCTAATCACCTTCCTTGAATCACTGTATGACAGACTTCTACCACCCCAGGAGAGAGATCTGGTGACTCCAGACCTGCCAATCTTTGTGGTGGTCTGGGACAATGTTGCATTCCACCACTCCGCTCTTGTAAGAGAATGGTTTGAAGCATGGCCTCGCATGATAATGGAGTTCCTGCACCCTATTCTCCATTTCTGAACCCCACTGAGGAGTTATTCTCGGCCTGGAGATGGAAGGTATATGATCACTGTCCCTATGACCAAGTGTCGCTGATTGATGCCATGAATGCAGGCTGTCAGGATATCACATCAGAAGATTGTCAAGGATGGCTCAGGCACTCAAGAATGTTGATGAAAATATGTGGCCTGACCATTTGCATGTACTGTACATTTTTCTTCCTTTTTTACATTTACTGTAACTGTAACTTAGTTGACTTGATTGTTTACAGCATAATTCCATAATTGATATTATTTCTGGATGATGAACGTGGCTGTAAATAAATAAATAAAAAGTATTTTTGAGTTCGAGTGAAATTATTTCTGCTTTGCTGTTTTAGTCAGCTGTCAGGTGACAATTATTGCAGCTCTTGCTGTGGTAACATGTTTACATATACAGTACTCGTACTCGTAATTATACTGGTACTCATACAAATTACAATAATGTATCACCATAAAAAAGACCCAAGAAGAGATCATAAAATAGAACTCAGACACTCAGATCTAAGATCATGTCATATTGATGCTTATAGTTCGTTTTTAGTGTGCCTTTATGAAATGATGGATACAAAATATTTTCATTAGATAACAAATTATTCTGTTTTGATGCACTTATTTGCTTTTGTGGCATGTATTCAACATTTTGAGAGCATTAGAGCATTTTGCAAAACATGATACTGTTCTGAGGCTGGTGTTAACTGTTTTGTAAAAGTGACTTCGGTTTCAGAAATAGCTTGTAAGCAAGAGGTACTGTTTTTTGGTACTTACCTATACTGTGTGTATATATATATATCTCATCTCATTGTCTAAGCCGCTTATTCCTGGTCAGGGTCGCGGGGGGGCTGGAGCCTATCCTAGCATGCATAGGGCGAGAGGCAGGAATAAACCCTGGACAGGTCGCCAATCCATCGCAGGGCACACACACCATTCACTCACACACTCATACCTACGGGCAATTTAGACTCTCCAATTAGGCTAACGTGCATATCTTTGGACTGTGGGAGGAAACCGGAGTACCCGGTGGACAGTGCTATCCACTGCACCACCGTGCCGCCCTGATATATATATATATATATATATATATACACAAACGCACACACAGACACAGATCTTTTTTTCAGAAAACAGGTTGCCCTGTAGGGATTCCCCCATCAGTACTTTTTGTTACCTTGTCACTTGAACGGTTCAAAGGAAGCACTATCCTTTGACAAGTTTCCTTGTACATTCGAAACAAGCATCATCTCCAACAAGCAAGTGTACGCTGGCATCACAAAGAGCTTTGTTGTCTTCTGCACAGTTGTTTTTACATTGTTATTTCCAGACTTCTGTGATTGAAATAACATGGGTAAAGATGTATAGTAAAGTACAGTAAAAGGGTATCCTGAAACAGAAATGAATGTGTTTGGAGGAAAACAGAGTGTTGAGACAGGCTTGTTCTTTAATCTGTATCACAGGAAACTGCCACACTAAAATGCACTCCCACACACACACACACAAACATGTACTTACACAAGTGTACACACATGCAAACACCCACTCTCCCTATGCACACACACACACACACACACACATATTCACAGACATGTGCTTGCACAAACATATACACATGCATACACACACACAGACACACACAGACACGTACACACACGGACACCACACACACACCACTCCTCTACCTACCAGCCAGTCCAAACAGCTCTCATGTCAGCAGTGTGATTTACATGACAGCAATTTGTCCCCCAGAAGGGACCGTGGGTGACGGTAATGAAAGAGACCAGCTCTGACTTTGATATTTGTTTTGTTTGTCTGGAGTAAGACCTTTGCACCAATCAGATCTGTGTATATTATTGGACTCCTTTAGTCATAGTTGACTAAAAATGACACTGGCTGCATTCCAGTAAGCTCATCAGAAGGAGCAAGCTGTGAGCCTCTTTTAACCGTAACCCCGAGCTCAAAGGGAAATGTAAACACTCTGACGTCTTTTACAGTCATCCCCCCCCAAAGAAAAGACGAAAATATAAACCATTTGTAGAGATTTTACGGGCACGAGATTGTAAATCAAAAAAACTAAAGAAAGCTTTCCATGTGTAGCATCCCACATCCCACCCTGCACAGTGTCTTCCAAAGCCTTGTATCGTTTTGTCTGCACCGTGATAAAGAAAAGAAGAGTTCAATTTAAATGTATTTATTTTTTGCTTATTTTTTTAAGCTCCATTTGTTCACTATGGCGTGTGTGTTCAGTGTAGAGGGTGTTTTAAAACACAGTCGTTATTTCTGACAGGCATTGGCACATATGACTCAAGCTATAAACCATATCCCATGCATGAATACAGATGGGGTTTTTTTCACCTGAACCAGGCCAACAGGAAGGAAAGATGGGCCAGGTGCACTCCTCATTGGTGAGATCAAACATGTGGTTCAATATATACAAAAATATCAGCATGCGTTTTTAGTTTTTTAATTAGTTTCAGATTTTTTCCTCCTAATTTAGAAGCCCCCATCACCCACCATACCGGTTGCAGTGGGCAACTCGCACCCTGGGGCCCTTGCATTCGTTTTAATGCATGGTTTGTGAGATTCCACAGAAAAAGGGATTAAAAAGTTAGAATTCATACCATGCTGGAGTCTTGAGAATAATGCTTGGTACTGTCTTGATAACTTCAATATACTAAATAATGTATGTACAATTCATTATTGGTAATGTATTGAAATCATTGGGCATGTGTAAATGTGAGAAAGAAGGTCACTATTTACGGATTTCCCCTTCAGGCCTCAGAAGTGCCTTACTGTATATAGGAACTGCTTACTTTGAAACTCATAAGAGATAAGGCAC
The DNA here is from genome assembly GCA_029706075.1 of Aldrovandia affinis. Lineage (NCBI taxonomy): Eukaryota > Metazoa > Chordata > Actinopteri > Notacanthiformes > Halosauridae > Aldrovandia > Aldrovandia affinis. The sequence goes on along the minus strand of JAINUG010000052.1, from coordinate 740,888 downwards.
TGAAGGGCACCTTTGTAAATGGTGACCTTCTTTCTCACGTGTACATGTGCCAAACAATTTCAGCACTTTAGCGAGAAGTTCCCATGCCGTGCACATAAAAAAATGGACGCCATCTCATCTGCAGATCCAACAGCATGTTGGCATTATAAAGAGTCCTATTGTCTTCCACACAATAGATGTTTCTATTCAATCAGCCGTGATTTATGTGAGAGACTGGAACTGAAAAAAGGTCTGGAGGGAAACAATTTCCTGACCTGAGCAGTTCCCCAGGGCGGCGTGGGTCAGCCGCGTGTCACCCCTCGTGGGACCCCTCCCTGCGCACTTCTTTTTTAAATTTATTTTTTCATTTGTTTCAGAATTTTTTCCCCGTTTTTCTCTCAATTAGTGGCCAATTATACCCTCTACTTATTTCAATTTGCCCTCCCCACACAAGTTTGCCACTCGTCTCTACGAGGCAAGCTCATTCTCCGAGGGCAGTGAACTCCGCTTCCTTTAAGATGGAATTCACCCACCCGCGTTCTAATCTGGAGACACCCTTATGTGCTTCACGGCGGACCCGAGCCGGCTCACCCTCCCCTCTCCCTGATCGGGGCTAATGCCCAGGGCCGGTCAGGTAGAGATGGGTTTCGAACCGCGACCCTGATAGGCAGCGCACACTCGTATCGGACCAGCCAAGATACAGGTGCGTTAGACCGCTATGCTATCCGCCGCCCCTTCCTGCGCACTTCTTGATTCAGTGCCACGTGTCGAGTCGCTCGCAAGATGCAATGGCCCGTCCTTATCGCGTGGCTCAGTAAGTAGAGCACAGTGTTGACGACGCTTAGGTTGTGGGTTCGATTCCAATTGGGACCACATACTGTATACTGGGGAAGAAAAATGCGTGCATTCACTACTGTAAGTCGCTTTGGATAAAAGCGTCTGCTAAATGGCCTATGTTATTATCTTTAGAAGCACATGCAGTTTTATTCGTTTCGAGATCGAATTCTAAGAAATCTTTCCCTTTCGTGGTCTGCAAAGTCTGTCGCATTAGGCCAGAACTGTCCAACCTCTTCCCTGAGGTAACGAGAGACATAAAAAAAGCAATGTTGTGTTTTTATGTGCTGCCATTGTTATTGTTGTTGTTGTTGTTGTTGTTTTAGCATGACAATGGCAATGAAACTCCAGGGGCTAGATCTCTGCATTGTCTAGGTTTCTGGCTGCTATTGATGTCAGTCTGTGTTTTGTTTTGAAAGGTCATGAAATTGCAAACACGCCGCAGAGGGAGCTGGGGCTTTCCTCTGGTACTCTGAGACGTCTGCGGCAGATGAGAGAGGGTGATTGTGAGAGAGGTGGATAAAGAGAGAAATGTTAAAAAGGGGATCTAATCTGTATCGGTGTATTCCTGCACGCCGTGGAATTACCAGATTGTGTTGATTACTGATGTTTGATCATTTTCTTTCAAATCTAGCGCTTTCTTTTCTGTGCAGCCTGGAAATGTTTCGTCGCACACCGTATGGGTTTGTAATAGCTCGAGTAATCTCCGCACGCCGAAGTGTGTTCAGCCCAGCCTTTAAAACAATGACATAATTCATGCAAACTTGAGTTCTTTCATAGGATACCTTGCATACTGGCGGACTATAGATTGTTCTAGAGCATTTATAGAAATGTGCAAAAGGGCAGCAGCTCCTTCAACAGCCTTTCTCTTACTTACATTCAGTACCTCCGCAAAGTACGTATTATTATGATACTGTTCTTAATTTCAACAAATGACACTTTGGGAGGTCATAACAATAATCCGTCTACCCTGATGTGAAGTTGTATGTTGTATAAGTTGTATATGACAGGGATATGCACATGTAGGAGTGAACAAGCGCTCCCATTGAAGGAAAAGATGGCATGCGAGGGAGACACAGCAGGGGGCCTGAGAGCTTCCACAACGGTGGTCCGGCGTCTCTCTGCGCGGTCAAACAAATGAGCCGGCGGAGAGAGGCACGGTAAACACCGGCTGGGGATCTGGTGCCTGCGCTCTACCACATTGTGTTCCAAACAGCAACCGTGTGGCTGCGGGAAGCCGTTACCATGCTGGCAGCAGCTGAGAGAGGAGGTGGGGGGGAAGCGGGGATTCTGGGTAAAGTGACGCTCTTAAAAAAAATATATACACTACCGTTCAAAAGTTTGGGGTCACCTTCCATCTGGACTATGGCTAATCGGGCACTCCTTCATTCTTCAGCAAGATAACGACCCGAAACACACCTTGAAGTTGTGCAAGAACTATCTGGTGAAGGAGGAATGTGAACAACAACTCAAAAGACCTGGCCTGCCCAGTGTCCAGACCTCAATCCCATAGAACTTGTATGGGACAAACTGGAAAGGAAGAGTCAAAGCAAAGCAACCCACAAGTTTCTCTGGGAATTGCTGCAGGATAGCTGGGAAAACATGTCGGGTGATTTCCTGCTAAAACTTATTAACCGAATGGCCACTGTTTGTGAGGCTATTCTCACGCCAAAGGGTGACTATTTTGAGGAATCCAAGATTCAATTTTCAATATAATTTTCTTGAACATTTCTTTGATGTTCATTTTGTTCATGTGTTTTTTGTCATTTTAAAGTATTTACAGAAATGTATACGGTGTAAAGCATTGTCAATTATGAGATAAAAATAGTTTCCAGCAGGTGACCCCAAACTTTTGAACGGTAGTGTATATTTTAATTTTTGTTTACGATTTTTTCCAGTTTTTCTCCATATTTGGTGACCAATTATACTCTCTATTTATTTGGATTCGCTCTTCCTCATGAACTCACTGCCCATCTCTACAGGGCACGCTAATTCCCCTGAGGCCGGCAATGACCTGCCTCCTCCAAGACGGAACTAGCCCATCCACTCTATAGAGACACCCTTCGTGCTTCTCGCCGAGCTCGTGCCGGCTCACCCTCCCCCCCCCCCTCCCCCCCCCTGAGCCAAATGTCACCCCCCGATCGGTTTGACACAGTCGGGGTTTGAACCGCGACCGCAATAGGCAGCTCACCCTCACAAAGCACCAGTCATAGCGAGTGTGTTAGACCGCTACGCTATTCAAGGCCCCCAAGACACTCTTTGATCACTGCGCATCGTCCCGCTCTTTCTGGGGGGCCGAGCTGACTTGACTGGAGGACCAGGAGGAGACCGCAGAGGGAGCTCATTTGATGGGAAAAAATCCACGACAGGCCAGGGGGGAAAACTGGCGGCCGCCCCGGAGCCGGTTACCGCGGCAATCATGAGCATGCCCAGTGGACACTACAGGCTGATGAGGGTAAGCCTCTCTGCTGAAATTTGCCAAAGAAACAAGCCCCTCGCTGGCTGGTGTCAGATGATGGGGAAGAAAAGGGGTCTCTGGGCATTATGGTGGCATCTATATGTAACAGTCTCATAAGCAATTAACTATTAAGTTCACAATATTTTAACCCCTTCAAGGAAAGCTCGCTTGGTCCATTCCGATCCCAGAACACCTTACACATCAGGAAGTGAACATAGGGAGAGTGCGTTTATTGGAGTCTGAATGACAAGAATTGGCAATCTCTGGTGTTATATCTAGTGAAACACAATCAACCCTGCTACATATACACAGCTTGTCATCCTTGTTTCAGTGCCGTTCGGGTCCAAGGCGGGGTCAGAGGAGGCAGAGAAACGTGCAGCTTCCGAGAAGACAGTCGTACATTAATCACCCTGGGTTTAGCATAATCACCGCAGGAATCCGGAGGCAGACCATGCAGGCAGACGTGACAGCATTTTCCGGCAAGAGCTGTAGTAGCGATCCGCTTGTTTTTGAAGATGGGGGCCCTCGCTGCTGGAAACCAGATGGCGTTGTGAAGGAGCCCATGCAGAGTTTCCATTGTCGTATCTTGTTTCACTTTTAGATAACTCGCAACTCTGTTGGGGCCTCCGATAGCGTAGTGGTCTAACGCACCCGCATTGGCTGGTCCTTTACGAGTGTGAGCTGCCTATCACAGTCGCGGTTCGAAACTCCACTGTACCAGACCGGCCCTGGTGGGGCGTCCCAATCGTTTGGCTGTCCGACCCAGGGGGAGGAGGGAGGGTGAGCCTGTGGTGAGAAGCACGGGAGGGTGACTCCAGAACATGGGTGGGTGAATTCCGCCTTGAAGGAAGCGGAGTTCGCTGCCCTCTGAGAATTAGCTTGCCTCGTAGAGACGGGCGGCGAGTTGGTGTGGGGAGGGCAAATCGAAATGAAAAAGTAGAGGGTACAATTGGCCAATAAATTGGGAGAGAAATGGGAAAAAAAATCTGAAACTAATTTTAAAAAAAGAAAAAGATTACTCCCAACTCTCTCTCTCTGAAGTCATAACAGCGTCTGAACGTTGTGAGTCCCATCTGTTTTTTTGGGGGATGGATTCTTTCATATCAGCTGGGGACGTGGCTGTCATTCCAGGAGATTGAATAATGAAAGTATTTTATCAAAGGATATCATCACGCAAGTAGAATGCAAACAATGCATCTCTATGTTCGAGTGCAGAAATATTCAGGCATTGCGTTGATCGGCACGTGATTTCCCCCAGGCCCAAATCCTTCTGTGAAAATGAGGGTGACCTCACCATGCAGTGAATAAGAAACAGCTCTTGTCTACGGTCTGAGGTCCCCACCCAACCAACGTTTGATTTGTCAGTTTTAGAAGTGATGTTTGTGATGATCACAGTCGCCTAAACCAACATGATCACTGTGCTGACCCTTGGAATAAAATATTTGACGTTAGCATTTGATCACTGTAGGACTAGCTGATCCACTTCGAAATGTTTGCGACTAAACATTTCAATTGCACTGAAGAAAAGGCCATTGTCAAAGTTTTTAGGCCAAAAAGCTTTGACGAGGCTGTGGAATGTAAAAAAAAAGCAGTTCAGAAACTTTATTTGACACGTATAGTCAGATGGGCCAATTAAAGAGACGGTTCGTGCCCTCCCGCGTGGTCCAGTGGTTACAACTTTCAACACTGGCCACGGAGACTGGGGTTCGATTCCCCGTCTCGCTAGAGAAGGCTCTGGCCGGAGGTGCCACCAGGGGCGGCGATTGGCTGTCCGCCCCAGGGAGAGGGGAGGGAAGCCGACACAAACAGTTTGCTGCGCACAGTGTGGAGTGGTTCTGGGGTAAGAACATAAGTGGTTCTGGGGTAGTAAGTAAGTAAGTAAGACTTTATTTATATAGCACCTTTCATACAAGAATTGCAGTTCAAAGTGCTTAATTACTGGAATTACAGTCGACGGCACGATGAGTGTTGTCTCGGAGGAGGCAGCGCTATGCCCTTGTCACTGCCGGTCACAGGACTACGGCAGCGAACTAAAAGGGAAGGGGGATTTAACTAAGCACATGGGTAAATGGCTACCAAATTGAGAGAAAACGGGGTAAAATCTAAAAATATATATATTTTTTTAAAGGGGCGGTTCACCAAATCTCAAAACACCTTTATAAACGTTATTTACCTTAACCATTGCCAACAGTCAAAGAGAGACAGATATGAAGTTAGGAACAAACTTTTTATAAGCAACCAAAGGATTATGGATTTTAAAAAATTGTTTTTTTGTATTGTATTTTGCAACCAATGCCATTTAATGTCTTATAAAGTGTGTATAATCAATTATAACACGTGATAAACTTGAATCGCTGTGAGATTATAAATTACATTGATGATTTTAAATGGTCCTTAATGAAATTGAAATATGTCATTGAAATATTTTCCAGGTATTCAAATGTAGCGATATGTAGATATGATGTATAATGGACTGTAGATTTGATTATTACGTACTTAAGACTATTCGTTTTTAAAAAAATAGTTCCCCACAATTGACTGACATTTAATCATAGCACAAAACCATAGCACATAACTTTATCATCTTTCAAAAAAGTGTCCCTTTCTGAAGTTGTTTCCCTACTTCATTCATGCCCGAGGTGCCAACACAACTTCGGGCCGCGACCAGGGGTCAGAATCTCCAGAAGGGAAAATCACACGTCGCCTCACACTGTGTCCGAGGGCCTGAATATTTTTGGCCTAGGGTAAGGTTGGCTGGTCCGCGACCCAGGGGGTCGGCCTTCTGGAAATAGTATCTAACCCGAAACCAAGGGCCCTTTTCCATTGCACAATAAAACAAGAACTAGATCTAATGGGAACTAACAGGAACTAGCAGAACTTCCGGTTCTAGTTAACGTTCCTGTTTCCACCAACTTCAGGGGAAACAGTTACAGTTTGCGCTAATTCAGAGCAAACATCAGCAATGCAAAGGAACGATTTTTTGCTTCATTTCAGTTAAGCTGCCATATGAAAAAACGTATCACTTGAAGGATGTGTAGATGTATTGTGTTGATGAGAATGTCTACATATACTGTGTTGTACAGAAACTGTTATTTGGTTGATGCTGCTCTTTTGAGGCACTATTTTTCTAGTTTAGTTTTTATATGTGTATATCGTATCGTATCGTATACATTAAGCTGCCATATGAGAAAACGTATCACTTGATAGCAAGCTATAGTAGGATTAAATGTTTAAAAAAATTCCTCTCTTGCCCGACCAGAAATCTACTTGCCAGAACTGCCCTCAGATGGCGTAGTTTAACTGAAACATAATCGCATTAAAAACAGACACTGTGCTTCTGTAACAACATTAGGGTACACTTTATTTTTTATGAGAACTGCACTTGTTTCATGGTCCTATGGTTTTCTCCATGGTTTTCTACATTATGCTGATATTCCTTCTTCAACAAATGCTAACAACAATGCTTCCCCTCGCGATCAGTCGTTTGAGTGACGCAAAGTGCGTAACCAATCAACAATAAACAGTGCTGTTAGTCGTCCTGCCCCCAAGGTCCGTTAAGTACCACATTGTGAACAGGCACCAAAAATCTACAACGAGAACTATGCGAAACTGGATCCTTGGCAAATGGAAAAACCAAAGTTCCCGTTTTCTAGTGCCAAAAAATACCAAACTTTCTAGTTTTTTGTGCAGTGGAAAAGGGCCCCAACTCAACATTCATTCCCATCTGTACTGTACCGGTCATCTGATAGGCAAGCAGCCGAACTAGTGAACTTGACCGTTTCAGTCTTTAGAGACCAGGTTTTTTTGTATAAGTACCACAATTACTTCGCAAAATAAGCCTTTTACACAACTGGAAACTACGCTGGAAAGCATATTGGGCAAGATGCCTGACTGTCTGCAGGTCAGAGGCCCCCTGGATGCTTTGTGTAAACTGCAAAGGCTGCTGGGATTCCAGTTGAATCACAAAAGGATATTACAGAGACAGCAGACCACAGCACAGTCGGGGCCTATTGTCCCATGCAACTTCTAAATTAAGTCACCGGGTTTATTTTACGGAATGCTTTTTTCTGAAAAGGGAGTCAACATTTATTTCGAGTTCACTGCAGTTGTTTGTACTGTTCCCGTCTCTCGTTTTCTGTAGCATTAGGGAAAGGGCACTTTTTGACCACTCTCTCTGGAGTCTGGAGCATGCCCGCGCACCAGGTGCGGAGCGCTCAAGCCTCGCCGTTTTGATACAAACGCTTTCTCAACGTGAATTGTATTCCTTAGCTCACTCTTTTCTCAGCTCTTCAACCTTTTTCCTTCAAGTCTAAACTTTCTACCAGTCAGTGTAGGATGCTTGAAAATGCTTGTTATCATTCACTGGAGACCAGCATCCCAGCCTAGCATGAAATAATGATCACCCTTCCACGACATAAAACAAGCACTGCCGGCGTTGAGACAAATACACATTGTTGTAATATGGGCTCCGGGTAACAGTGGTCTTTAATTACCCCGGCTAGCAGCTCCCTCTGTCCCACACAGTGCGACCACAGGGCCGCGTCTCGGCGGTTTACTGCATGGGGTGCTCTTTCCCCGGCACCATGGGTGGGGGGAACGGAGATCTGCCTCAAATCAGCCATGTCCGAGGAGGTCAGACAAGGTCATGTGACAATGAGGCTGGGTGGGTGGGGAGGGAGCTCTTCCTCACTCCTACCCCCCCTCCCCCACCCACCCAGCATCATTGTCACATGACCTTGTCTGGCCTCCAGAGCACAGCGTTGTGCAGGCCTTGCGTTACCCATGAGAGGCCCCGCGCACGGAGCGGAGAGCTCCCAGGCCTAGACTGGAGCGCAAGCGGCTGGGGGGGGGATTCGTTAAGAGCCCTTAACAATGTGGCCGTATTTCTCCCTTCTCATGTCATGGGTTTGCGTTCCTGCCAGAACCAGGGGAAAAGCAAATGTTATTGTAGTCTCGCAGCAGTGCAGGTTCCACAGAGACTGACAGCAGTCTGGCAAGGGACCAGCCCTCGGTGGCTAACCGGCCAAAATAAAATAAACTGGTCAAAAAACCCTCCCGGGCAAGAAAAACAAAACAAAAACCCAGGACAGTCGTAATTAAAGTGTTAAATCAAACATCGAGAGGACATGATGGGGGTCAGAGCATCCCCCCCTCCCAGTGCAGGGGAAGGTCCCCGCTGGGACGGTTCACGACGCACTGACATTGCGGTCGGAGGAACTCTTTCCCATTCGGCAGCCCTCCGGCTCAGACAAATGGCGGAGTACAATGGGCCCATGAACCGCTCCGTTGTTTCCTTCAACCCAACGACTTCAACTGCAACACGTAGGGTAGAACGCATTCTTCCATCTTCCTTCAAACTATATACGTGCTTCTTCACAAAAGTACACCTAATCACAGAATCATCTTTGTCTTTTCAAATAATGCACGGGGTTCCCACATAAACCCATACAGCAACATTGATCTGCCTCAGCAGAAGATTCTACAGAGTTGTTCTCTTTGTTTTCTCACACCGGACAACGTAGATGAGGCAGAGATATGAATGGTTGGCTTTGGAGCTTGATGGATGGTTGTGAGTACCAACTCTAATTTGTGTGCAGTGAAACCAACTACAGTTAACTGCCAAAATAAAGAAACCACTTTAAGGGTGAAGGGTTCTGGCGACTCTGTTGTGGTGTGGGTTGCATTTTCCTGGCATGGTTTAGGTTCACTCAACCCCTTAGAGGGAAAGGTAGTGGACTCTTCTCGGGATGACAATGACCCCATCCACAGGGCACGAGTGCTCACTGAATGGTTTGATGAGCATGGAGACGATGTAAACCATATGCCATGGCCGTCTCAGTCACCAGATCTCAACCCAATTGAACACTTATGGGAGATTCTGGAGTGGAGCCAATTGATGTAATTTCTTGTGGAAGAATGCTGTTGCATCCACCACCGCGAGTTCCAGACACTTGTAAAGGGTGCATTGAAGCTGATCTGGTGGCTCGTGGTAGCCCAACGCCCTACTAAAACACTGTATGCTGCTGTTTCCTTTATTTTGGCAGTTATCTGCACATCCTGTTTGAACGCAACAACGTCATTTGATTTCTATTAATATGTATTGTATCCTTTCATCCCGCCCATTTTGCAAGCATGTTTCACTTTTCCTGTTTGCTCATGCTTGGCCGCTTTTCTGCTGTGTCATTTTCAAACTTTTAAACTCACAGTTTAACAAAAAGCTCTTGGATAACAGTCACCTTTGATCTCTGTGCGCAATATGTGCCAAGATCTCTGGAAACAATCATCAAAGTTATCGGTCTAGCCATATAGAAGAACATTCCAGTAACATATTATGGTGTCCAGTCCTTGTGTGCTTAGTTAACCCAATCCCCACCTGAGAAAACTATGTATTTATTAGCATTTCTTGGAGGGGAGTATTGCAATGCATTGTCATGTCAATCAGACCAGACTTTACCCTCTGTTGTGTGTCGGTTCAGTTGTCGGCGCGTCACGCTGTCCCTGACAGATGGCGGGGGAGCTGAAGGCAGCACAGCAAACCCTAGTAGACCAGGACCACACTGTGTGTGTGTGTGGGGGGGGATACTGTATGAACGTGGGCTATGCTCTGCAGATGGGACCACACTGGGTACCGTGTGAGCACAAGCCACTCGTGTCATCAGCACCGTGCAGCTAGCAGGGGCAGGCAGCCCCAAATCCTCTCTTGTGGAGAAAAAAAAAAAAAAAAAAACGAAATAAATTTCCCCCGGAAATGCGGTGATTCAGATGCGGTCAAGAGAGGAGATTGCCGCTGTCACAACCCTGGGAGAACGGCATGAGGTCCCAGTTCACTCCGGGGTCCTGAGCTGTCCTGAAATGTCCCTTTTCCAAAGGAGTGGGAAAACATATCAATATTTTATTCGCTACCACCAAACAATAAAATAACATTTTTAAAAATGTACACCTGGTATGTTTATTGTAAATAATAACCTGTGGGCTATACACATAGTTTATTTACAATTAGTGTTGGCCTCACTTTATTTTATGGATTAGTTTGTCTGTGGTGTCCAGTTATGACATAATTTTCCACTTTTTTTCCTTTTTTTTCTCATCTGCTGTTAGTCACAAAAACACTAAAGTACTAATTTGTTATTTTTATTTCTGGAAATATCTAACATTCTGGTTAGAGTAAATTACATGTGCCGTATAAATATGACCCTAGAATATTAGGATATAATATTAAATTGTGAAGATCTGCGGTCATCCAAAGTCTTACTCTTTTTTTCTCCCTGAAATGATAGGTTGGGAGCTCAACTGCTTTCTTATATATCAATTCTTTTGTTGGGTAGAAACCGAAGGCCTCTGTAACTAGCACTGTTTGACAAAGTGCTAATAATATCCAGATTGGAAGGGAGTGTTCCATGGTTTATTGCCATCTGCATTTTTTTTCTATCATTTTCCTCCAGAATTCTTTAGTAATATGGTTAATGCTGTGACCTAATTCATGGGGAAACACCCAGGGGAAATCCCCCAGCTGTTACTGAGGCAACGCAAGAGTTTGTGGAGTTTAAGAGATGGGGAAGCGAACTGTGAAGCTTAAACCCACAGCCACCTAATGTCTCCCGTCACATTCAGCGCTGAATTCCACTGCTCTTTCAAGCCCCAGCCCCTGGTGCCACACTCAAGCGTGAAGCTCTGCTTTTTCTGGATCAGCACCTTCCATGGCCTTTTTAACGGGGAGCAACAGAGGGAGACCTCACACAGCTGTCCGTTGAGTGTTTTTCTCACGACAAAAAAAATAAAAATACAAAAAACAAACGTGAGGCGAATTGAATATTCATAGAGACACACACGTGCATTCCATAACAAACTGTGGCCGACGCAGGAAACGGGGATGTTTTGAAGCGGATGCCATTAGCATCGGAAAGTGTACGTTCAGCCCTTTTGCCTGGATTAATCTCGGTTCAACTCAAACACAGAGAGGCAGCGATGCTGTTGGGTGATCTACACAGGAAGGGTCTCCGGACCCCGTCCTGCTGACGCTGTGCCCACTGCAGTGTTTTGGCTCTCCGTGGAGGTCGAAAGTGCCCCACGTGTGCGTTCCCTTCTCTTTGAAGCTCTGGGAAGCTCGCTCCCGCATCAGGGTGTGATAACTGAATCCGTTCGATTTCTGAAGATTTTTTGTTTGACTGGGCTGTAAAACTGGGCTTCCTTCCCTCGTACTGCCGGAAAGACCAGCTTTAAAAAAAAACTGTTTTTTCACACCCCTCACGGCTACACCGGATTCACTGGGATAGCAGATTAATTGTATCAGTCCTTGTATGAAAATTGGAAAGGATATCCAAAATCCCAAAGACAATACTCCGTCAAAGCAATGAGCAAAGTTTCCCTTAACATTTACTGTTATTTTCCTCTGAAAACTCATCAGGAATGGGAATTTGTGCCTGCTATGATGGGTGTGCTCTAACAAATTTTTTTTTGGGTCTGTCTGAAAGCAGGATGCACTGCTCCAGTACAGAGGAATGCACAGGTTTTTAACAGAGAGGACAGTCGGGCAAACCTTTGCTAAACCTCCTGCTTTCCTTTGTATTTAGGTTCTTCACGTTGGGGAACTGATCACTTGCAAGCTGCAGAGCGTCAAGTTAACCCCAGGCGAAAGTACTCTGCCTGCCATACCTCTCCTGCTGCCAACATCAGAGATCCATTCAGCTCCTCGTTGCTTACTAAATGTTGTTACTGTATTTCCTTACAGTAAATGTTGCTAAGAAAAATGCACTCTGCCTAGGTGTGGTCCACCATACTTCACCTGGGCTGCTTCACTGGTGACGCTCCACATAAAATCCCCATCGGAGGGGATGAGCACTCGTAATCCCCACGCCGCCTTTCTTGTGGCAAACTCCGCATTGGCCTGAAACGGTCACCGTAATGGGAATGGAACGACACGGCAAAACCAAGACAGGTAATTAGTACCTCCGTCCCTCCGTCCAGTTGACAGTGTGTGTCAGTTTGTGGCCGCGCTCTGATCCAGCTGTCGCACAATGATCACATAACAATGGCGCAGCGCTTACCTCAAATGATTCACCGTAAACATCTACAAAGATACACGCTGAGGGCTTTGCAGATCTTTTATGTCTAGGTGGTAACAATTTTGGAGGGCCGATTTGGTGTTCCTCAAAAGGACCTACTGCAGTGATCTCTTCATAAACAACCTGAGTGTTAATTTGTGGAATCACATTTTGCAAGAAGAGGTGGGCTGCGGTCAGACTCCGATATAATAATAGCCCTTTCTTATTGTCGTTTTTTTTTGTCCCGGTGACTTCTAAAGCTTTGCTTGACCAGTCGCTTTGTCTTCCCTCTCAGTTCTGATTGTTGCTTACAGTAATTTACACAGCCAAAGACTCTGAACAAACAAGTCACGCAGACTAGACCCGTACTCATGGCTGTGTGTGTGGGAGAGATAATATGGTTGGCTACGGCAGCTCTGAACCCTTGTTTACTGGTTTCATTTGGACAAGAATAGCAAAGGAATGCGAAAAACCAAGAAAACTAAAGTTCAAATACACCTAAATACCTGAATTAACTGAGAGTCCATTTTGGAATCAGCACCAGTCCCCACAGTGTGCCCCACAGTGCCCTAGCTCAAGGACGAGAGACTGCACATAGTATGCTGTTTAATATTGACCGAGTTTCCTGTGTCTAAAACATGTACAGTAACCAGCAAAAAGAACAAAAACAACCCAAGCCCCCTTTTTTGCCTCTGTGGTGAGAGGAAGTCTACAGCGGCCACAGCATCTCTTCCACAGGACTCGCTGGGCCTGGCCACTACGCCACCTTATTATTTACTTATTGATAATAAGTAAATAATAATAACAATACTTATTCTTACATTATATTATATATTCACCTCACAGGGTCTGTCAGAGGGGCCAGTGCTGCGTTCATGGAGACACGCCCTAGTCTTCTCAGCGCCTCCCGGTGATACGGGCTCCACGTTAACGCGGGGCGTTGAGTCACGTGGCCAGTGGATCCGCTTGCCTCTTGGCGTAGCTCCCAAACCACCGCGGCGCCAGACCCACCCTCCATTAACTGGCACCCCGTCTCTTGGGCCGAACAGGTGTCTCGATTACTCATCAAAGGGGGGCTCTGGAAGCTCGGCGTTCCCATCTTGTCGCAGGGTTTACTCAGGTCAGGGAATACCACATTCCGGCGCGGTGCACTTCCTAGAAATTTGATAAGACCCTTTTATGGCCTAGCAGGGGGAAAAAAAGCTGTTTACAAGTCCAGTCTCAAGATGGGGCGAGTGGAGAGGATGACGTGCCACGAATGCAACCAGAACAACGCCCTGCATGAGGCTGACTGTTTGTGGCTTTCCAGGACACAAGAGCGGCCCTGTTTGGGAGGCGGTGGCTTCAGCTGTACAGTAATGCGTTTTGTCAGTGATGGATCCATTTAGGCAAAGCAACATACAATGCTGTCTAGTAAAAAGTCTTGTCTGGTGTGAGGTTCTACACCCTAACCACCATTCTGACTAAAAATGAATTTCTGAAGGTCTCCCGGGACACTTGCTCAGAGGAGCCACTGATACCCATTACATGTATGTGTCGTTACAAAACAAAACTCAAATGTGCTGTAACAACAAAAAAAGAGCAACAAAAAGTGTTGAGTAACAAAACACTGCCTGTGCCCTGTCACTCTGAGGGACTCCTTTGTCAGCTGGTATGTTAGAAGAGGCTACAACATGAGGAAATGAACTTAATATGACTGACTCTTTCCTCCTACTGGCATTCGATCCTTCACCTGTAATGTTTAGTGAGCCTTTCAGAGGTGGGTGCAGTCATTGTGTTCCTGAAAAAGGGACATTTCTTTCACTGGAATTCAGTTTCTTCCTTGAAAGCCGACTCCTCGACACAAACACGCTTTAGGCACCGCAGTGCAATAACCGGGACCCTTTTTTTAACAAAAGTGTGGCTTCTTGGATGAAAGTGCCATTGAAATCAGATACAGACTGAGGACAGTAATGAAGGGAAAAAAACAACACACAAATGCAATCACGGTGAGGTAAATCCAAATACTTTATTTTTATATTCCCACACCATATATTAGGATCGTAAATTGATCATTGTTTTCCTGTCTTAGGGATAAACAAACTAAAATAAGCAGTAGCATTATGTAAATATATATTTTGTTGTGTAAATGACACGTGTACATACATGATTATTTATGATTATATTCAGAGCACAATAATGTAGTGCAGACACAGTAGCATAATCATATTTCAATAGCATCATTAAAGAAAATGGTTATTATCTTATAATTCATGAAGGATCTATAACACAGATAGTGCCATTTTAGAAACATACACTTTTGCAATGACACTGGGCTTGAATGAATGTATTTGATTTTTAACTAATACTAGCTGGGAACCCCCTGATACAGCTTAGTATAATCATTCTGTTTCATTATGTAAAAAAATATATTAATTTGCGGTTGATAAAACAGCAAATTAGAGCAACATGTGGCCCAACATTTCAAACAAGCAAACAACTTCCAATTCTAAAACTCCAAATGTGTTTAGAAAATCTCTGTTCTGCTTTCTGCGTGCGTGCACAAGAAATGATTGGAATTATTCTATAATGAATTATTCTATAATAACTGACCACAGATACCATAGCCTGTGTTGCTTGAATTTATATGCAAATGTAGAATAATTGTCCCCTATTACTATTAGCAATAATAAAATGATGTAAATACATTGTATATTAATGTCATTCCTATTGTTGGCCATTCTACTGTATCTTGCACATTTATGATCATCATGATCGTTATTTGGGTTGGTTTGGGTCGGGCTCTGGTTTATGAATGCCTATGCTTCTGTTGCTTCTGGGTTCAGATATTAATATCTGGGTCAGGTACTGACATTAAGTCAGGGCGGCATGTAGTATAATGGTTAGGGAACTGGACTTGTAACTCAGAGGTTGCTGGTTCAATTCCCAGGTGGGACACATCTGCCGTTGTACCCTTGAGCAGGGTACTTAACCTGAATTGCTTCAGTAAACATATCCAGCTGTATAAATGGCAGTGGTGGGCCGTCAGGGCCTGCAAGGCCTTCTCTGCTGGCCTAAAAAATATCTGAATCACAGACTGATCTTAATTATATTTTGTCCATGAATACTTATTAAATAATTCCAAATGGTCTGTTCGCTTCCTTTCATAGCTGTTCCCCTGGTTGCGCTGCATCCAGACGTGTATTTTCATATTAAAGCATTTAACCAATCACATTTCAGCCATCATTTGTTGCCAGGGTCAAAGGAATCTGCCTGGAGGCCTTCACAATCAGTTCTGCAGGCCCTGTAGCATAAAATAAGTGTTGATCAAACTGTTGCTTCAACCAATCAGATTTTGAGTTGGGGACACGAAGGCCTTCTAGAAGGCCTAGGTAACGTCAGCATATTCACACGCTTTGATTGGATAGTCAGAGAGTGTCTGACTATGATGTAATGTGATTGGTTAAATGCTTTAATATGAAAATACACGTCTGGATGCAGCTATGAAAGGAAGCGAACAGACCATTTGGAATTATTTAATAAGTATTCATGGACAAAATATAATTAACATCAGTCTGTGATTCAGACATTTGAGCGGACATTTTCAGCCCTAAAGCGAATTAAAACTTATGCCAGAAATACGACAGGGCAGGCTCGACTTTCAGCATTAGCTTCGATGGCGATAGAAAAGGACTTCTTGATGGAACTGAAACACACGGATAATCTGTACGACAGAGTAATTGAACTCTTTTTGAGGAAAGAAAGGAGGATGGATTTTGTGTACAAATAAGGATTTTTGGTGAGTAAAATGTTGCTATTTTCCTAAATAATATTGCAATTTTATGAGGTTATTATTATTGATGATTTTTTATGTGTGTCGCAGCTGTAGCACCCCGGGTTTGTTTCTTCAGTAAAGGCATTTATTCTGGATACACGAGTTATCTATCTGCGATGCAACGGCAACGGGTGCTTGTTCGGTTTGTTTTTGCACTTTGTTTATTTATCTTTCTTCAGTCATGTTTCATGAGAGAGAATGACAGCGATAGAGACGAGAGAGAATGACAGCGATAGTTAGAAGCGTGAGATAATTAGTGATTAGTAGTGTTAGTAACTTAATCTAAATCCCTAATGTTAGTAGATTAGTTGGTTAGTACTATATACATCTAACTAATATATACAAAGTGTAATTGGAAAGTAAGAAGGAAGTAAAACGAGATTAGAAACGAAGACGGAAAAACCGAAACAGAATTTCCCAAAGTGCATGACAGAACGAGAATGAAACATGACTGAAGAAAGATAAATAAACAAAGTGCAAAAACAAACCGAACAGACACTCAAAACATAACAATAAGATGGCTTTTATAGCCATAAAATAGTTATTGAGGGGTGGATTGATTCAGACGGAGCACTACTGAAGGCCTAGGTGTGAAATGCACGGCCCGCCACTGATAAATGGATTATATGTTAAGAAATGTCAACTGTGTAAGTCGCTCTGGATAAGAGCGTCTGCTAAATGCCTAAAATGTAAATGTAATTGTAAGTCATTAAGACTTCGAGTCCAGCTTAAATTTAAGGCAAAAAAGTCACAAGATCACAACAAATAGGCCTTTTTCCATACGCCGCTTCTAATGGTTAATCGAATGGTTAAAAGATTGTGGCCTCGTCGTAGACTCTGGCTGGCTACTGGAGCAGGTCATAGGCCTTCTGGTAGTTTCCATTGCACTGATTCACAATGTCCTCCAGGAAGTCTCGCTCGTAGAAGGGAAAATTGTTAATAAGTTTCATCACCGCCCATTCGGAATCGTCGTCATCTGCCAAAAAGACAAAAAGGAGAAGATGATGACATTTTCAGTTTGACCTTTTAAAATGAAAAAATAAAACAAAACAAAACATTAAGACAGAAAATCCGGAAAAACTAGACGGAAAACTCAAGAGACTTGAGACGGAGAACAAAGCATCGGGTGTTAAAGAACCGTTAGCGAGGCAAGAGGCCAAAGACCGTTGTCTGTTTGGGAGCATGACAAGTGTACAGAAAGGAGATGTGGGAAAAGAGCGCCATCTCTGCCATTTTGGCTCTTCGTAGGGGAAAGGGACCTTCCTGCTGGTTCAGCTGGTTCATGGTGAAGGAATGAAGTTTGGAGCCAAGGCGCGGTGACTAGTCTTTACCAGTGTATGTGCTCAGTAAGTTGTACCATTGTGACCGATCCTGATGGATAATTAGTGGTGGACACTAACGACGTACATTGACTTTACTTTTACTTATTACTGTACTTAAGTACATTTTTCAAGTATCTATCATTTCCATTTTTATTTTTTTTTTACTTTCACTCCCCTACATTTCAAAGGCAAATGGGGTTAAATGTAGGACTTTTTAAGGACTTTTTACTTCTACTGGAGTAATATTTTATCAGGGTATCTGTACTTTTACTCAATTAAAAGGTCTGTGTACTTCCACCACTGTGGATAATGTACCGCTACATTCTGTGGGGGTCGGTCGTCGGGTGGTTGAGCAGACATGAAACGTGGTGGCCAGTGGAGAACCAGAGCGGAAATTGAGCTACTGCCAGCGCTGAGAGCCACAGAACCCTGATTATCAGCCTCAATGTGACCGACAGGGCAAAACAGAAGCTTCACACATTCATTAAAAAAATACAAAACGCAGGAAGTTCCAGCATGTGGGACGGTACTTTATTCCAGAGATCGCCACTCGGGTGTGTGTTGGGGAGCTCGAGACTTCTTAGGAAGCTTGCGAACCAGGTCAGCCCGTTGTCACGGAGCAGTGCGCTGAGCCACTTCTGGCTCGGACACTGCCTAGAGTCCAGCTCGGTTCTGCATGATGTGTAGAGGACGTCTTTGGCAGCAGTCGCGTGACTAGACATTGCAAACATCTGGGGCTGAGCCCACGACCTGGTCTAGATAATAATCTATAATTTTACTTACTCCCATGATATGCACACATGAATGACAAGACTAACAACTCAATACACACACATAAATGACAAGACTAACAAAACTGATTCCCCACTCGCCCCACCTGCTCTTAAATAGGCTTACTTTCTGCCTGGCTCAGGTGGGTCTCGTGAGGCAATCACCCGTCTATCATTCACACACCCAATCACAATCACTCAACACCAAACAATTCACATACACCTTACCCACTCACAGTCTCACACACAAATAATAAAATCACTTGACATCCACGCCAATCAATATTGATTGAATAATTACTAATTATAGCCTTTGGAACAACATTCCACGCAACACTTCACACTCTCACAGTCTCACACCCTGCGAGAGTGCCAAACCTGCCCCTGGAAAGTTCCACTGCTCCAAAGGCATCCACAACCATGCTGTAGGAAAACAAAAGCAACCCTGCCACTCCCCTGTTGCCGAGACCAACGCCCTCCATAGTACATTAATGTAAACGATGCGAATAGTAACAGTTTAAAAGTAAAGCCAATTCTGCTTATTTTCAATCGCGCAGCGAGTTATCGTCATCCCGTTTTCTATTCCGATTGATGCTACAAGCCTACACTGGCATTGTGAATGGTTTCACATATTTTAAATAAAGAACACTCGCTCTCACTCTCTCACTCATTTCCCTCCTCTATTCTCGCTTCTCATCCATTTCATTTCCCTCAAATCTACCGGCAGTTTCGATACTGTGTATCTGTTCCTTGGCGGACCAGAGGCGAAAAAATGTTTAAACTTTTAGTCTTTGCTGACCTCTAAAACACAAAGCCCCCCTGGTCTTTTCCTAACGAAAACTGTGTGCGAATGACAATAAGAACAACAATTACAATGACGAGAACGGGCCGTTCAGTATGACATCACTTAATTGTAGTTCATTGTTGACGGTCAAACCAAGCAGAGCAGGCATGACCCTAGGTCATCAGTCGATTCAGTGCCCCCTTCTAGATGCAACGCTGGAGTGCGAACATTCCTGAGAACAACCCTGAGAAAAACTCTGAATGTTATTTTGCCCCCCAGTAGGTACTCTGGTTGAGAGTCAAAACTCTGTCAGGTATGCAGGTTTATTTTGAGCGTGAAGTTAGCATTCCGAGTGACAGGCGCGTAATGGCTTCCCGCCTACCGCTGGCGCTAACAACCTGTTCCCGGAGCTGCGGCTCAAACAAAAGCGCCTGAATAATTCACATTTCTGCCGCGGGGCGATGACTTAAGGGGGGGGGGGCGGCTGGTCTATTTACATAAGCATCAAATTAAAGGAACGGGCACGGAAACCATAGTTCCACCTCAACAGGACGCACCCGGGATACAGCCATGGGGGGGGAACGCCGCGAACCTGCGCTAAGTCACATGATCTACAGCTGACTGCTTTCAAACGAGAAACGCAGAAAGAAAGAAAAAAAGGAAGAAAAAAAGCTGCAGTGGAAACAATTACAGAGGCACTTTCCGAGAGGAAACAGACTAAACAAGCGCAATCAACGGGGAGATTAGACGCGCTGCTTTTAGAGGCGGCTTTACCGTCGTCCTCCTCTGCACTGTCTGCCTGGACGCTGGCCAGCCCGGGCCCCGTGGTGAGGGGAGACGTGCTGGGGACGTGCGGCTCTGGGACCCGCCAGTCACAGTCCTCTTCGGGGGTGGCGCCAGCAGGCTCCTCCCCCCGTACTGCGTTGGTTCCGCCCTGAAGCCTGTCCAGGAAGGCCGCATTCACCCTGTGTGTGTGTGGGGGGGGACGACGACGACGACGACGACGACATGTCACCGCCACATACCAGACACTCAACACAAAGCTCAGTCTGAGACGCGCCCGTCGATCATCAATTGCGCAAGCACGTACGACCAACGATAACGATCATGACACGTGAGATCTACGATAACAATTGACTATCGGGAGTGAGTGATTATCTTCACTGTTGTGGTAAGAGTGGCTTCAGTGTACATTTGGCAATGTTTGTGTTCAATGTGTTCAATGGGCAAGAAAAATGACCTGGGGGCTGTTTGCAATATCACAAGCGCAGGTCAACCGATAAATCATGAAGAACAAACCCTACCGCCTGTGTTCCATGAAGATTTCTCTCTCTTTTTCCTCCTCCAGTTTTTTCTGCTTTTCCTCTTGGAGTTCACCCTGTATAAACACAAACACACACACACACACACAAGTGATTACAAGTACTCTAAGACAAGATAACTCACTATTAGGCCATTGAAGGTTGACAAAAGTATACAGAACATCCACAGAAGCAGCTGCAGTGAAGTGTGTCCTGGGCTTTTTCATCAATCATTAAACACTATTGTGGGACATATTTAATCTCAGCGTCGCTACCTGTTACTATAACCTCAGCTTTCATAAACAAGCAGACCCTCTTGTTCCCTTTTAGGTTTGGACTAGCTTTTTGGCTGGAATATAAAAGTGAAAGTTGTTGTTTAAAAGCTGCCCTACCTTTCTCCTCTGTTCCTCTTTCCTCTGCTCCAGATGTGTATGTTCGGCTGCTCGTTCGGTTTCTCTGTACTCACGGACTCGGGCCTGCAGGTGTCACAGCGAGAGGAGATTCAGCGCATTCGGTCTGTAGGCACGATGACTGTAACATACATTTTTATTTTGACATTTTGACATTTTTGTTTCAGATTTTTCCCATGTCTTTCTCCCAATTTGGTAGCCAATTATACCCAGACATTTACCCACATTAAAGTCCCCACTCCCCACAGTGCAGGCGACTTCACTTTTAGCACAGCCGAGCCGGGGGTCTCTCGTGTGGCAGGTAGGGCACAGAACGCAATGAAGCCACCCTAAATTGCCGTCTATTCAATCGGGCGGTTTAAAGATTTGAGCGCTGAACAAACTACATTACATTTACTACAGAACATTTACATTTTAGGCATTTAGCAGATGCTCTTATCCAGAGCGACTTACACAGTTTACATTTCTTTACATACAATCCATTAATACAGCTGGATATTTTACTGAAGCAATTCGGGTTAAGTACCTTGCGCAAGGGTACAACAGCAGTGCCCCACCTGGGAATTGAACCTGCAACCTCTGGGTTACAAGCCCAGCTTCCTAACCATTACACTACACTGCCAGCCTTACACTGAGCACACACACAAAAAAAAGCACACACACAAAAAAATGAAAGGCCTTCCCTTGTTTTTCGGTCGGACCGACCCATCGGAAAAAAGAGCGGGGTGTTGTGTTTGGGATGGCTGGAGAGCGAGGGGAATAGGTGGGGGGGTGACCTGGCCCGCCCACACCCTGGGACACACACAAACACACGAAGCAGCCCTCAGGCAAACGGAGGACACGGAGCAGGCGAATGGGTCTCACGGAACCGTCTTTTCAAGGACAACAAATTTCAGCGTTCGCAAAAAAAAAAAAAAACCCACATCAAGGCCCTTTCTTTCTTTTTTTTGCACACACTTTGATCCACGGGGGCCTAGGACGTTTAGGTTGGAGTGTTCCGTTACTTTGCCTGGAGTCCATCCAGGCACCGGCGCTAAGTGCCCCGAGAAGCATAATCGCGCTGACGTGTTTCCACGGCAATGGCAGGAACTCATTTTTCACAGGGAGCACGCTGCCAATAAGGGATGCGGGACGTTGCCTTGAACACTGACTTTTCCAGTGTTCTCCAATCATATGCAGCGGGGCTTTTTTCGACAATGAAACTGAATTGCTCTTTCAGTCCTCGCGCTTTGATATGTATCCCTTAACTTCAATGCAGGAATTAATGCGTAAGTGTAACCGTTTTTGCACACGTTACATATTTTCACTAATCTGCGTAACGGCCCGAACGGCAGAAAAAGTTGTATAAGATGCAACGCAAACAACTTCTTAGATTCCTCACTCAAAAATTCAAGACAAACTGTACTGCGATTAGGACCAGGGACCTGTTCGTTTGTTAGAGCAATATTTGAAATTACTCACTACTACATCAATTCAAAGAAATGCGATGTAGCTGCATCACATTCCCGTTATGGCAGAGTGTGCGGGTGTCTGAAGTGCGCTGCTTCATGCAAAAACACAACTGGCCCCCAGAGTAGCTCAGTCAGGAAAGACACTCACCGCAATTGCAGACTGGGCCCGAAAGGCTAGACGCCACTTGTTCAAACCTGAGAAACTGTACCCCATTAGCCAACTATGACCACAGGTCCACAGTGAAAGAGTACAATTGGCTTCGCTCTGCTCGGGCCTAATAATTTTGTAGCTTGAAAGCCTTTTTTTTCTTCTATCTATGCTTTTATTCCCCATTTTTCTCCCTATTTTTAGTTGCCAATTATACTCTCTTTTTTCATGTCAATTATCCCCTCCCTCATATGAGAGCTTGCTGCCGTAGTCCTGAGACCGGTAGCCTCCTCCGAGCTGGCACTTGCGCGTCCTAGGTGGAATCGAACCCCGTCCGCAGTGGGCAGCATTGAATGTTCTTACCGCTACACCACCCGGGAGGCCAGCTTAAAAGCCTTATTTTTTTTAACTATGTGATCCAAAGGGACATTGGGTTCAACCACCTGTTAGGCATTGCTGTTCTGCTCTGAAGCAAAACAACTTAAGTGGGGGGGGAAACAAAGAAACAACAGCACTGAGGCCCAACGCATGTCTGATGCTTCAAACGGCAAGCACTGAAAGTAGCCATCAATTAAAACGCGCAGATAATTATTATTTGAGCACGTAGCAAAGTGTGCTAATTACACTCCTAATTAATTCCAAGGACGCTGTTGAGAGTGCATCGAGAGGGACGGTTTACAATCGAATCTCCCTCCTCTTCTTACAGCGTGCCACAGACCGGCCACTGGATGATTGGGTGAAACGGATTTTGGGAAAAATTGCACAACAATGAGCAAAAGCCACACAAGAAAACATTTCGTCGTTCACCACAGGAGCTGCGCATGCAATTTTAACAATCGTCAAGTTGCCACACAATGTATTTCTTACAGTATGAAACGCCTGCCCTCAAGCTTTTCATGGTCTGTCCAGTCTCCTGTCTGCGAGCTCACCACTGGAGCCCACTGGAGCAAGGCCCAGTGAGGAAAAATCATGATTTCTGCAGTCTTATTACTTGCACATAAATTAAGTTTCTCCAACAACACCTGTCGACACGCTGCAAATATCCGACACTATGTTCTTTCCATTGAGTGCCGCAATCTTGCAACATTTTGTTAAGGGTTTTCTGAGAACGTACCTGGGGTACCCGGAGTGCATATTCACTTGCCAACATATATATATTTTTTTAAATAAATTTGTTTCAGATTTTCTCTCAATTTGGTGGCCAATTATACTCTCTATTTCTTTCGATTCACCCTCCCCCACAAACTCGCCGCCCGCCTCCACGGGACAAGCTAATACTTCAAGGCAGTGATCCGCCTCCTCCGAGATGGAACCTGCCCAACTATGTTTATAAGGTCGCCCTACCGCTCCTCGGCAAGCTCATGCCGGCTTTCCCTCCCCTCTCCCCCAGGGGCGGACAGCCAATTGCCACCCCCGATCGGGGCTCCCAGCTGGAGCTGGACTGCCGCACTGCAACTTACATTCCGGGTGAATGTTTTGACCGTTACGCCACCCGAGGCCCACTTGCCAACATTTGGCCAATTCCAACAGCGCAACTAGATAGCTAGAACTAGTGACCTCATACACCCATGACCTCATACAGTGTACAGCATGACATTGCAAATCTTTCTATATGTTGTCATTGGGTCTCCCGGCTCTATCAGCTGTCTGAGCCATGAGTAATTGGGCCTTTCGGAGCTCACAGAAAGGACAGAGTGTGTGATTGACAGCTCTGCCATCGGCCTCTTACGCTCGTATCTGTGTGTGGCTGCCGGGTTGGCCTCTCTCCAGGGACTTTCAACCAGAACAATGTCGGCTGCAATTCGTCCACGGTGCTCTCAGACTCTCTGCGTTCGCCGCCGTGAACTCTGGGAAGTCCCCTGAACTCCAGCTAGCCTCTCTCTCCGTCCCGGCGGAGTGACGGAAGCCTCTTACTGGCGAGGCATGAAGAGACGTCTCTGTGTATTTTTCCTTTCTTTAAAAAAATAAAAAAATAATATATATATATATATTTTTTTTTACCGAACACCCCCTTCTCTGCAGTGGAAATAACCAGGAGATAATTGATGGGGGGATTGAACCCCTCCCCTCCGGCCCAGCGTGATATTACCCCCATCCTCAAAAGCGAGGGATGTTTAGACAGAAAACACGTATCAAAGAGCAATCAATTGGTGCGAATTACCCCAGTGCCTCGGGGTCGAAACCTCAGCGCCGCAGCTATGCAGCGCGCAGGCTCGAACCCGGGGCCGACGGGACCGCGCGACGCATTCCTCGGCCCGCGGTCTTACCCAAGATGACGCTGGCAGGGAGCTGCTCGTTGCCGTTGGAGCTGAGCTGGAATTTTCGACCCTTTGAAGAAAGTGTTGCATCGTCCTGCAGGAAAAGGCAGCACAGACATCGTTGGCAAACGAAACAAGCGTTCGGCGGAGGGGGGGGGGGGGGACAACGTACTTTCCACAGGCTCTTTTTGGACGCCCCCCAAAACAGGACACCGTGCACTGCTGTGCTCCCGTGACGGACAGTTTGCTTCTTTTTCTTGCTTCTTTTTTTCTTCAAATTAGTTTCAGACTTTTTCCCGTTTTTCCTCCCAATTTAGTGGCAAGTTATACCTTCTATTTATTTCGATTCGCCCTCCCTACACAAACTCGCCGCCCGTCTGTACGAGGCAAGCTAAATCCTTCGAGACGGAATTCGCCCACCCACGTTCTGGAGTCACCCCCTTACGCGCTTCTTGGTGAATTCGTGCCGGCTCACCCCCCCGGAGTGGACAGCCAAACGCCGCCCCCGATCGCCTACAAATCTTTGACTCATCGCTGTGCTCTCTATAGGAGAGTGGGCTGGCCGTCCTTGGCACTACGCAGGTTGAGTCACTGGTATATTTTCATTTATTAGGCCCTACTGAAACTGCTCCCATCTTACTTATGTACATACATAGTCCAGCAGACAAATGAAAATGACCGGCTTCACTCACAAAACAGGATTTTATTGTCTGTGCCAAAGACTCGTACACAATTTGGTGAAAAAAAGCGTTCCAGTTCTCAGCTCCTTCGGCGTGGAATGAGCTCCAGAAAGAGCTTAACCTACAGGAGCTTGTCTCACTAAATGTTTTTGAAGCAAGGGTTAAAGCTATGGAGTAAAGTGGAAATTGTAAATGCTTTGACCCTTAATTGCACCACATATTTAGACTGCTCTTGTGTAACCAGATGTGATACTGTGAACATTGTTGCTTGTCTGCTGTTATGTTAAATGTTGTCATTTGTAGTCGTTTGTAGTGTCTGTAATCTATTGCTGCTTTCGTGGCCAGGTCTCTCTTGAAAAAGAGATTTCTAATCTCAATGAGGCTAACCTGATTAAATAAAGTTTAAATCTAGCCACGTATGTGAGCTGCCCGCTGAGGGCTTTTCCTCTGTACTTTAGTCTCTGCACATTACACAGTGCTTCCTGGTTTGTTGCCTCTGGGATGGTGCCTGCAGCATAAAATAACAACCGACTTCCTCCAAAGATGTACTCTTTGCTCTGTGGGGGCTCCCACTGTTTGGAATAGTCAGAAGCGGGTGTTCCAGCTAACTCTCAGATGTGTGGGTCCCCGTCACATTGTTTTCTCTTGTCCCACAACACTGTGGGACCCTCTCGGTCATGGTTCATGTTTGACGTTTGGCACATACGTATTCCTCTTCCAATCAAAATATCCTCGTCGCTCTGATGAAGGCTCAATTTTAGCCAGAACACATCAGCATAGATGACATGCCCTAAGAATTACAAACCTTTTTTTAAAGGAGGTGACATATTTCTTCTTTTTTTTTTAAACACATTTTTTCCCATCACCATTGCCTTCCCTGCCCATTAGTTGGACTACAGGAACTATTCAGAATTGTATTACTCTTCACTGATGCATTGTGGGTGGAGTGATAAAGTGATATCCTCTGGAAAACTGACTGTCCCTTCCCTCTGGACTGTCTCACATTTTTTCCAGTTTTTCTCCCAATTTAGTGGCCAATTATACCCTCTATTTATTTCGATTTGCCCTCCCCACATGAACTCGCCGCCCATCTCTACGAGGCAAGCTAACTCTCCGAGGGCAGCGAACTCCGCTTCCTTCGAGATGGAATTCGCCCACCCACATTGTGGAGACACCCTTTACGCCCCTCTCATTGAGTTTATGCCGGCTCACTCTCCGCCCTCCCCCTGGGGCGGACAGCCAAACGCCGCCCCCGATCTGGTACAGTCGAGTTTCGAACCGTGACCGTGATAGGCAGCTCACACACAATATGGGTGCGTTAGACCGCTACGCTATTGGAGGCCCCAGTTTCCAATTATTTAGCCCCATTCATGCTCAGGGGGAGGAGGAGGAGGAAGGACTAACACTATATCGCCCACGTCCTTCTCCCATTGGCTTATGTATTCCAGAAACACTCACGCTTGGCGATCCTGCTCGTACTGTTCCTGTCTCTGCTGGTCTTCTTGCTTTCTCCTCTCCTCGAGTTTCTGGGCCTGTGATACATTTTTACACATGCTGACGGTTACGTTATGTTTTTAGTTATGAACGAACACCTAATAAAATAAAAAATGTTCAACAGAATACAAAAAATATATTTTTTTGATGGCTCCAAAACAGAATGCATTGGATATACATTTCATACGATTAGTTACCTATGCTTTATATATATATATATATATATATAATACATATAATATATATTTCCTTACAACATGCCTAAATGTGAAAACAACCAGGTTACAAATAATAAGTAAAAAAAATTATTCATGCAGAATGTAATTTCTTGGTGGGTATGTAGTACATACCCTTTTAATATACTCAGTGGAAATCAATAAGGCAGAGGTTACCAAGATTACATTTGATGCCTATATGTAAGCGAAGGTGCCCATGAAACTAGCCGGCTACTGTGTACTCCAGCGTCTCCATCTAGGGTCGGTACTCTAACCGGTCACTTAACCCGTGGGCTCTGGGCTCACGGTCTTAACAGCAAACAGCTCGCTGAACTATGCCGTGGCGGAGACCAGAACATGCACTGCAGCAAGCCAGCTGCGGCAGCCTGCGGTTTCCGCGCGAGACACTGCTCGTCAATCGGCAGGAAGCCTTCTCTGTAAATAATGGGCGTGCTCGGACACGTCTCTGAATTAGTTTAATAGTCATTTATCGTTGGCCCGCTGCTTGCAGTGACATCTGCAGTTTGACAACTGAATTGCCTTAAAAAAAATAAACTCATCAAAAGATATTAAACTGACAGGGGGAAGCAGGCTTTCTTACTTCAAGGTGGACAGGCTTTAAACACCATTCTAAATGTCCGAGCAAAAGACCCCGCTTTCCCGTGACGTGCCCTGACCTTTTCACGCTGTGCGTCCTTCATCCTCTGGTTCTCCTCTTCCTCTTCGGCCCGCCTGCTCCTCTCCATCGCCTCCTGTTGCAGCTTTGAAACAACGTCCAAAACATCACATTCGTAGCCTATGTAACATTCCAACATACAGTACACTTAGTGGTTCTTAGCCTCACTTATTGATCATGTTTTCATCTTGTGCTCACAAGATTTACTGAGTGTGTGCGTGTGTGTGTGCGTGCGTGTGTGCATCTGCCTGTGCATGCCTGTTTGTGAGTATATCTAAGATCCAGTCGTTAAGTCATCGTGGCCTAAACTTGAGCTCTAAAACATTTACATGTGCAGGTTAAGACTGAATAAAATTGAACTGGCAAGACTTCCTGTGGCTCAGTAGGTAGAACATGGTGCTGACAACACTTAGGTTGTGGGTTCGATTAACACTGGGACCACATATACTGAAAAATGTATGCATTCACTACTTTAAGTCGCTTTGGATGAAAGTGTCTGCTAAATGGCATATGTTATGTTATGTCTTCTTAAACTTTTGAAATCAAATTTTTATAGAAAATAAGCTGTACCTTTTTCTGGACTTTTGATTGGCGTAGCTGTACAAACTGCTTCTGCCTCGCTTCAGCCAATGATATGGTACCACCTGATCAATGAATGAAAGGACAAAGTGTTTTAATACAAATTATTATTTTAGAGTTATTACATTGTTCATACACAAACCTGTATAATACTTAATCTCTCTTTCTGAACCTTTTACACAAAATTAACGAAATATTTCCCGCATAATAAACAGAAACTGAATTAATGTATTGGTATAATATTTCTCAGATATTTTCTTTAATTTTTGTTTCTGTTTTACTACAATTTAGTAGCCAATTATACCCTCTATTTATTCCGATTCGACCTCCCCCACGGACTCACCGCCCGTCCTCTGGGTCAAGCCAATTCCCTGAGGCTAGCGATGATTAGTCTCCTCTGAGACGGAACTTGCCCACCTACTTTCAGGAGACACCCTGCTCGCTTCCCCCTCCCCCTGGGGTGGACAGCCAAATGCTGCCGGTCTGGCACAGTCGGCTTTCGAAACCGTGACCGCAATAGGCAGCTCACACTCGCAAAGCACCAGTCAATGCGAATGCATTAGACCGCTACGCTATCTGAGGCCCCTTAATTCTCAGACATTTGTACGTTTGCGCATGGTGAGTGTGTGAATGTGAATGGATGGAGGGGGCTGTTCAGTGTTCCAGCTTTGCGCTTTGTCTAATGAACGTAAGTGAGCTCTCCGTATCAAGCCTCATTTACAAAGTCAAAAAGTTCACATATTTTTTGGTTGTCCTCTTGTGAGTGATTCCATCACGCACGTGGTGTGCGGTCTCTTAAGTAGGTTGGCCTGACGTGAATTTTGATAACATTTGACAGAACTGTTGTTCATGTTCATCGTACATTTGTCACAGAAGTCAGGTCACAGAGTTCAAATCAAAGCCACAAAGGCTTTTTTTTTTAATGAATGAATGAAGAAAAAATGTACCAGAGTACCAGCATCAGGGGGTATAATAAATATGAATCTATTCTGCACTGATGCTCTTTGAAGACATGGGGAACCAATGTGTGGGTACACAGGAAAACCAAGGCACTCACATGGGGGAGTGGAATTTCAAAATGGCTGGCAGTGTAGTGTAATGGTTAGGGAGCTGGGCTTGTAACTCAGAGGTTGCAGGTTCAATTCCCAGGTGGGACACTGCTGTTGTACCCTTGAGCAAGGCACTTAACCTGAATTGCTTCAGTATATATCCAGCTGTATAAATGGATTGTATATAAGGAAATGTAAACTGTGTAAGTTGCTCTGGATAAGAGCGTCTGCTAAATGCATAAAATGTAAAATGGCTATAATGAGATGGGCTCAGAGCATTTTTTTAACAAGTCAGCTGACAATCTACGTCTTGTGGCCCCAGAAGCGGTTTCAGGGTGTCAGGTTTACTGAATAGTCACATATTCAAGAAAGGGTTTCTACTAGACACAAATGTAATGTAATTAACACAATTGGAATGCCCTCATGTGGTATAATTTAGGGGAGCTACTCAACTAATGTATCAATTGAATGCAACAAATCAGAACGCCACAGTGATCATTTTTTGAAAACTGAAATGCAAAAACAAACACTAAACAGGGAAAACATTTTTTTTTAAACATACACAGTGGCAAACATGCAAAGTTACACCATTGTAGTAAGTAGGATAATAAAGTTTTTTTTAACTTCCTGTCTAAGTCTTGGCCATGGATTTTAATGATATTTTAAAATGTCAAACAAAGCCAGTGAGAAATATTTCAGTGACAGTTTCTTACTTATTAAAGATGACAAATTCTTCGTCATCTAATATCCATATCTACCCGTTATGCATTCTTGCAACTTCTTCACACAACAGACAACCACCAAATCAACATGGTTAGTACGATTTGAGACAGAATTTGAAGTGTATCTTCCAATACAGACCACACACTCAGGACTAGGCGACTTTAATGCAAAAATATTTATTTGAGGGGACGAAGAGACGCCCGAAACGTTACAAAATGAAAAATGAAAAAAAAAACAATTCACGCTAAAGTCAGCTAGCCCTGAGTGTGCGGTCTGCATTTGAGTACCAGAGTATTTGGCTTCCAATCCTGTCTTCAACTGAACCTTGTCTTGCACAGTCAGCACCTCCCCAGTAAGAGAAGCACGATCTTACACTTCCTCTTTTCACACTCTATAATTAATAAGAATAATTAATAAGAATAATTCCGCCTGTTCCAAAAAGGATGCCCTCATATGGAATAATTACCTGTCTAGTTGAAGCACAGAGATTAAATATGGAGTTTAAATAATGAAAAACAGTCATATTTACTTTGATCCAACAGTGAACATAAGAACATAAGAATACATAATGACGAGAATGGGCCTGTGGAAGGCGTCGGTCTCAGCAGCGGATCAGGGCGATTAGCGGCCACGCCTACTGGCAGAGCAGCCAGCGCACGCACCGGTCTGGTGTTGCTAATCACATCGGTGTGCTTTAAAACTGCTCTGCTCTCTTCAGTAGGTGGCTGGAACAAGGAAGAAAAGGCGTGGGAGAAAACTCCCGGTCTGGTTCTCTGCCCGTGTTGGGATCAGAGAACGAAGTAAAGTAATCAATAAAGAATCCGGTCCGTAGACCGAAAACTCCACCCCTGTTTCCAGACTGCTCTGTTCCGTACAGGGAGTGTCACGTGGCGTGTGACAGGGCCGTTCAGCACATCTAGGCTCGTCATGTCCTAATCTAAAGAGTATCCAGTACTGCATCTAGCCTGGACTTGAATAGCCCCAAGTGTTTCTGCCTCTACTACCCTACCTGGCAAGCTGTTCCAGGCATTGACAACTCTCTGTGTAAAGAAAAACTTCCTAATATCCTTGTAGAATTTGCCTTTAACTCATTTCCACCCGTTCTTGTTCTGCTAACCAAACCTATCCAACAGTGGAAGATAAAAAACAATGAAGCCTTTTGGATTGTGCTCTTGTTGTGCAGTGTTAAGACCTCCTCCCATCTTACCCAGATGTGATGGAGGCAGTGTGATTGGACCAGGCTGATTTTCCTCCCTCCACCTCTGAAGATCCTGCTCTTCCTGCTGTGCCACTGTGTGTGGGGGGGAGGGTTATAGTTCAAAATATACAAATGGTTTCATTTGATCACAGATTTAGCTCCATCAGTGATCACATCTCCAATTCTATTCTCATCTACAAAATCTGCTGTAATTGTAGAGTGCTTGAGTTGTCTGAAGCTGCATATTAATAAATTAATTTGTAAATTAAAATTTGTGAACACACAATTAAGGACTTACTTACAGATGATTAACAACATTAAGCATAGGTACAGTGGAAGTATTCATTTGACATTGTAGAGCATTTTGTGTTGACCAGTGGCAAAAAATCCCAATTAAATCCATTTTGATTCCATGCAGTAAGTAAATAAAATGTGAAAAATGCCAATGGGGGGGTGAATACTTTTTTATACCCACTGTATTTCTCAAGGTCCAGATCAGAGGCTCAGATGTTTATGCCTTACTTGCAGTTTCCTTTTCAGTTAACAGAAAATATTTTTTTTGACGATAAAATAAAACAACATCACATTTGACCCTGTTTTTGACATCACAGATGTCACTCCCAACATGCTTATGGTCCCTCTTGACCTTCAGCATTTTGCTACAGTTTGGGTTTTAGCACAAACATCTGCTGTGACCAGGTTTACCTGCTGGTAACAATTACAACGAGGAGAACATCTGGAATAGGGGACACACAAAAGGGAAGTGCAATAACAGATCGGACGGAACATACTCCTCAGAAGTTTACTCCGACGTGACTCATTGGGCGGTATCACCATGTATCCTCCCACACTGGAAATAAAAAAACATAATCAAGATTTTGCTGTTCTGAGAACATGTCCTTATGTTTAACTCCCAATATTTAACATCATTCAACACTTCAAATATTACATAGTTATACTACAAAATACTATAAAATATCATTTTTCTCCCAATTTGGCGGCCAATTATAGCCTCTATTATTCCAACTATTCCCCCCGTTACCCCATTTCTGATACCGGTAGTGGCAGGAACGACGAACTGCCTCCTCCGAGACAGAACTCGCTAATTGCAGACCGTGATTCCGATACAGCCAGAGAAGCTTTCTGCAGTGAGCTAATGCCGGCTTCCCTCCCTGCTCCCTGGGGCGGACAGCCAATTGCTGCCCCCTAGTGGTACTCACGGCCAGAGCCGGACTGGTGCAGCCAGGAATTGAACCCCGGCCGCAGTGGGTAACATGCATCCCGGTCGGATGCCTTTACCGTTACGCCACCCGGGGGCCTGCCAATGCCTTTTTACACACATTTGTACATAGAGCAAGCCTGGTTCAATGTCATTTTATCCACAAACTCAGGGAATATTTGTCAAATCAAGTTTGGAAAACACCCAGTGAACACACACCATTATCAGGGAGTTTGTAATGTTAAAAAAGTAATGACTGCACACGATAGAAATAACACAAAAAAAACAGATTTGGTATCCAATCACGTGTTGTTTGATATCCTGCTTTCTGATGAATACGTGTATTTTCCATCTGCCTTATCCGCTCATTAACATCTCTGTGTGGTTTTTCAGTCATAACTGATCATATTTACTAGTTTTCGTATCCATATCTTTTTGAACCCTTATTTTATAGTAATTGGAGGCCGGTTTATCTTGACACTGGACACTGAATTTGAGAACAAAGTTCATGGATAATCATTATTATCATTACATCAAGGCAGGCTTCACAGCAAACACATAATTATTATATTTAAGTGATGAATATTTGGGGTATTTAATCAAAGTAGTAGGGCTGTCCCCAACTAAAACAAATCTTGGTCGACTAACAGTCGTCCGTTTTTTTTCGATTGGTGGATTGGTCGAAACTTTTTTTCTATATGACACACCCTGTTTATTTTAATAAATACAACTATATGCACACTGCGCTTGTCTCGTGTTTTATAACTTTCTTAAGCGAATGACACAAATTAGTAACAATAGGCTAATGACTTTATGGAACCGGAGTTCAAGATTACCTGAAAGAAAAAAAAACGCTCCGTTCCGAGCCTCTTCATGCTGCCCTTGCAGATTCTGCTGTTGCACTTGAGAAGTTGCGGTATGGCCACCTAATAGGCTGATGCTTTTATTTGACCACAACCGTAACACATTCTAATGCGTATACAGTGGGGAAAATAAGTATTTCACCCCTGCTGATTTTGTGAGTTTGCCCCCTACAAAGAAAGGAACGGTCTATAATTTTCATGGTAGGTTCATCTTAACAGTGAGAGACAGAATATTAAAAAATCCAATCCCAAAATCCCAGAAAATCACATTATATGAATTTTAAACATTTATTTGTGTTTTATTGAGGAAAATAAGTATTTCACCCCTAGCAAAACATGACTCAGTACTTGGTGGAGAAACCCTTGTTGGCAAGCACAGCGGTCAGACGTTTCTTGTAGTTGGTCACCAAGTTTGCGCAGATCCCAGGAGGGATTTAGGCCCACTCCTCTTTGCAGATCCTCTCCAAATCCTTAGGGTTTGTAGGTTGTCGCTTGGCAACTCGAAGCTTCAGCTCCCTCCACAGATTCTCTATAGGATTAAGGTCCGGAGACTGACTAGGCCACTCCATGACCTTAATGTGCTTCTTCTTGAGCCACTCCTTTGTTGCCTTAGCCGTATGCTTTGGGTCATTGTCATGCTGGAACACCCATCCACGACCCATTTTCAGTGTCCTGGCTGAGGGAAGGAGGTTCTCACCCAAGATTTCCCGGTACATGGCCCCATTCATCCTCCCTCGATCCGGTGAAGTCGTCCTGTCCCCTTAGCAGAGAAACAGCCCCAAAGAGCAATGTTTCCACCGCCATGCTTGACGGTGGGGATGGTGTTCTTGGGGTCCAAGGCAGCTTTTTTCTTCCTCCAAACACGGCGAGTCGAGTTGATGCCAAAGAGCTCGATTTTAGTCTCATCTGACCACAGCACTTTCTCCCAAGCCTCCTCTGAATCATCCAGGTGCTCATTGGCAAACTTCAGACGGGCCTGTACATGTGCCTTCTTGAGCAGGGGGACCTTGCGGGCACTACAGGATTTCAATCCATTACGGCGTAGTGTGTTACCAATGGTCATCTTGGTGACTGTGGTCCCAGCTGCCTTGAGATCATCAACAAGCTCCAGCCGTGTAGTTCTGGGTTGTTCCCTCACCTTTCTCATGATCAGGTTCACTCCACGAGGTGAGATCTTGCGTGGAGCCCCAGACCGAGGGAGATTGATGGTCAATTGGTGTTTCTTCCATTTTCTAATTATCGCACCAACAGTTGACTCCTTCTCACCAAGCTGCTTGCCAATGGTCTTGTAGCCCATTCCAGTCTTGTGCAGGTCTACAATTTTGTCCCTGATGTCCTTAGACAATTCTTTGGTCTTGCCCATTGTGGAGAGGTTGGAATCTGATTCATTGATTGATTCTGTGGACAGGTGTCTTTTATACAGGTAACGAGTACTTAATTAGGAGTACTAATTAAGTAAGAGGACTAATCTGTGTGCCTCCTGGTCACATAACCGGTCTGTGGGAGCCAGAATTCTTGCTGGTTGGTAGGGGGTGAAATACTTATTTTCCTCAATAAAACACAAATAAATGTTTAAAATTCATATAATGTGATTTTCTGGGATTTTTATTCTGTCTCTCACTGTTAAGATGAACCTACCATGAAAATTATAGACCGTTCCTTTCTTTGTAAGGGGGCAAACTCACAAAATCAGCAGGGGGTGAAATACTTATTTTCCCCACTGTATATAGGCCTAGCTATGTTAAGAGTGAAGGACTGTCACTGCCATACCCGCAGCATCCAGAATGGATTATTCTACTGACAAGCGCGCTGTTCGGCGCGAATCTAGGTGTCTCATGCTGCGTTGAGAATTATTATTATTATTTATTTTTTTTGCGCAACTGTTCGACCAAAACAAATCTCGGTCGACCAACAGCCCATCGACCAAACAATCGACCAGTCGACTAAATGGGGTCAGCCCTACAAAGTAGAAAGTTAAATCTAATGTTCAAACTATGCCTTCGCCTCTGAGTGCCCACTCTTTCTATGCCCTGTTAGCGATGCGCCGTTCACAAAATAATTCATAGTTTTTCCTTTAAGTCACCAGGCAGGCAGTGGGCTATGGAAGCAAAAATCTGCCAAAAAATAAAATAAAAAATGTTAATTAAGTTGCTTGCTTAAGGCCCAACTTATTGAAATGGTATGGCTGGAACGTTGGAAATGATATGGCTGGAATGTTGGTAATAGAATGTTCCTCCTGCTTTAAAAAAAAAAAATATATATATTATTTTTTTTACCTGGACGTGTTACACACAGATATTATGGAACAGAGTTGGTTCTGCCCGCAGTGAGTTTCGAACCGAGGATCTTAACGCGACAAGAGAACGATTTAGCCCGCTGAGCTAAAGACTCAAGTCTCTAACTCCAGGAACTAATCACACCTTATCCACGCTACTTTCTGTAGCAGACGCTCAAGTACCAGAGCTCATTCACTACAATTACAAAAGAATATCAATTACTTGCGTGATTTTCTTTGTAAAGTGCCAATCTTCGCTGACTGTCTTTTTTTAGCCACAGGCAGTTTTTCCAAGTTGGATAATCTATTCAACCTAGTGACAGCACACGATCTGAGATGCACACTATTATTGTTATTTATTTTTACTGTCATGGCGATATAATTGTTATGACACCTATCCAAGCTTTGGCAATATGTATTGTAAAACATGTTATGCCAATAAAGCAAAACTTTATCATCTGAATTACCCTACTACCTCCTCTCTCTATCCCTACATCCATCCATCCAGGCTGATGGAAGTTATAAGATACTACCACAAGGGTATTATAGTTTTGAATTAAAATCCTTTATCAAGTATTGTATTAAAACTAAAAGTATTATAAAAAACAACATACAACTCCCCATACTGCCATTTCTAAGCTTTGAAAATCTGCCGGAGGCAAGTCAGCTAAAAGTTGCTTTTCAAACTGTCGAATCTAGTGAGTTCATGAAAATGTAATAGTAGAGTTCCCATTTATGTAAGCGGAATTTGGGCCAAAACCAAAAACTGAATATGCAATCAACCAGCTTGCAATTTAAATTCTATGTCTGAGTACACATCATGTGGGACCAATGTAAATTAAAATATAAACATTATTTTTTTTTTTACTGTAGTTCAGCCACAGCTGGGGTATTTGAGGGTACACGTAGTAGCCAAGGCTGAGCTCTGTTCCAGGCAACGTGTCGCCTCGCTCAAGACCTACGCTATAATCCTCCTGTCCCCCATTATCTGCATAATAGCTTCTGGCGTATTACCACAGATAATAGGTAGCTAGCTATATGAAAAATATTTGGCATCTCAACTAGCTACAAACAATTAATCACATCAACCGCAGAGACTGAATCTGTTTAGCTTGGACAGTACCTCTCTGAAACTCTGATACACACAGAGCCACTTTGCATGGGGCGAGCTCTTGCCGGCCTCCCTTCCCCCTCCCTTTATCCAAAATTATTGCAAATGATCCACCCCGACTGTCGTGGATAATTTGCATGTC
Organism: Aldrovandia affinis; assembly: GCA_029706075.1. NCBI lineage: Eukaryota > Metazoa > Chordata > Actinopteri > Notacanthiformes > Halosauridae > Aldrovandia > Aldrovandia affinis. The sequence goes on along the minus strand of JAINUG010000052.1, from coordinate 704,094 downwards.
GAACAAGTTGGAATTGTTTAATTATTTTGTCAGGCTTGTAGCCACACCCAGAGGGAATTCAACCGATAAAGTGAATATAGCATTTAATTGACCCAATTAACATTTCCTTTTGAGGTATGGCAACGTAGTACTCAAGAGAGAAAATAAAAATAATTGTCAAACAGAATAAAACATATTCATTTGACTATTGGATCCACAACAAGGAATCGAATCAATATATCAAATTCACATTTTATTTTGCTTTATAGCAGAGTTGTACTAAGACCTCAAAGAAAAATAAATGTAAAATGAATGACTGCATTTTCATTTTAAATTAGTCGCAAATGATGTGCAGGCTTGCATAGTGAAGGAATTGAAGGCAAATTGGACGATTGCATTTTTGATTAATTTGTGGCACAAGATAGGCATACATGATAAGGAAATTAAATAGTAAACTCTATTAATACTTTTTCAGTAACCAATAAACATTTTATTTTCAATTAAAACAGATTTGTGCTTCCATAGTGGGTGACACCAAATGTTTTGTGAGAAATATGCCTCCTGTACAAATAATCTCATCTCATCTCATTGTCTAAACCGCTTATTCCTGGTCAGGGTCGCTGGAGCCTATCCCAGCATGCATAGGGGCGAGAGGCAGGAATAAACCCTGGACAGGTCGCCAATCCATCGCAGGGCACACACACCATTCACTCACACACTCATACCTACGGGCACTTTAGACTCTCCAATTAGGCTAACGTGCATGTCTTTGGACTGTGGGAGAAAACCGGAGTACCCGGAGGAAACCCACGCGGACACGGGGAGAACATGGAAACTCCACACAGAAAAACCCAGGCCTGGATTCGAACCCGAGACCTTCTTGCTGTGAGGCGACAGTGCTATCCACTGCACCACCTGGATAAATAATCCAGGATAAATAATCCGCCTGTACAAATAATAATAATTATTATTGTGTCACAATTATTGTGACAATTAGTCGTGACACTCCCACTCCCTAAACTGAAAAGTTAAAACAGTTTAAAAAAAAGACCTACATTTCTAAGATTATAGCAAGCGATTTCATTTGTATTTTATTGGTTTTAATTTTTTTACATTATAAAAACTCTCTCTGTAATCGTTTGATACACTTACTTTAACGCGATTTTATGCTTATTTTGTGCAATTTGATATTTTATTTTCTATAAATGTAGAGACATTTTCTCACTTCATATGATGGAGATACGACCCCCAAATCGTGCAAAACGTCACTCCAACATACGACTCACTTTTTGTTCCTTAATGTAGCCTAAATATTTTTAAAAGAATAAATATTCAAGTGCCTTTTGAGAGGTCACGATTGCCCCTTCTGTGACGCATGCGTCATTTGAGTTGCGATTTTCAACTTTGCAAGAGCAGGCAAGGGTGAAACGAAAGTGAAACTCTTGCCAGAATAAAGACACGTTTCATGTTTTTAATTCACTTTGACTTGAACGCTGACTATACATTTCCATTGTTTTAACTCTATACTATGTACTATATCCTATATATATAGGATATAGTAAATAGGAATACTGTATAGCTATAAATATTTCCTACATTGAAAAGTATGTGCATTGGACAAGTTGTTTTTGTCATCAGTGGTTTTACAGACAAATAGAAATAGAAATATATTATACTTACAGTTGCAAGCAATGCTAATTCGCGATTTGGACATAGTGGGGAGAAGATTAATTAAATTCAAATTGAATAGCAAATGGTATTTTACTCACTATTGAGCTTGTCTGTCATTTTGTTCAGGCTGCGTATTTTGATTGCTTGGCGAATTCGTGTTGTCACCGTCGTCTGGACGTTCCTGGTTTCTGTACAAATTGTTCGCTGGTCTGTTTGCGAACTTGTTTGAGTTATTAATTTCATCGGGTACCGGTTTCCCATGTGGATTCATGTTGCGTATTCTTGGTGAGATCGGTATAGATGAAAGCCAGTTATGGCTTTGGGTCGTTCCTTGCTGATGAATGATTGTATGATAAACCAATGAAGTGACGTCATACCCAGCTCCACAACGTCACATCGCGTAGTTTAGGACGCTACGTATCCCCAGTTATCACTCACTCATAATTTCAAGTATAGTAACTCGAACATCCAAGCTAACACTCTACTCGCAAAATAATGTTTTCTGTCATATGCCAGTTTTGAAACAAGGGGTTACTTTCATCTGTAGCCTACATTATTTTTTGGTCAGCCCCTCAGAGATATTAGAAGCTATTTTATACAGGGGGGTAGACAAAATAATGGAAACACAAATTAACTCTATTTATTATTTTGAAGCAGCTAAATCGCAATTAAAAATGAGTCTACACATGTGTTTCATATTAATGTCACTACTAATAACTAATATGTTTCTGCTATAAAATACCTTTTAAAACCAACACTTTAATATGTGAGTTTCTAAAGCAACATGAGAGATCTAACAGATTTTGAAAGAGGTCAAATAGTTGGTGCCCAAATTGCAGGTAGGCTACGTCAGTCACAGAAACGGCAAAATAATTTAATGCGTCATGGGGAACATGTCGAAAATCATGACGGCATACGACAAACAAGGAAAAACTGCATCAGGAAAGGGATTGTTGTGCAAGTCGAAGCTCACCGATAGGGATAGGTGGACAACATATCCCGAAAATATGTTTTTAGCATAGTTGCTAAAAAAACAAAATAACGAAAAAATGACCACAGAACTGAATCTACACCTCTGTGACCCAGTCACAGCAAAAACTGTACGTCGTGAGCTTCACAAAGCAATATTTATGGTAGGGCTGCCATTCGAAACCATTTAAGGCCAATGCAAGCAACACCCCAATGCAATCAGCAGGTTAAAAATAAAAGCACAATTGCAACAAAAAATAGCTATTTGGGATCCTTCTTAAAATAAAAGAATTTTGTAATACTGCCGCTTGCATTGTGCATGCAGTAATACAAATAAGTAAAATATAAGAATCAGTGGCGGGCCGTGCATTTCACACCTAGGCCTTCAGTAGTGCTCCGTCTGAATCAATCCACCCCTCAATAACTATTTTATGGCTATAAAAGCCATCTTATTGTTATGTTTTGAGTGTCTGTTCGGTTTGTTTTTGCACTTTGTTTATTTATCTTTCTTCAGTCATGTTTCATTCTCGCTCTGTCATGCACTTCGGGAAATTCTATGTTTCGGTTTTTCCGTCTTCGTTTCTAATCTCGTTTTACTTCCTTCTTACTTTCTAATTACACTTTGTATATATTAGTTAGATGTAGGCTATATAGTACTAACCAACTAATCTACTAACATGAGGGATTTAGATTAAGTTACTAACACTACTAATCACAAATTATCTCACGCTTCTAACTATCGCTGTCATTCTCTCTCGTCTCTATAGCTGTCATTCTCTCTCATGAAACATGACTGAAGAAAGATAAATAAACAGAGTGCAAAAACAAACCGAACAGACACCCGTTGCCGTTGCATCGCAGATAGATAACTTGTGTATCCAGAATAAATGCCTTTACTGAAGAAACAAACCCGGGGTGCTACAGCTGCGACACACATAAAAAAGCATCAATAATAATAACCTCATAAAATTGCAATATTATTTAGGAAAATAGCAACATTTTACTCACCAAAAATCCTTATTATTTGTACACAAAATCCATCCTCCTTTCTTTCCTCAAAAGAGTTCAATTACTCTGTCGTACAGATTATCCGTGTGTTTCAGTTCCATCAAGAAGTCCTTTTCTATCGCCATCGAAGCTAATGCTGAAAGTCGATCCTGCCCTGTCGTATTTCTGGCATAAATTTTAATTTGCTTTAGGGCTGAAAATGTCCGCTCAAATGTCCTGAATCACAGACTGATGTTAATTATATTTGTCCATGAATACTTATTAAATAATTCCAAATGGTCTGTTCGCTTCATTTCATAGCTGTTCCCCTGGTTGCGCTGCATCCAGACGCAGTATTTTTCATATTAAAGCATTTAACCAATCACATTACATCAGACATTCTCTGACTATCCAATCAAAGGGTGTGAATACGCTGACGTTACCTAGGCCTTCTAGAAGGCCTTCGTGTCCCCAACTCAAAATCTGATTGGTTGAAGCAACAGTTTGATCAACACTTATTTTATGCTACAGGGCCTGCAGAACTGATTGTGAAGGCCTCCAGGCAGATTTCTTTGACCCTGGCAACAAATGATGGCTGAAATGTGATTGGTTAAATGCTTTAATATGAAAATACACGTCTGGATGCAGGGCAACCAGGGGAACAGCTATGAAAGGAAGCGAACAGACCATTTGGAATTATTTAATAAGTATTCATGGACAAAATATAATTAACATCAGTCTGTGATTCAGATATTTTTTAGGCCAGCAGAGAAGGCCTTGCAGGCCCTGACGGCCCACCACTGATAAGAATATATTCTATATTCACCATGGAAGTAATAGTACAAATGTATTACAGTTCAATGTGTGTGTGAGTGAGCGTGAAAAGGGCCGACCAATTTCTGTGGTATTCGCGTTGTAGTAATACATTATGTTTGTCCCAAACTGCCCACCGTACACGGGTGTCCTTGAGCAACAGCCAACAGAAAGCATGGCGAGAAGTAATATTGCTGCGGACAGCGAGGCGATTAGATATACCGAATACACACCAAAGTCAAGTGTCCGGAGTGAAACAGATATTGATAAACGATTTGTAAGTATACATGTTTTGAAAAAAATAACATGGGTATAGTTGGCTAATGTTATTTTAACTGCATAGTTAATGTTCGCTAACTTGCTAGCCAGCTAACGCTGTTCTGCCAGCTAGCGTTACCCTGTAACTAACCAACTTTACTATAGGCTAGTTAGCGTTAGTTAGCGAACGTTATTGTTGCTAACGTTAGCTAACTTAGGAAAAAAGGAAAACAAACAAAAAACCCCACCGTGTTACAGTGTTTAGTTGGGTATTGCAACATTGCACATCTGGCCAGCTAGGCATCTCATAGCTAACGTTAGCTAATAGCGTTTTCCCACCGACAGCACGGTACGACACGGCACGGCACGGCACGGCAACCATCCGTACCCGTAACTATGCCCTTTACGGGTCGAGTCCCTGTGTCGTTTTTCCACCGCACAACAGAACCGTCAAGATAGGAGGAGTTATCTTAAGTGACAAAAAAGAACGCGACCGCTGTGGTGACATTAGCATTGACATTGTAAACATTTCAGCTGAAATTCACAAAAGCAGAACATTGCTTTCCCCATAACATTATCTACAATTTTCTTACCTCTACCTAGGTGTTTGGGAATCATGTCGGGGGCAGCGAGCGCAGGAGGTACCATTCAGTGACTTCACACTAGGCTATATAATCTTTCATAGTTGGTCCTCCAATGAATGGCAGTTTACTTCAAGATCACATTTAATAACTCATATTTCTTACATCTGTAGCCTACATTTTTCAATTGTATAGAAATGAAAACATTAGCTATATTTCTCTTTGTGTTTACATCTGTGTTTTTATGTAGCTTGTCACTGCAAAAATATGTCCAGCACGAAGTACAAGTAGTAGTGAATGATATATCGTATTCCGATTGCCATTCCGATATGAGCATTTGCAATATCATACCGCCAAAGTTTGCGATATAAATCTATAGGAACGCTCGACGCTGGGCATGTTTTGTCTTCCCACACACTCGCAGACTAGTTTTGTCTCCCAGAACTCATTTATCAAAATCACATCCCAGACTCGGTCCCAGCGCAAGCAAGCACCAATCTCAGATGCGTTTGAAAATGCAACGCCTTACGAAAAAGGTACAAGGGTGAAAGAAACAGTAGGACAGCTGTGTTCATTCAGTAATGTGATTAACGGAAACAGTTGAATCATTTTTCAGTAGGCTAAACTAATATTGGGAAAAATTGTATTGTTTGGGTTCCCTTAATTCACTTAATATAATGCCTATTCTATGTAACACATATAATATCAATGAACAATTTCCCACCCATGTGTTTTGTTACATCGTGTGCTATATCGCAATCACATTATGTAGCAAGATTATCGCAATATGAGATTTTGCCCATATCGTGCAGCCCTAGCTACGAGCTAAAATAAATAAATGTGAGTGTCGATTTATGAAGGTGCAAGATTGTTCAAACACTTGTAGAATCACGCAAACCTGACGATAATGCCAAACTCTATATAATAGCCTACCAATAACTGAATTGAAGCAAAAAAAAAACATGGCGGTTGTGCCTGAGATTTAGCGTGATGATTCTGTGACGATTGTGCTTGACCAATCAGTGGTCTGCAGTATTGCTAGCTCCACCCTTAGGTCCCTGTTTGCCTCGTTTTGTACCTAAACAGATCAGTAGCTAAATTCAGCACAGGTACTTAGGTTCGGTACGGGTCCCTTGGCGGTAACCGTGCGGTGCTGTGCCTTACCGTACTGTCCGGTGGAAAAACGCTATAAATGGTTACATAACTTAACAAGGGGAATTATGTGACGTTTGACAGTTGTTACATGTGGTGCCAATTATATAATATATAATTATATGGTAATAAAAATTATTTTACAGGGAGGAACATTGATAGCTGTTGGCCTTGGTGTTGCTGCTGCTGGTTTTGCAGGTAAGAGAACGCATGCAATTACCTAGCTAATATTTCAATATGTCAAAAGTGTACTCGCTCTATCATATAACATTACTGTTTTTGTACACCACAATCGATATGAATTAACATTACAGAAGTAACCGATGTACCTGTTGCTTAATTTATATTTAAAAAAATGTTGCCACTCTTCTTTATCCTGCAAGCAGTGCATTGTATTTTGAACCAGATGTAAGAATAAACGTATTCCAGTCATATATTCAGTATATACATTGAATGCGTTGTCTGAGGATGAGGCTGGCTTACGCCCGCCTCATATGAAATACTGTGTTGCACTCAAATGACCTCTGAGGTAACCTGTGTGATTTTGTCTGGGTTTGCGTGCATCCACAGACAAAATCTCACAGTTTAAGGCTCCAGCTATGTTAGTCATTTTAAGATGACCTGTAAAAAATAAAATATTTTACATGCTTTTCTTGATGGCCAAAATTCCCAAGTCAATTTACTGAATGTTTACCTGAAACTGTCCATCCCTGTCTACAAACATGTAGGCCTATTCTTAAGATTCAAGTAACTGAAAGTTAATTGTGGGCTTGAAGGTAACACATGGGAATCACTTCAGCCTGTCCTAAAGTGTTGGCCAAGTGATGGCGAAAGTCTTCCCTGTTCGGTTGCCTACCTTCCGCAAGATGGTGTTGATTCCTGCCCGAATGGCAGAAGAAGCTTTTTCTCACGATGCCAATTTTTTATTTTATTTTATTAATTTTGGCGGCTGTGCCTTATTTCTTTCTTTTTAAATTTGTTTCAGAATTGTTTTTCTCCCAATTTAGTGGCCAATTATACCCTCTATTTATTTTGCTGCCAAATGCTGCCCCCGATCGGGGCTAACGGGTTTCGAACCGCCTCCCTGACAGGCAGCGCACACGAGTATCGGACCAGCCAAGGTACGGGTGCGTTAGACCACTACGCTATCCATCGCCCAAGGCTGTGCCTTATTTTAACCTCCCGTGACGGGAGCGTGTTCGGATGCAGTGGCTGCTGGGCAGTGATGTAAGTGCAGCGTGCGGTTGCCTCCATGACGAGGCCCGATTCTTATCCCAGCGCACAGAGAGGGATGGCCTGCTTGCCAACATGCCTGGCAGTGTGTGGTCCCCTCTTGAGGGACAGGGTTGGGACTCCAGTAGCATAAGCCAAAATGCTGGAGGGGGGAGAAACACAATAACGTGTCGTTATGGCCAATACACCATGGCCAGTGGCTTCCTAGCAAGGTGAACATCCTTTCTAGGCAACTCGGATCATTTTAATTGATCTATTCTTTATTTAGCCAGGGGATACACATTGGGATTAAACGTATCCAAGTGAGACATTGCCAAGAAAGCCAAATACAATACAACAAATAATATGTAAGACAATTACAGGTAGTTAATATATATAGTACAGTTTTTTTCTTTTTTTTCTTCCTCCTACATTTATTTCAAATGTTTTCCCCTGTATTTCTCCCAATTTAGTAGCCAATTATACCCTCTATTTATTTTTGATTTGTCCTCCACCACGAGCTCAGCCTCCTCCTAATTGGATTAAAGCATGACCAATCTGTTATATTGTTTTCCACAATTCTTACACATCATCAGGTCAGATCTCACTTGGTTTAATGAAAAATGTCAAGTGAGAATAGGGGGGAGAAATGTAACGCTGTGCTCGCCGTAAGTTGTTAGAGTGGAGGACGTCGCGCCATGGAGGTTAGACTGTATACGCCCCCCCCGCCCCCATGCTGACTCGCAGTGGGTGGGTTTTGCAAAGGGACCGCACGCTGAACGGCAGTCGACCGACCCAGTGGCCAAGCAAACACTGCAAAAGCCCTCAAATGTGGTGCAGCATTAAACAGGGGAAAGTCATGCGGTTTGCCCCTTAGTTTCACCTCTGGAGCCCTCGGTGTTGAACCCATGGCTCACACAAGAGAGAGCGGGGGGAGAGAGAGGAAGTATGGGTCAAGTCTCTAAGTCAATATCAGAGTGGTCCAGCACCGCAGTTTCTGTCAAACTGGGTTTGTACTTTTTTTTTTTTTTTTTCACTTCACGTTGTATTTTTATTTCCTATTTTTAGGGCGCTATGCGTTCCAGCTTTGGAAGCCGTTGGGACAGGCCATCACAGAAACGGTGAAGAAAATGCCTTCCTCGGTAAGGAACTGCTATCGTTTAGTCTGCTTTCATCAGGATGTTGTTGTTTTTTTGTTTTGTTTTTGTTGCTGCCTGTTTTTGTCACCTTTGAGGTCCTATTAATTCACATGTATGCATAAATTCAGCATTTAGCAGGAAATCAGTGTAGTAATACAGCAATAGACACCATACCTGTAGCACAGGGAAAGAAAAGTTTCCTGATAAAACAATGAACACTTAATCATCCGGTAGCCATGAAGGGCAAGCCAATTAATTAATTATTCAGTACAATGAATACAATACAATTAAAAGTGAATGTTTAAAAGACGCTATAGGTTGCTGAACTTAAGAAAGAAACAATGGTAGAACGGTATGTCATTATTTAATATATAATACTACATACCTCTTTTTAATAGATTTTTTTATTTATCTCTGATTTGTTCTTTTCTCCCAAGTTGCAATGCAAGTATTCGTAGGTCTGTCTCATTGCTGCAATGTCTTCTGTCTGTGTGAGTGTAGACAAACACGCGTTCTTCATCCGTAAGTCTGTCTCATTGCCTTAGTGTCTTCCGTCCGTGTGAGTGTAGACAAGCACGCGTTCTTCTTTTCAGTTTGTAATATAATATAATAATATACGCCATTTAGCAGACACTTTCATCCAAAGCGACTTACAGTAGTGAATGTATACATTTTTTTCAGTATATGTGGTCCCAGTGGGGATTGAACCCACAACCTAAGCGTTGCCAGCACCACACTCTACCTACTGAGCCACACAGAACCACGTTTGTGCAGACAAGACCGCAGGTGTCGTGGAACAAAGGCCACACCTCCCTCTCGGACTTGAGTTCAGACAACTTCTTTATTCATGCTCGCATGGAGAACACAGAGTTTGCAAGCAACCAATGAGCTCTGACCTTCTGACAACATTTAGGATACTTATACCTGGAACACAACAGGTCAAGCCCTGATGAAAAGGGAAAACTTCCGAGGTGAAAATTGAGATGCCTGGGTAGAAATTGTCGACTGGCAGTTAGAGAAAGTGTTTCCAGTTAGGTTTTTCTAATATTAGAAGTGGCAGCCACCTCCAGGAGAATATAAAGGGACTGATGGCAGACTGAAGCTTCCAAACATCAGCAAAAGCAATGTCATCCATGTCATGGTATAACAGTGAAAAGTTTGACTGAGGCGAGCAAAAGCAGACCATTCTCAATTATACTTCCACACATGCAGCTTCAAAAAAAAGAGAGAAAAGCAGTCAACGAAAGGAACTGCTCTCGCACAGTTTGACAGGGACAATCCCACCAACGGAAACCCACCCCCACTATACGCTGCCCTGTGTGGCTGCTGGCCACGTTTCGGCACTGAGCACGGTCATGATTAGATACCAGCCCACGGGGCACAGCACTACACCGTAAACCCAGTGTGTTTGCAGGACAAGCCACCTGACTTACATGTGACATACTTCAGGTTTTTCGTTTCTGTTTGTTAGGGTGGTCATTTCCCAACTGTTGTTTAAAGTTTGAAGCGCTTTCAAATAAAAAAGAAATTGAAAACGGTATGTGTATGTGAGACCCAGTGTTGCAGATTGGCTTTAGAATTTTTTTGTCAGATCGGATCAAATAAATTGTGACCGGTGAAGAAAATGAATAATAATGAATAATTTTTTTTAATTCAATCAATCAATCATTATTTGTACGGTGTATTTTAAGAAACATTCTTATCCTAGAATCTCTCATTCTGATCCTTTAAGGTTAACTGTTCTGTTTTCATCGGCATCTTATTCGCCAAATAATCTTTCAGGACAAGCCGGCTACGAAGGGTGGGGTTTTCAATAAATTAAGATCAATAATCCTGGATTAATTTATATAAATTAAGATTTTAAGATCAATAATCCTGGAACATTACTTGAAGGTCCTTTAAAAGTCCTTGAATTTTGCATTACACAAACGGCAGAAACCCTGTAATAATTCTAGTCCTTGGTGCGGTGACGTGCCCCATATATCCAGAATGGAATACCAACCATGCCAATGCTGAATCTGGCTGGAGTCCTGTGGAAAGAGCCCACAATTGAAGAGAGGGTAACCCCCCCATGCCTCCCGCCTCCCGCCTCCCCACTCTTTAGTGCCTCTTCTGGTCGATCGAGGAACTGCAGCCTGCACCAGTGCATGAAGCGGGCCTCTCTGGCCCGAATGGCTTACGCGGATTAGTGCAGAGTGAGAAAGGAAGCAGTGGCTGAGGCGCCGTCTCACTGAATTGACAGAGAATGCCGCAGAGCTGGGAACTGGCTTGGTTGCACAGTTTAGCAAATTTGTGTGGAAAAAGGAAAAATCGGGAATGAAGTAAAGGGAACAAGTAATGACTCAATACAGCGAATTGGCATTTGTCACACATTTAAAATGAAAGCAAATGCATACATACACTACCGTTCAAAAGTTTGGGGTCACCTTCCATCTGGACTATGGCTAATCGGGCACTCCTTCATTCTTCAGCAAGATAACGACCCGAAACACACCTTAAAGTTGTGCAAGAACTATCTGGTGAAGGAGGAATGTGAACAACAACTCAAACTAAAGACCTGGCCTGCCCAGTGTCCAGACCTCAACCCCATAGAACTTGTATGGGACAAACTGGAAAGGAAGAGTCAAAGCAAAGCAACCCACAAGTTTCTCTGGGAATTGCTGCAGGATAGCTGGGAAAACATGTCGGGTGATTTCCTGCAAAAACGTATTAACCGAATGGCCCCTGTTTGTGAGGCTATTCTCACGCCAAAGGGTGACTATTTTGAGGAATCCAAGATTCAATTTTCAATATAATTTTCTTGAACATTTCTTTGATGTTCATTGTTACATGTGTTTTTTGTCATTTTAAAGTATTTACAGAAATGTATACGGTGTAAAGCATTGTCAATTATGAGATAAAAGCAGGTGACCCCAAACTTTTGAACGGTAGTGTACATTGTAAAGGAACAAGACAAAACTTAAATGAACAAGCATTTCTGACACATTGAAGGGAACTGAAAGGAAAATGTTTGGCCCACCTGAACTTTTGGTTTTTAAAATCTGACCCCCAATGAGAAGCAATCGAATAGCCCTGCCCCACAGAGAACCACTGCTTTGAGGAACCCTCTGCTCATGTTCGCCCATGCCATGTGCGATGATGACCTCTGCTGGCTGACTAGAAGCGGTTCTCAGAAGTCACACTCATACACACACACACACACACACGTACAGACACAGACAGATGAAAGCCGAGGAGGAGGAAAGCTGAGGATATCTGAAATGCTCCAATTGCTTCTTTTTTTGTTGTTCCAAAGACGCTGTGGGCGACTCCGGTGTTGTGTGGGCTTCACTCTCAGGCCGTACTCCTGTCCGTAGAACCAGCGGCACATTTCCCCGTCGGTGCGCTTTTAGCCTCTGCCCTAAAACTGGAGGGCACACGCACACGCACACCTACACCTACCTACCTTTCCCCGAAGGGCTTAAATATATTGCACTTAATCACACGTACGCAACGCAAGTGCTATTGTTCACATACCCCACTGCATACTTTTTGTCTGTCAGGATGTTTACAAGCCATATCCACTAGGGGGCAGGTCCACTGGCCAGCATATGTTGACAACTACTTCCGATGGTTGTAATCATGTATGTCTTTTTTTAAAGTGAAATGTGAAATAAACGAAACAATGAAGATGGTATATTAAACCATTAAATGTTTCCAACATTATACTGATGGGAGAAATTTACGATGAAAAGCATCATCAATATTTCCGTATGTCTGCCAGGACATTTGATGACTTGCTTCGGCGGGTGTCCCCGCTCATTACACATAAAACATGCACAGTGAGCCAGTGGGTGAAGCGGCTTGCCATCACCCTCCGCTTTCGTGCCTGCCCCCCCAAGATTGCACCTCGCGTACGCGTAACGTTCATTCTTGAGGACGTGCACAAGGTACGCACCCAACGACCGCAGGATAGGCGTGGCAGCCATCTTGTGTACGCGTATTTAAAGTGAAGCATATTTAAGCATTTAGTGTGCCGCCCCCCGTTTGCGCGGACTGGGAGGGCTGACTCACAGGTGCCCAGCTCTCTCGAACCTCTCACCGTCCCAGGAATGCCCTCTCCCTGAACCTGCGTGACACCACCCCGTCCCGCTGTTAATCGGCGGCAGTGTTCACACACACGCACGCATGTGTGCCAGGGGTGGCCGCTCGCCTCTCGAACCGCTCACCTCGGCCCCGTGGCACGCCCACCTGTTTGTGCCTGGAAAACGGTGTGACCACGGTTTCAAAGGCCTGTCGCTTGGCTTTCCTACACCGCCCTCGGTTGTCCAGTCTCGTAGAACACTGAACTGAGCGAAGCGTCGCTCGTTTTGTGAACGTTTTTGTGGAGCGGTCATTGCGTCGACGCTGGGATGATTTTCCGTTTCGTGCCTTGTTTCAGGGTCGACTCTCCGGGCTCCATGTTCACAGTGGATTGTGGCAGATTGCGTGTTTTTTGAATGCCGAACAGGGCTTCCACCCCATCGGTAGATGTAATGTAACCGAGCGATCGCAAAGCACGGACAATGTTGTGTGCGAGACTCTGTCGACCGCAGCGGTATCCAGCTTCATTCGTTTTTAAAATGGAGAAAATCCCTCCTTCGTGTGAAAAGCGTGATGGCTTTCCCTTTTTTCTGAGGTGGTTATTCGTCATTCTGTTACCATTTCTTCTTGGAATTAGATCATTTACGCATTTGGCCCTGCCTAGAAACGATTCAATTGTTTGGACACTTGTGAAGTACACAGCTCCTTCCAATTACTCCCATCAGACCGTCGCTACAGAGTCCCATTGGCCAAGAAACTTATTTGCAAAAAATTATTCATTCCCACAGCAATAACCCTGTTAAACAAAAAATAATATCTTATGCACTTTGCTACTTTTGCACATCTTGTTCCTTTTAAATGTTTTAGCTGTGTCGGCGCTGTTGTCTTAAACTGTTGCCGTTTTTATGTTTGATGTTTTTATGAACCCATGTCAGAGACAATTTCCTGTCATGAATGTGATGGACAATAAAGTTTTCTAACCTAATCAAGCAATGGGCTACCCACCACTGCGGGGGGAGTGCGTTCGCTTCTTGGCGTAACGCCCCAGCGGACGCTCAGACCTTCGTTTGAGCGCGGCCTGCTCCAAGGAACTGGTCTTTGAAGCAGGTTTTCCGTTACCGATCCACCGGAGCGCGGTGCCGAAACCAAACGGGCCCGGCTTTGAGGAGGCTTCCAAACCTCTTCGGCTTCCTGGAATTGATTGTGTTTGTGCGCATCGTGTTACCGATGGCCTTTCATCAGCGTTCTCTGGCGATTTGTGCTCCCTTTCTCGGAGGAGTTGATTGTGGAAAAGGCCTTCAAAGACTTAGAAGAATAGGTTTTATTAACTTTTTCTTTTTTTAAGACTGTTCGACTGCTCTTTTGAGTGCTCTTTCGTTTAACGCAGGTTTGTTTCACCCACGGGATGCGTGGCGGTGTCACAGGTGGATGTTTAAGGTTTTGCTCCCTCTCTCTCTCCCTCAGGCCTTCTCTGCATATTACAAAGGAGGCTTTGAGCAGAAGATGAGTAAACGCGAAGCCAGCCTCATCCTGGGGATCAGGTAAGGGTCTGTCGGTCTGTCTGTATGTCGGTCTCTGTGTGGTGTGTGTTTGTTTATTTGTGTGTGTGTGTATATGTGTGTGTTTGTGTGTGAGAGAATTCCTCCTTGGTATGACGTAGTGAGGTAGTTGAGCGGCCCTTTCACACACCCGCCAGACTCTTCTCAGAAGCGCCTGTGGTTTTCTCGGAGAGAGGGCGTGTGTGTTTTTGTCTCCCGTCAGACGTCACCTTGTGCGCCTCTCCGCTTTGATCCCACCACGGCTGACAAAACAAACCCTCAGGAATCCCTGTGAAGCCTGCAATGGGAACGGGGAATGGGGAGACGTTTCCCAGCTGCCCCCAGCAGAGGCTTCTGGACTGTCCCCCCGCGCGTGACTCATCCTGGTCCTCTCTCACGCTGCTGTGTGGTCGTTTGTCGCGACCGCCCTTTTAATCACTTCCTGCCTTATCGCTCCGATTCCGGGATTCCTGAAAAAACAACACCAGTGGACTCTTGAACCTCCTGATTTGTTGCTGAAAACCTTCAGTGAAAATGATCAAAACTGTCGCGCGCAGCAGCACTGTATCACTGACACAGAGAGGCCCTTGCTCAGAGATCGGTGCCTGTGTGAAGATGTTCACTATTTCTCTGATTACAGTCTAATGCCACAGTTCCTGGTCTGAAGTCTTTCTTGCACCTCGCCTTTTCCCTTCCTGTTTTAAGGTAGTTATGTGGTGGTGGTGGCTGCGCCGGCGGCAGGGAATTGATGTTGTTACCAGAGGGTTGCAGGGTTGAATCCTAAGCCGGACCCTGCTGTTGTGCCCTTCAGTAAAGTACTGACTCAGTACATATCCACCTTAATACCAAAATATGTTAAATGTATGCAATGTGTAAATGTTTCTGTCATGGAAATAGCATATTGGATTAGCCTTTGATAAGCCGTCTGATTTCTCCCATTAAAAGGGATCTGTCTAGGGGCCTCGGGTGGCATACCGGTCAAAGCGTTTGCCCCCGGAATGCAAGTTGCCCACTGGAGGATGGTGAGCTGGCACGAGCTCGCCGAGGAGCGGAAGGGTGTCTCTAGAAAGTAGGTGGGTGGTGGATCATTGCTGGCCTCAGGAGTATTAGCTTGTCCTGTAGTGACGGGTGGCAGGCTCGTGGGGGAGGGTGAATCGACAGAAATAGAGGGTACAATTGGCTACTAAATTGGGAGAAAACCGGGGAAGAAATCACAAATATATTATTTTTCTACATTTGGCTCACTGTTCGTCACAGTGAGTTAGCGATGATCACAGGCCAGTGTGTCGCGTCCCCATTTGGAGCGCTTTAGCTGATCATCCGATTCCCTCCCTCGGTCCCGGACAGCCGTCGCCACCACTCCCCCGCGGCGAAGCGAGTCTGCAGCGACGTGCGACCACAGGGAGTCTGGACCTCGTCACCGCGCCGCGCTAATTAGCCGCCAAGGCCCCTTCCAGACGCGGCCTCTGACAGCGGAGCGCCTCATTCCAGACACGGTGTTTATTAGCTCTGATGCGCCTCGCCCCAATTCCTGATTGTGACTCACGTTCGCCATTCGACTTCACTTGACGAAGCAGAGTCACTCCTAGGAGACGTAACCGAGGAAACGTAGCCGGGAAAGACTAATTCAGGTTGTGTGCCTTCTGTGTGGGCTGCGATCCCGGAGTGTCTCCACAACATTAACCGCAGAAGTGCCTGGCTTGGCCTCCCGGTCAAACGCCCTGTCCAAGCCTCCATTTTGATAGGAATGATATCGCATCGCTGTGCTTTTGACCAAGTCTTAATACGCGTTGCGTCCGTTGTCGTACGGCAGTACTCTGACTGATCGCAGCCTGCGGTCGCCAAACGACGAAGCGCGTTTCCTCGCGGAGGGGTCCCTGGTCTGTGGTGAAGTCCAAATATAAAGAGACTGTTTCAAACTAAGCGAACGTGAGCACCACTAATCAGGGAAAACGGAGAAATTGTAGGATTAAGCACATTTGGTCTGGATGGGATCACAGAAAACCTTTCAAAGGTTAAAGAGATCGTTTACAAAGGAATGGGCCCCGTCCATTCCCTGATACATGACTTGTGTTGAGTTTTATGAGGATGTTTATTTTTATTTGAAGTGCACAGTTTTGCCACTAGGTGGCGCCAAGCTCCTCTTCTAAAACTCTGTGTTTTCCCTTCGCAGCCCGACCAGCACCAAGACGAAGGTACGGGAGGCACACAGGAGGATCATGGTCTTAAATCATCCGGATAAAGGTTAGTGTTTCTCCCAGGGAAAAAGCAGGTTGGGCGATCAGTAGAGGAGCTTTGCCCCCTTCGTCCGCGCTGGTCCCTAACTCGTTGTGCTCTGTGGGACGTAGGAGCACGAGGCTGTTTTCTTGACCCCTGTTTGGCCCTTTCCTGTGCCCCTGCCAGAAGGCCAGGATGTTGATTACAGTCTTGGCATATAATCGGGGGCGTGGCTAGATAGTAACCCTCCTTTGTCCAACTCTCGCGAGGTTTGACTGAGTCCCCATAGCAACGACGGCAAGCGTCCAACCGTCGTTCCAGCTGTCTTGCGGTTAGGGTTACTCTTAGGGTTACCAACTCGTCTTTGAAACGTATCACTTTAGCGGCAAGTAAAAAATATCGGCCACTTTAGCATGCGCAAGATCTGGGGGAAAAAATAGGGTTACTATCTTGCCACGACCTATAATCGGATACAGACACGGTTGCTCCCTGCCCGTTGCACATCAGCAGCGCCTCCGGCTGAAGTATGCTCCTCCAGTGCAGTGAAGGAGCAGCGGCCGCACCTGCTGCACCGTAGTGAGAAGAGAGGCGTAGGCCCGCTGCCCACGCTATGCTATAAGACGCGCGCACGAGCACGCTCTCTCCCCAATCGGCCCAGGGTGGGACTCGGCCTGAATTTGGCGTTTAAGATAATAACAATAACAATAATAATAACGGCTAAAAACGGTAGTTTATTATTATTAATATACCCCCTTGACGGGGAACGAGAAACTCATACTCCCCCTTGGGTCCTTCTCCCTGCTGCCCGGCATGCGGGACGCAGAGAGAGATCGCTGCGGATGGCCCTCTCCAGTTTACTCAGCCGGCGGGAAAAAAAAAGGCCTGCTGCTGTCATTTCCTGTCTCCGCTGCGCCCTGCTGTGGAACAAGGTTTACCCCCTTCTCCTGGGAGAAAGGTATCAGCTGCTCCAGCCCTCAGGCCCCGTCAGCTTCACTGCCCCTCCTGTCCGTCTGAACCCCGTGTGAGACAGGGGGCAGGCAGGCGTGGAAACGGGACCCACGTCGCCTTTCCAAACCCCCGAGTCAAATCGCGGCACGAGGGGGCGGTTAGCACGTTTTTTTTGTTTAGTTTTTTTTCCCTCGGTGGAATTTCCGTCCTCCGCGCTTCCGCGAGAGAATGGAGCTGATGCAACGGAAGCACTTATAAATAGACGGCGTCGCTCTCTCACTCTGCCAGCCAGAGCATGTGTTCTGCTTCCGCGCGTCAGGAGGCCTGCCCGACTAATGAGTA
Source organism: Aldrovandia affinis (assembly GCA_029706075.1). Lineage (NCBI taxonomy): Eukaryota > Metazoa > Chordata > Actinopteri > Notacanthiformes > Halosauridae > Aldrovandia > Aldrovandia affinis. The sequence goes on along the minus strand of JAINUG010000052.1, from coordinate 686,226 downwards.
ACGTACGCCGATTGGTTCGGGTGAAATTTGTCGACTCGGAATCAATCGGTTGCAGTGGCCAGTAGCGATGTGCACACACAACCGTTGGCCGTGTGACCTAGCCTAGTCCGTTAAGGTTCATTACTAGACTAGGCTGAGTCGCCTGGTATTCAGTTCAAAATGGACGGGGGAACTCCTATTGGTAACTTAGTTATTAGTCCCTGGTCAAACTAGAATGCATAGTTGAATTGAATTGAATTGAACATTGGATTTATATAGCGCCTTTCAAGGTACCCAAAGCGCTTTACAACGACAATGACAGGGGAAACTCACCTCAACCACCACCAATGTGCAGCACCCACCTGGGTGAATGTGACGGCAGCCATTTTGCGCCAGTACAAACTCACTGCACATCAGATGCACAGTGGAGAGGCGAGGAGGGAGGGTATGAATTGTATATATATTGTTTTTGGTTAGGAATTTGGATTGTATATATATACTATATAGGCAAAACTCTTAACTGTTGTGGTGGCTGTAGCCCCAAGCCCTCTGTCTGTCTGTTCACTGATGAAGGCCTTCGCCATAAATGAAATGGAGCAACTGTCGAATTGGCTCTTGCTGTGTGGGCGTGTGATGGACTGGCTCAGATGGTCAGCGGTGTTAGCTGCTCTGATCGCAGAGTGAGTGTGTTAGTGTTAGAGACAGAGTGTGTGTGTGTGTGTGTGTGTGTGTGTGTGTGTGTGTGTGTGTGAGTGTGTGAGTGAGTGTTAGTGAGAGAGAGCACAGCGTTTTGTGATCAGCTGTAGACCCTCCCCCAAACACACCCCGCCCTGCCGTTCTACCTGTGTCATGTCGTATTATCATGTTGAGTTTTGTCGTGTCGTGTCGTGACGTGTCTTGCTGTGCTGTGCTGTGCTGTGCTGTGCTGTGCTGTGCTGTGCCGTGCTGTGCCGTGCTGTGCCGTGCCGTGTGATGGGGTTCAGGCTGCGCAGTCAGTGTGAAGTTGTCCTGGCTGTGATGGGTTGTAAGTGTTGTGCAGCCCATATTGCGCAGTAGCGTGCAGCGTTGTTCGGTGCTAAGCCGCGCGACGCTTCACTGGGCCTGTGAGTAATGAAGTGTGCCACAGCGGCTACATCCCACCCCCCGTTGCAGTATGACAGACGACCGGCCTCCGCAGGTCTGGCTCTGCGCTAGCTGCTCTGCTCTGTAATACACACGCCAAACCCAGCACACAGCTCCCACGTACCCAAACAGCCCATCTCCCCAGACCGCACATACGTGCTCAGCCTGTCTGTCTCTCACGCCCATCTCTCACGCATGTCACTGGTTATCTTAGGAGTTTTAATTTTTTTAACGATTGATTGTCTTAAGCTTTCCAAAATTAATTTGGCAAATTATTATATATTTTTTTAAGTGATACCATTCCAAGCTCTTGAAAAGGTTCCTCCACACAGTTCCATGTACCGTGCCCTGAAGATGAGATGGCACACAGCCCCTTGAGCTTCCACTCTTTGAGCACCATTACGGCGCACACACAAACGCTGTGGTGCATTGTTCGTGTTTGCATTTGAAATGATACGGCTGCTGCCACATCGCAGCGGTTTTCCCCATGGAATTCAATGACCATTCGAATAACCAATCGTCGTTTAAATACGAGTAGTATATTTCGTGTGCATTTCTAAAATCCGTAGTTCACATTTCAGCCCGAAACCTCAACCGCGACCTTTCGCCAACTTTAGCTGCCATTTTCCCCTGCCATCTGCAGATGTGATGCGGGAGTGCATGTTCGCCAGGTCTGTGACGTAGGACCCGCGTGGATGCATTCGGGCTCTCTCGCGTCGTAGCTTGTGTCGCTCCGGACAAGATCGTCCGCAACGTAACGGCGCTTATTCAAGGCGCTCAACTCTCAGACGAGAGGTCACGTCGCAACTTCGGAGAACGTTGTAAATGTGCATTTCGTAAATTGCATTTGTTTGTTTTGTCTCACAGCAGTGAAATCGGAGCATTTCAGTATACAGTCCCATTATGTATTCTATAATAATAATAATAATAATAATAATAATAATAGTTACATGGTTATCATGGGTCAGGCTTAATGGTCACAGTGTATGTGGTTAGAAGCTATAAAACGAAAGCCATTTGTCTCCCTGAATAAGAGCATCTTCCAAGCTAATAATTATCATCATAACCACAATAACAATGATGTCAATAATAATGATTTGTTGGAGTGTCGTGTGGTTTTAATGTCCACTGGCTGCGGGAATGCTGTGGTCTGACGTGGCTGCAGTTGGCGTAACCCTGATGTCCAGCGATGGTGCTGTAGATGCTCCAGTATCGTGTACAGCCACTGTTAGGAATAAGAACCCTTCACCAGGATGGTTTTCACAGTGTAGAGAAGGCCTCACGGTGAAATACAAGTTATGGGGAGGGGGGGTAGTGCAGATCCATCTTTCTGAAACGGCTCATGAGTTTGTCTTTCCAGCCCCGGTGTGCGAGCTGCTGCTTGTTAGGCTCGCCGGCCGCGGTGTTTACTCTCCCACCACGAGCAGATGCTCCGGGAGGAGGGTGGGGGGGGGGGTAACGGCGGCTCGGGCAGAAAGCGAACGCCGCGATGACAAGTCCTCCGTTCTCCCCGCAGGTGGATCTCCATACTTGGCTGCGAAGATCAACGAGGCGAAAGACCTGCTGGATTCGGCCTCGCGACGCTGACCGAAGGCCGTCACTGACCCCGCTACGCCCCCCCCATCTTTCCTTCATGCTCACGGCGACTTGTTTTGCTCTCCATCGTACCATTCATTGACGAGAGGCAGCTCCCTCCACAGGGTCACCATCGGATGTCGTCCCCCCCCCCATATCGGCCACATTGGCTCAGAGCACAGCCCCAATTCCCCCGAACCCCACTGCAGTTCACACACTAGGTAGGGGCAGGCCTCTCAGGACTAAAGAGGACACTCATATATTGTAAACTCGATGAAAATGTTTATGCTAATATATTGTACTCCCCGTACTGTACTGTGTGTGCAATATAGTACATGTATATGTGATACTCATAATACATTTAAGTGTATTCAATTGCACTTTAATTAGAGACAGTAGCCATTTGTCCCAGTGATTTGAGATGCTGTACACGCGTCTCACGCATAACACCGTAAAACAACGGCAGCCGTGACACAGTGTAACTGGTTTGTTTACATGCCGCTAGAACACGAAGGGGAGAGCGTGATCGGACCAAGCCTGTTTTTATTTGTGCAAACGCAACACGCACCATTGTTATTTATATTTGGTTCATGAATAAAGCCTGTCATTGGATGAATCATCACGTTTCATTGGCTCTTTTTTTGTAGTTCTTTGTGGCTCTCTGTAGTTTTAAACTGGCATAGTTTCTGGTCTCTAGGCGGTTTAATCGTGGTTACTGTTATCAGCTCACGTAACTCCAGGAAGGGCAGTTATGGAGGTCGGCGCTGGACAGGGGCGTGTCCAGGGAGGGCCCTGAGGGGGCACCTGCCCCCACAGAAATTTGGTTGGCCACCCTGGGTGCCACCCTACTTCATCTGGCTCTTGATAGGTTAACAGGTTGTCAATCACATCTTTAAAAATGTATTACATTTTGAATGCCCCCTGTGTGGTTTTGTGCCACTCTTGGACCACCCCTGTTAAAGTGGTCTGGGCCCACCGCTGGCGCCCGTAGCAGAATCTGTCTCTGTGTGCACCCAGGCTCTCGGACAGTGGCAGCCAGCTCCTGCAATGCACCAGTCCAATGGACTGTGAGAGGCTGGCATGCACTTCTTTAAAAACAAATTGGTGCGTGCATCCACTTCTAATATTGGCACCACAGTTCTAATGGACCCGCAAGCGCAGACCGAAGGACCTTGAAAGATTCTGTAAGGAGGAATAGTGAAATATCCCCCAATATGGTCATCAATCTAATAAAACACTATAGAAGATGATATATTAATGCAGATTTATCTTTGTTGGATTTTATTCTAAATACTCATTAGGGGTGTGAAAAATTGACAAGGACCTTTTTGTTTTCTTCTTTTTATGGAAAAAAATATATTACTTGTTAAACAAATAATTGTATTAGTATAAAATAATATAATCCCTGTTTTTTGAGCATACAATCAAGCTTGTTACCTATATTGTTTATTTTCTACAGCCTCCTTTTTCCTCATCTTTATCAAGGGTGTGAATCATGTTGGAGTTATGCCTGTATATTGTGCATGTAATATTTTTGATGCTTTGGACTGTGCACCGAAAAATTAAGCCAGCTTCCATCTACCCATCCCCCAATGACGGGCAACTCATTTTGGCACGTCCACTGGCTGTTTGGCAGGCGGGTTCAGCATTGGGGCCCGCATTCCGCTGTGCCTTCTTTTCTAGGGTACGGGTAACTGCCAAAACAAAGGGTACACTGTAAATGAGGGATACAAAGTATCGAAAGCAGGTGCTTCCACACAGGTGTGCTCCATGAGTTAATTAAGCAATTAACATCCCGTCATGCTTAGTCACGTATAAAAATGCTGGGCAGGCCCAGTCGCCCATTATTTTGACTACCATGGCTAGAAGAGATCTCAGTGACTTTGCAAGGGGTGATTGTTGGGGCAGGTTTGGCAGGAGCGTCAGTGATGAAGACTGCTCAACTTACTGATGTTTCGTGAGGAACAGTGGCTAAGGTGATGTTGGAATGGAAGTCTGCGGGAAAGACATCAATTAGGGGCAACTGGCCCAAAGTGCATACTCCTCGACTGCGATGTCTGCATTGGTTCGAGATGCAAGGCAAAACAGATGAAAACAACTCTGAATCAATTCACTGCAAATATCAATCTAGAGCGTGAGCAGGCAGTTTCATCAAGAACAGTCCATCAAGAACTTCACAGAAGGCGATGCTATGGTTGGGTTGCAGTGAATAAACCCCTTGTTACACCTAAAAAAATTAAAAGTGAGTAAAATGGTGCAAAAAACATAGGAGGTGGTATACTGATCAGTGGAAGTCATATGATCTGATGAGTCATCCTTCACCCTATTCTCAACAAGCAGCCTTCCATAGACAAGTGCATGTGTGGTGCACACAAAAACAAACCTAGAGGCCCGAATGCTTGTTTCCCACGGTGAAGGTTTCTGGCAGCTTTGTTATGGGTATGTTTTCCTGGCATGGTTTAGGTCCACTTAACCCCTTAGAGAGCAAGACAAATGGCAATAATGGCCGTTCTGAGTGATCACCTTCATCCTATGGTGAAGCATTTCTATCCTGATGGGAGTGGTCTCTACCTGGATGACAATGCCCCATTCACAAAACGTCACTGAATAGTTTGATGTGCATGAAAACCATATGTCATGGCCATCTCAGTCACTAGATCTCAACCCAAATGAACACTTAGGGGAGATTCTGGAGCAGCGGCTGAGAGTTTTCCACCACCATCAACAGAACGCCAAATGATGGAATTTCTCATGGAAGAATGGTGTTGCTGCCCTCCAATAGAGATTCAGACACTTGTAGAATCTATGCCATGGCGCATTGAAGCTGTTCTTAATAGGGTGGCTTGGGGTGGCCCAACACCCTATTAAGACACTTTATGTTGGTGTTTCCATTATTTTGGCAGTTACCTTTACATTTCTATTAAGAGGCACGTGAAGAATAAGGACATTGCAGCGATGAGATGGGCTTATGTCAACTATTACGATTGGTTGGGAGAAAATAAAAATGGGTAACGAGAAGTTCCTGAGGTATGGCACAGGTCAAGGCCAGGCCACCTGCTGAGCTTGCTCTTGACCGGACTTAGTGAGACGGATTAGGAGAACGTCCTGCACATGGTGTAAACGAGGAAACAGCCGGAGTGTTCCTCCTCTGGCGGCGGCCCAGTTGGCTCGGTGGGCCTTTGATCCGAGTCGGACTTTCCCTCCGGACGGTCTGTTCCTCGTCATCAGGCGATGGCCGCCATGTGTCTCCCAGGGCCCATCGCTTTGAAACGCTATTTTTTGATCGGTTAATCATAATGTAATGCATGCCGTCTGGACGGATGAACAAATATAGATTTAACGCATCCTGACTGCCAGTCGCTAGGGAAAGAAGCCCACAGGGTCCCGCGGCTCCTGGGGCGCAATCACACAGACGCACATACGCACGCACACACAGCGCACACATACGCACGCACGCACACACGGACACGCTCACATACACACACCTACACACGCACCACGGACACATACACGGACACACACACACACACACACACACACACCACACACCACCCACACCACACACACACACACACACACAGCACACACATACGCACGCACGCACACACGGACACGCTCACAGACACACACCTACACACGCACCACGGACACATACACGGACACACACACACCACCCACACCACACACACACACACACACACACACACACACACACACACACACGCTGTCGACTTTCGCCTCGGCTCACCGTGTGCCAAGAGTGGCAGATGTCTTCAATTTCTGAGGACCGCCGTAACGCCGGTGATTTACCCAATATACGCGTTTTGTCCGACGCCTCGGTCAGCTCGGACGGTCTTGATGACAGCCTGAGCCGTCGCACGCTTCATGACTGTTAAAAAGCGATAGCTGGTGTCTAACTTTAACCTTTTGTCTAGCCTATATGAATCTGCCACGGATGGCGACATCACCGCCTTAAACGCAAAATAAGTGTTTGGGAGGGACCTGAGCATTTGAAGTAGTGAACCAATAATGTTTGAATTAGCAGCTTGTAATACCATACAGGATTCACGATATCTTGAAGTCATTGTTCGAATAGCAAGCAATCTATTTATCCCAAGCCCCCCTCCCTCCAGCAACTGAATAAAATATGTCGTATGAGAATATGTTTGTATCACCCTGACGAAGGCTGTTTAGCTACAACGCGTCAGTCTCAGCTATTTTTTAAATGTTCTTGCCAAGAGAATAAAGGCTTTTTAATCCACATGCGTGCCTTGGAATCTTCTTTCTTTCTTGTTTCGTGTTGTATGAGTTGTTTAGTCAGTGCCAATATTGTATGGAGGCCATTGTGTGCAGGTCAAGTGATTATTTCCCTTAGTGTGCTGTTTCTGATGGGTTGCCTGGCTCTGTATCCAATGAGCACGAATACATGGGTATTTGACCTCAGGTGAGGTCACACGTTGAAACACGATCGTGTTGCACCGCGCGGTGGGAAGGAAGACTTGGCAGATGTTAATAAGAGAAGGAAGTGTGCTGACTCCAGAACTGGGGGGGGGGGGTCACCAGAGACCTGTTGCTAAGCAACTATTAGGTACAGTTGCGTTATTTTAAATTAATGCACTGCCAAGATTCACTTTGACTCAATGGCTGACTGGTTGTCAGTGAAATTGCTATCTAGCGCCAATATGTTATTGTAGCGCAGTATATTATATTAATGTACTGTTTTTGGTATTGTTATACTATTGTATTCAGCAATAGGTAAACATTGCAGAACACCATGGGAAACAAAATCCAAAGAGTGTTGCACAATTGCATCAACTCATTAGGATTTTAGTTCTGGGGGAAAAAATTTATATATATATATATATTCTGTATTCAGAAAACCGTGCTAAGCATTTTCTGCTTTTTTATATTGTTTTTGAGTCTGTCAGGGCAGGCCTTCATATCTCACATTACTTACCTCATACAGCTGTCAAAAGACTCAAGCCCTTTCATATTTTACCACAACAGAGCTGCCAAATAAATGACAAAATCACCTTTAAAAAAATATTTGGCAGTATCCCTCTTTGCGTTTGAGAAAAGAGCCACACTGGTGCGGTAGACATCACAAAAATGAACGAACGAGGGGGATTCCTATTGCCTCTGACTAGTACTGGGTGAAAAAGAATGAACAAATCTTTTTGAACGAATCATTCTCCTGCTCGAATCATACCGAGTCTGTAATGGTACGTACTGGTTCCTCCCACTCGTGTTCCCCTCGCCAGCAGCCCTTCCAATGTCGGGCTAGTTGCCCTCCCCTCCCTGCCGCCTGCCTACTCTTTCACCCTTATATGCACCGAGACAAATGGCTTCTGTAAACTATCAATGTACAGGGTACAGTGAGCCACAGAACCAGTCAATGATCGCCATATAGGTATTGCAATAGGCTTAGACAATTTGTTACAGTATACCTTCTCAAGCAAATGTTTTATGGTCATGTACCCGACCTGAATACTGAATACTGATACAGCAAACTCGAGCTGGACTCAACTCGACATGGCGATGGTACTGATACAGCAAGCTCAAGCTCGACTCGACTCGGAATGACGATGGTACTGAACGCTGTGTACACTGCTCACCTCGGACCAGACAGCCTGCAGCTGAGCCTGCGGTATTTGGCAAGTCTCCCTGCTGCTGTTTTCTGCTTGGTTGGTAGTACTTGCTGAGCCTGTTGATGACGTAGCGTTAACTCTATATACTCAAGCCATATTACAAACAAGTTTAAATAAAAGTGCGCTTTTGCACTTTGTAAATTATATTCTGCTTCATAAATCAGTCACCATCTAAAAATGTAATGAAACAGAAACAATAACAATTATAAATTGGCATACAATTGAATAGGATATCATGCCCTCTACTCGCTGAAAATTAATACAACACTTGATAAGAGTTGATGTGTAAGGCATACAGGACTTTGCCCGGAAGTTATGAAGGCCAGATAGCAAAATCTTAGAAAAAAATCAGAAAAACTTGAAAAGTTTGATTCATTTAGATGTACTGACTCGAATTGAACAATTCATCAAAAAGAATCAAACTGCCCAGTACTACCTCTGACCACAGTCGCAATGCATCCGTCGGGTCAAAGGCCAGACATGCCTTCCTGAGTGACTGGGTACGGACGTCACCGCTTTCAGTTTCGACGTGGGAATTGAACGCAATCTCTTGGTTCTTTCGTAAGCTTTCCCCTGAAAAAGCACAGCCAAAATAATCTTAATTGAATCTGATTTAAAAAAACGTTTTAAAATCTACTGCGATTTACCGGCTACTCAATTGCAACAAGAATTGCAGAGCGTATTAATAATAAACCTAGGGAAGTGAGGGCGGTTGATAGAATATAAAAATAAAAATAGATTATGAATAACTACAACAGTGATAACAGAATATACTATATTATGGAGACTATGGTCGGTAAAGCCCAGAAACAGAAACAATTGTAACGGATTGTAAATTTGAAAAAAAATGCTCTACTCTAAACCTTGACATTTTGAGTGCTTGTGAAAGGATAGTTACTCTTCCCAGTAAACAAAGGGTGCAGAGGCTGTGGCTAATTAGCTGCTGTCACGTTGCTTCATTAGCGGTAATGTGCCGAGCTGACGCTCCTCTGTCCTCCCTCCCACTCGTTCTCCTTTATGAATAGGCCTTCAGTCGCCGTTGGTTACAGGCGTCAGGCTAGATGCCCCTCTCGGTCTTCTGCACTTGCATCGAGATGCGAGCTACGCATGACGTTAGGGTTAGGGTCATGGCTAGATAGTAAGCCTATTTTTCCCCAATTTATGTCCAACTCTCGCAAGGTTTGACTGAGTCCCCATAGTAACGATGGAAAGCGTCCAACCCTCGTTCCAGCTGTCTTAAGGTTAGGGTTAGGGTTACGGTTACAGTTACGGTTACAATTAGGGTTAGGGTTACCAGCTCGTCTTTGAAACTTACTTGTAAAACCTACAGGCAAATCGCATCTCGCATCTTGACGCAAACGCTCTCACATCTTGATGACCGTCCCGTCCTCTGGAAGAGGGGCATCTAGCCTCTACCCTCTCTGTTCGGGGTCCATAGGCGAACGTGCCTTCCCTCTTTGTTTGCAAGGCATCGAAGAGGTGTGGCGCAAATTGACGGTGTCCACTTCTCTCTCCTTCCACCGCGTGCGTGTGTATGCGCACTGACACCGCACAAGACTGAGCAGGTCTGTGTTGTTTCATCCTAATGAAGACAAAAATGGCTGCCGGACCTTTTACAACACAAACAATACATTTGTGTCGTGTGTGAGTAATATTTGAGCTGTTGAAGATCACGCTAATGAGAAATGATGCTGGGGGGGAAGAGAGACCGCGCTGTGAAACATCTGTAGCTCCAGCCCAGGGCTGCGATTCTGGGAACAGAGCTCTCCCTCCCAACCAATCGCGAGGAACCGGCATCAGCTCGCGTCACCTGGATCCCATCAATCTCTTGACAATGGGCACGTTCGCGTCACCCGCGGGACAAAGCCGACCTTTCTCTCCGCGCCTAGCGCCATGTTCCAGGAAGAGACGGAACAATGAGGGGGGAAGGATCCAAAACTACAAGAGTGCCTTTCAATTTTTGTTGTGAAAAGGTAGCATTGTGTCCTTAACAATGCCAACGGTCATTCGTCATTTCAATGGCTAACCATGATGAATGTAAAAACAAAAACAATATGAGCACTGAACAGTCACTGTTTGTGTTGGCTGTGGCTCCACTGCTAGCATTTTTTTGGGTGCTTTTTGCTCTCTGGCGCTACAAGTGGCAAAAGGACGCTACTGCACCAGCTGCTGACAGTCGGCCAGCCAGCGAGGGACTCTTAACATTCTCAAGACTTTCTACTTCCAGTCGTAGCCCAAAAATAAATTTCAAAATAAACCAACGTGTCCAATTTCAACCACTCTTAAAAGGGTTACAATGTACCAAGTGTTTATGAATGCAGCATAAATGATTTGAGCTGCATTCAGATCAATATGCAGTAATGCTGAATCGGTATAAATTGGAAGCTGTTAAAACGCAACAAATTAAATCAGGTCATGCCGTAGGAACTGAACAAGGAGCGACGATGTCTGCAGAATAGCATTGCACCTGCCGGAGAGAGGCCACGGAGGATATGAAGACGACGGAGCCACAGCCAGCAAATGGAAACCAAATGGAATCGTTTCAGTAGTAATTAAGGAAAACTACGGAAGTATTTCAAAACATCGATGCAAAAGAGAGGGGCCACTGGCAAAGTTTGAAACGGAGAGTTTGAACAAGTAAATAACTTGAAACTGAAGCACATTTGAACCAGTAAATAACTTGAAGCTGAAGCACATTTGAACCAGTAAATAACTTGTAGCTGAAGCACATTTGAACCAGTAAATAACTTGAAGCTGAAGCACATTTGAACCAGTAAATAACTGGAAGCTGAAGCACATTTGAACCAGTAAATAACTTGAAGCTGAAGCACATTTGAACCAGTAAATAACTGGAAGCTGAAGCACATTTGAACCAGTAAATAACCAGAAGCTGAAGCACATTTGAACCAGTAAATAACTGGAAGCTGAAGCACATTTGAACCAGTAAATAACTTGAAGTTGATTCTATGCTTCCTCTCTTTTACTCAATTGAAAGGGTTTCAATCTGCACTGTAAACAGTATGTTTCTGTTGACCAATTTCACAAACAGAAAGCTACAGCAACGTATGACAAAGACTCCATCCATCCATCCATCCATCCATTATCTAAGCCGCTTATTCCTGGTCAGGGTCGCGGGGGGGGCTGGAGCCTATCCCAGCATGCGTTCCGGGCGAGAGGCAGGAATACACCCTGGACAGGTCGCCAATCCATCGCAGGGCACACACACCATTCACTCACACACTCATACCTACGGGCAATTTAGACTCTCCAATTAGCCTAACGTGCATGTCTTTGGACTGTGGGAGGAAACCGGAGTACCCGGAGGAAACCCACGCGGACACGGGAGAACATGCAAACTCCGCACAGAAAGGCCCCGGCCTGGGGTCGAACCCGAGACCTTCTTGCTGTGAGGCGACAGCGCTATCCACTGCACCACCGTGCCGCCCATGACAAAGACTCTTAGAATGTAATCAGGGAATCACTCCTTTCAGTGGAAGAGGTATAATTAACCAAAGTTAAAGTGTGCGTCCTAGCATTATGCTAAACACCCATCATTTGATGTGTGTGCTCTAGTGGACAGATTGCTCGGGGGAATTCACCCCAAAAATAAAATCTATTGATTTACTTGGCAGAACAAGAAAAAAAAGGCATTCTAAATAGCCATATAAATACGTCACGCGGGAGATCTTGAGATTATGCTTTTGGCTACAGGGCATGGAGACAAGAACGCCATGGAATTAAGAAGGTAAGTAACTATAGCAACTAAAGAAAGGGAGATGGCATCCCACCCCACCCCTAGACCAGTGAGCCGTGTTGAACGTCTCACCCCAGACAGAATCCTTTCTAGATCTGATCCCAAACACTTGCTGAACACAGGCGTCTCACAAACACGGGGATCGCTACCCTGATAAATCACTTATCCACCGACGACGCGCCAGAGCCGAGCCGGAACACCCGTTCACGCAGAAGAGCCAGACCTGCGTGAAACCGCACGGCATGAGACAGGAAGCCTGCAGTACGTTTTATACTCGTACATCGAATGCCGGTGGTGCCGTTTTACTTTGAAATAAAAAGATTTGCCTGAACCTGGCGCACATAAGTGCAAAGATATAACAAATTCATAATTACAATAATTCAGTTGTTATAGGGGTTCTGGGGGTTGGCTTTTCTCAACATGTACCACACTACGGCAGCGCACATGGAATTTTTTCCTCCTCCTCGATCCCTGTGTGACCTGCAATCCGTCCCCCCTGCTGGTCAGACTTGGGGTGTGGAGGCGGCAGATGGACAGATGAATCACCCTTCCTCCCTCTCTCTCCCACACTCTCTCTCTGCCCCACTCTCTCTCTGTCTCCCTCTCTCTCCCCCACTCCCTCCCTCTCTCCCCCTTCCATAGAGACCTTTATCACTGTCTGCACACATCACACCGTTGCTGCGGATTTAGCGGCAGCAGAGAGCACAATGATCGGACGCTGCCCTCATGACTGAACCACAGGAAGAACATCTCTCACCCCCTCCCCACCACCCATCCGTAATCAGCAACGTCTAACTTCTTGAGGATGTGATGGAAAAACCCAACGTCCGCCACATGCGACGCTTGGTAATGAATTCCACACCAAACGCGAGTGAAAACAGATCCATCAGAACATCCGCTGCCAAAAAAGCTGTGAAGTCTTGTCAGACAGGAGGACACCAGGGGGCTTCGATCACAAGGAGGTTTCAGCAGAATGAGAACAGATATAAACTTTTATTTAGTAAAAAATAATTTACACAATATAGAAGATGCTTAATGGCAGAAGTGCCCAGACCACAAACAGAATGTACAACACATACTTGGTACACAGCACAGTGATGGCAAGAACAGAGAAAAACAATAGTACTCGTTACATTTATCCCCACTGAGACAATACATCTGATATGAATATGTGCATTCCCGGTGCGATCTCACCGGGTGAAGATTTTCAGAAATGTTGAAACATTCTTGGAAAAATAGCACTCAGTGAAAATCCTTTTAAAATGCACTGATTTTTGGGGGTTGTTTGGTGCGAGGAGTCTATATAGCCTAACCCCAGTCTGTACCCCTGTGTGAGCGGTGCTGCGCTCTTACGGACTCCCCTGTAGACCGTAATGAGCAGAAGTCTGGAGTGAGCCGCTTCAAATAAATACATCTGTCCCGATTTCACGCCACGCTTTTCTGTTCCGCATCCCTTGCGGACCACGGCCAGCGTCTGCGGAGAAGTGTGTGTGTGCGGCCGGTCGGCTGGTCTTGCCGTGTGGCTCCTGCTTCGTGGCGTGGCGTACAGGCCCCCCCCACCCTGTTTTTTTGGGGTGGGTCACACGGACTGCAGGCCCTCAAAGCCACAGAACTTCCAGCGCTTCTCCAGGGTGGCACCCACGCCGCTGAGCTCCTGCTTGAACATGTGGGGCAGCCGAACCATGAGCCTCTCCAGCTCCCCCGCCGACACCTGAAACAAAAACATGGCATAGAATTCGGGATAGATTCGGTGCCGAGTCCCCCTCTCTCTCTCTCTCGGCTTAAAACGGCTCACTCTCTCACACCCAGAGTAGGGATAATCATGGCTGAACCAATGCGCTTATGAGCCCCACAGGGGGAAAAAAGGGACAACCGCAGAGTAGAAAGTTCCAGAAATACAAAGAGGGGGGAATATCCTCTTTGTTCTCCAGCGGTGGCAGATGCCAGAGTTCTTTATGTTTCTCTGAAGCATTCTGGGACTAAAAGGGTTGTGTTTCTCTGCCTCCATGGTAATTAAGACAGGATGAACCTAGTCTCTGTCCTTATTGACCTATGACCCCCCCATCCTCCCCCAGGTCACGGGGCCAGGCCCCTCTGGACCGCAGACCGACCCACACCACCTGTGCTCTCTCTCTGAACTCGAGGATATTTGAGAGCAGACGGAGACAGTAGCGAAAGTCGAAGGAAAGGACACATTTGCCCTTCATAGACCATAGACCATTAATCACTCAAAAGTTTAAATGCTTGTCTTATTGCCAAATAATTAGACCTCTACATGTATCGTTAAATTGCGATAAAATCGTTACATAATTATTGTAGACCAAGTGATATTTGCAGACTAATAGCCAATAGCCACTGTATGAAATATAAATGCACCACAACAGTTCACAATAAGCATACTGAAAGTATACAATTTATACATTTCACAATAAGCATACTGAAAGTACACAATTTATACAGTTTACAATAAGCATACTGAAATGTGGCATTGCGGCAGATGATGGTAGTGCTGTAGTTTTTGAGGCTGTGTGAGCTCTGTAGGTTTACCTTAGTGTCCAGCCTCTGGATGTAGGACCACAGGTACTCGATGTTCGCTCCGAAAGGGTGGACGTGAAGAAAGGTGGATATGATCCCTGCAGGAGAAGAGACAGGTTTGGACTGAGCATGACTGAGCACGGCTAAGCACGACTGAACCTTACTGAGCATGACTTTAAAATTTTTGTTTCAGATTTTCTCCCATTTTCTCCCAAATTTGGTAGCCAATTACACCCGCTATTTTCAAGTCAATCCCCCCCCTTGTAATGCGAGTTCGCTGCCGTAGCCCTGTGACCGGTAGTGACGAAGGCGAAATATCGTCTCCTCCGAGACGGCACTCACCAGGCTGTCGACCGTAACCCGGTACTCCAGAGCCACTCCTGTGCGCAGCGAACATCCTGTCGGCTTCCCTCCCCCCTCCCTGGGGCGGACAGCCAATCACCGCCCCCTGGCGCCAGAGCCGACTCTGGTGTGACGGGCCACCATGGCCAGCGTCGAACGTTGTAACCACTGGACCACGTGGGAGGTCCGCTTACTGAACATGAATGAACAAGACTGAACGTGTCTGAACAGGACTAAGCACGGCTGAACGCGACTGAGGCTGAATTTGCATGTCACCAGCAGGCCACACTCTGTCACGGGCCCATGCTGTTGTGAAATTGCTAGGTGGACAGAAGGCACTACTTAAGTTGATTACTCTGGAGTAGGCCGGCAAATGTAGCACATTGGTGCAGAGAGAGAGAGAGAGTATAGCGTGGTCTCTGGAGAGCCAGGAGCCAATATCCATTTCCTTGATTTATACGGCATAACACTGCCAATTACAGGGGAACCTAATTCAATTCCCTCTGCAAGCCCTGCTGTCACAGAGCAGGAGGATGGGATGGGAGGGGGAGGGGTGGGGGTGGCTTTGGGGTGGGGTACTTAAAGATGCCGGGACATGATTTTTAAAGAAAATGCACAACAGCTGTGCTGTACGGTCGCACAAAACCTACATGAGAAAACGACATTCTGCTCTGCTTTGTGATGCGTGTGTCGCAGTTGGTTCTCCTATATAAACCAGGAACAGAAATGTCATTTTATTCATCGAAGCAATTCAGTGCTAGTTTTTTTATTTTATTTTTTATACACGGTTGATTGCTTTCCTAAACCACCGGTGGCAAGAAATGAAATCGGGCTGAATGCACCATTGAAGGAGAGGGACATTTTGATACAATCGCACTATTCATGGTGTAAACCCTTTAGAATTGAGGGGTGGGGGGGGCGGTTTGCACAAGGCAGCAATGGGAATAGATAATTAATGCCTATAAACACGGTACACAACAAAAGCAGAAGTAATCCGAAGGAATCGATTTGTATGGAGGCTGTCTCTCCTTAACTGCAGTTCTGGGAGCTCGGAGCAGCAACTTGAGAATTGAGCAAATTTGTGTTTTACTCTGTCTCTCCACTCATCTTCCCTGGAACAGGTTCAGCCGTGCCTGCCATTCTGGCTCAAGGCCCTCCCCCGCTCTGTCTCTCCCTCCCCAGGTCCCACAAAGGGAGTGTTTCTCTCTGTCAACAGGGCGATATCAGCAACATGCCCAGCCATGGGAGATACTGCGTGCGTTCGCGTACCCGTGTTTGTCTGTGTGTGTGTGTGTGTGTGTCTCTGTGTGTATAGTGTGTGTGCGTGTGTGTGTGTATGTGTGTCCGTGCGTTTGTGTGCGTGCGTGTGCGTGTGCGTGTGTGCATGTGTGTCCGTGTGTGCGTGTCCGTGTATGTATGGATTAAGGAGGATCGATGCTGCCAGTGAAGGCCTCTACATGCTCGAGCGACAGCAACAGCAACACAACCAGGGCTCTGCAACATCAACGCAACCTCTGAGGATGTCGCGTACCTAGCAAAAAAATCTGACTCGCGACCGCAGTGCAACAGTTCACGTAGATGTTGCGCATCATTGATTGGTTAGTTAGCAAATGGAGGCGGAGCTGTCATAGCCATAGTTGATCGAGCTAGTACATCTTTTTTTAACATTTTAAGCATTTAGCAGACGCTCTTATCCAGAGCAACTTACCAGATATGCATTAATGCATGGTAAGAACAATCATAGTTTACGCAAGAGACCAGTGCAGTAATACAGCGATAGACATCGTTGTTGGCAGCTGCATACCATACCTGTATATATCTATGTTAACGTTAGCTAAGCAAAACTATATCTATCTAGCTAGCTAGCTAGCAACCTGGTATCACGGCCAAACAAAGCTCGCTAAAAGTAGCTAACGATATAGATAGCTAGCATCATTTTTTCGACACGGTATAAAATGAACCAGCTTCAGGAAAGATTGGCTGAAGAAGTTTGAAGGTACAGGAGTTTCCCCACTTTCGTGAAAACTTTACCGACCTTGTTCAATACATTAACGCCTACTAGTGTACAGAAGTTCAGTAAAAACAGGAAAAATGGGGGTGTTCTAAAACATTTTACCGGTAGTGTATGTGATATGGTGTATATCACATACACTACCGGTAAAAAGCTGAAAAATAATGTAAATTTTTTGGCAGTGAGTAGTTTCCTACACCATCAAAAGGCACTTGGAAACTGGACAAAACTCTGACAGGAAGAGGTCTGGCAGACCCAAAGCCACAACAAAATCAGAAGATACGTTTCTGAGAGTCAACAGCTTGCGTGATAGGCTGCTCACAGGACAACAGCTTCAAGCACAGCTTAACACTGGTCGAAGTAAAGAAGTCTCAGTTTCAACTGTGAAGAGAATACTTTGAGCTGCAGGTTTGACAGGTCAAGTGGCAGTAAGAAAGCCATTGCTAAGATGGCAAAAAAAGAAAAAGAGGCTTGCCTGGGCCATGAAGCACCGCCAGTGGACTACTGTACTGAAGACTGGAAGAAGGTCTTATGAACCGATGGATCAAAATTTGAAATCTTCGGTTCATCATGCAGGGTTTTTGTATGCCATGGAGTAGGTGAAAGGATGGTTCCTCAGTGTGTGACACCAACTGTCAAACATGGAGGAGGAAGTGTGATGGTCTGGGGCTCTTTTGCTATATCCAGAGTCGGCGATTTGCACAGAGTGAATGACACCCTGAACAAAAAGGGCTACCACAGCATTTTGCAGCGCCATGCAATACCCTCTGGTCTATGCCTAGTTGGTCAAGGGTTCATCCTACAGCAAGATAATGACCCAAAAACATGCCTCCAGACTATGTCAGAACTACCTTAGAAGAAAAGAACAAGACGGTAGGCTTCAAATCATGGAATGGCCAGCACAGTCTCCAGACTTAAACCCCATTGAGCTGGTTTGGGCTGAACTGGACAGAAGGGTGAAAGCAAAGCAACCTACAAGTGCAACACATTTGTGGGAACTTCTGCAACAGTGTTGGGAAGAACTTTCCGAACAATATTTGATCTCCATTGTAGAAAGAATGCAACGAGTGTGTTCGGCTGTTATATCTGCAAAAGGTGGCTACTTTGATGAGTCAAAAAATGTAGATTAAATTTAGCTAACCAAAAATATTTCATGATTTTATCCCCAATTGTTTATTTGTTCTATGCTTTGATTTCAGAGTACATTGAAACATTAAACTGCGTAAATTTCTATAAAAACTGGAAAAATGGAGGTGTTCTAAAACTTTTGACCGGTAGTGTAGGCTGTGCATAGCCTTTGCAGAGGTATAAATTGCAGAGTGCTTGCGACATTGTTGCAACAAGTTACGCAAAAGCATGTAGAGGCCTTGCCACGCGTCGCCCTCGTTGCCCGCTGTGTTCCACAGGGTCGTCATCCCAAAAACAGGACGGGCCCAGGCCACGACAGCCCTCTAAATGCCACGCCTCTCCCTCTGCTCTTCTCCCCGTTCTTATCTTTCCCACCTGATCGTGCCATTCACGTGTTCTTCAGGCCATAGCCCTGGAATTAAGGGATTTCTATTTCAAAAGCACACCACACAATCACCCGCTCGCCTGTTCCTCTTTGCACATCTAGCATTCCAGGAGGGATTCCAGCTGTTGGGAGGTTTTCACAGATTAGAAAAGCGACAAAGCGGGGCGCTGAGAAGGCATGGCGGTAAATTACCCAGTAGCAAAGCCTCTTTCTCCGACTTCAGAGGCGCTCGGGCCACCGTGTCGCCGCCCCTTTCTCGATCGCGGTAGAGGACAGCCGGATAGCCGCTCACGCCCTGTCGACAGACACAGAGAGGCATCACGCACAACGTGAGCCAGCAGTGGAAGCACGGGAATGAAAGAGGAGCATTCACACAGTATTAACAACAGCAGAACATTTTATAAGAACATTTTATATACATATACAGTGTAAAAACATTAACACTATGGGTGTTAGAAAATGTAACAAAGTTACATCGTTGTGATACCGTAAGACATCTCTTGCACAGGAATGAATCTTGCATCATTTTTGACAACATTCTGACACAGGTCCTTTGCTCATTCGGCCATTTTTGTTTTCACACGACTGTAATAATTCTCCATCTGTGTGAAATAGTAGATCATTCTGCTGCTTGGCTTGTCTTTTCTCTTCCTCGCTCCTTATAGCGCTTTATTCCTCAACTGGCTTCTCATCGCTGCTCAGTTCCCCTTCAAATCCCTACTTCTTTCTGACCACTGCATTGCTCCTTTCTAGCTCCAGTTGGTCATCTTTGTACACTCACCCCCATTTTTAATCCCTGGAGGTGGCTTTCTTGCACGGTCTATTGACAAAAATAAATGATGATATTTTACCAGTCAATATTTTGTTTAATCCGCCATGTCAGTGAATCAACACACTGGCCTTAGCCGTACTACTAGTCCCACAACTGCTTGTCATAACGGCGATCATAAAAAATAACTAACCTGCTAACAGACTTGAGCCAGTTGATCTAGCTCAGATAGATAGAAGCTCAAATCCTACATACTGTGTATCTGAAAAGCTCACGTGGGTGCTCTTCACGCAAAGAGGAAAGTGGCATTTGATCATCCTCAGGGGGTCCCACCCCATCAATCTAGCGGCACCTCCATGCTTTTCGAAAGGCTGTAGGGACACATAAATGCCCCATCGTTGCCCCTGAGTCTACTTCCACACCGAGTCTAATGGTGGGGTATTCCCCCCCCTCTCCCCACTCCTCCACTAAAAATAAGGAAGGGAGCCATACAACCGTGAAATGTAGATGTGCGCTTTTTTTTTTGCTGTTTATTCCCATTTTTTCTCCCGATTTTTAGTATCCAATTATACCCTCTCTTTTTCATGTCCATTATCCCCACCCTCGTATGAGAGGTCGCAGCCGTAGTCCTGAGACCGGTAGTGGGCGCTGCACCACCTCCTCCGAGCCGGTACCAGCCACGGTCACCGTATCACACAGGACCACTCATATACACAGCGAGCTCACAGCTCCTAACCCCCCCGAGGGACGGGTGTATGATGGCAGCACCGCCATGGTGGTCGTGTGGTCGTGTGGTCATGTGGTCGTGTGGTCGTGTTGCCGTGGTGGTCGTGTTGCCATGGTGGTCGTGGTGGTCGATGGGGCCGTGGTGGTCGTGTGGTTGTATGGTCGTGTGGTCGTGGTGGTCGTGTGGTCGTGTGGTCGTGGTGGTTGTGTGGTCCTGTGGTCATGGTGGTCGTGTGGCTGTGGTGGTCGTGTGGTCTTGTGGCCGTGGCGGCTTGGCCCCACCGTCACGCAGAGCGGGCCTACCTTCTCACACGCCGCCACATCGCCCGTCTCCGCACCGTCCACACTGCTCAGCAGCTATGAACAGAAACACACGTAACAGACCCCACGCCGTGCCAGCCCCAATGCACACTCAGAGCTTATCTGGCAGAATAAGAATCACATTTCGACTGAAAATTAAATTGGACTATCTAACCATCGTGTGTTTGGCAAAGAAGAGAAATAATGATATCTATTTGCCTTTTCATGGATGCAATAATAATAATAATAATAATATGTGCCATTTAGCAGACGCTTTTACCCAAAGTGACTTACAGTAGTGAATGCACACAATTTTCAGTATATGTGGCCACACAGAGCCACACAGAACCACTAACCACTGCATGTTATGGTTATAATGTGTTATGTCAACTTGCTTGCAAAAGACGAAGTGTATGGATGTATAGACATGTTTTTTGGGGGATTAAAAAAAAAAAAAAGAATGTTTGTTTGTAATGTTCAATTATTGCTTATTGTTAAGGTCAGATGTACCCTGTTTGCGTCTGCCCGACGGCCATGTTTGCCTATTTTTCCTCTTCACGGTGAAGATGGAGCATGGCCACACCCACAGTCACACACTGCATCTGTGTCTGTGTCGCTCTCGGGCAACGGTCTCCTAACCCCGGTCCTGGAGAACCACAGGGTCCTGCTGGGTTATTTTTTTCAGTCTAAAGTGGTTACTGATTTTAATGTGAACTGATTTTAATAGGGTGGTGTAGTATAATGGTTAGGGAACTGAGCTTGTAACGCAAAAGTTCGATTCCCAGGTGGGACACTGCCATGAGCAAGGTACTTAACCTGAATTGCTTCAGTAAATATCCAGCTGTATGAATGGATTGTATGTGAAGAAATGTAAACTGTGTAAGTCACTCTGGATAAGAGTGTCTGCTAAATGCCTAAAAAAATGTAAAATGTAAAAAAGAACTAAAAAAAACAAGAGACCCTTGCTCTAAAGGTATTGGAAATTGACTTGTATTTACAAATGAATGCTCTCGCTGCACACGCTTATTTATATTTTATACTGTGTTCTATATTGCATTTGTATCCTATAATGCTCTGTGAGCTGCCCTGGATAAATCATTGGGCTCACAAAATATACAGTATACTTATATATAACTTAAGTATAACTGAAGTTAACTTATAACTTAAGCTACATATAAGTATATATTATACTTACAACTTAAGTGTTATTTCTGCACACTGAATCCATTGAGCCGCAAAAGAGCAGCGTGGAAATAAGAGTAGAATCAAGAGCAGGCTCGTGTTGTTCCACAGCGGTGTGACGATTAACGCGTGCCCTCGGACCTCTGCGTCCTCTGCTGATTGGCTCACCTTCTCCTTCAGGGCGACCAGCTCCCCCTCCAGATCCCGGTGCTCATCCCTGGCCCGCTCCAGCTCCCGCTCTTTACGGCCCAACTCCTCCTGGAGGCCTTGCAGCTGCTGTGGAGACGGGACACCAGAGAGGGGGGGAGAGAAAGAGAGGGGAGAGAGTGAGTGAGAGAGAGAGGGAGAGAGAGGGTGAGGGAGAGAAAGAGGAAAGGGGGTGTGTGAAAGAAAGAGAGAGAGAGAGAGAGAGAGAGAGAGAGAGAGAGAGAGAGAGAGAGAGAGAGAGAGAGAGAGAGAGAGAGAGAGAAAGCAACCAACAACAAAACACAACGCTCCTGACCTTTGACCCTGAAAAACATCTCATCATATATGAACATGGAATGAAAACAGAACCTGCTTTCCTGAGGCTGGGGGAAGGTGGGGGAGAGCCACAGGGAGAGCACTGAACGTGCACGGAGAGAGAGGGGAGATCAGCACACACTGACGGAGCTACACAGCGGTGCTACTGTGTGTGAGAGAGGGTGTGTGTGTGAGTGAGGGTGTGAGGGAGTGAGGGTGTGTGTATGAGTGAGCGTGATGGTGGGAGTGGGAGTGAGGGTGTGTGTGTGTGTGTGAGGGTGTGTGAGGGAGTGAGGGTGAGGGTGTATGTGTGAGGGTGTGTGAGTGTGTGGGAGGGTGTGTGAGGGAGTGGGGGTGAGGGTGTGAGGGAGTGAGGGTGTGTGTGTGGGAGGGTGTGTGAGTGAGTGAGGGTGTGTGAGGAAGTGAGGCTGTGCGTGAGTGAAGATGTGTGAGGGAGTGAGGGTGTGTGTGTGAGTGTGAGTGAGGGTGAGGGTGTGTGTGTGAGGGAGTGAGGCTGAGGGTGTGTGTGAGGGTGTGTGTGTGAGTGTGAGTGAGGGTGAGGGTGTGTACCTGCTGCAGGCTGTGTAGGGGCCGCTCCAGGGCGTGGTCGTCCTCGGGACGGCAGGCCCTCCCCTGCTCCTGCCTCAGCAGCTCCACCTCGTTCCTGTAGGCGTCCAGCTGCCAGCGCAGGCTGTCGTTCTCCTCTCGCAGCGCATACGTCTGCGCAGCCAGGGCTGCACACCGGCAGAGGACAGGATCACTGTCACTCACACGCATGGCCCCGCCTCCCCCCACCCCCAAAACCCAAACGTATATACAGTGCACATTCACTCTCAACGCACACGTGCAGCGCACACACACACACACGTGCAGCACAGAGGCGTGTATTATGTACACACTGACAGAAACATACAGAACACATGTGCAAAGTGTGCATTTGCATTTTCACACACACCTTGATCCTCACACACACACACACACACACACACACACACACACACACACACACACACACACACACACACACACACACACACACACACACGTAGCTCAACTGCATCACACACACGCGTACACATTCAGAACAAACACACCCAGTAAGTCCAATCACATCACGAGAGCAACACACACCAATGTGCTCCTAACATGCTCCTAAACCTCAAATTATATCAATATTAAAAAAGACAATGCCAATGTTTACTTTTCTTTTGGTCATACGAGCATGAACATTTAATAAACTATGGCCATTTAGAAGATCTCCCTTTTTGCTTCTGCTACAAACCCCCCCCCCCCCATAATCCCAACAAAATATATTTATTCCTTCAGTTGCACCGGAGTTGAAGTAGCCAACGCTTCACATCCCTTCCCCTGAAGCCCCGGCGCGGGGCTGCGAGCAACAAGCTGTCAGAATGAGGCGGGGCGGCCGTCATTTCAACAGACGCCCAAATGAAGCGCAGCTCAGGGACTGGAGCCATAATCGATCCCAAGGTTTTTCCGCGGAGCTGGGCTGGCCACAGCCCGGGTGAATAAATGCACATCTCTGTTGATAGATATCTCCTTTTCAGTCCCTCTCAAGTTCTTCCCTCAAGGATCCCACGCTCACGACTCTGAATCACGGAATGTAGCCGAGCGCGGGGACTGAAGGACAGTTCTCCAGAACGGTACACTTTTTGCAGGCGAATGAGAATTCGAGATCAAGCTCTCTGTATATATAGATAGACAGTATCTATATAGATAGTCTATATACTGCAGTCCATATAGATACATACACACACACACACATGCACATACGCAGACACACACACACACGGACACGTGCACACGCGCACACACACACACGGACGCACGCACGCACACACACACGTGCACGCATGCACGGACACACACACACGCGCACACGCGCACGCACACACACAACACTGATGTGTTCTACGGAAGCTCTAAAGCCACAATTACGTTTGCGTATAATGTTTCCATATATTTTCCACTGAGTGAATTGTCACTCACCAAATTGGCCTCAACTCCATTTAAAGTCAGATTGAGCATTTTTAAAGCCAGTCTGAAGATTAAGCCGCGTTCCTGCCCGACGTCAGCTGGTACCTGTCTCGTCCAGACGCATTTTCTTGCGGGCGCATTCGTCCGAGTCGTCGTCGGACATCTCCATCTCCTCCTCCCGGCGGATCCCCACCATCTCCTCGCTGTGCGCGTTCCGCAGCTCCTACAACACAGACAGCGCCCCCTTCAGTTGCTCAGCGGTAATACAGTCCGAGAGACTGCAGCTGAAGACCAAAAACGGCAACTAAAAAGACTGAGGAGCGTGGTATTTGTATTACTACAAAATGTCAAAAAAAACAAACAAACAAAAAAAGTTCCAGCACCATTTGTCAGGGGCCGTGAGCTGAAATCACATTACGGTGATTGCGATCTTTCGATAGCGTTTATCGGATCAGCTCAGGAGAAATCCGCTGCTTGTGACATCTCTCCGCTCGAATAATATAAATGAGCCACAGCAGAAGCAGGAAGAAGAGCGGCTTTTTGTTATCTGTGAACAAAAATGTTCTTTCCCTCTCAACTTGACACTGTTTTATTGCTACTAGGGGTTTCTTTGAAAGCGACGATAACATTTCGGTTCCAACGGAGTGCTTTACTAGAGCTTATGGCCACTTGTGGCTCCGTTGTGATTTCAGATTTTAAGTTCCAATTCAAGGTCAATTTCCAGCTTGAAGATACAGGTAACAGCCAAAATAAAGGAAACACGAGCACATGAAGGGTTCTGGCGGCCCTGTTATGGTGCGGGGTGCATTTTCCTGCCATGGTTTAGGACCACTCAAGCCCTCACAGGGCAAGATAAACACCAATAAATGCAAAGCCATTCTGAGTGATCACCTTCATCCTATGGTGATCAGCATTTCTATCCTGATGGGAGTGGTCTCCTCCAGTATGACAATGACCCCCATCCACAGGGCGCGAATGATCACTGAATGGTTTGATGAGCATGAAAATGATGTAAACCACATGCCATGGCCGTCTCAGTCACCGGATCTCAATCCAATTGAACACATATGGGAGAATTTGGAGCGGCGCCTGAGACAGCGTTTTCCACCATCATCAACAAAACACCAAATACCAGAATTTCTTGTGGAAGAATGGTGTTGCATCCCTCCAATAGAGATCCAGACACTTGTAGAATCTATGCCAAGGTGCACTGAAGCTGTTCTGGCGGCATAGTGGCCCAACGCCCTATTAAGACACTTTATGTCTCCTTTATTTGGGAAGTCACCTGTATGTCTTAACATTTCGATTTTTCAGAAGAGACTAGCTGCAGGTCTGCACATCTCAGACCATTACCATAACCGCTTTTCTGTTCAACATTATTTCACTCATTGAGGCAGGACAAAAAGAATGTCTCAACATGAAAAAACATCTTAACAAAGACATGTTTTTCTTAACTCACGACAGCAGCGTGGCCTTACCTGTGGTCGAACTGATATTTTGAAAATGTAAACAATTCCTTTTATGGACTTGACTGTTACGAAAGACCACAAAGCTCTTTATGTTCAACAATGTTCCCCCCGAAGAATTAGCCCTCACAGATAAACAGCTGTGATCATAGCCAAAGAAATGCCCATACTGTGCCTCTTACTCATATATCAAAGCTATATATGGTGTGTTGTAATTGATGCACGACTGGAGGGGGGAAAAGAGTGGTGTTTGGTCGACACCAGATATACATTGACAGTGCTCATACGCTCATCAGTCTGTCAATATCACTGAGAGCCCATGATCCCCCGTCTAGTGTTGTGCTTCGGCATGGATATGTTCGATCACACACACACACACACACACACACACATACACATGCAGACACACACACACACACATACGTTATGCATTAACACACACACACACACACACACATATGCATGAACACACACACACACACACACACACACATATATGCATACAGACAAACACACACACATGCACACACACACACACATATGATAGAATACAACACTCATTTGTACATGAAGTTAACATGTGGTATGCACTCCACTGGGTAATTATCCCTTTTGGACGTCTTGTTCATGACTACACACAGACCACTGCCCTGGTGAATAGCATGCACCACTGCCCTGGTGAATAGCTTCAGACAGCATGTACAGATGCACTCGAGCCGCGCTGTGCTCCAAATCCATAAAATTAAAATTGCCATTCCTGTAAAATGAAGCGCAGGAATGGTTGTATCAAAGGAACAAATTGAAACATCAAGCCCGTCTTTAAGAGTCCTGACAAATTTTTGCAATGGATAATTAATTAATGATGAAGTTCACTACGGACAACTCGGATCTTTGCCCTGCGAGCTGCTGTTGCTATGGCAGCAGCTGACGCGTTCCACGAGACATCGGTACGGAAACAGGGAATGTCTCGCTTTGAGAGAAGCACATTAATGAGGGCACTTTCTCCAGTGCACTTTCTGCCCTTCACAACAGATCTAAGGTCAGCTTGCTCGACCCCCCAAGCCTAACCCTTAGTGTAAACCAATTAGTGTAAACATTTATATCTGATCCAGGATCAGTTGCTAAGGGCTATCTCTGCTATCACTGATCTAAAAAAAAAAACTAACTTTATTTCATATTTTTTTTCTCCCGATTTGGTGGCCAATTGTACCCTCTATTTCTTTAATTTGACCTCCCCCACGAGCCTGCTGCCCATTCTCCAGGTCAAGCCAATACCCAGAGGCCGGCGATGATCCGTCTCCTCCGAGACGGAACTTGCCCACCTACCTTACAGCTCGTACCGGCTCTCCCTTCCCCCTCCCCCTGGGGCGGACAGCCAATTTCCACCTCCGATCGGGGCTCTTGGCCAGAGCCAGATTGGCACAGCCAGGGATCGAACCCTGGCCACAGTGGGCAACCTGCATTCTGCATTCTGATCTGAGGCATAGATACCTGTTAGCTGTTCATCTGTGAGGGTAACAACGGGCCCCAGGAACTACAGGAATACGTGAGACATGTTCATCATCAACATCTGGTGTGTGGGGACTCGTCTGAGAAGTCATGTGACAGGAAGTGGAAGAGGAAGAGTGACAGGAAGTACCAACCTCGCACTGCTTTCGCCACATGTCTATGTTCTTGCGCTGTGCTTTTGAGAAATGGTCCCACGCCTTTTGCCTGGTGGCGGCGCTGAAAACGGCCGTGATCTGCTCGACTTTGGGTGAACAGGGGAAGTCAGACAAGACAAGCCGTTTATGTAGGGCTCTGCAACCGCCGGCACGTGAAAAAAAACAAAAAACAAAGACAAGCAGGAATCTCAACGCAAAGGGGCCGGTGCCGTCAAGTTTCCTGCGAAGTCCCCGCTGTACAGTACTTACATTTCATCACCTGCAGATTCAATTCCTTCAGGACTGAGAGAGAGGCAACATTTTACAAGTGTCAGGTTCCGGGCCTACAGGCAGTGCTGGAATATTCCGGTGGACTCTTGCGGAACTGGAGTCACCCTACGTCGCATGTATTTTACAACACTGACATTGGTGTAGGGCAGGGCCACTCAACTCTGGCCCACGAATCCAAATTTTGGTCCCGGTTTTCCCTTTCTCTGAGGTAGCTAATTGAACAATTCGTGCAAGTTGATTGGCTAGAGTGTCTTCACGCCTGAGTCCCAGGTAAAGGGAGAGTGGGGCAAAACAGTAGCGCTTGGCCCACAAGGACCGTGATTTGAGTAACCCTGGTGTAGGGTAATGTATAGGATTTTGAAGGTTGTTTACTGAAATAATTGATGTATCATCCCACTCAGGATTCAGACCCATAGTTTGCACTCTTCCTCTTCCTCAGATGAAGAGTGCAGTATTGAAAAAGTTTCACCACTTTCTGCCCTAACAGCACCACCTTGTTTCAGATTTTTTCCCTGTTTTTCTCCCAATTTGGTGGCCAATTGTACCCTTGTAATTCCCAGAGGCCGGCAATGATCCACCTCCTCCGAGATGGCACTCGCCCACCTACTTTCTAGGGATGCCCTTTGCGCTTCTCGGTGAAATCGTGCCAGCTCTCCCTCCCCCTGGGGCGGACAGGTAATCGCCACCCCGGAACGGTGCTCCTGGCCAGGGCCGGACTGGCGCAGTCGGGTTTCAAACCTCGGCTGCAGTAGCAAACTTGCATTCCGGGCAAATGCTTTGACCGTTACACCACCCGAGGCCCCAACAGCCCCACCTCTAGTAAAATGTTGCCTTCAAGATACATAACTGTCTTGCCGGCCTTTGGCCAGCATCGAGTGAGTTGAGACCAAGGTCATCGAAGTCATTGCTACTTTGTCAGTAGACCTGTGGCCAATTTAAATCACGATCTGCGCTTCCCTGTTTGACAGTCTTCCTCTCCTAAATAATTTGCCAAAAATATCAGTCCAGTTTTATCCTGCATAAGGTGTTAACAGACAATTCAGTCACACCTGTGAACCCGTTACCCTCCCCAAAAAAACAGAATGTGTTTTTTGAGTTATTCCAAAACTGAAACTCACAGTTTCACATCCATAATCACATGGCTCAGTTTTGACCAATTCTATTTCCGCTTCTCGCTGAAATCCAATGACACCTTTTTTTCCGCCGTCTCGAGCAGATGATGCAAAAGCAGTGCACTTCAACACTGTGTGTGCCGAGGAAAATGTCAGCTCTGCTCTCTTCACCACAATTACGTTTGTGTCACAAACTCTCTCGGTTACGAATGGCACCGAATTTTACGTGTATGTACCGATTGCACAATTCTACAGAGGAAAGCATGTTGATGGAGGAACAGTCTGGTTAAAAGAGGGAGAATTAAAATGTCACCCTACCTGTGAGAACTGGGGTCAGGGAGCGTCCATGTTGCGCAGCTCCAAGTGTTTATGTACTTACCCTGATAGAACCTCTCAGCGCTAGTTTCACACGTGTGCCTGCACATGTCATCGTGGACTGTTGGACTAAACCTCATTATCTTTTTAACGCAAAAATATGCACATGCGTTGTGACGAAATCCACATTACTTGGAGAAGGGTGATCTGAAGTGGGTCGTTGAACTAAAGAATGTCTCGTCGTGGTAAACTGTACAAAACGTATTGTATGTGCAAGCATGCAATAACTGGAAAATGGCATACCATTTGTGTTACTTGGTAGCCCGTCTCTTCAAAATCGAATTGGTGGCCATTCCGGTGGCATAACGGTCAAAGCATTCGCCTGGAATGCAGGTTGCCCACTGCGGCCGGGGATCGAACCCCAGCTGCGCCAGCCCGGCTATGGCCGGGAGCCCCGTCCAGAGGCGACAACTGGCTATCCGCCCCAGGGGGAGGGGGGAGTGAGAGCCGGCACAAGCTGGCCGAGGAGCGTTAAGGGGGTCTCTGTAAGACAGGTGGGCGAGTTCCGTCTCGGAGGAGGCGGATCATTGCCGGCCTCGGGGTATTAGATTGACCTGTAGTGATGGGCAGCAAGTTCGTGGGGGAGGCCGAATTGAAATAAAAAAGAGGGTCCAATTGGCCACTAAATTGGGAGAAAAACAGGGGAAAAAATCTGAAACAAATTAAAGGAAAAGAAATCGGAAAATCTAATTGATTCCCTGATCCCATAGTTGTAGGCCGCGGGTTCGTGGGGGCGGGAATTGAATCAATAGAGGATACAATTGGCCACCAAATTGGGAGAAAACTCAGATCAATATATATATATATGTGTGTATATATATATATATATATTTTTTTTTAATGGAATTGATTGTACATGCTTTCTTGGACTCACCCTTTTTAAAATGGATGCTCAACAGAATCTGAACCAACGACTGACTGAGCGACCGAGCTGCACTGTGAGTGGCGTAGCTGTGGAACGCAGGGACGAGGGTGACTCGCTGTGGAGGTGGAGCGCACGGTTACAGTTACGGTGACGATGGAGGCGTGCGGCACACTGATGCGGCGGTGGGGCGGGACTTACATTGTGTGAGGATGGCGAGCATGGCATTCCTGAAGCGCTCCTTGGCGAGCTCCGCCTCCTCCTCGTGCAGGGCCTTCTCGCTCATCAGGCGGCGCACGTGGCTGTTGGCCGACTGGATCATGGAGTAGAAGTGGTTGGCGGAGCGGCGGCTGACCTCACCGCGGTCGATCCACGTCAGCAGCACCGCCGCGGCATCGCTGAACTTGTTGTCGTCTGCGGGAAGTCAAGGGCGTCTTGGGATCAGACAGCACAGGCTCAAGAGGAAGTGAGCCCTTGTCCGAGACGTGCATGCTTACAGCACAAATGCGTTCCAAATTTTCATCTGCAACTTTCATACAGAATGCAGCTGAAAGTGCTTTTACATTTCAGCACAAAGAATAAAGAAATAATAATAAAAAAACAATAATAATAAAATAATTTAATTTAATTTAAAAATCACACAATCCAAATCGCATAGAGAAAATCATGCAAGTAAAGGAATAAAGCAATTTAAAGAAATAAAATAATAAAGAGTGGATAAAAGAAATAAATAATTAAAATGATTAACTCACTACTTATAAGCTCTGAATAACTAGATTAAAAAGGTATGTTTTCAGTTGCCATTTAAAAATGTCCACTGAGCACACCTCTCTAATACAGTGTAGTATAAATACAGTGACTGGCAGTCAGGGGCATTGCTACACATTCAGGGCCCAGGTCAGGGGCACAAATTAAATTGCCGATGGGGGGGTGTTTTCATGCATTTGAAATAAGTCATGCCATAAGTCACCTCGCTTTAATTTTAAGTGTGTGAGAAGTGCTAGTTAACTGCATTGTGCATGCGATGTGAATGCGATTAGCTTGCCATCAAACAATTCAGGTCTCGATTTGAGGCTGGTGCCGCGGCGCCGGGGTTCGATTCCACTGGCCGTGCCAGCTCGGCTCTGGCCGGGAGTGCCACTAGTGGGTGGGAAGGGAAGCCGATACGAGCTCACTGCGTATAGGAGTGGCTCTGTGTGTACCGGAGTTACGGTGACAGCTTGACGGGTTCCACCTCAGAGGAGGCGGTTCACTGCCGGCCTCAAGACTATGGCGCGAGCTCTTAATATTGATAGTTGACATGAAAAAAGAGGGTACAATTGGCTATGAAAATTGCGCAAAGTGCCAGAGCCCACTGCTTCTGAGTGGCAGGACGGGAAATGCGACTGAGGGAGAGCAGCGGAGATTCAAGTCCGCTGGGTTCTGGGCTCGCTGTGACTTTGGTGATCCAGTCTCTGTGACCGCAGGCGGCGCAGTCCATAATGCACTGCGGTGTGAGAGCAGACACCAACTCTGGCAATAATTTACGGCCGGCACAATGGATCCCGGCACCCTCCAAACAACAAGGCATGCCTCTTAGCCCTGCCAAGACACCCAAGCCCTTGCGCTGAATTCATTTGAAAGCAGTTATTATTGGCGTTGGACTCTTTCGAGGAGAGAGTGCCAGCACATCTCCAGGGGACTTTTCCCTTGTAGACCTCAGCCTCGGGTCTCCCTGACAGCACACATTACAGAGAACTGAACAAGGCCTATGGAAAATGACTCGCCAAGCCTCTCTGAAAACACACCCCCGACATACGGAAATCAATTAAAAAAACACATCTCTCATCATAAGTACGTATTTTTGAGTCACTGAAGCTTTATTGATTTTAATATTTGAGAGTGTGTGTGTGCCTAATCCTGGGTAGAATGCCTAGCTCGCGGAGTTCTGTGGCTTTCCCCTTACAGGGGTTGTGACATCACATCATGTGACATCTGAGCTAGTGACATAGATCGGTAGCGGGAAAAATTGTTTCCCGGAACCATGGAGGGGAGGGGGGGAGGAATTACTGTCGACTGAAGTCTGAAGGCTCTCTTTTACTTCAAGCCCACAAATAGAAAGCCGTGGACACATTAGCGCTTCAATATAATTCAGAGAGACACGACTGCCCACACGCTCCCACTGGGTCCTCTCGATGTGAGAAGAACAAAATTAACACAGAAACAGTAGGCCTGATATAAAAATAATAATAATAATGAGTCGGCTACTTCCTTTCATTTTTGTACGTTAGCCAAAGACGAGTGCAGTCACCACATAGATGTTGCTCAGTTAATCCCCAAGCAATGGGCAGTTCTTGTTTCGCCTGTATGATGTAAGACTTTCCTCAATCGGGCCCATTGACTTTTCTATCACCCTTCCTAACATTGGTCAAAGAAATTAAGTGAATGCCCGTCTACAACACTAACATATGCTTTGAGTCTACTTATCTTCCAGCGCAGTGGTTTATTATCAATAATTATAATGAATTATAATTACAATAGTTATTATCAATAATGAACTTAATCATTAATAATAATAATAATCATCATTAATAATAATTTACTTTCAACTATCCCATCGCGTTGACTGATCAGTTCCCGGACGAGCATGACTCGAGGGTTTGACAGGGTAGGGCTTACTGCAGCCAAATGAGGTTACTGCCCTCTCCGAGTGTAAAAGAGAACAGACAGGAGAATGTGAAAGGCCAGGTCCGTACCCCAAACCCACCCTCCCCATTCCACAAACCCTATTCCTCCAACATTGGATGTGTCATTGCACCCATTATACAATCTGTTAGTGTATGCGCATGTGTATGTGTGTGTGTGTGTGTGTTTGTGGAAGATGAGAGAGAGGGAGAGAGTGTGTGAGTGCATGGAGTAGTTGGGGGACTGTGATTTACTTTGTTTGAAAATAAAAAAGCACCAACATTTATTTAGCTAATGTGGTAATGTCGATGATTAATGTATTTACTAGCCCCAAACAAAAAAATCTGAGTTTGCAAATGATTAACAGAATAAAGACAGAATTAAGTACAGAATAAAGACTAGGAAGGATATTCTGCCCATGCAGCAAAGAACAGGGCTCCTGGAATATATATATATATATATATATATATATACAGCTCTGGAAAAAATTAAGAGACCACTGCAAAATGATCAGTTTCTCTGGTTTTACTATTTATAGATATGTGTTTGAGTAAAAATGAACATTTTTGTTTTATTCTATAAACTACTGACAACATTTCTCTCAAATTCCAAATAAAAATATTGTCATTTACAGCATTTATTTGCAGAAAATGACAACTGGTCAGTGCAGTGTTTTCAGACCTGTAATAATGCAAAGAAAACAAGTTCATATTCATTTTTAAACAACACAATACTAATGTTTTTACTTAGTTCAGAAATCAATATTTGGTGGAATAACCCTGATTTGCAATCACAGCTTTCATGAGTCTTGGCATGCTCTCCACCAGTCTTTCACATTGCTGTTCAAGCAGCTCAGCTTTGTTTGATGGCTTGTGACCATCCATCTTCCTCTTGATCACATTCCAGAGGTTTTCAGTGGGTTTCAGGTCTGGAGATTGGGCTGGCCATGACAGGGTCTTGATCTGGTGGTCCTCCATCCACACCTTGATTGACCTGGTTGTGTGGCATGGAGCATTGTCCTGCTGGAAAAACCAATCCTCAGAGTTAGGGAACATTGTCAGAGCAGAAGGAAGCAAGTTTTCTTCCAGGATAACCTTGTACGTGGCTTGATTCATGCGTCCTTCACAAAGACAAATCTGCCCGATTCCAGCCTTGGTGAAGCACCCCCAGATCATCACCGATCCTCCATCAAATTTCACAGTGGGTGCGAGACACTGTGGCTTGTAGGCCTCTCCAGGTCTCCGTCTAACCATTAGACAACCAGGTGTTGGGAAAGCTGAAAATTGGACTTATCAGAGAAGATGACCTTACTCCAGTCCTCTACAGTCCAATCCTTGTGGTCTTTTGCAAACCTCAGCCTGGCTCTTCTTTGCTTCTCATTGATGAAGGGCTTTTTTCTAGCTTTGCACGACTTCAGCCCTGGCCCTAGGAGCCTGTTTCAAACCGTCCTTGCCGTGCACTTCACCCCAGCTGTCGTTTGCCATCCTTTTATAGGTCACTTGATGTCAACCTACGGTTGTTGAGTGACATTCGAATGAGTTGGCGGTCATCCCGGTCAGTAGAGAGTAATTTTCGCCCTCTGCCGGTCTGTAGCTTTGTTGTCCCCAATGTCTGCTGCTTGACCTTGTTCTTATGAACCGCCGTCTTTTAAATTTGAAGGATAAAAGCAACCTTACACTCACTGTATCCCTCTGCCAGTAAAGCCAGAATTGAACCCTTCTTTTCCTCACTCAAAACTTTTATTTTGAACTCTTTTGGCATAGTCAATAGTTATTTTTTTATTCCAATTACTTTTGAGGTACTACTAGCACTGTTTTTAGCCATCCAGCTGGTCCTATTTCAAGATGATAGTGATGACCACAGCAGTGGTTTTTATACTTTTCCTCGTTAAATAAGATTTGGTTCAGGTGATCAGCTAATCAGTACTTCATTAAGTAGGTGTGCTTCACCTCATCAACAGACAGAATTCAACAGACACTGGAATGGAATGGCTGCCATACATGTAGAGATGCTGATTTTAGAAAGATTTGGAGTGGTCTCTTAATTTTTTCCAGAGCTGTATATATTGTGGTGTCCCTTGGGGTGGGGCGACACTCACAGACCTTTGCAGAGGGCATAGGCAGTTAAATAGCCCAGAGGAAGCAATAATACAAAAAAATATATAATTTATTAAACAAATTATGACAAACACAAAAAGGGTGGGGTCTTTGGGGGAATTCAAACACAAAGTCCACAATCCTTAACTTTGTCATTGTCCGTAGTCCAAATCCAATCCAGTTCCTAAATCTAGTCCAAAAGTCATGTAAAGACATGTAAACCTTGTGAGTCGCTCTGGATAAGAGCGTCTGCTAAATGCCAAAAAAAAAAAAAAAAAACGGTACACAAAGCGGGGTCCTCAAACAATCCAATTCAAATCCAAACAGCAATTCAAATCCAAACAGCAATCCAAACAATTCTCTCAAAAACACTTCTCCACCACTACCAACCTACTCCTTCAACACACACAATCTACTCCTCTCCAGTGTGACACAAATCAGTTCTTTAAATAGACCTCCAAATGGCCTTCAGCTGTCCATAGTCCCAATTGCTTGACTTTGTTCAGGTGCGGGACTGCAGGCTGCTGGGAAATGTAGTTTTTTTCCTCTCCAGTGGCTCCTAAGAATTAAAGGGCCAGGCAGCCATTTTCCGGTGCAGCCCCTTGGGATGCCACAATATGTAAACGGAAATAAGGAAATAAGTATTGAACACATCAACATTTTTCCCAGTAAATGTATTTCCAATGAGGCCATTCAAGTGAAATTTGCACCAGACTTTGGTATTAACTCAAGAAATCCAGACAAAAAATCTAAACATTAAAGTCCATATGTAAATAAAGTTATGTGTAATAAAGTGGAATGACATAGGAAAAAAGTATTGAACACACTAACTGAAATTAATTCAATACTTAGTGGAGAAGCCTTTGTTTGTAATGACAGCTTAAAGGCGCTTTCTGTATGAAGTAACTAATCGCCCGCAGTATTCAGGTGTGATTTTGGCCCATCCCTCTACACAGATTGTCTTTAAATCTTGAAGATTGCGGGGGGCCCTCTTGTGAATCTGGATCTTCAGATGCTTCCACAAATGTTCAATTGGGTTTAAGTCAGGTGATTGACTGGGCCATTCCAACAAGTTGATTTTCTTTCTCTGAAACCAATTGCGAGTTTCCTTTGCTGTATGCTTTGGATCGTTGTCCTGCTGGAAGGTCCACCCATGTCTCATCTTCAGCATCCTGGTGGATGGTAGCAGGTTCATCTCAAGAATCTCTCTGTACATGGCTCCATTCATTGTTCCATCAATGATATGAAGTCTGCCAGTACCACGAGAGGAGAAATAGCCCCACATCATGATACTTCCACCTCCAAACTTCACTGTTGGTATAGTGTTATTCGGGTGATGTGCAGTGCCATTTCTCCTCCAAACATGGTGTGTTGTGTGACAGCCAAAAAGTTCAATTTTGGTCTCATTTGACCAGAGTACATGCTCCCAGTAGTTCACTGGCTTGTCCAAATGCTGTTTGGCAAACTTTAAACGAGCTTCAACATGTCTTTTTTTCAGTAGTGGAGTCTTGCGGGCTGAGCGTGCACAGAGGCCATGGCGGTGGAGTGCATTGCCTACTGTCCTTTCTGTCACAGTTGTACCTGCTGCCTCCAAGTCTTTCTGGAGCTCTTTCCTAGTGGTCCTTGGCTCTTTGGCTACTCTTCTAAGTATCCTTCTGACTCCCTGATCAGAAATCTTGCGAGGAGCTCCTGTGCGTGGCCGGTTGATGGTGGAGTGATGTTGCTTCCACTTACGGATAATGCCCCCAATGGTGCTTACTGGAAGATTCAGAAGTTGTGAAATACGTCTGTAGCCAATTCCATTTTCATGTTTTGCAACAATCTGGTTGCGAAGGTCTTGAGAGAGCTCTTTGCTTTTACCCATCATTAGATGTTTCTTGTGTGGCACCTTGGTAACAAAAAAAACCTTTTATAGCCCATCAATATATTCTAACCCAGCTGACATTAATTAGCACAGATTGGAGGTAGAGTTGCCTCCTAATTAGTTATGGTTTTCAGCTGGTTCCTTGCCTTTCCTTGCTGTGGTGTACTGCTTTTTCTTAGTGTGCTCAATATTTTTTTCCTGTTTCATTCCACTTTATTACACATAACTTTATTTACATATGGACTTTAATGTTTAGATTTTTTGTCTGGATTTTTTTAGTTAATACCAAAGTCTGGTGCAAATTTCACTTGAATAGGCTCATTGGAAATACATTTACTGGACAAAATGTTGATGTGTTCAATACTTATTTCCCCCATTGTATATACACACACTGTATATATATATATATATATATATATATACACTGATCAGCCACAACATTAAAACCACTGACAGGTGAAGTGAATAACATTGATCATCTCGTTACAATGGCACCTGTCAAGGGGTGGGATATATTAGGCAGCAAGTGATCAGTCAGTTCTTGAAGTGATGTGTTGGAAGCAGGAAAAATGGGCAAGCATAAGGATCTGAGCGACTTTGACAAGGGGTGTGATGGCTAGACGACTGGGTCAGAGCATCTCCAAAACGACAGGTCTTGTGGGGTGTTCCCGGTATGCAGTGGTTAGTACCTACCAAAAGTGGTCCAAGGAAGGACAACCAGTGAACCGGCGACAGGGTCATGGGCGCCCAAGGCTCATTGATGCGCGTGGGGAGCGAAGGCTAGCCCGTCTGGTCCAATCCCACAGAAGAGCTACTGTAGCACAAATTGCTGAAGAAGTTAATGCTGGCTATGATAGAAAGGTGTCAGAACACACAGTGCATCACAGCGTATGGGGCTGCGTAGCCGCAGACCGGTCAGAGTGCCCATGCTGACCCCTGTCCACTGCCGAAAGCACCTACAATGGGCACGTGAGCGTCAGAACTGGACCATGGAGCAATGGAAGAAGGTGGGCTGGTCTGATGAATCACGTTTTCTTTAACATCATGTGGATGGCCGGGTGTGTGTGCGTTGTTTACCTGGGGAAGAGATGGCACCAGGACGCACTATGGGAAGAAGGCAAGCCGGTGGAGGCAGTGTGATGCTCTGGGCAATGTTCTGCTGGGAAACCTTGGGTACTGGCATTCATGTGGATGTTGCTTTGACACGTACCACCTACCTAAACATTGTTGCAGACCAAGTACACCCCTTCATGGCAACGGTATTCCCTGATGGCAGTGGCCTCTTTCAGCAGGATAATGCGCCCTGCCACACTGCAAAAATTGTTCAGGAATAGTTTCAGGAACATGACAAAGAGTTCAAGGTGTTGACTTGGCCTCTCAATCCGATCGAGCATCTGTGGGATGTGCTGGACCAACAAGTCCGATCCATGGAGGCATCACCTCGCAACTTACAGGACTTAAAGGATCTGCTGCTAACGTCTTGGTGCCAGATACCACAGGACACCTTCAGAGGTCTTGTGGAGTCCATGCCTCGACGGGTCAGAGCTGTTTTGGTGGCACGAGGGGGACCTACACAATATTAGGGAGGTGGTTGTAATGTTGAGGCTGATCGGTGTATATATATATATGAATGAGCATACTGTAGGTCCATGAATATACTGTATGAGTACAGCACTGAACTTATCAGCACCGAACCGAGCCAACAGGGGACCAAATCTACAGATGCTGAACAGAGCTTATCAATAATGAAGTGAACCTACAAGTATTGCAGGTACTGAACTGAGCTGAGCTTATTAGTACTGACCTGAACCTACCAGTCCCTCCAGGATTCTGCAATTCTGTGATCACAGAATTCAACGCAAAATCAACAATTCCTTGCACGTTAAGCGGGGAAGGGGGGAGGGGGGGGGGGCTTGCAAATGTCACCAATCTCCACAGAATTACCCACAGGAAATAGCTTATAAAAAGCACAAAAATGTTTGTGACTGCTTTCGTGAATGTGCTGATTGAGTTCTTTCAACACCGGCCTCTCATGTGCCCTTCGGGCCCAATTAACTCACAGTGGCGCACATCGGCGAGTGTGCTCCGAGAGAGAAACAGAGAGGGAGACATGTACGGTTCCTATCCCCCATCTGAAGGTGGCCTCCAGAGAAGGGGCGGGGTTTGAACACGCTGCCACTCTCAAATCCCTTAGAAAAGCCTTAAAAGGGATTCCAGTTAAGATACCTAATTTCTAAAACATGAACCGCAATGTAGTTCTAATAAAAAGTGCATTCATAGGTGATTGCGTGTAAAAAAAGAAAAAAACAAGCCGAAAAAAACATTAACGATCCTCTTCAAAAACATTGAGGGCTCTTTTATTTCATCTTGTATCATTTTTAATTTATGCTTGAACTGTTAAGGATGTCAATTATTTTCCTGGCTCTATGAAAAACAGGATCAATCGACAGCAAACAAGAGATATAAGAGCATTGCGTCTTTAGGCTTGTTTTTTTAACACACCTCTGAATGCACTTTTTAAATATAAAACAACGCTGCGATTTATATTCTAGAGCCGAAATGTGGGCCAAAACAAAAAAAGTCCACACGTGGTTTTGAAAAGCCAAAATGGATCAAATCCATTGCCTTTGCCCCGAGTTGTCCTTTGGCTCTGAGTCATTTGTGAGAAAATATGACAAAAAATTAATAAATGACATAACTGAATTGTTATTAGAAAAAAAAAAACGGAATACTACAGCGAACCGCATGCGTCTGTTCACTGGTGCTTTTGTGCGGTGGCCCGTGCACATTTTCGTATTTCGTGTTTCGCTCGCTGCATAAATTCGAACTGGCTGTAATCTTCGCAGCAGCTGTCCCGACAAAGTGTACGAAATCTGTGCCATTTCTAGATTAGCAGCAGCTGTCCCCACAAAGTGTACAGAATCTGTGCCATTTCTAGATTAGCTGACTGGGCCTCAGGCTCTGTGCATATGAATCTCAGCATTGCCAGATGCTTACGCCCAAAATATTTCTCTCTAACCCCCCCAACCCCTTCTGCAATAGACTTCCAGACAAATGTAAAAGATTTTTACCCCCCATACCTCCGTAATCCCCCATCTACCATTGACTTCCATACATTTCTCCTCATAAATTTATTCCACGGATACCCACCTACCTCCCCAAAAAACCTACATTTCTGGTTACGTAAAATTCCCCCAATCTGGTAACCATGATGAATCTGGCCCCTCTCTGGGAGGCGCTGTGTATCTTGACCTGGAAGCAGTACGGTCAACCCCCACCAATGGTCTCAGACTCAGTGCCATGGAGGGCCGTGTGTATGCAGGGATCTCAAACTCACTATTGATATAGTACATACAAACACGGCCCTCTATGGTACTGAGTTTGAGACCCCTGCATACACACGGCTCTTGTGACCGCTGGTTTAGACTGTTAGCTGCAGCCTCCCATCAGCCCACAGCCAGCACTCGCCAAATGGATTAAAAGCATAGGCTCTGCAAAACAAACAGCAGCTGCAGCCGTCTCCTTGGCAGATGTGCGCGCGAGAAGGCGGCTGAGCCTTAGCGCCGCTGGGCCCATCGTGTCTCCGCCGCGCTGTATAATCACGCTGATGCAGTCAGAGCCCCCATGAAAACATTCGCCGTGTTGCGCCGGCACAGGCTGATGAGTTCAGCGGGCCCACGTTCTCGATTACCTGCTGAGCGCCCGCTGCCAACAAGCTCCATTTCGGACTCCCACGTGTTCCCCGTTGATAGACAGTTCATTGCCCAACATACAATACAACACAATACGATCATTTAGCGGACGCTAAGTGACTTACAAAAAGTGCATTCAGCTCGAGTAGATGAACAACACTTGATGCTACAATGTCTAAGCATGTCACTCTTCAAGTACGCCACATAAACAATGCAAGCGCTACGCAAGTGCAACATCCTTAGACGACAGCTTAAGCGTATTTTTTTCGTTTCTTTCTCACCTGCATGATTATTTAATTTTTGTGTGCCATAAAGTGATTTGTGGGGTTCACACCAAAGAGTTTTGGATCAGAGAGAGAGAGAGAGAGAGAGAGAGGAGGCCTACCTTTCAGCTTATCGGCCAGGAGGCCCGCCTCGTGCTCGGAGAAGTGCATTATGGGAGGGGGCGAAGGCGGCCGCAGCCGGTCCTCCTGGACCTGGCGCCGGTGGCGTTCCTCGCGGGCCAGCAGCCTCTGCTTGCACTCCCACTCGTACAGGTCGTCCCGCGCCTGTGCGAAGTCCACGTGCACACGGCCCGAGTCCTTCTTGTCCGTGCTCGAGCCGATGCGCATCCGGTACCCTGGGGATGTGAAGACGCAGCCTCGTTACATCAAACGCGCTCACGCACGTGCAACATCCTAAGCAGAGCTCTCTTCCCTTTGGGTGTGGCGGGGGAAAGTGGGCGTGGACGCCATACCTGACAGGTAGAGTGCCTTGTGGATGCACACCTGACAGGTAGAGAGCCTTGTGGATGCACACCTGACAGGTAGAGAGCCTTGTCCACCATGTACTCCTCGCTGAAGCGGATGTGACAGAAGTTCTTCTTGCTCTTGCGGAGGGCGACGATGTCGCCGCACCAGTTGAACACCTCCCGGACAATCTCCTCGCTGGCGTTCTCGGGGAGCCCCCCCACGAACACGGTCTTGCACCCCGGGGGCCTCTCCCTGGTGGAGGGAGGGGGCAGATCTGTAGGGGTGGGGGTGGGGAGGTAAGGCATGGCCCCTTTCAGCAGATGTTTGTGTAAGCGAGAAAATTAGATCCTCCTAACTGGACTGCTAACAAATTATTTTTTTATTTTTTTACACAGAGAGTTGTTGGGTCAATGCCTGGCCAGGCTTGCAACAGCTTGACAGGTCAGGTAGTAGAGGCAGAAACACTTGGGCTATTGAAGTCCAGGCTAGATGCAGTACTGGATACTCTTAGATTAGGACACGATGAGGCTAGAAGGGGCTGAACGCCCTGTTCTCCTCATTATGTATTCTTATGTTCTTATGTTCTAATACAACCTCATACCTATACCAATAGTGCAAAACAAAACAGCATAAATAGACTTTTAAACAAATAGACAACCTGCCCTGGCCAAGATAACGCAGGGTAGCCCACGCCACACAGGGACTGTCCATCGCTCCATACGGTGGCCTCTATTCCAGGGTTCCTCAAATCACGGTCCTTGTTGGGCCGAGCGCTGCTGTTTTTCCCCACCCTCCCTTTACCTGGGAGTCAGGTATGAAGACACTCTGACCAATCAATTTGCACTAATTGTTCAATTAACTACCTGAGAGAGAAAGGAAAACCAGGACCGATTTTGGATTCGTGGGCCAGATTTGAGAAGCCCTGCTCTAGTCTGTATTCACAGCCACATCACCTCTCCTTAGCCACCTCAGCCAGTTGAGCCAAATGATCTCTGTAATCCATGCAGTCTTTCCTGCAGGCAATTTCGCAACACGAACTCAATTTAAAACCTTAGAGAGTCCAACCGGCAGGGAAATAGTATTTTGGACTCCTATTTTGTTGATACTGCTCTTTCGTTCATACAGTGAAAAGCTTTAAAACACTGATGAGGGGAAAATAGCTTTCAGTTTGGTTTTTCTGCCCACATATCTCCAGTTAACCAACAGCTGTGTGCTCTGGCTGTCTCGATCGTGCTCAGTGTTGACACTGATATCGAGAGGCTGAATTGACAATGTCCCTGTGTGTCTGGGGAGTCTGGAGCATGCAGTTACATCGAGGATGGCTTGCGACTCTGCACTGCAAGGCGCTTTGAAACACCTTCCGACATTTCGGTGACACATTTACTTTGCTCAGGAAATGGAAAATCACAGCTGAAAAGTTCGGCAAAGGGACGTTTAGGAAAAATAAAATGTGGACCAAGGGAGCCAAGAACTCACAGCAAATAAAAACAAATAAAAAATGGTGGCGTTTTTTGGAAGGAGCTTACCATTGTCCTTAATCAAAAACAAAAACAGAAAAACCCCTCAAATATACAAGTAGCCCACTTCCTCAACAAGATCACGATTGCAATGAACTATAAGTGCTTGTGGGGGAGGATGTATTCTACTCCCAGCTTTTCTGACGCTGAAGCCACATCGTAAAATCTGAATTTTTTCCCCACGTGAAAAGATACAGCCACGTTCTGACCCCCATATCATAGGAAAACAGGGGAACAGGAAGTGCACAGTTTCAAACATCCCTGTACTTCCTGCGCATGCTAAACACTGGGCGGGACAGGCTCCAATGCGTGGAGGCAAAGCAGGGGGCATGAGGGAGGGCCTTACTGGGATTCTGCGGAAACAGCGTACAGCTCTTGCAATGGATGATCTCCTTGATGACGGGCAGGTCCGGGGGCACAGGAGGGGCCGGGGCCAGGCTTATTCCCGCCATCATGGGGTTGATGGGAGCGAGGATGCCCAGGCTGGGGTCAAATCCTGCGATGCAGATGGAATCTGGGAAAAACCGAGCACAAGCAAGGAAAAGGAAACCAAAAAAACAATGATTTTGATTGGATCAAATGATATTGTGAGTACTCATCTGCACGTCTGCTTTCTTGAGCTGGAATTCTAAGCCAGGAGGCATGCACAGGATCCCTTTTTGTGAGTCTGGAGTCCGGGGAGAAGGCGGGAGGAGCCATAACGTGAGGAAAGCACGCCACATTGAGTGAGTAAAGATGAAAGGAGACCCACCAACTGGGTCCTTGAAAAAACGAATTAAAGCTAAAGGAAATGGTAATAGCGGGTCATTTACACACCGAGGCTCTTCACATTCATCATTTCCCTATTTTTCCTTATTTTTCATTGGATATTATTTGGGGCCCTGTTGTTTTCTTTGGCCTCAGGCAACACTGTTCTGTCTCCGCCAGCGGGGCTCGAGTCAGGCTCTGGCTTTTAGTCATTAAGTATTCTCTCTCTCTCTCCAGTAAAAACAGGATCGGCAGAGAAACCTGCAGACTCTGAGAGCTTGGGCTCTCCCCCATGGAACCAGCTGGCCATCGTTACCATGGATGCGAGATATCATCAATCAGGACCAAACGCCATCATCATGCGTCCGACACCACCGCCAGTTTCCCCTCTCCCAAGTACATAATCCATGAGGAAATATTCCCCTTTTCCCCGGCTCCTCAGAGGTGGACAAGATCCAGTCCTATATCCAGGAGGTGCGATTATGTGCAGCAGTCACGATGATGTGTTACCCCAGGTACAAAACACACTAAAATAATTTGACCCTCCGCGCCTCAATAAGTTATGGGATACTGTTCGGAGCCCCTGACATGATGCGCATTTCACACGGAATCGAAGCACGGCTCTACCGCTTCACATTCCACGTGCATTCAAAGCTTAATAGAGTGTTCGTTCCGCGCCCACGGATGGGCAACTCCACGCCCCCGGGGACTACAGTGGGTATCTGGCTTTCATTCTGTCGTGCTGGGTCTTAATTATTTAATGAGACACTGTGTGTGCAGTCAAATCATCTGAACCTGAAGCTGATTGAACACATCATTGTTAATGATAGGTGTTCAAACTCAGACCACATGCAATCAAATTGTTGACCCTTCTGCTAATGGTAAATTGCCAACCAACTGCTAACACGGGTTTATGGGTAGCGGCATCAGCTATCTGGGAAAGTGGTAATTGGTACACACCACCTAACTGGGGTTTTTGTTTCTACAGACGATATTTTCATGTTTCAGCCTGTATATAACTTATTCCAGCTGACAGACAACACCAGACATGGGTGTCCCGATTCAATTGAAACATTCCTGATTTACGCGTTTGTCCCGTTTCCCAATACATTAACTATCGGGATGCTGTTTGTCCCAATAATTGGACGGACGGAAAAAGTTTGTTGCTGAAAATAGAAAGAAAACTGATTGCACCGAGATTCTCCAGTCACGAAACACATCATTTGTGGTCGAGTGCATCATGTCCTCAGTTAAAATAAAAGGTAATAGTTCAAATAAAATAAATAATCATAAGGGCGGGGGCATATTT
Source organism: Aldrovandia affinis (assembly GCA_029706075.1). Lineage (NCBI taxonomy): Eukaryota > Metazoa > Chordata > Actinopteri > Notacanthiformes > Halosauridae > Aldrovandia > Aldrovandia affinis. The sequence goes on along the minus strand of JAINUG010000052.1, from coordinate 641,905 downwards.
TGGCTGGTCTGTGTGCTGCCTGTCAGGGACGCGGTTCGAAACCCGTCTCTACCAGACCGGGCCTGGTTGCTAGCCCCGATCGGCTGCGGCATTTGGCTCTGAAACAAATTAAAAATAAATAAATAAAAATGCCCGTAGTACCCGATATAGAAAACACCTACAACGAGTCACGTGGAGCAGCACCGCCCCTATTATCAAAAACAATTTCACTTAGTATACTGCACACATTTTCTTGTTAAACGAAACATTTTTATTTTTAATTTCTTTAACTATAAAACATATCCATTGCCAGTTGAGTAAGTTTGTATAGTGTATGTTTCCGCAGTTTCAATAAATGAAATTATAGTGTATAAATTGTCTTCTATTTAGGTCACTGGACCTCCACCCCACAAGATTGGTCACTATATCAGACCCGTTGACATCTTAAACATAACACAGAAACACTGAATGCTGAGGAATAATGGCAGGACATGGAGGAATATAGAAATACAACAATTTCAAGCACCCTGACTTTTATTAGTGAATCATGTCATATTTTATGTATACCTGTCTATGGTTAGTCTTGACCATAGTCTCACCTTGTGAGAGGACATTGTTCATTCAAAAATAACAATGTTTGCAGCACGTTCCATATATCAGTGTGACCTTGAAAATTGTACCACTGTCTAAGGAATAATTCTTTCTTTTTTTTCCTTACAGCTTTCCTGAATGATCTGCTAAATCCACATGCACAGTAATTCAAGGCTTACACAAATTCTAACACTAAAGCCCCTTCTGTGTACACGTATTAAATCTCATAATTCCACCTTTAATAATATAAACTCCAATAGCAGGAAAATCTGCAATATTTAGAGAGGGAAAAAAAAATATTCTGATGCTCTGCAAATCCTTAAGGACAAATACAGGATTAAACAATAAATGACATAAATAAACACATCAGGGGGATTGGGGCTTCTAAATGAAATTGGCATACATAAATTACATTACCATACAAAATTATATTCAGGGACAACGATATTGAAAGTGATTGAGAAATTGATGGGATGAGTCAGAGACACGTTTAAATTGTGCTATAGGAGACAAAGGGACAGAAGAAAGGGAAGAAATCATTGAAAAATGATTTCTGCAATCGCTATGAATCGCTGGCAAAATCCAACAGAATTCACTGATTTAAAATAAAAATCTAGATGGTACCAGCCAGACTGTATTCCACATTTTATGGAATGATTTGCATATCACCCAGATGACCAAACTAGAATTTTGTTGGCAACCCTATGATGGAATGCCTCCCTCATTATTTAGGTTATCGGACTCAATAACACCGAAAGGGAGGCCAGAAAGAAGCCTTTGTGGTCGTCATTTTCTTCCTCTAAATATTTAATGCAAACAAATGTTCATTAAATTTGCAAGCGGAGTCAGTTTCAAGCTTTGGCACCGTTTACACGCTGTGATAGTCGTGGAAGCCCGGGAGAATCATTTCTAGTTTTTCTTTTTTTCACTCTCTCTGGCCGCTGCCTTCTGCTTCAGGGATATTTATACTTCTGTTACATGTCTGCCTGCTTAATCTACATACGAACCCCGGCAAGTTATAGCATCGCATAAGACATGCCATTTAGCAGACGCTTTCACTCAAAGCGATATACAGTAGTGAATGCATACATTTTTTCAGTATATGTGGCCCCATTGGGAATTGAACCCACAACCGAAGCGTTGTCGGCGCCATGCTTTACCCGCCGAGCCACACAGAACCAAGCCCACGGAGGTTCTGTGCGAAACGGTAAACGGTGTTTCCCCGAATAACGAATCAGGATCCGCCTCGTAACCGCTTCTTTCGTGCCGAAAAGGCTAATTGTTTTAAAATTCAGCCGGGGTGGTGGAAAAAACAGAACAGGAGCCCTCCTAAATTTGCAGGAATGTGACAGCCACATAAATATGTATGACCTGACAATCTGTTCATGCATTTTAACCCGAGCCTAATTTACCTCAATCTGCCCAACGTTACCTTGTCTCCCGCAATGGTAATTACAATGTGGCGCATTCCCGGGCTAAGACTCAATTTGCATGAATACCGAGCGAGAACGCAATTAGAACACTCAAGGCAAACACGCGCGCCACGGCGTTCCAGGGAACTCGGCGACCTCTCCTAGTTCTGTTTGTGTTCATGTTTGAACTCTGTCACGATAATCACCCCTCTATTTTACTGTCAGAAACGTAACGGTATGTGAAAATGGTGTAATTCTGAAGATTGGACAGACCTTATATTAAAAACACAACAGTATTATAAACGCCGTTTTCTGACAGTGGATGCATGATTCTGACGTGCCCCCAATCTCACCAGTTGGCGATAATGTCAAAGGCATTACGTTTTTGCAATTCCGTAAGGATGAGTGTCCAACATCACTGAGAGACTGAGATGGGGGCTGGAGAAATGGAGCGATGAACTCCCATCAATCCTGTTTGAAACCCTACTGAATGTATAAGGAAATATTTATAAAACGCTGTTTCAGGTCAACATCCCCTGCCAGAGAGCTACAGTACACAGTACAGTACAGTACAGTACATAGTACTACACTGAGCTCATTATCATTTTTTATCATTAAATCAGAACGTTGGGCCAACGTGTCAGAAACATGGAACCTAACCTAACCTTCGCTGTCTGCCAAAGGACTTTATGTGTTCATTCACTACTGTAAGTTGCTTTGGTTAAAAGCGTCTGCTAAATGGCATATATAAAATGGCATATATTATATTAAAAATAGCATATATTATTATGTGTTTTAACTGACTACGCCGGTCACAGGGACTGACCTGATATCAGCGGCTGTCCAGTCATGCCCATGGGCATGATACCCAGGTTGTTCATGGCGGTGGTCCAGGCTCCGTGGTCTGTCACAGGTATACCCAGGTGTACCAGCTCCGTTCCCAAACTCCCTAAACCGTCCGCTGCTGAGAGAGAGAAATGGACCAAATGCGCAACTGTCAGGCCCCTGGACACCGGAGGCAGCACCGAAATCTCACTCAATCTGCCAGCGCAGGTTGCGACGGCCGTGGCACGCTGGGATACGATTTATCCCCGAAAGCTGCTCCAGAACGGTAGAGGCTAGACGCCCCTCTTCCAGAGGACGGTCATCTGCGCTTGCGTCGAGATGCGAGATGCGAGATGCAATTGGCCTGTAGGTTTGTTTCGATTTTACGTACGTCATTACATTTTACTCTTCCAAGTACATTTTACAATCTTCTCACTTGTTGAACTTGCCAATTTGAGCACCTTCAGTTAATGAGTCTGATGAGTCAGAAAATATCCTCAGGTAATTTCATAGTTTGTACTTTTTTTTGTACATGTTTTGTTATTTTTAAATATCCATTATCTGTAACATTAGAGGTTTACATTGTTAATAAATTATATGTAGCTGGCCAGCCAGCAATCATTAGACACCTACCATAGTTAGCTAGCTCCCTTATGGCCCAAATGCATGACAGATAATGGCTAGCTAACTACTGTAACCTACCATCGAGCCAGCAGTTATAGTATGTGTGAAGGATCAGCCTTCACCTATCTTTTAAAGTGCACATCGTTGGCTAGGAATGCTAAGTGCCAAATGTTTACATTTGTCAAACCATTTTTAATTGGAATGGATGTTAATTTAATAATTGTAGGTTATTTTTCACTGTGTTCAATTTCCACATCTCTCAAGTTGATCTACACCAACAATTTAATTTGACTGCGTTTGCAATTGAGTGTGATTGTGTGAATGCCGGGACCAGTGATTGCCTCACGAGTTCCACCTGGACCAATTTAGGCTATTTAGGTGCAGGCGTGTAGTTACTGAAGGGGGAATCAATACGAGTCTACACTTCGCAGTGTATAGAGTGCTTTCGTGCTGGTTTGGGATTCTTTTTTAAATAAATAGTTTGTATTTTTGTAAAGAGGCTCCTTTTCTGTTTTTATGGACGGTCATGATCAGCCAGCATCATCACAGTATGCCCTAATTACATTGACCTTACCTTCTTTCATGTTATTGATGCTCAAATCAGGTGGCAGTGCGTTCGTACATTTTGTTTAAATAAATTGGAGAACTCTAAACCATCACTAACTTTAACTAGTCAACTAACCTTATCTTAGCTAGCTAGCTATTGATACCTCAGATGCCTTATCATTACCATTTTGGTGCCCCTATAAATGGTTGCATGACACCCCTGGACCCAACATCTCAAAGTCTGTTAAGTTTAAGCAGTAGGGTAACTTTCCCATACCCCAATATTCCCAGTTTATTTCCAGTGGTGGACAAAGCAAAAGTACTTTTACTTTCAAAAAACCCTCTCTGAATCCTGCTGTCATTTCAAATTACTGACCTGTCTCTCTCCTCCCATTCCTCTCCAAAACATTAGAACGGGTTGTCTATAACCAACTGTCTGCTCATCTCCTACAGAACGACCTGCTTGATCCTAACCAATCTGGGTTCAAGGCAGGCCACTCCACAGAGACTGCTCTCCTTGCGGTCACTGAGGCTCTTCACATGGCTAAGTCCCAATCCCTTAGCTCCGTCCTCCTCCTCCTCGACCTGTCGGCTGCATTTGACACCGTGGACCACCAGATCCTGCTCTCATCTCTTGTCGATATGGGAATCTCTGGATCTGCATTGACATGGTTCGAGTCCTACCTGGCTGACCGGTCCTACCAGGTGGCCTGGAGAGGATCCCTCTCCTCTCCCCACACCCTCTCTACCGGAGTCCCACAAGGCTCGGTGCTAGGCCCCGTCCTATTCTCCCTGCTCATGGTTTTTCCTATCACTGTTATGCCGATGAGACTCAACTCTTTCTCTCCTTCTCTCCATCTGAGACCCAGGTCCCAGCACGGATCTCTGCATGCCTGGCTGACATCTCCGCATGGATGTCCACCCACCACCTGAAGCTGAACCTGGGGAAGACAGAGCTGCTCTTCCTCCCAGCAAAGGGCCCCCCGATGATTGATGCGTCAATCACCGTGGAAGGTTCCATAGTGTCTCCGTCCCAGTCTGTCAGGAGTCTTGGAGTGACCCTGGACAACCAGCTGTGCTTCTCGAGCCACATTGCAGCGATCACTCGGACCTGCCGATTCTCCCTCCACAACATCCGGAGGATCTGACCGTTCCTCACCCAAGAGGCCACACAACTCCTGGTCCAGGCCCTGGTGATCTCATGTCTGGACTACTGCAATTCCTTGCTGGCAGGCCTACCGGCCTGTGCCATCAAGCCACTGCAACTAGTCCAGAATGCTGCCACTCGTCTGGTGTTCAACCAGCCGAAGTTCACCCACGTTACCCCCTCTACTCTCCTCTCTGCACTGGCTCCCCATCGCAGCATGCATCAGATTCAAATCACTGGTGCTTGCTTTTCAAGCGGCTAGAGGTACTGCTCCCCTATACCTCCAGTCACTCATCACTACCTACACCCCAGTCGGACCCCTCCGCTCCGCCTCCTCTGGTAAACTGACTGCCCCATCCCTCCGGGCGCCTGGCAGCCGCTCCTCGCGGTCTCGTCTCTTCTCTGTCCTGACTCCTCGCTGGTGGAATGACCTTCCGCAATAGGTCAGGACCGCAAAATCACTTGCAATCTTCCGCATTTTCAGACTCCACTACCACTGAATTCTGTACATCTAGCTAATTGTCAACACCACTGTCTACTTGTTCAACACTATATACCCCTGCTTACTCCATTTAATAAAAAATAAAAAATAAAAATAATTACTAACCTTTTCCTTCCCAGTGTTACAGGTATGGTACGCAGCTGCCTGCAATGATGTCTATCGCTGTATTACTGCACTGATCTCTTGCGCTAACTATGATTGTTCCTACTATGTATTTATGCACATCTTGTAAGTCGCTCTGGATAAGAGCATCTCCTAAATGCTTAAAATGTAAATGTAAAAATGTACTTTACTTTGACTTATTACTGTACTTAAATACATTTTTCAAGTATCTGTGTTTACTCAAGTATTTCCTTTTTAACTTTAACTTTAACTTTCAACAACACACATTCCCACCCAACATGGAAAGCAATGTAGGACTTTTTACTTTTACTGGAGTAATATTTTATCAGGGTGTACTTTTACTCAAGTAAATGGTTTGTGAACTTCGTCCACCACTGCTTATGTCCTATAAGGGCCCCAGATGTGAGCTGAAAGGAAAACTCAAGTCATGCTCAATATATATATATATATATATATATATATATATACATCATATACACTATTATATAAACTTGATTTTCCATAAAGGATAACTCACAAGCCCCTTAATCAGTCTATGCAAAGGAATGAGACGGAAAACCTAGGGTTAATCCCAAAGTTAGCCCGCTAACCCACTAATCCTGCTTCATGAGACAGGCCCCAGGTCTAGTCCTACTTCAGGACGTTAAAACATTAGTACTGCGAGCACAAAACATCTGTGACTGTACATGGAAGTGCTAAATGCCCTTAATTGGCTCCTATAAGGAATGACAAAAGGTGTCCAGATCGGAGGAGAAAATAATTTAACCGCGTGCAAATGAGAAGTGATAGAAATGCAGGCAACGACACCTACAACTAGCGCTGGAGCAAATGGTATGCATGTCCCCCGTGCTTGCGTTCTGAAAATTGGGACCTGTCATGGCTAAAGGGCTGTGCTCAGAGACAGCAATGGCAGAGATACATTACCGCTGGCCATGGCAGGTCTGCTGCACTCCTCTCTCCCGCTGTCATCAGAGCCCCAGCTCTCTCAGGGCTGCTGGCAAGGGGGGGCGAAGAGGAGACCTGCTGTTAGAGCCCGGTTCCCATCACCGCAACACACAACGAGCCCTGTGAAAATCACACAGAACAAAAACGGTTGAGGCAATGCCTAACGCTGGAATGGAAATGGGAATAGGCGATGGTCTTTGACAACTCAGGGAGGCTCTCCCTTTGAATGGGGAGGTGCGCGGGGTGCACCCGAGGACATCTGAGTCGTCAAACAAAATTTATGGCGTCCTGTCATCGGACGGTCACAGCCAATGAGCAACAGATGACCCGCCACTCCGCCGCCGTCTGGGTGACAAATGTCAGCCTGCAACTCATCAGATGTCCCGCAGGTGACCCCAGCTTTGCCCACTGGTCACCAGAACCCCCCCCCAATCACCAGCATGACTCAAGACAGCTCTGTTCCACATGCATAATATCATTGAAAAATCAATATCACTTAAGTATGAACCGACCCTGTTAGAGCAAGAGAGCGTGATGGATCCCTCATTATTCTGAGATGTAGGGTATTATGCAGGATGCACACTGTTGTATGCTTCTGTTCTCAAGCATTCAATACAGAGAGAGAGGGAGAGAGAGATGGAGGTAGAGAGGGAGGGATAGAGATACAGAGAGATGAAGGGAGAGAGAGAGGGAGAGACAGAGAGGGATGGATGGAGAGAGAGACAGAAAGAGAGATGGAGAGATGGAGATAGAGAGAGTCATCAGTATGCCCAGCATGTTCCTTATTGAGTTTCACACTTCAACTGCGGTAATGATCCTTTTTTTACATTTTTTTTTTACATCTGATAACTATTGAGAGAACATGCTTTTAAAGAATTGAGCCGATTATATGACCATTTTCACATTAGGGGCACATTTAGTTCTGACATGATTAGAATGCACGTTATTTTTTCTAATTGTCAAGGTCTATTTTTGAATTGATAAACAGTAGGACTCAGCCTTTTATGAGGTTTGGATTTAAACCCCACTGTCACGAAGAAGAAATGCATCAGGACTTAATTTACAGCAAAAAAAACCCTGAAATGAGTCCAACACCCAGAGTCCAACACCCGGACTCCAACGAGTCCAGTCCTCACGGACTAATGAGACGATGAGATGCAGCACAAAGCCGGGTCAATGTCTACAGATCAGATCCGCTGATCCAGAGATAGAAATCCACTTAAACAGATCAATGCGCACAGAAATACACACACTCAACACACACGGGGACGGTCAATGTGTAGTCACAAACATGGCGCTGTGCGCCATCATCTCACCACACTGCCCCAGACAGGGGCAGGGGGAGGGAGGCCTTGCAGCCTCTCTCTGTCGTCGTCGTAGTCCCCCCCTCCCCCTCAAACAGACACCCAGCCCCCACAGCGCGTTTAGACTCACTTTCACACACCATGAAATCTTCACTCTGTAATCTGTGTCTCGTCTCAATCATTCACGAGGGTGCCTGACGTCGTTAAATCATTAAAATGCCACCCTGCACCAAAGCGTGCCGCTGGGATTGGGGATGGGGGTGGGAGAGGTACTTCACATTTCAAAGAATACAATTCACATCCACCTGAATGAAATGAAATTAAAAACACAACTCAATGTGGCGTGCACGCACACACACACAGACAGAAGGCCCCAGATTGTTTCCACATGTTCCTTCCTGGAAATATTTATGGCAAATAACATAATACATTTTTACAAATCTGCACGGCTCAATTTTTTATTAGCTTCAGGGGAAAATATTTGCTTTTCCTCTGTGATTTCCAAGTTGGCGCTATGGTTTGGGATCCCCATTTTTAGTTGGGAGGACTAAAACATTCCCCGGAGTAATACTGTGCCGTCGCCGAGCCTCCAGCCACGCAGTGGCCTATTCTGTAATCAAACAAGCCTGTGATCCAGCGACCATCTTTGGGAAATGCACCTTGAGTGGCCTAGACATTACAATTGGGCATAAATCATCACAGCTGCACATTGTCGAACATAATATTTCCTCTCATGGTACAGGAAAATAATCATTTTAATTCCGTTTACGTTAAAATGAAGCCAACGCTGACTATATCTGGTCACGCAGCATAGAGTTAATATTCCCTTCGTCACGGCTCTGTAACGCTTACACTCTTGTCACTGCAGCTGTGTCGTCGATTGATTCGGCCGGGCATAAAGCCAACGATAAAGTGCTACACTGCCAGGGCATATCGCAGGAGCTGCGCTAACGTCTCCTTTTTATTATTAATATCGCAGCCATTAAGAGATGCGGTGTCATTGCGGAGGACAGAAGTTGTCTCCTACAATGTGAAAGAAAGCTCGCTTTCAGAGCCAGTTTGTTCTGAGACTGCCTCTGTCGCGGTTAGCTTTGTACGAGGGTATCTGCCGTAGTGCTCTGTGCTGCATCAGAGTTGATGGAATGAATATCAAAATGAGCGTTTGCCTCAGTAGCCGGCTACGGAAACTCCACTGATCTAGCCGTCATGAGTAAATCCGCATCTCCGTGAACATCTGTTCCACGTTTCCTGCCTGGAGATCCTGCAGTCATAACTAAGGGTGTGCGTTTTTCACCACCTCTGTAGGAACCTGCAGTTCCGTCCTCCACCACCAAGAGCTTTCTGACGCTACTTGTTAAGTAATCAACGCATTGCGATCTCAAGTAATCATTCAATTACTACAAATGAGGTGTGTATAAGACTAGTTTCTGGAGCTGCACACACCCACACGTAATCATACTGATTGATTCCTAAGTACACTACTGTTTTCAATTGTGAAAATATTTCTGTTGACACTTCTGTAGGACATATCATGCCCGTCCTGGGGCCTGTCTCATGAAGCAGGATTAGTGGGTTAGTTCGCTTTTAACCCAGTTAAAAGCTCGCTTTTAACTGGGTTGCATCACCATGGTAACTTATGCCATGAACCAAACCTGCTCTGGAGTAGGTTAAGTTCAGGCTAATGGATCCAGTCCTATAAAAAGGCCACCCCTCACCAATCAGCTCTCTAGAAAATGGGCTCACCAATCCTAGAGAATTGCGTAATCTGATTTATAGATTCTCTGTGGACGGAATATTGTATCTTTGCAAGCTTCTAGAGCCGCACGTCGCAAATGCCACTCGTCGAAGCCATGCGATCACTGTGCTGCAAACTGTATGTATTGCCCTACGTTTTCTAGTCACATATACGTATTCCGTTGGTGATGCAGAGAACCCGAGCAAACATACAGTTCATATAGTTATATATATTGTGGCATCCCAAGGGGCAGGATGAGGAAATTGGCGCCTGCTTTTTTAACTCTTAGGAGTCACTAAGACCCAAAAGACTTTAGTTCCCAGTAGCCTGCAGTCCCACACCTGAACCAATTGAAGAAACTAAGACGGCGGGCAGCTGAAGTCTATTTGGGAAATGTATTTAAAGGACTGTTTTATGTTGCATGGGGGAGGGAGTAGGTTGGTGTATGGGAGAGTGAGTGAGTGAGTGAGTGAGTGAGTGAGTGAGTGAGTGAGTGAGTGAGTGAGTGAGTGAGTATTGTGTTGGATTGCTTTTTGGACCCTGTTTTGTGTATTGACTTGGACTGTTTGAGGAACTGTATTGGATTTTGATCCTGGATTACGTATTAAGACAAAGATTAGAATTGTGGACTGTCTGTGTTTACCCCACCCTTTTGTGTTTTTGTCAAGATTACATTTAATAAAATGCTCGTTTTATTTGAATACTGTCTCCTCCGGGTTATTCAACTTGCCTGTGCCCTCTGAAAAGGTCCTTGAGTATCGCCCCCGCCCACCTCAAGGGACACCACAATATATAGTTATCAATAATGAATACAATTTACTATTGCATGTTAAGTGTGGTGTAATTTTCTCATAGGAATTCCAGAGAGTGATTGGTGCAATATATTGCATTCACATCCCCATCACCGCAGCCCTGGGTGAGCCACAGCCGTGAGACCGAAAACCTAGGGTTAAGCCCAAAGTTAGCTTGCTAACCCACCAATCCTGCTTTGTGAAATGGTGATCTGGATCTGTCCATGTTGCATGCGATTGGCTGTGTTACAAACACTTCCCCTTTTGTGTGCACGTGCTCATAGCTCGATCGGAAAAAACAGGGTTGACAGAATGAGTTGATAACCACCGTCGTGAGACAGGTGAGCTGTAATTGCCTTTGTTAGACTTTGCGTAGCCAGCTGACGCAAAGATACCCTGACTATGTTGAACTTCCTTCTATGTGAGACAGGCCCCTGGAGCAAAGAAACTGACATGTTCAAATGAGTGGGCGGATGTTTTTAAACTGCACAAACTTATAAAAACGATTGAAAGCAAAAGAAAAATGTTTTTTGACAGCCAAAAGGCAAACTAAAAATATAAAGAACAACATTTTTATTGATAGGATGCCTTGATTTTTATGCTTTATATACAGTATATATAATGACTTGTCATAGAGATGTAAAAACGTGTCCATAAGAGGAAACTCCCCTCTCTGAAACAACGTCAATTTGTAGACTTGCACCCTTGCGCCAACACTGAGATTGGTACTTAATTGTATAATTGGTCATGTTCATTTGAGTAATTGCCACTAATTACTGAAAATAGAGTGCTTACAGGATCAGAAAGGAATTGCAGCTTCTTGAGAGAGGTGGCAAAAAACGCATGCGCTTAGTCATAACTTAACAGAGCAGAGGGGACCTTGCTATATAACTGGTCAGACTGGATGTGGCTTTGGGCAAATAATTTTATTCGTGTTTTATTCGTTATTTTATTTACCAAATACATTCTAAAAATCTGCTTTCTCGGTGACTGGTGAGTGTATGATCAACAGATCAAAGTATACTTTAAAGAATAAATTTTGGCTTTGAGTGCTGCACTCTCTGGGGTTTTTTCCCATCACAGTGAAAACTACTTTCTTTTTCACATCAACACAGTTCTGTACAGCTCTGAATGAAATGCGTTCCTTTGAGGGGAAAAAAATTACAAGGCAATATAAGATAATGGTGGATAATGTAAAAAAAAAAAAAGGAAGAAGGAAGAAAGGAAGAAAAGGAAAAGAATATTCCGAAAGTGGAATGATCGGTGATTTGTTTATCTTAGTAAAGAGGAGCGCAGGTCTACGGTGCCCCTTGTTGCCAAAAGGTGTTTGATTTCGCGAGCTGTTTTCAGGAGGCGATTTGTCTCTCTTATCAGCCGGCTCTGGAGCGTTTAAGGCAAACGGGGGTGTCAGGGGAGGGTCAGGCTGGGGAAGGCACTACCCTCGAACGAAAACAGGGGGCCATGACCACAATATCAGTCACTGTTTAAAGGAAACGGTTGCTAATGATCCCTTTCAGAAAGGGCCCATTAGACATGCGTTCACTCAAAGAAAGAGAGAACGGTGGAAGTTAATAGCACTGTGGTCCCTTCCATTGCCGGCGTTCATTTCAACACTTTGGTTTTAATCCATCTCGTGCCGCAAACTCCTTGGTTTTAAAGCTTGAATATCTCAAATTTCATTTCAAATACACTTTAAAATAATTTTTTGGTGGGCCGTTGGGTAGTGTAACGGTCTCAGCGTTTGCCCAGAATGTAAGTTGCCCACTGCAGCCGCGGTTCAAAACCTGACTGTGCCAGTCAGGGGCGACAATTGGCTGTCCACCCCAGGGGGAGGGTGAGCTCGCTGAGAAGCATGAAGGGTGTCTCCAGAAAGTAGGTGGGCGAGTTCTATCTCATCGCTGGCCTCTGGGAATTAGCTTTGCAGCGGGTTCGGGGGGCGAGTCGAAATAAATAGAGGGTATAATAGGTCCCATAATTGGGAGAAAAACGGGGAAGGAATCTGAAAAAAATTTATAATTTTTTTTTACATTTTTGTGAAATGACGATCGCCCAATATAAAAAAACAGATTTTATCAATGTCCAGTTTCTGTGTTAAATTATCACTATTTTCTCCAGGAGCCATTGTTCTGCCTTTACATCAGGGATTTCAACCGTGACCAAGCTTTCCAAAAAAAAAACCCTGCAGATTTATCTGTCAGCCAAAAGGATATAATTCTAAAATCTGAAGGCCTAGATTATACATCAGTATTTATTGTAACCAACAATTAACACCAATATGTCAGGGCAGCTAAATTCACAGCTGTGCTGTGGTGTTAGCACAACCATTTCCTTGTTTTGGGGATTCTAGCGTTCGGAGCTGGAGAGCGTACCGGGTGAATTCTGTGGGGCTGAGCCACTGTGGCTCACAGCTCGTTTCATGTGTTCAGTAGGAACGAGTGGGATGTGGGAGTGGGAATAGCAATGGGAGAAGGGCTGTGAGCTGCTCCATGCACCAGACATTTGTCTGGCAGCAGGGTGGAAGACGACGGGAAACCTTTTCATCCACAAGCCTTCTGAATCACGCACACCGTAACGGCAACCACACAGCTGAGAACAGTACGAATGTGCATTGGAAATCATTTGAAATCTGAATATTCTATGGCTCCCCGAAGATAGAATATTTTACTAATCAAACCATGTGTTCCACACTTCAGGTGTGATTTCTTCAGATTCAATTGCTTTGGGTGTGTTTCACGTGGGCTGTATGATTTAGCCATTAATATTTATTAGGTAAATGTTTTTGCTTTCTTAACAAGCAGACACTTTTGTCCGCTGCAATTTACGTGGCTTATGCATTCTTTTTGTACATCTGCATATTGAACGTTTTACTGAAATTCATTGCTTAAAACATTGCTCGAGAGTAAAAGAGCACTTTGCCACCCATGAATGAAAACCTACAACCTTCCCAGTTCCCTGATCTCAAATTCCTGTCTTATTAGTTTTTATATACGCTTTGAGGTGTCACAAAGCTATACATTTACAAAACATATACATTTAATTTTTACATTGGTCAAATCAAAATGTTCCTTCTTTTTTATGCAGTATAAAATAGAATCCACAAAACTTTGGTGGTGGGGGGATTTCTTATCCTGCACACCCCAGCCATAAGCAGTATTTTATGATGTGGTTTTATGATGTGTTTTTCATTATAGGAAATAAGTGCACGCTGCCTTTGAGATGTGAGGGGTGAAAAGGGTATTCGTTCATGTGACAAAGTGTAATGGTGAATGCTGGATAAATGATGTGTACAGAAGCAATGGGAAGCTTGATGGGTGGGGATGGGGGATGGGAGATGGGGAGGGGAGGGGGTTCTGCATATGCTGTCTCCGGATTCATATGCGATTGTTTAACACCCACCACAAACACCGTAGCACCAAGACCTAATACATTTTTAAACAGCCAGTCAGAGTGAAAAAGCATTTTGTTGCATTGAGATTGATGAGTATATTGATTTAACTATGAATGTACCATATATATACCATACCATATAATGTGTGTACATATGTATGCACGTGCAATATTAAATATAATGTACTACACATTATATATATATATATGTATATATATATATATATATATATATATACAGTATATATACAGTATATATATAATAGAGAGAGAGAGAGAGAGATATAAAGGTATATATACAGAAACAAAGGTTCTGGTGGCTCTGTTTTGGTGTGGGTTTCATTTTTCTGGCATGGTTTAGGTCCACTTAACCCCTTAGAGGGCAAGGTAAATGTCAATAAATACAAAGCTATTCTGAGTGATCACCTTCATCCTATGGTGAAGCATTTCTATCCTGATCGGTCTCTTCCAGGATGACAATGCACCCCATCCACAGGGAACGACTGGTCACTGAATGGTTTGATGAGCATGACAACGATATAAACCATATGCCAAGGCCGTTTCAGTCACCAGATCTCAACACAATTGAACACTTATGGGAGATTCTGGAGGGGTGCCTGAGACAGGGTTTTCCACCACCATCAATAAAACACCAAATCATTTGTCATACATTTCTTTTTTTTTTGGGGGTTTAAAAACCAAAAAACGAAAGATTGAAAAACAAGCAATTTCATCAGTATAAAAATTATATCATTTCCCCTGCTTTTTTTAACCATAATATATAGCTAATTTCCTGTATTGTTTAATTTATGCAGCCTTCCTTGCTCATCTTTACAGGGTACTGTAGGCTACGTACACACAAACAGGACAGACAGTGATATTTGAGTTTCAGGAAGTCCCTGCAGACATCGGAGAGTCCCTGCACAGATAGTGGTGTCATATTCATGCTGTGCCACTGACATTTCTAACCCGGAGTAATAACAGAACCGATTCGAGACACACAGTGCAAATTCACCCAGTTCTGGATAGGTTATAGCGCATGTGCATTTGTGTTGAAATATTTATAATACGGATATACAGTATAATAAATGCCAGCGTGGTGTGAAATGGCAAAAAGGAAATGCACATCGAAGGAGAGGAGATATGACACAGACAGTGAGTTCTGGGGGGGTGGTGGGCGCATATTTGACTTGAGGATAATGATGAGTGACAGCGGAGAATCCCACAGTGCCCGTGGGCGAGTTCTCACATCGCCCGTAGCTGCCAAGCCTGACGTTGATTGAAGTCATTGATGGCATGCAGGTTTTTTTGTTTTGTTTTTTTCTGCTGCTGCTACATAAAATTTTGCAGCCCTGGCAAAAAAAGGTACAAATTTTAAAATGATGTTGCAGTAAAAAAAAAAGGTTATATACTTAACGCAGCACGTTACTCAACATGACGACGGAGTATCAGTTTCTCCGTGCAATTTGTCCGGGTTCAGGAATCGGGGGTGGGCATACCAGCAATCAACCCGCGGAATTCACGGTAAAATCTCAATCTCTATCTCTCTCCCTCTCTCCCTCTATCCCATTCTCTCTCTCTCTCTGTGTCTATCTGATCCCCCCCCCACCCCCTCCTGCCTCCCGCTCTCTCTCTCCCTCTCCCTCTCCTTCTCCCTCTTAATGGTGAACAGATATTCAGACGTCGGGGAGAAAATGTCGTTCTGAAGGGGGGGATGGTGAGCGAACGTCCCCGGTCCTGACTGAATGTAAAATGAACAATGGGATTGGCCACAGAGGTTGAAGAAAACAATAAACTCCAAAAATCAATGGCCGCTCACGGCACGGGCGGTAGGCGCCGGCGGAGAGCTGAAGTCAATCGGTTATGCCTGTCCGGAGCACCCAGAGAAACGGGCAGCGGGGCTGATAAATGTCGCTTCGGTTTGCTTGATTGCTGCATTTTCTACTCATTCTTCCCTAATTAAAATCCTTCCAACCAGCTACTTCTCTGCGCCCATGTGAGTCAGGCCTCCTATCTTATGGAGACCCTCTCCACCCGGATACATGGTCCATATGCGTGAAATCAGTTCTGTGCTCGCTGTTACAGGGTCCCTCTGTGTCCCTGGCTCATCCAGGGCCCTGACCATCCCTCCTGTCACACGTCACAAGCCTCCTGCTCCTCCCGCTACCCCACCCCTCCCTCTGCCCTGCCCCTGTGCACCCCCACCCCTCCCTCTGCCCTGCCCCTGTGCACCCCCACCCCTCCCTCTGCCCCACCCCTGTGCACCCTCACTCGTCCCTCTGACCCCACCCCTGTGCACCCCCACCCCTCCCTCTGCCCCGCCCCTGTGCACCCCCACCCCTCCCTCTGCCCCGCCCCTGTGCACCCCCACCCCTCCCTCTGCCCCGCCCCTGTGCACCCCCACTCGTCCCTCTGCCCCCACCCCTGGAGGTGCAGGGAAAGGGAGGGGTGGGGATGGGATCATGAGCCAAGCCAGAGATATTACAGACATAGCAATCAGCCAAGGCTAGGCTTGAGTAAGACTCCACATTTCAGCACTGAGACGCTGTGCTTGTTGCTCTTAATCAGTTCTCCGCCTGGTCTCGTTCCTCTGTGGTGCTCTATAGATGGTATGGCTGTGACAGTTAAGAGCTATACAGGGTGTCAGGTCCCGCCCTGCACCCCTGCTGTCCTACAGTGATGTAACTCACCCCACACTCATGCCGTACCAACCCCCAAACCCTAAAGCTACACCCAAAAACTGTGGCACCTACACCCAAAGTCTGTCACATCTGTTAAATGCTAACTAACTAACTCTTCCCTGTCTCAGAGGACAGCGTGTGCACTTCCTGATCCAAACAGCAGTGCATTCTGGGAGAGATAGACTCTTACCTGCTCACCCTGGCCGGCCTCTGGAATGATTCCTTCAAGTGGATCAATTTTACTCTGCGGCAGGAGTATTGATCAGCACCTACAGGATTTTTTTCCGCCCTATGTTAATTTTTGAAGAAAGTTCACACTAAGCCTACTCATTTTAAAGAGTTTTAAGGATAACTGTTACTGATGAAAGCCTCTCAGGGCCAAAACGTCAACTTCTAACACCACTCGAGCACTTTTTCCCTTTTCAAACTTCTAAAAAATTTAGATTTTTTTATCCACGATTTGTTCTTTCTTTTCTCCCAATTGGGAATCGTCACTCATATTTGCAGACCTGTCTAAACACGTGTCTATCTCCAAAGAAGCGCGTAAGGGTGACTCCAAAACGTGGGTGGGTGAATTCTGTCTGGAAGGAGGTCATGTTGGCTCTCCCTCCCTCGAATCGGTGCAGCCGGGTTTTGAACCGCGACTGCAGTGGGCAGGATCTTCAGTCCCCAAAGGAAATGATGGTCAATCACAGTCATGCTCACCTCACAGATTAAACCACAAAATACTTGTGACATGTCTTCATTGATAAAAGGGTTGAGTGGCACACCTGGGATTGGCTAGATTCGGGAGAGAGTTTTTGCGGTGGGGCATCTTTTTCCCTTTTAAAAAGGAAGCCAAAGCCAGTGAACGGCAGAGTGAGATACAAGTGACTGGGGCAAACGAACGGTGACAAGTGAGCTGGGCAGATCATAAGATTGAACAAGCAACGTGGACCAGTGTGACCGAGACGAGCGCATGAGCTGAACGTGTAAGCTGAGGACAGAACAACAGTGGTTCGTGCAGCCTAGTGCACCTGGCTGATGAGTGTGGTGCTTTCCCCCTCACGAGCTAAGTGCCTTGTTTTAACATGCTCCTGCTGCCTGCTCCTGCCTATAGTTTGCCCCTGTTATTTTAAACTTTGATCGTTTTTTTTTTTTACTAGTGTTTTACTGGTGCTCAAGGGGAGGCCATTTTAACTCTCCTGTGGCCCACTAGTATAGCGAGGACTGTTGTTTGCGCTGACGGTCGCACCGCCCTTGACAACCGCGCCTTATGGTTGTGACTGCATTGAGAGAAGACATATTACGAGTGACTTTTGTATAAACAAGTGTGCAAATAAAATTGGTTTAATTTGTCCCTGTCTTCTGTGTCTGCATGTTCAGAGGCCCTCCATTCTAGTACAACCAGGTATACGAACCAGTAGCCTACCACTACGTTTTACAGGGCTTTGGGGTCCTAGCGCCCTGTCATCACTAGGTGGCGTAGTCGAGAAGATCCACATTTGTCACCATGTGACACTTGCCTCCATTAAAGCAATGGCGGGTGGGAACTTGAGTGCTTGAGCACCCCCACCCGTTGCTGTTGGGAACAAGACCCCACCCCCTCCCCCAGTCCATTAATGAAGATGAACGGGGCCGATTGTGAGCGGAGACAGCCGAGACAAAGCGACGTACGGCAGAAGCTGTCTCGCCATTCTTCCCTTCCGTCGCTGTCCCTCATTCCCCTGGCCCGGCACACGCAGTCTCGCTTGCTCACCGACGATCCGAGAGAATGCCCCCGCTGAATGGCTCCGCCCCCCATTCCACCACCTACACTCAATCTTAGGCCCTCCACCCCCCCATCTGCTACCACCTTCAACTGCCAGCTGCACAGTTGAGAGTCAGAGGGAGAGTACACCCTGGCCACACAGCGTAAACAGTCACATGACTCTTCTCCCTCACCACTTGGAGTCATCCACTCATACCAACCAGACGGACATAGGCCTTTTTAGCAAGGCCTTTTCTTAACTTGGTGTTTCTTTTTATGCATCTGTGTTTGTTCTTTTGTTTTATGTCTCTGTAGCACTTTGAGATAAAAAAAAAAAAATTGTTCCTGTTTTTCTCCCAATTTAGTAGCCAATTACACTATTTATTTTGATATAATAATATTTTGACGTCTGCCGCTTGTCTGTACGAGGCAAGCGAATTCTCCGAGGGCAGCGAACTCTGCTTCCTTCGAGACTGAATTCGTTCACCCATGTTCTGGAGACTTAAGTACTTCATGATGAACCCGAGCCAGCTCACCCTCCCCCCCTCTCCCCCTGGGGTGGACAGCGAAATGCCACTGATGACCAGGGACTGTCTGGTAGAGATGGGTTTGTAACCGCGTCCCTGACAGGCAGCGCACACAATATCGGACCAGACAAAATATGATGCGTTAGACTGCTACGCTATCCGCCGCCCAAGAGATTTACTTCTAATGAAAAGTGTGTGATAAATAAAATCTATTATTATTATGGAGCGAAAACCTGCACCGATATCAAACTTTGGGGCCGCCCATACAAGACAAATCTCTCTGGTGTGGCTTTTGATAGCAACATTAATCGATCGCATTACATATGAAAGGCACGAAAACGCTGTGCATATGTAAATATATGTAGACTTACGATTGGGGGAAGAGTACGTTATGTTAATTCAATTATATATTTTCATTATATCAGCTTTTCGCGAATGTGATTCCTCCGGTCAGATGATATCCCATCATCATGATTATGACATCATCAAGATTATGACATCATCGTGATTATTACATGAAGATTATGATGACATCATGGTGGATGTGATTTCTGGAAGCAGCATGCAGGGAGGGTGATGTCATCCTTCCGGAGTCCTCTCTGTCTGCACTGACAACGGTACTGAGGTCAGCAGGAAGGCATCCTGTCACACAAGCCCTGCCTTAACAGTGAAGACGAATGATGCCGCATTGACCTGACAGTTCCCCTCTTCCCCTGCGTTCATACCCTCAATGCATTTCTCTACATCAGTGCTCAGTTCAACAAATGCATCCCCATTTTTTCCCCCGATTAGCACTTCGGTGAGTTTTGAACCATAATGGATGCTCGACCTGGTGAGGTAATAAGGCTTAAAGATCGCCCCTGACAAAAATGTACTTATTTGGCTTTTAAGTTGATGTTCAGAGTTTGTTTGTGGTTATAGAATACCAAAATCGGTCCCAAAATTAACATTGGAATTTTAATGTGAAACATTTGTGGCAATGGCATCAGCCTTAATGAAGATTTCATTATTCGTCCATTCCTCTGAATGTTTTGTTCACTCGTATTCATTCCCCTGAATAATGTTCCTTGATGTTACGCTCCAGTTGACATATTCAATATTGGCCCTGTATACTCCATGTTGTCCTTGGCTCTTATGGAACTATTTTCATCTGTGTCTGCTGTAGTTTGTCATTTGCTGTTGTCACATGCATGATATTTAATACTAGCACTGTCAGGGCCTTGGGTGGCGTAGTGGTTAAAGCATTCACCCGGAATGCAAGTTGCCCACTGCAGCCGTTATTGGAAACCCGGGTGCACCAGTCCGGGTCCACCCCGATCAGGCGCGGCGTTTGGCCGAGACACTTATCGCGGAGTAGGGGTTCCCCCCCGGTGTCCTCGTCAAATTCCCAACACGGCTCTTTAAATCTAATTATCCACCTAATCATCCCGCCTCTTTAACTGGCTCATTGATTCCCTCCCCCTCCACCTCGAGCTGATATGTGGTGAACAGTTCTGGTGCAAAATGGCCGCCGTGCACATTGGTGGCGGTTGAGGTGAGTTTCTCCCCCCTTTCACCGCAAAGCACTTTCGGTTCTTGAAAGGCGGTATGTAAATACAGTCAATTATTATATGGCCGCCGTAGTTAAACAAAGCTACCAGTGAAGACTAAAACTGTGTCTGGTAGACTTCCAGCTTTGCTAAGGAGGGCTGTGGTGCCATTGGGACTAATGTAACATCACTCGCTAATCATCATCACCATCAATAACCAGCTCGTTTCTGTCCAGCTCCTCTTCCTTGTCCTTCTCCAGCTCATGAGCGGTTTCCAGTTTAAGTGTTTGCTGTCTGGCCTGGGCCAGCAACTCTCTCCCTGATAAGCAGGCCTCGCCTTCTTTAAAGCAGCCGATTAGATCAGAGCTTCTAGATATAATAATATATATAATTAATAATAATAACAATATTAATTATTCCTAATACAATAATATATAGACATACAGTATACATTCTTTAAGATGGTTCCTCGCTACCATTTTGACCCTGGTGTTTAAAAGAGACCCGGTTCGAAACCCGATTGTACCAGACCGGCCCTGGTGGGGAGCCCTGATCGGGGGCGGCATCTGGCTGTCCACCTCAGGGGAAGGGGGGAGGGTGAGCCGGCACAAACTCACTGAGAAGCGCGTAAGGGTGATTTGAGAACGTGGGTGGGCAAATTCCGTCTTGAAGGAAGCAGAGTTTGCTGCCCTCAGAAAATGTGCTTACCTCGTGGAGACGAGCGGTGAATTCATGTGGGGAGGGCAAGTCAAAATAAAGGGTATAATTGGCCACTAAATTGGGAGAAAAACTGGGGAAAAAATCTGAAACAAATAAAATAAAAAAATGAGACCTGGCTGTCATAAGATACCGGTAAATATTGGAGACTCGTCGTTTAACGAAAATTCCGCGGTAGCGTGTCGATCAATCAGAAACACTCCCATTCCATTCTCCCCATTTTATGAACATTAAAGCGTGCTGAAAAAATACTTCCTGTTAAACTGAGCCCCAACTTCCTGTCAAATTGAGGAATGCTGGGGGAGAAAAAAACAAGCGTTCCTCAATTAAACAGTTTGAATGCGTTTTCGAGTCAAAAACGTTCAACCTGTTTAATTGAGGAACACTTGTTTTTTGAGGAACGCTCAGGCTGTGGGAACTAGCGCCTCGCCGTATTTCACACGCACGGGCCTTGCGACTTTACGTCGCGAATAACACGACCTAATCTCTCTGGAGGAAAACAGGCCAGGAGATTATCAAGCCTGAAAGACTCCATGAAACTTTCATGAAGGCAATTCCCCCCCACCTCATTCCTCGTATTGCATTTCTGGAAAAGTCGATAAGTTTTCGAAAACGAACCCCCCCTTGGGAAGTGTTAAGTAGGATGCACTGAGCAAACACAAAGCCAAAACCTCTTGCCGGCCTGATTTATTCATGCTTGGTGCGTCCGACTAATAATTTTTCCACCGGCTTTATTTTGTCACAGAACCAAATGCCGCAGAGTCAACGCTTTTTTAAAAGTGTGTGCTCTGCAATCCGCGGCCCTCATATTGGGCCAACACAACAGCAGCGTTGTTCATAACACAAGAGGCGCTACGCAGTGACAGGGTCAACGCTACGACGCAGCCCTGCTTGAACAGTGCCTTTTTGTGACAAGTAATAAAATACATATAATAATATATCCCATCTAGCGGACGCTTTTATCCAAAGCGACTTACAGTAATGAATGCATACATTTTTCAGTATATGTGGCCCCAGTGGGAAATGAACC
Source organism: Aldrovandia affinis (assembly GCA_029706075.1). Taxonomy (NCBI): domain Eukaryota; kingdom Metazoa; phylum Chordata; class Actinopteri; order Notacanthiformes; family Halosauridae; genus Aldrovandia; species Aldrovandia affinis. The sequence continues at coordinate 619,781 of JAINUG010000052.1, read as the reverse complement.
CACAACCTAAACATTGTCAGCTCTATCTACTGAGCCACACAGAACCACAAGTATGAAGAGGAAAAAGCCAGAGGGTGAAAACATTAGCGCAGGCCTGTACAGTGATCCCTCCGTGATAAAAACGATACGCTGGGAAAACGTTTAGTGAGATCATGCACGGGTGGAACAGGCTCCCGACCTGTTAATTGCTCTCCAAGCTGTGCTGACTCATCGACCCCCCCAGAGCCGGTGCGGGTGATGTCAGAGACCCGCTCTCCTCCTCGCTGTGCGGCTGGATAGCACACGTACGCCCCGCAATGCTCTGTAGACTCCCCCCCCCGCCCCTTCACACTGGCGGGAGAGAGATGGTGTTTACAGAGCTCTGCCATTCCGCTGTTCCCTCAGATCTCGTCCCCCCCTAGGGAGGACAGCTGGATTATGGCACTGGCTGGTACCTGCTCCCCCCGCCGCTCCTGTTCTACCGCCACTGACCTGCCCCTCAACCGGCACCTCCGACAGGCCCCCTTTGGATCCCGCAAACGACAAAATAGCTAACCCCAAATGGGAGCAGTTTTTTTCGAGAAGCATATTCTATGAAAGATAACGGATACCTCTGTGTTTATGGGCCTCGAGCTGTGGGCTTAGTTGTAGAACTCGCGGCGCTAATGAAGGCTATGTGTTGATGTTGGACCCACAATTCCTAGCGCCGATCCACATTTTGCGCCGTGGTGTTGAACCTCTGACCCCACCCCCGATGACTGCTCAATATCACGGCTCAGCAGATTGAAAGCCTCCAGCCCTCATGCCTGCAGCTAGCCCAGCACAGCCTTGTACACAAGTAACACGATCCCCCCCTCCCCGGAGACAGGCCTCACTGGTGAGCCGTGTAAGCTGGGGTAAAAGGAGTGATCAGTGAACAGGAATTACACTGAGACTTGACCTAAGCAATGATCCTTCAATTAAAACAGAAGTATGGCAATATCTCTGGGTAATGCATGCCCACTGGTGTTGAGACAGAATACAGCACACCCCCACACATTCTAGAGTTGGTATATTCCAGGGCAGTCAGCGAGGGTGTCATATTTACATAGTTACATGTAATGCTTTACTGTAACTACATACACAAATACACAAACATTACAACTTCACGTGTGGTTAAAAAAAACCCTGAAAAATTACGACCAATATTAACACTATCCAGTAACTGTTATCCATGTTATACTGTGGTTCTGTGTGGCTCAGTAGGTAGAGCATGGCGCTGACAACAGTTTGGTTGTGGGTTCGATTCCCATTGGGACCACATAGAGTAAAAAATGTATGCATTCACTACTGTAAGTCACTTTGGATAAAAGCATCTGCTAAATGGCATTTGTTATATGTTATGTTATCCAACAGGGACTACTCTGGGCTGAATGTTCCAGACTGCTGCTCCCAGATCTCCAATTGTAACAAATGGCTTTAATCCAGTTCCAGCTCAAATCTGTTCCACGAAAGAAACAGCAGCTGGATTTGACATGAAGATGCTCATGTCATATGAGCATATGAAACAATGTATATGTATTATATACTGTATATATGCACACAGAAACCTCCAATATTATTCACACCCTTAATGAAGATGAGTAAAGGAGGCTGTATAAAATAAACAATACAGGTTTAAAGAAATTAAATTATACTATCGCAATTCAGAGAAAAATATTTAGTTTAGCACTATAATAACACAATATTTTTTTCCCCCAAAAAGGACATGTTACAATTATTCACACCCGTGATTTACTTTAATAAAAGTCCCAGGACCAGTAGATGCAAAACAACCCCATAACATCAAAGATCCACCACCATATTTCACAGTGGGTATGACATTCAACATAAGTGTCCTTCCAAATCCACCACTGGTGTGCATGGCATGGTCTCATCGGACTATAACACCCAGTTCCAATCAGAGTTCCAGTGCCGTTTAGCAGACTCCAGACTCCTTATTTTTATTGATTGTCCTCAGTAGAGGCTTTTTTCTGGCAACCCTTCCAAAAAGCCTATTAGCCTGGAAGTGGTGTGTGCTTTTTCTTTGCCTTCCAAACCATCTCACTGTGCTTTTTTTGTTTGCTTTTTTGTTTCTGTTTTTTCCCCCTTTCTTCTCCCAATTTGGTTGCGCCAATTGTACCCTCTATTAATTCAATTCCCCCCCCTACAAACCTGCCGTGTGCAATTACGGGACCACTACCCAGGGACCGGCAGTGATGTGGGTGGGCGAACCGCTTCCTTCGAGACGAACTCCACCAAGCCGTCGACCGTGATTCCGATTACCCACTGGGAAGCCTTCTGTACACGTGGTGAGCCCGTGCCCGCTTCCCTTGCCCCTCCCTGAGCTGGGCTGGTGCAGCCGGGGAATTAAACCCCCGGCCACAGTGGGCAACTTGCACTCTGAGTGCCTTTACCGTTATGCCACCTGGGATTTTAAATTTCTCAAATATTTATCTAATAGTGGAAAGTGGTATCTTTTCGAATGTTTTTTTAATGTATTATTTGTTTGTAACCATCTCCTTGACTTGTGAAGGTCAGCAGCCCTTTGACTTCTGAGAGAGTTCTTTGCATTTCCGCATGGTGACGGATGACAAATGGATTTTACATGTGTGTTACCTCATTTTTATACCCCAGTGAAACAGGAAGCCATTGGAGGCCACAATACAGTTCCCTAAGATTGAGATTAATTTAAAAAGTAGCAGGTTAGTCAGGTTAATGCATTTTATTTTATTATTACATTATAAATTATGAATTATTATGACAACTTTTTTTTTTGCATACAATATAGCTCATTACCTGTATTATTTTATACAACCTTCTTTGCTCATCTTTATCAAGGGTGTGAATAATTTTGGAGGGTACTGTATGTAATACTGTATATATAAGAATTATATAACAATATAATGTATATTATATATATGTATAATAATATATATTCTTACATACTGTAACTATATCATATATACATTACATATGTATATTACATTAAACATATTATTTATTAAACATATAATATTTTTAATAAATTATATTATATGGTTCTGTGTGACTCAGTAGGTAGAGCATGGCGTTGGCAACACTTAGGTTGTGGGTTCAATTCCCATTGGGGCAACATATACTGAAAAATGTATGCATTCACTACCGTAAGTCGCTTTGGATAAAAGCGTCTGCTAAATGGCATATATTATATATTATATTATAGTAAAGTTAATTCAATTCACAACAATTATATCTGTACCATTATAAAGCCACTTAAGTCATATGTCAATGTCTACTGGAATAGTACTGACACGCTTGCTATGACAGATTATGGCTATAAAGTAAATTTATTACATTCAAGCATGTGTTTTTGGTTTTTGTTTTTGATGAACAGAAGTTGCTGTTGGAAAGGGATAATAACAAATAATAACAAATAACTACAAAGCAAGATTAAATATGAACAGCATGATTTATTTCCCCAGGATTTTTGTCACAGGGAACAGGGAAGTGTTGGCAGAGAATGAGTCATATCAAGTATTTAGCGAGGCTGTTGCACACAAGGCAACCATGAAGAGAATTCTTTAGCTGACAAAACATCTGCCCTGAACACAGGCAACTGAAGGCAAAAAAGGGGGGGGGGTGTCAACATTTTCAATACTGTGCTACGGATAAGTGTACAGCTGTCACGCAAGTGCAATTTCTCCAGAGCCAATGAAAAGAGCACACAAAAAAAGCTGCCGTGCGTTTGATTGAGTCAGCCGCCCAGTTGCTTTTGCATCAGTACGAGCTGCCATATTTGGAGGCCGGTCCGCTGGCACTAAAGGGTGCTGACTGACAGAGTTAGTGAGGCACGGAAGCGCCGTATGTTCCCCTCTCGTTCAATTAGTCTCGGATTTAAATATAAATTGTTGGGCCACAGAGTTGCGTCTTTAGTCCTTGGTCGTGCCGCGCTGCGCTGTGGTGATACTAAACTGACACCCGGTTGGTCGAAATTAAACCCAGGTTCTTGACCCGGCTGCTTAATCGTGCTTTGCGGAAACCCAACAGTGGTTTCAATCTAAGATCCAGAACCAAATGCAAATGTGTTCTCGAGAGATCGAGCCCACTGAAAGTCAATCGTCCGGTCATTTTGTACACACTAGAGCTCACACCAGCTTGGTGGTTCAACACATCCTCAGTGCACCGAAAGATATCTCCCCCCCCTTGAGTGATCGGTGAGCCAGGGAGCCCCTATGGTGCACTGACTGGAAAAACAGATGTTCCAGCATGCTCCACGGAACGTCACAGGCTCATTTGCCAGCCCGGCCTGTCAAAGTCCACACGAGAGAGCATAAACAGAATTTATGATACGTGCAATTATTTTTCCACCAACCATCAGGGGGTGAAAGCTTATTAGCTTTGGGGAGGAGGTTGTGGTGACAGGCTATTCCAAAGGTGGCTGTTCAGCTCGGCGAGGCAGAATTTGGAGCAGAAACATGGACGTCCGGTCACCACTGTTTCTCTCCAACCCTTTTGGTCAGTCACTTCAGTTAAGTATTTGCCTTTCCTTTCAATTAAATGAACTGTAATCATCGAGATATTTATCTTTCTATCTATTTCTACGTATTTCAAAGTTGAAGGAATAAACAAAGGAATTGCGTATGAAGCACTTTGAGCGCCATGTATGAAAAGTGATTCATATAAGTTATTAATAATAATAATAATAATAATCTGCTGTATCTGTCAGTAAAGTAGCCTAACTTTAATAAAAAAAGAAACCACTAAGGAAAGGAAGTGGTGAAATCATATTCTCTGTCCTCTAGAATTACAGCTGCAACAAACTGCCTCAGAGGTTTTAAAAGAACCACTGTTGCGTAGAAGTGTTTATGATATTAAAATAGATAAGGGGATCCTTTATACCCCTAAAAATCGACCTACCACTTCACGGAGAGGGACAACATGGTCCTATTTCTTAACTGACAAGGGAATATCGCAGGCCTGCCTGACACGGAATACAAAGCCTGCTATCTGAGCTCACTGGGGTGCCTCTCAGAAGCCTTGTCTCATTCTATGAGCAGCAGGCTAGGAGGAAGGCCCACAACATCCTGAGGGACAGTACCCATGCCCTCTATCCCCAGTTTCAAATGCTCCCTCTCAGGCGCCGTCCGCGCCACCCCAGGTGCTCTACCAACCGACGCAGAGCATCTTTGATACCTAAAGCCATCTGCCTGGTAAACAAGGCACTAAAATACAATCCTATGCTCTACCTGGAGCTTGGCAACCATGCATATGGACTAACTGTAAACATTTTTACACTAATTTCTTTTTCTTTTTTGCACTTACGCATCCAGCCCCAACGTAGCTTTATTGTATCTGTCTGTGTCTGCTTCTTGTCTGTTTTTAACATGCCCAAATTCAAATTGCCCCCTGGGATTAATAAAGTGTGTTGTGTTGTATTGTATTGTATTGCTTATTCGCAGATGGAATTGAGTCACCACAATGCGATGTGTGTAATGTTAAAATGACGTCTTGGGAAGGAACATGTTTCACACTGAAATTCATTAAAAACCACCAGTTCTCTTTGATGTTTATCTGTTTGCAATGTATTATTAGCTCTCCGCCCGGCTCTTTTCTTAGGGGGAATCAATAGGACCAGCGTTGCAGTCTGCATTTAAAATCAATCAGAATAGGTAGAAGAGCCGCATGTTTACTGGATACTGGGCGTCTGTGACTGCAGGTAATTGTGCTCTCTCCATTTCTTTACCCGTGTCACCGCTCGCGCTGTCCTCTCTCAAGTTAATTATAAGAGAGACATTCACTTCAGCACGCCGCTCTGCCTCTCTCATAAAGGGGATACAGGCTGTCGAAGGATCTGACTAGACTTGATGTGTGATTTGAAAAGGACGCCGTCACAAAAGGGGCAAGAAAGGAATTAAAACGATAAAGAGCAACAACAAAAGCAAGCCGCAAAAACTGTACATGAGTGTATATTTTGAAGGCGGAATGCCCTCCCCTCTTCAATTGCCATTATTGACAGTGTTAATCAAGTAAAGCCCTCTTTCTGACGTCAAACTGGCCGAGCGTCAGAGGAGCCGCTGAATGAAAAAGTGACTTAAGTTAAATTCTGCGAGTGTTCGACAGAAGAAATGCATTCTTAAAAATAGGCTGTTTACAGAATTTGGGACTTTGCAAAGGCCCTGGTCCCTCCACCTCACAATGTAGCTACTCATTAGCTTCGAGCAGACGAGCTCACAAATACCATTGTTTATTCCTTCACAAGGAATCATCAAATTATTATATCGATTTTCCCACAATGTCCCGTGTCATGGAAAAAAAGAAACAAACACTGACGCATGGCAGGCAAGTGAGAATGTGCCAGCACAACGATGACCTTGTGCTCGGTCTGTAAGGGATGCAAATACAAAAAAAGCAGATCTGCTGTTGTCAGGGGTTCTCTCTCTCCGAGGACAGAATCCGCCAGAGACGTTCACTCTGAAATGAAAAACAAAACCTTGCTCATCAGCGGCGCCACCTTGCATAAAGAGTTCACTCCGACTCTGGCGGAACAAAGCGCTCATTAATGCTGTCGAAGCCCACCCCGAAGAACTGGAGAAGGAACGCTTTAATATGTGCAGCATTTCGATTCTATAAAAAAAAAGAGAGACGGAGAAATATTTCATTACGGTTCAAAAGAATTCGCCACGTGTTGTATTAAAGCGAAGCTCGTTGGCACTGAGCCTCAGGGTCGATAGCGGCAGAAGAACCCTCGCTAACCGTAGCATTCGCCTTGCTAATTTATCCATTATTACAGTTCTGCTCTGAGTCAGTCATTAGTTATGATTTGATGACATGAGCCTGCGGGAAGCCTCAATTTACATCCTCGCATGTGCATCCGTCTCAGAACATCCAGGTGACGGCATGCCCAGGTGCGCTGTGGCGTTTGGGACTTAAGAGGTTTGGGGAATGTCCCATTGTTTCCGATCCTCAATAGGCCCGAGCTGTGTCGGCTCCCGTCCAGACTCCAGTGCTTTCCCACGGCCACGGTAGCTGGATTTCCCCGACGGTAAGGAAAATCTCAACGCCGGGGAAACTCTTCAAAGGTGAAAGAGAGACGTCTCATATTTCCCCCCTGACTCAGCCATTGGTTCGATGACAGTGTGCATAGGATAGCTCCAGGCCCAGGGCGCAGCTGACAGCTGGTCTAGACATGAGGTCATCCACCACAAACCCCTGAGAGGGAACGGAATCTGCTTCTTTAAGGCGGGATGCTAAATGACGTCGATATCGGACTCGGGTCCCAGTCACGGAAGTGATGGCCGCGGGATGGAAACAGTGGCATGGGAAACTCTCTCACTGAAGCACGAATTGAGAGTCAAGCCTGGTTCCAACTGTGGGAACGTGAACAGATGCAACGCGAGGTGATTACAGTCCACGGGTTTCTGAAAAGTATTCAAGCCTCGTGATGTGTGCTTGCAGCAGCTCCAAAATTCTGCACACTGCATCCATGCTCTCTCTCTCTCTCTCTCTCTCTCTCTCTCTCACACACACACAGAGACATACACATACACACGCACCCACGCGCGCACAGACGCACGCACACGCACACACACACGTTGCACGTGAAGCACCTGAATTGATACGATCAATACAATGCACGGGGCTGGTTTTAAAGTGACTCTCTCCCTCTCTCTACAAACACTGGTGCTGCTGCTGCTGCTGCTGTTCTCTTAGGCTTACGCGGTTCCAATAATCTGGGCTCCCGGGGCCGACCGAATCATGCAAATCATATTCACGCCCCGGCGGGAGCCACAAATCATATGCGGCGTGCTGGCAAGGATGAACGAGTTTGCGACGGACCCCTCGGCCCCCCTCCCCGTCCTCGCACCCTGTCACTGGTGCTCCCTCAGTCGATGCTGCTCTTGAACGGGAGAGGAGGGGGTAAAACAAAGTCATCAACCCTTACCCTCGTACGCCACATCCTCTCCCTCTCACTGTCCTGCAGCGTTTCCACGGCGCCCGCTTTACGTCTAGTCTGCATTATTTCCCTCCTTGCCCGCCCCCCCCTCCTCGCCTCCTATCTCTCTCTCTCTCTTCTCCAATATATCAGAAAGATTAAGTGGCCTTAGAGTGACCATCTCTTGCTTTAATAGCCTCCATAAATCAAAGCGGGTTTAGCACAGAACAACAGCGAGAGAGAGAGAGGGCAATTCATCACATGGACGCTACAGGAGTATCCTGATATATCAAGATGTAAATTCAGGGCCTATTACTGCTCCAACTTTTTCTTGTCCTCTGTGATTTTTTAAAAGCAGCCTTGGAGTGTAATGAGGCATGGAGGTGGAGAAAAATGTGAACAAAATGACAGCGAGCTAATCCACTACTAATCCAATTTCGCTGCTTTCTCACCAGCAGCCATGGTCTGCGTGTGCGTGCACTGTCATGCACGTGTTGTCAAACGTTTGCAATTTGGTTGCATTGCTAAAGTCGATAAACGTTTCAAATCGAAATGTGTTTTCTTTCGGAATGGAATATACTACTTTATTGGAAACATGACAAAATAACCTATGACGAGGACAGAACGTTTTCAGAGTGACCCAAAAGTCCCTAAAACTAAGGGCTTCTCGGAATTGCGGTTCCAATTTCATGCGAATGTGGGGGGACTCTTAACAAGCCTAAATGGCAAAAATCATGCTGGTCCTGATGTCAGTCCCGCTTCAGATTTCAGTATCTTATGTTTCAGAGAAACCCTGCAGGGATTTTGCAGGGAAAAGACAATGGGCATTTGAAAATTAACCAAAGGAAAAATGTTAAATTGGGCATACGCAATCTAGGCTATTTGGCCTAGGATGAGCATCTAGCCTTTACATATACTCTCTATGATATCACTGAATGCTACTGTGGCATTCCAGAGGGAAATGATTGGTCATTCCCAAGGGTCATAGCCTAGGTGATATTCATATTTCACCACTGATTCATGGGGTGTTTGGATCAGTCCTTCCAGAGGGAATACTAAACATTTTTGATTATGGACGTGAAGAGTACTTGTTTATAGAGTCCGACGAGTTCATTTCGCTGACAAATCACCAATCAGGCAGAGCAAGCGCCAGAGAGAGAAACTACAGACTCCAAACTTTTCAACAGCTGGTCTGTTGGAAGGGCAGAGCGGCATTGGTATGAAGTGGGTGTCGGGGGTGTCATTGGAGCACGGCGAGGATAACCTGACAGTGTTTTGCATTTGTGCAGCCTGTGAATGACCTTGAATGGTATTAACTGTAACCTTGAGTTTCAAGGCATAGAAAAACAAAAAGGCAATTATGCAGATAGACTTGCCAGAAGGTGTGGGTTTCATTTTCTCATACCTTACAAACAACTGGGCGATGCTTTTTAAACAGGACAAACTCTTACTGAGACAAGAATGGCACAGAGATAATCTTTATGGATTTTTTTATTGCCGTATTTCAGATTCCCCCACACACACTCTACTGGAAAATACATCATCATCTACAGACAGCATTAATGAGCAGAAACTGAAAGCGCAGCTAAACTGGATAGCAACCGGGCCAAGCGCCCGCTCCCAAAAATAATCATCAAGGAAAAACGATTGAAATCGTCTAGGCGCCAATCAATAAGGCTGCTGCAGAGTGAAATTGACCCTCTCAAAAGAATCAGTCCGGAGGCCGGCCAGGGTGAGCAAGGAAGAGAGTGCATCAAAATTTAGAATGCCCTTCCAGTGGTCTGTTAAGCCACATGAGCCTCAAGGACTATTTGTGTTGTTTTTCTCTGTATCCCACAATTTTCCAGGAGTTCATCTCGACCGCCTTTTAAGGGGTCAGGGAATAATTTTCCAGTTTCCTACATTGGCTCCAATGGTTTTCTGGTTTTTTGATTCCCTCTGGAAAATGCCAATTGTGAAGCGCTGTGTGACAACCTGTTTGTAAATGGCGCTATACAAAAATAAAGATTGATTGATTGATTGATCAAAAGGGATGGACAGAAGCGGCTTTCCGATCACTGGTGAACGACCTCTGCTCTCCCAGAATGCACCGGTGTTCAGATCAGCAAGTGTGTGCACTGTCCACTGAGACAGGGATTAGTGTTAGGGTGTAACAGATGTGACAGACTTTGGGTGGAGATGCTACAGTCTTGGGTGTAGCTTTAGTGTCGCAGGATTTTACAGGCCGGAGTGTGAGGTGAGTTACATCACTGCAGGACAGCAGATGTGCAGGGTGGGACCAGATGTGGACCAGATGCACAACTCGTGAAGAACAACAGCAGTATCTGTGACCAGCCTGGTATCATAGCCATAAACATCCAGATTTTTTTTCAGGTTGTGTATAAACATCTGTATGCATACATTCGCAACTGCGGCAATCTTTTAGAAAAAAAGAAGCAATTTCAAACACAGGATCTCTGGGCTTTCACACAATGCCTATATTTTTATTTTACTATTTTATATTCTCACACACACACACACACACACACACACACATATAAGTAAATGTGAAATAATGAAGTAATTGTATGTAATTACATAAGACAGCATTGCCTGGATATTGATGCATCAATGCAAAGTGAAAAAAAGCCATATTCTGATATTTGAGCAATGATACCGGGTCGCTGTGTCTCAGTACTACACCTTTATTATAGCATTATATTATACCCTTACACCCTATACACTAGAGCTACTTAACCCTGGTCCTGAAGAGCTGTATTGTCTGTAGGCTTTTCCAGTCCGGCACTTAACCACCTAATTCAACCAATCATTGACTTGAACCAACCCTATCTTGTATAGAATGTTTGAGCTTTAAAGAGAGCAGAAAAAAACAGCAGGATGGCAGCCTCCTGGGTGGTGTAGCGGTAAGAATGTTTGACGTTGCCCACTGCGACCGGGGTTCGATACCACCAGGTTGGACCAGCGATGCTCTGGCTGGGAGTGCCACTAGGGGGCAGCAATTGGCTGTCCACCCCAGGGAGGGGGGAGGGAAGCAGATACTCATCACACCCTACACCCCAGCCAGACCCCTCCACTCAGCCTCCTCTGGCAAACTGACTGTCCCATCCCTCCGGGCGCCCAGCAGCCGCTCCTCGCGGTCTCGCAAGAGACTCTGTCCTGACCCCTCGGTGGTGGAACGACCTTCCGCAATCGGTCAGGACCGCGGAATCACTTGCGATTCTCAAGAGACTCAAAACCCACTTTTTCTGACTCCACTACCACTGAATTCTGTACATCTACCCAATTGTCATCACCACTGCCTACTTGTTCAACACTTCTTGTATATGTATGCCTGCCTTCTCATCTAATACAAAACATTTTAAAAATTAAATAACTAACCTTTTCCTTCACAGTGTTACAGGTATGGTATGCAGCTGCCTACAATGATGTCTATCACTGTATTACTGCACTGATCTCATGCGCAAACTATAATTGTTCCTACCATGTATTAATGCACATCTTGTAAGTCGCTCTGGATAAGAGTGTCTGCTAAATGCTTAAAATGTAAATGTAAATGTAAATATGAGCTCGCTGCATATATGGTCCTGCGTGTTACGGTGACCGTGGCGGGTGGCGGCTCGGGGGAGGCGGTGCAGCGACCGCTACTGGTCTCAGGACTACAGCAGCAACCTCTCATACGAGGGTGGGAATAATTGACATGAAAAAAGAGAGGGTATAATTGTCAACTAAAAATAGGGAGACAAATGGGGAATAAAAAGCATATACAAAAAATGGAAAATAAAAAAATAAAAAACAGCAGGATGGCAGCCTTCCAGGACCAGAGTTGAGTATCCATCAACTACGTGATATTGAAACAACACTGAGGGGAAAAAAGAAGCAACATCGACCCATACTTTACACTACACACAGCACAGGCATAAATGTGGCTTTGTTATTTAGCGGCTGTACAGAGACCTGTTGCACATCACATTATATATTTAAACAACTGCTATTTATAATCCAAGCGCATTGGATTATAAAACAAAAACATAAATCACTAAATTAGATTATCCTAAATAACTTCCAGTGCGGGTAAAAGTGTCTTACTTCTCTAAGTCTACACGGAGTCAGGATGGACATCTTTGGATGGATCAGTTTCATAAAAGCGATATGGAATGAGCAGCTGTTTTATACATCATGCCGGTGCAAAACTGTGCGATGCTTGAACAAAACGGACCACACTTAAAGACAAAGCGCTGCACGTCTGCGCAGCCTCAGTCAAACTGCCAGCTTCTCCAGCCGTTGGCCAAAATCACTTAATAGACATAAAATAATAGAACGAGTAAAACAAGGTAAACCGACCGAGACTCTCCAATAGAGCCCTATGCAGCATGGCCGATAAACAGAAGCAAGAGAAGAACACAACTGACACACCAGCACAATTGCCCAAGAAAGAAAAAAGAAAATTGATGGGTCTACTGTTTTCTTACTGCACTACTTTTTAATTAATGGTTAGGCGAATATAAAGGTTGGCAGGAAGAGCTCTAGGCACCAAATAAATTGTGCAGAGCATAATTATACTCACACTAAAATCCTATTGAGCTTCATTCAATAAAGCGGAACTAACCTTTGGAGTATCCACTGACTGCATGAAAAGAGGGAAATTGAGGGAAATTTCAGCACACCTGTAGTTGAACAAAACAAAAAAGGACTCATAAAGGGTAGGCGGGCCAAGGCCATGGTCACTGGCTAGTTTCAAGCAAGGTCTTCGAAGGGCATATTTTTTGTCCAATCTTCAAAAAGGTGGATTTATTTTTAACCAATCACAAACGTTGACGGGAGGGGCTGAACATCCAGCCCCCGCCCCCAACACCCAGCCACGCCCCATCCTGTGACCCGCAGTCAGGTATACGTGACCCATGGCTCCCATATCCTCCTAGGATTTTGAAAGTGCGAGTATGAAATAGAATTTAGGATGCGCTAGTGCGAGTGCACATTTTCCCGAAAACCATTTTGATGTGCTAAGCAGCAGTCACACACACTCTACACGGCCTTTTGAGCTATGCCCTAGTCTCAGGTACTGGGAGCAGCGCACTCTACACAGTATCATGTTAATAAGCTTGACTTCTTACAGCTCGGCGGAAAGGGGATAGCAGCATTTGAGCGTGAAAACTATTCAGTGTTGTATAGGGGGGAGGGGAAGTCGATATGAGTTCACTGTGTATAGGAGTTACAGTCGACGGCTTGGTGAGTGTCATCTCGGAGGAGGCGCTACATCGCCTTTGTCACTGCCGGTCTCAGGGCTACGGCACCGAGCTCACAATACAAGGGGGGGATTGACATCAAAAGAGAGGGTGTAATTGGCTACTAAATTGGGAGAAAATGGGAAAAAATCCAAAACAAAATCTGAAATAAAAAATGAATGTACTGTGATCATCTCCCCAGTCTGAGCTTCAGTTTTGCAACTGAAACTGAGTCTCCAGCATAAAGAGTCACTGAGTTATAAATGCAATAGAAAGTCTATGGAAGTGGTGAAATGTGTTGTATGTGATATACTGTATATATGTAATGAATATGTAAATATGTAATAAATGACATTAAATATGTTACAAATATCTTTAGCAACAATACAAGAATGCAAATAAATGCTTTAATAACATTTTTAGTTTGTGTTCCTAGATTTTTCAATTTAGGAGCGCAGGTGCTTGAACCATGTAGCTCCCTACAGCACAGTAGGCACTATGCCAGAAGTGCATATATGGACTAATGCAGGGGCCGGCAACCTGCGGCTCCGGAGCCGCATGCGGCTCTTTCAGCCTTATGTTGCGGCTCCGCGTGGCTTGGGAAAATAAATAATAAGTATCCAATTGAATCGGGCGCAAAATTGGGCGCATTTTTTTGGCATAGCACCCCCCGTTGACAGAAAATGGTGCGGCTCCCAGTGTTTTCTTTTCCGTGGAAACCGGGTCCAAATGGCTCTTTGAGTGTTATGGGTTGCCGACCCCTGGACTAATGCATCCACAGTCAGGTGACCCATAGACGGAACAGTGAAATCTAATGCATAATGGGTAAACATATGGCCAGCATCAGTAGGAATTCTTCCGCTCTGGAAATATGCGGTGTCAGCTCAAATCAAGAGTTTGCGTTTTTTTAATTTTACCCCCTATTTACATCAAATTGTGTGTGTGTGTATGTGTGTGTGTATGTGTGAATGTATGTGTGTGTATGAGCATGTTCATGCGCACCACTGCAACCTTGGTGATTCCAGAGACGGCAGGCAAACACACGCTCTCCTCCGAAACGTGTCACGCCACTGCTTATCTTCACCCCGCAGTCCACCGGTTAAGCTCACACAGCCATTGGCTTGGCCCTGGGACAGTTTATGCGTGACTTGCGTGGGCAGACTGCGCCCAATTTGGGGACGAGGCACAGACGTCCTGGAGATCCCTCGACACCACGGGCAATTATGCGCCTGTGGGACAGCTGACCGCTAGCATGACCCAGTAGCCACCCAGCAACCCCCCCCCCTGCAGGGGATATTTTCACAAACACAATGGGCTACACAAAGCACGACAGCAGAGGCGACTACAGATGACACAATCATCTCCACTTCGTCTGTGGGCGGTAGAGGCCTCTGAACGTGATTGCGACTGCACATCTGTGGGCGCGTTTGTACAAGTGCGTGACACCCGTCCACGTGAAGTGGACTGGACATAGCCATGTTCTACAGGCGAATGTCTATTATAATGCACGGCAAGAAATCATAGTCACGTATGCACACAAAAGAAAAGATCAATGAAATAAAAGTAGCAAAACAGTAGCATGCTGAGGTTACAGGGGAATGTACACAGATGCACAGCAGCCAGTGTTTGGTACCTGGTCTTTCATCACATCGTGTTCACTCACCATGGAGTCCCCTTCCTGTTCCCCTACTGAAAGTCTTTATCATAATCAATATCATAGTCATAATCCTTCCTGACTGTATTCACATCCCTGCATCCTGCCTGACTATTCACAGCCCTGTGCTTCTGCCTTGTCTGCGGTGAGACAGAGGCAGATTTGTTTATGATCACTCAAGGTGTTAGCAGGGTAATCTGCACCTCGCTACTCCGATACAGTTAATACTGTGTAGCTACGCTGCACCTTTTGGCACAATCAATTTTTCACTGAGTACGCAAATAAATCACTGCCTAATGACACTGGTGATGGTCTGCTTCCGACAGCCCAAACAATTTATTTCCCCGACAATGTCATTTTGATTCCCGGCAGACCAAGTGGACGAAGAATAGAGAGAGAAGATCGAATATGGTCTTATGTTTATAATAATTATAATTGTAGCTAAACATTGCTGTGGCCACCACACAAAATGTACTGGCCCCCACACCAGCCTCCCTAAACTGGCAAGCCCTTTAAAATAATCTGATAAACCGAGGTGGAACAGTGAAACAGTATCTTTGTTATTGGATTATAATGAATACTTTTAGTTTTGGCTACCTATTCCCTTGATTTACTAGAGATGCCTTCAAATTGGAATTCAATAGGCAAATTAATAATCTGTTAACTGATCTCATGTGAATATCATATTATAATCGAACCTTTATACTAATAAGCTGCATACCCTGAAATTCAGCTATGCTGCAGCCTTTTTAGTGTGCCAACCCATGATTTTCACTGGCCCCATCTGGCCCCCCCACTTAACATTTTCTGGAAGTGCCACTGGCTGGGGGAGACACTGACTGTCTGTGTGGCCATACTGGGAGGAGTTATAACGCAGCTGGACACAGGGTAGACACTGACCATTCACTCGAGAGCATTAGCAAAGAGTTAATTTCATCTTCAGGAGCTGAGGTTACTGAATTTTAACGCTGTACGAGTGAAAGAGGAAAACTGGAACGCGTGAAAGTACTACAGCTAAAGAACTCATTTATTTATATTATATTTATAGCCTATTGTTTGCACTGTTCAGGAAAAATAATAATAACCATGCCCTTTGCCTCCATCAAACAAAAACAGAAGGGCGGTAGCGTCTTGACGTTTACTTGCGGTGGTTAAAATTCTGCATTGTAATGAAGGTCACGGACGAGAGCTCAATGGGAAATTCAAAACCAAAGAACTAAAGTGGTATATGGTGATTTCAAGCAAAGCTCACAATGTGGCAATCAAACCCTATTCATCCATTTTGTGGTCCTTATCTTACCACTCAGAATCCATTTTGTCAATGGGTGTTATCTCTTCTGAGAAAACAATCTGTAATCACATATTGCATAACTATGATTGGAGAAGAACCTTGGAAGTGGTCAAGCATTATGTTTAATAGTTTTACGAATGCTCATCCGATGGTAGCTACTAGAATACACTTATAGCAATGGATATACTGTAGGCTATATACACAATTTGCTACAATGGCATATATCGACCGCCAAAGTCGGTGGAAAAATTGATTCAATCTTGCCTTGCCTTGAGTGAAAAAAAAGCACGCGCGCGCACACAGAGAATTCCAAAAAGGCAAGTGTGCCTGTCAACATGAGGTCCCGGCAGCTGGCCACCTTTTACACACGCCATTACCTCTGTGAGCTGGGCTGGACGAGAAGCGCATTCAGCGCTCAGGCGTTAGTCACAATCAGAACCGTCTCAAGGGGTGGGCGCGGCCCGGGGCGTGTAAACCTAAACTGGGCCTAGCTGTTAACACGATCACAGACTTAGCAACTGCTTAGCAACCATTGTTTATAATAGCCAACCGTCGTTTAATAAATTATTATTATGATTGAAATTAATCTTTCCCCTCTCACCGGCGGCGATCCATGAAGGGCGGGACCTGGGGCGGTCGCACGGTCCCCCCCCCCCCCACCACAAAGATGGCCCTGGTCACAGTTTCCAGACATTCATAAACATCCAAATTCAGGGCAAGCTTTAAGAGAATGGGCCGTAGGCTAGAATAGCATAGCCCTGCTATGAATACATTCTTTATCCATTTCCAGCATTCGTTTCTAAAGCCAGATGGGCTATTTTATTTTATGTATTAGTATATTTGTAAGGGACAAGCACAGAGAACACTGACAGCCGCCGAAGCTAATTTCCAACACCTGTCCGTTGATGAACATTGATAGTTCAATCAATCAATAAAATAATACAATTACATTGTTACAGTTTAAAATCAATGCATATAATGATCGAAAACAGCAACAGCAACAACAACCATACACGACACGACAAAAAAACTAAAAAAGAACATGAGCTCAAATACAGTAATGATTAGTTGGTGTCATGATTACAATTTTGGCCAGGAAAAAAAGTTTTAGCCAGGACTTGATTGTTGTGGAAAATATTTTAAAATCTTGGATTGAACTTTTTGCGGGCTGAAATCCCAGCTATAAAAAAACCCAAGGAAAGGTAGTAACGCATATATGCACCACGTGGCAGTAGCACTATTTAATTGTATCCCCCGCCTCCGCTGGTGCTATTGATTTACCCATCCCCAAGTGAATTAATGCAGGTACAGATCGGACATCAACACACAACGAAGCCTTCAGAATGCCTTTGCATTTTCAGCGTTAAAATAAATCTACTTCAAATATATCCATGCTGCGCGGCTTCTCTTTTTTTTTTATCTCGACACGCACTGAAATCCCTTTTCTGAACCGCGGTAATTATGCATGCAATTGAAATGGACCTTGTTTGAGGACTCGGAATCACTTTGAGCTGACGCGCGTTTTAAATATTTAATGTCACAGATCACAACAGCTATCATCGGTATTAAATCCTTGTTTGATGAATCTCTCTTTTTTGAAAAAAAATAAATGTCTATATCCATTCAGTAGGCCTAACTAAAATATTGAATGCTCATTTGGTTGTCAAAATTGTTCGAGTTCAACTGTCACGTGCTGTGCATGCAGCACATAAATATCTAAATATGAATATTAATGTAAGTGAATATAGGCCTCGTATTTATTGCAGAAAGTGTCAACTCTACAATCAGATGTTTGGATGTCAACAAATACCTGTTTGAATTAATTATACAATCACAGTAAACCTCGATTTATGCTGGAGTATAATAAAATGCTATTATGAAATCAATCAGCGACGCCCGCACAAACATTCTCCAATTATCGCAGTTGTATTGCTTTAATGTAAATTGGACCATAGGTTTATCAAAGTAATACGTGAAATAAGAAACAGCTAGACTCTATAAAGTGAACCTCAAAAAAAGTGTTATCCTCACTTCAGCTAAACCTCTTCAAGAGGGAGCTGGGGTAGGATACTAAGCATGAAAGATCATTTCAGAAGAAGATGACCCCTGCGAGAATACATCCTCTCTCTCTCCAATGAAAAGGCTTATAGATTTTGCCCTTGGCACCCGACTGTCTCCAATGGCGTGTCTACCTCCTGCAAAAGTCATTAAAATTTAAACCCTTCCCTTTGCTGGGTATCACTGCACTGCTCTGCATTCATTACACTGGATGAATGAAAAAAACGGCTCTTGTCTTGATATTCGGCAGTGTATTCGGAGCCTGGGGTGTGCGTGTGTGTGTGTGTTTGCACCTGTCTGCATGTGCATGCGTGTGGGTGGGTGGGTCATGGCAGCACGTGCGTCTCATGGCGCCAGTACGGCGTCACGAATAGGGAACTGGACCGCTAACCAAAGGTTTTCAGGTTGAAATCCGTGCTGACTGGCTTCACCATACATTTAATTGCATGAATCGGTAAAGTGTCAAATCTAAGCTGTGCAAGTCGCCTTGGAAACCCTTGGTACCCGCAAAGCCAGACAATGTTTTTGGATCGACCCAGATTCTGCATGGCTTCACAGGGTTCTTCTGGGTGGCTTGTCCCGTTATCAGTATAGGCCAATCCAAATTCCGTGAAGATCAATGAACCTCCGCACCCGTGGGGCCTAAAAAACAAAAGCCAAAACAAAAAACCAAACAAATCCAAGGCGTGGAAATCGTTTGGAGCGGGAAACAACAAACCACCAAAACAAAAGTGTTTCTTTCCCATTACGTGCATCACAAAAACGGGCCGTCCCACAAATCACGTGTACGATTCGACCAATAGCAAGGCTAGCAATGGCAGTGGCCAAAGGCTCCTTCGTGTTTTGGTTCAGAAACCCATTAATAACAGAGAGAAATGTGACAGACACGGACACCACATAATGGGATAATTCGTGTATTCAGCCAAGCCTCAGCGCAGCTTGCATTTCAGAACGTCTCTAAACGTCTCAGAGCCTCAAATAAATTTTGTTTCAGATTTTTTCCCCATTTCCCTCACAATTTAGTAGCCAACTGTACCCTCTTTTTCATGTCAACTATTCCCCCCTTGTACTGTGAGCTCGCTCCCTGGGACCCGGCAGTGACAAAGGTGACAAACCGCCTCCTCTGAGATGGAACTCGCCAAGCCGTCGACCATAACTCCAGTACACAAAGAGCCACTCTTGTATGCAGCGAGCTCATGCCGGCTTCCCTCCTCCCCCTCCCAATGGGCGGACAGCCAATCGCCATCGCCATCCTAGCAGTGCAACAGGCTCAGTCATGCGCTGGGGCCCCTTCACGCTCGATGGGAGGACAAAAAGTACGCGTGAATAACCTGATTGCTGCAGATTGGGCAGGGATGTGAACAATCCCTCATCTTGTTATTTGTAGAATTTAAGACATTCACACTGTGTTTCACATGCACTAATTTGGCTGGGATTTTGATTATAATGAATAATAATACATTTGATTTGAAGTGCATTTCAAGGAATCCAAGGACGATGTACAGTATAAAAAGAGCAAAAAACTAATAAAAAATCATTTGACACCATTTACAGACAAGCACAAAGTCCTAGAAATCAGGAAAACTAAGCTACAGAAATGCCAGGCTGAAGAAGTGAGTCTTTATGCCACTGGAACGTCTACATTTTCTAGGGAGTTGCCAGGGAGTTGGCCACGCCCTGAAAAAACCCTCCTGGCCACCTGAAAATCCAATATCCAACATCACAGATGACATGATAGTATACACAAAAAACAATGTTCAGTCTCATCATTGTCAATATGTTTTGGGGGTCAACAGTTTCCTTTCTTCCAACTGAATTTTTTTACATTTGATTATTTTTGCATTTTTTCTTTCTGCTTTCTTCCCAATTTTTCTCCCAATTATACCCTCCCTCATATTGAGAGCTCCCTGTCCTAGTCCTGAAACCGTCAGTGACGGTTTTCCTCTCTGGGGGGGTTCCCCTTTGAGGGATTTCTCTCTCACTGCCTCTGCTGAAAGGAATACAGGGAATGAAAGACATTACTTTCCGTTAGTGTGTTAATTTTCTTATAGATTAATATTACTTCTACGCTGATATTTTCACCAGATCTAGTCACCAGATCTCAGTTCAATAGAGCACCTTTTGGGATGTGGTGGAATGGGAGATTTGCAACATGAATGTGCAGCCAACAAATCTGCAGCAACCGCATGATGCTATCATGTCAACATGGATCAGAATCTCTGAGGAATGTTTTTTAGCACCTTGTTGAATCCATGCCACAAAGAATTCAGGCTGTTCTGGGGGCACTACCCTGTACTAGAAAGGTGTACCTTATAAAGTAAGGTACTGAGTGTACATTGTATTGTAGCAGAATCCAGGGTGTTACATTTCAACACCAAATTATCAATAATAAACCCACCTACACAGGCAAAATGCAAGAAAATGAGTATTTTATTCAGGGGAATTAGCGCAAAGGGAAAGGGGAAACCAAGTTGCAATCCGTTATCCGTAATCCATTGAGAAAAAAGCTTGAACACACACAGGCTCTCAAAACAATCCAAGTCTTATTCTTAATTCAATCCAAAAATCACTTTCTCACGTTCTCTCTCCACAACGCTTTTCCCAGACGGTACTTTGCCCCAAATGACGCCGCTGGTGCACTTTTTTCTTTGTGACCTTTAGCTGGCATGGGCTGCACGGGCTGCCATTCCCTGATTTCCTGAATTTTCAAATAAGGAGAAGGGGTGGAGCCAGCAACCCACCACGTACTTCCCCTCAATCACCACCCCTCGGGCGCCCTCCGTGCGGCTGCCACACACCTTCCCCCTCAGCTCTGACCCGGAGGGAGGGACGGCCTGGCACCATAAGGCATCCTTTCTGGAAAGAGCATCGGTGCTCCCGTGGGCAGCCCCCAACCTGTGAAGTACAGAACATGTGAATGGTTGCAGTGACAGAATCCATCTGGTTATGCAAGCATTGGTATCTTTATTCCGCAACATCCATAGTAGTGGTGGGAGTTAGGGGAACTTGCCAATAACCTTTTGTTAAATCTAAAGCGCTAATGAACCTGGCATTTCCAAATCTCTCAATCAGCTCATCAATTCTAGGCATGGAATAAGCATCACATTTTGAAATTTCATTCAGTTTTCTAAAGTCCGAATGGTTCTATCTGTTTGGGCACCAACACTATTGGACTGCACTATTCGCTGTGTGACTCCTCTATGATCCTTGCGGCCAGCATATCCTTTACTTCCACCCTCATGGCCTTCAATCACTTTTCCGAACCAAATGGTTCTGTCCGGTTTGGGGTTTACTTCGACCCTCACGGCCTCTCTTTTGGCTTCAGGGATGCAATACGGGTGGAGTTTTAACTTTTTCCTTGGTTCGGTCAAAATGTGGTGATGGACGAGGTCCATATGTCCAGGCACAGTCGAGAATACGTCCCAGTTGCTTCTGATCAGCTCCTTCAGATCCTGTTTTGGGGCTGGACTTAGTTGTTCCCCTATAGGCTACAATACCATTCTGTCCCTAAGTCCTTCCACATGTTCGATTAGGGTGTGATGCAGAGACGGCTGCTGCTCCCAGGTCTCTTTAGCCACATCAAGGAGCCCTCTAGGTTGCCTGCTGTAAAGTAGAACGGAGAAAAGTTTTTTCAAATGGAGAAAACCCTGTCAAGCCCTGGGGAACCTCTTGTATCGCAAACATCAGGAAGGGATAGCAATTAGTTCCAGTTCCTCCTGCCTGCTTCCATCACCTTCCTCAGCATACTTTTCGGGGTTTGGTTGAACCGTTCCACCAATCTGTCTGTTAGGATGAGACGTACGCAGATGAGTCATTTTTAACAGTCTTTCATAATGCGGGACATGAAGGGAGTTCCCTGGTCAGTCAGGATCTCATCCGGAATTCCCATTCTGGAAAACAACATTATTAGTTCGCATGCCATGCCTTTTGTTGCCATTATGCGAAGGGGAATTGCCTCTGGATATTGGGCCACATAATCTAATATCACGAGTATGTACTGGTACTCATTATTACTTTTTGGGAGGGGTCCAACCAAATCCATAGCTATTCGGCTGAACGGTGTCGAAATGATGGGTAATGGTATGAGTGGGCTCCGAAACATAGGTTTCGGCGCCACCTGTTGGCATTCTGGACATTCTCTGCAGAATTTCTCTATCGCTTTCTTTATCCCCTTCCAATGGAACTGTGCTTTTATCCTGTCTGTCATTTTTTCCACGCCAAGGTGAGCTCCTAACATGGGAATGCCCCAGCTGTAGGACTGTTCGGATAAATAGTCAAGGCACTAGCTACAATTCACGTGTTTCATTCTGTTTCCTGTCTACTTGATACAACAGTTTATTTTTTATGCCAAAATGTGGATATTTTGCCTGTGTCACCCCCTCGATGGGTCTCCCGTCCACTTGCTGTATAGCATTCGTCAGGTTCGGGTCCTCTAACTGCGTGGTGCCAAAACGCCCAGCTAGGGATGCAGGTTCTGGCATTCCCTCCGAGTCCATAGGGAACAAATCACAGAGACTCACCTCGCCTTCATCTTGCTGCTCCTTTACACTTCCGGTTTCTGACAGCGATTCAGTGGTGGTGTTGTGGTCTATTTCCTAGATGCTACACAGTTTTGCTTCCATAGGGAACTTCATCAGTGTGCTGCATGGACTCCTGTTTCCTTCCCTTGTCCATGGGCTTTTCTGCATCCCTGCCCATAGTTTTGCGAACACCGGAGAATCCCTTCCGATGAGTACTGGCATTGGGAGGTTCGGGACAATACCCACCCTCCCCACTTGTTGACCCTTCGTGGTTTGCAGGTTAAGCAGTGAGGTGGGATATGCCTTAGTCTCCCCATGAATGCAGGTTATTGAAACTGCATCTGGTGATTCACGGGGTTGTATAGGATGTGGAAACTCCGGTCACACCAGTGTGACCATATTCTCTGAGCCAATAAATGCTGTGGTCTTTTCCGTTGGCCTGGACTGGTGTCACTGGCAAGGAACAGCTTTCATGGGCCCAACAGGAGGTCAGAATTCCGCAGGGTCATCCTAGGGTAGTGTCACTAGCGAAGATCGATGGCATAGGTACGTCGCGGTGCAGACAATTCCAGGACAGATGTCTGACCTACCCACATCCAAAACACTTTCTCCGGTCTGCATTGTCAAAGGAGTGATGTCCTGGGGCATCGGTCCGAAAGCTCCCTTCTTCTTTCCCTGCCCTCCATGGTACCTCATCAGTCTTCTTTCTCTCTTTTGTTTGAATAATGGATCGGCTGCTTCGAGTTGGCCTAGCTGGCTAGCTTCTTTGCCTCGTAAGGGAGAGAGTGCAGGTATTTATCAATAACAATACACTCAGTGGACTCAGCGACGCCGATTCAGCGGTCATCCAGTTATGTGATTTGGATCAAATCATGCATTTGCGACCTGGCCGAGAGAGTGGGGTTATACGACCAGTCGTAAAACTTTTGCACATAGCTCATGAGGGTGAATCCATAACGGTGCAGGATTTCTTCTTCAGGGACTTTGTAATCCTTTATTTGTTCCTTTTTATGTTTTCTGGGCCACCCCAGACAAAAAAGGAGCGATTAAGCTAGCCCATTGCTCCTGGGGCCAGTCTTCCCTTACGGCTGTATGCTCAAATGTTTAAAAAAGGTTTCTATGTCATCACTTTCTGTTAACTTCGGGATGAACTGGCTGGGGTTTTCCTGGGACAGTGCTCTGTTGCGGCTCCTGCAGTGGTAAGGCATCTGATCTCTGCAGGCAGCAGTGCCGTCTGTTGTCACTGTTCCTCAAGCAATTCCTGATTCATTGCTTGTTGCGCCAGGCTTGCCTCCGCGAGTTGCTTGACGAGTGCTTCCATTTTCCCGTGTATTGCTTTATTATTGATCACTTTGGTGTATTCAGGCACGTTTGCCTGCATTCTCCACCAAGTGTAGCAGAATCCGGGGGGTTGAGTTTCAACTCCACCAAATGATCAATAATAAACCCACCTACACAGGTGAAATGCAAGAAAAGGAGTATTTTATTCAGGGGAATTTGCATAAAGGGAAGGGGGAAACCAAGTTGCAATCCGTAATCTGTTTCCAATGTCCCAGTCCCTAACCCCAAATCCGTTATCTGAGTCCGTTTCTCATACACAAAAAGGTCAAAGACACACAGGCTCTCAAAACAATCCAAGTCGTATTCTTTTTTCTTTCTTTTTTTTCTTTTTTCTCCCAATTTGGTTGCCAATTATACCCTCTATTTATTTCAATTCAGCACCCCCACGAGTCCGCCGCCCGTCCTCCGGGAGTGAGACACACATTCCTGGCCGATTGTTCCCGCCTCTTCTGAGACGGAAATTCTTCCACGGACGCCTTTTACCTTCTCCTCGACGGACTCGTGCCGGCTCACCCTCCCCCCTCCCCCGGAGGCGGACAGCCAAATGCCACCTCTGATCGGGGCTGACGACCAGGGCCGGTCTGGTAGAGACGCGGGTTTCGAACCGCATCCCTGACAGGCAGTGCACGCCACACTTAGCCCTGTGTTAGACCGCTACGCCATCCGCCGCCTCCAAGTCGTATTCTTCATTCAATCCAAAAATCACTTTCTCATGCTCTCTCTCCACAATGCTTTTCCCAGACGGTACTTTGCCCTGAATGACACGGCTGGTGCATTTTTGTCTTCATTCCCTTTAGCTGGCATGGACTGCGGGTGCATTCCCTGATTTCCTGCATACCCAAATAAGGAGAAGGGGTGAAGCCAGCGACCCACCACATACTTCCCCTCAATCACCACCCCTCGGGCGGCCTCTGGGCGGCAGCCACAATATATCCATGTGCATGCATATACTATACTGCATATTGCATATAAATACTTCTAAAAACATTTTACACAGAGAGTTGTCAATGGCTGGAATGGCTTGCCAGTTGAGGTAGTAGATGCAGAAACACTTTAGGCTATTCAAGTTCAGGATAGATGCAGTACTGGATACTCTTTAGATTAGGACAAGACAAACCTAGATGGGCTGAACGACCCGTTCTCGTCATTATGTATTCTTATGTTCTTATATATAGAGAAATAAATCAAGCACACAAATGCATAATCAAATGAGAGAGCAAATTCTCTTCAATTCTCTTCTGTTTTATAAATCTAAGTTGATCTGACAAGGCCTGAAAGAACCATTGTGATGGAACAGCAGCCACATGCTTCCCAGGATCAAAGCTGTCGGTCTTGAACAAAGGCTCACTACTGCACAACTATTACCGCTGGCATTTTCAGATCCAGCCATGTGCGATTTTGTGCTGCTGTTTGTTTATTTTTTCTAGCTGCGTCTGAAATAAATAAATGAATCTTAATGAGGGGAGGACAGTGTTCTTCTTTTGTAGCTCCATGTCGATTCAGGGAGGCAGGGGGGCAACTCTCCTTGCATGAATCGTCCGCACGAACCGACTGGAAGAGACGACCAGCCGTGCCGATTCTCTCTGCCCGCCAATCATTCAGGTGGATTTCATGACAACACTGTACGCCGCCCTGAGAACACCCTCAAACCCGCAGCAACCCTCCTCGCGGGCATGCGCGGGAGCAGGGGTGAGTGGCGGGTTGCCAGTGTACTGAGAACATGGGTGGCAGGGGGTGTTGAGGGCTCATTCCGTTGTACCTCATTCACCAAGGCCAGGCCCAGTAAGGGCAATAAGGCCAGAGAATAAGGGCAGAGATGCCCTTGAGAAAACACATGTGGTTTGTCAGTGCTGTTCATGATCACTGCCACACTGTACGGGAGTGATTATTCACACAGCCCCAAAAGGGATAGTGTCTGTCGCCGAGCAAGGCAATCGCTGTGATCGGTGTCTCCAACACCAGCCTCCCAACATCACACCGCTGTATCTCCCACAATGTAAACCCTTAGTGGAAGTGGCCCTTTTCCAACCGGAGCGGAGGTATGAGAGCTCACACCAACATTCTCGTCAGGGTCCAAGTGGAGGAAAAAAAGAGACAATCAATCTTGAGAATAACCTCCTTCCTCCTTCCAAGAGAAAAAGCCTTTCCCCTCTGAATCGCAGCTCATTCGTCTCTGTCACGCCGAGGCCTGGGCTCCGAGCCCTGGTCGACAGAGGTCCAGGGAGGAGCGTCGGAACAATGACCTGTGTGACCTCCGGTCTCACCGACGAGACTCTCCCTTCCCTGGAGGTGATGCCTGCTCACAGTGCACCCTGCCAGCTCTGTCAGCCACAGGCTAGAACAGCACTATTCACCCACCTACTCCGCTGCAACACAAGAGCGGCGGGAGGGGAGACAGACAATCCAATGAATTTACACTCTTCCATTATGGAAGAGGCGCGCAAGTCGGCTGAACGGACGTTGTGCGAGCAAGAGTTTCGCTTGAAAACAGAAAGCCCGGATGAATATTTCAGACTCTCTCAATAACTGACAGGAATGGGGGGAGTCTAGTAGGTATGCCAGATACAGGCTAAGGCACTTAGAGTTTGGAGTGCAAGTCAAAAGCTCTCATTTCGTTGCAGTGACCCTGAATTGAAACAAACGTGGCCTTTCACCACATAAAATAATTAAACCACAGTGTTGCTCTGTTGATTCACTTTGTAGCCTTTGGTGTCTGACCATTTAATTTAATGACAGATTCTAAAAATTAAACCGCCAACAGGTAACAAAAACTCTTGGACTTGTTGTGAAACCATATTTTTAAAGGTTGAAACCAGTATTAAAACATTACATCACTCTATGGAGACAGAGATGTATAGTGATGTCATAATCGTATAGACATCATAATCAAATGAATCCATGGGACAATATCAGGTGCACAAAGGAGTTTCCTAGTAAGTATTTTATACATCAGTGATGACACTGACTCTACACTAGACATAAAATATTACCGGTAGAATGGTCCAATCATCATAAGAAAGTACATTTCAGGGAAGAGGGAGTATTTCAGGACAGTACCGGATACAAATATAACTGGCTATACACAATTAACTGCTTTGTTTCTGCTGGATGGAAACAAATATGTATATATAATTATATATTTAGTAATCCTGGTTCACTGAGACAACAGCTTCAAAGGGGGAAAAAAAACAAGGATTCAAACAAGGGACAGGGGGGCAGAGAGAGAGAGAGAGAGAGAAAAAGAGAGAGAGAGAGAGAGAGAGAGAGAGAGAGAGAGAGAGAGAGAGAGAGAGAGAGAGAGAGAGAGAGAGAGAGAGAGAGAGAGAGAGAGAGAGAGAGAGAGAGAGAGAGAGAGAGAGAGAGAGAGAGAGAGAGAGAGAGAGAGAGAGGTGTGATCCTTCTCCAGCCACAGCCTCCTAATAGGAAGACTGAGGCTGCGGCCCTTATCTGAGATGCCCCTGACGTGTCCCCCTCACTCACTGAGATCCCCCTTAAATGGACTCCTCCAGACAAATGGAGAAAAAAAAATCAAGGTCAGGAGGCAGTTATTCCGGAAGAATACCGCTGCAGCCGCCAGGGCCTGCCACTCGTTAGCTTGCGGGAGAATCCAAGTGGAAAGGCGGAAAATTGCAGCAAGAGCAGCCAAATACAGCTCTGATGTAAATATCTCCTGTTCATAGACAAAAAATAAAAAAAGGATTAGATAGAAGGATAACGGTTGTTAAACCAATTATCTCCAGCGCGTTGCAGAGATATGTGTTTGTATTAGCGTGTGGAAAAATAAAATAAGTTTTATGTTTAGGAAATGTGACCCAATTCGACAATTGAGATGTGCATGTTGAATTCTAGAATGCACACTGTTACATTTGTATGACATATACAGCACGTTATGGAATCGAGGATTGCCATAAAGCACAGTTTTAAGACCCAGACAAGACTGAGTAGAGGCCCCTGCAGCCACCAACCTACTCATTTAAAATCACCAGAGGGGGTCTCTTTATGTCTCCGCTGCCTGTAAAGACCCAACAAAAAGACAGCAAATTGCATGTCTCCATGGCCCACACACGCAGGGCATGGGGGATCATCAAATCATTGTTCGCACATCAAAGCAGGAAATAACCCCACTGTCCCCACATCAAAGGGGATCATCACATCATTGACCCCACGCCAAAGCAGGAAATCACCCCACTGTCCCCACATCGAAGGGGATCATCACATCACTGACCCCATATCAACATCATAAGGGATTATCATATCACTGTTCCCACATCGAAGGGGATCATCACATCACTGACCCCATATCAACATCATAAGGGATTATCATATCACTGTTCCCACATCGAAGGGGATCATCACATCACTGACCCCATATCAACATCATAAGGGATTATCATATCACTGTTCCTACATCGAAGGAGGAAATCACGCCACTGTCCCCACATCAAAGGAGAAAATCACATGACTGTCCCCACATCGAATGTACACATCACATAAATGGTTATCAGATATGTGCTATAAGAGAAATGTCTTATATGACTACAAGCTAAAATATTATTTGCTTATAATTCCCACACCGTGCTGTCATTTTAGCCTATGGTCACAGGAAATGCAGATGTCCTTGTGTTTCTGACCATGGTCCACTTCAGGGAAATGACAGGTCGTGTGCAGAGCCAGCTGAGATGGGACACGTGTGCGATGGCCAACAACGCCAACTCATTAAGACTCTCCACCGAGTTAGCCAGTCCAACCAGAAAAATTCTGACAGAGCAGCAAAGGAGAAAAAGTGAGACCACTAAATCCCCCTCTGCATACAGATTTGTAGCCCTGTGACACCACCGGTCACAGGGCTACGACAGCGAACTCATAGTACGAGGGGGGGGATTGACATGAAAAATAGTGGGTGTAATTGGCTACCAAATTGGGATAAAAATGGGATAAAAATCTGAAACGAAACTTCCTTAAATGAATGTTCATGTCTGTAATATCTGTTGTTGTACTTGGGGCAATGGGCCATGTTAGAAGACCTGCACCAGTAAGAAAATTCTGCCTTGTAGTTACAATTACAACAACGTAATTCCTGTGAAGCTATGCCATTAGCCATAAACACGCCCCGTGAGATATTATGGACACTTCATTTAAGGGAGCTTCTCCATTGATTAATAATATTAGTAAAAATGCACAGCCTTTGCTACTTCTTGAGTTCACAGTTAGCAGTGTCAATGTTACAGAATATTGGACAGCACACCTCTGAATGGCCAAAGTATTCCGTAGCAAATGTGGGATAACGTGTTCATATTGAGAGTTAAATTTGTAGCGTAATACAAATTCACTGCATAATACAAGCTTAGAGATGCCTATATAATAATGCATAATACAAGCTTATAGATGCTATCATTCTTTTTTTCCATTGGACGGTGAAAATGAGCGAAGCACTGGGCTACGCTTTCCAACCCTAGAAGCATACAATACTGTATATCTTAAGCATCCATTCAGAAGAACCAAATCATTGCTTTGGTTTATCATACACAATGTTAAGTTACCAGTTACCTAACAGTACAGTAATTCTTGGAAGAAAGAATTTTCCAATATGAAAGGCTGTGAAACAACTTTCTGCCTGCCTTTCTCTCTCGTGTTCAATCTCATAGCCTGCAAACTGTGAGATTGAACCTTCCAAATGTTCGTAATTAGCAGTTTGAAATTCATTTAAACATTTCCAGGAAAGGGTAATTAACAGTCTTAAAATGAGCCGCGGAGAGCTTGTTTAGCTTGACGCACCGAGCACACGCCGGCTCAAAGATGTGATTGGTAAATACTTGGCACAGCCGACCAATCGGTAAGCTTGTGTTTTATTTCCTCAGAACAGGCCGATATGCTTTTTAACACTCCTTCTCGTTACAGTTATTAATAATAGAAATGTAACATCACCGTGACAACATACAAATACTGTTCTGTTTGCCGCAGTTGCTGGGTGGCTCATCCTGTTAAGGCACTGTTCTAGTGTGTGTATGGGCCCCACAGTCTGGCATCAAATCCAGTCAGTGCCAGCGTGGCACAAAATCGGTCATATCATTGCTCGAGGAGGGAGGGATTTCATCCACTTCTCATCGCTGATGATCAATCGGGCACCCGCAGTCTGCCTCCACAAGCTACAATGAAGTGTCCTCCTCCACTCAGTGTCTGTGTAAGATTAACTGGAGAACTGACCGAGAGTCGCACCAATGAGTCTGGCTTACGGATACAATTAGGCATTGAAAACAGGGTTAAGTCAGTACTGTACTGTAGTGTGCCTTAAGGTTTAGTTTAATTTAGTCTTCAGTGAATTCATATGCCTTGCTTTCAAACAGACCACGGGTAATATAGTGATTGACACAACCTTAATCTACAAACTGCTTTGGTCCAAAGCTGGTTTAATGATGCCTCCCATGTCTGAAACACTGCTACCTTGTTCCTTTTGTTGGACACAAATTTACATTTTTCCAGTTTTAGTTTGTGCTTCGCAATATTTTCTGTATGTTCTGTGACATTGGACATCTGCATATATTTCCACAGACATCTCAAATCCAAAATATTGAAATTAATAGTAATATACAGTATATTTAACAACACTAGTTTTATTTGAAGACACTGGCTGGGAATTTATTTGACCCCAACTAGCTGTTCCAAGAACACGAAGAAGAAGAATTTTAAGGTCATGCTGGGCATAAAGTATACATACACACACACAGGTAACTGCCAAAATAAAGGAAACACTTGAGTAAATGAGGGATATTGGCAACTCTGTTATGGCGTGGGGTGCATTTTCCAGCCATGGTTTAGGTCCACTAAAGCAAGGTAAATTCCAATAAATAGGAGGCCATTCATCCTATAGTGAAGCATTTCTATCCTGATGGGAGTGGTCTCTTCGAGGATGATAAAGCTAATGACAGGGCACGAGTGGTCACGGAATGGTTTGATGAGCATGAAAATGATGTAAACCATATGCCATGGCCATCTCAGTCACCATGGCAATTGAACCCAATTGAACATTTATGGGAGATTCTGGAGCGGCACTTGAGACAGTGTTTTCCTTCCATCAACAAAACACCACATTATGTGGTGAATTTCTCGTGGAAGAATGGTGTGGCATCCCAATAGAGTTTCAGATACTTATATAAGGTATGTGAAGGCACATTGAAGGTGTTCTGGTGGATCTTGGTGGCCCAACGCCCTATTAAGACACTTGATGTTGGCATTTCATTTATTTTGGCAGTTATCTGTATATATATATATATATATATATATATATATATATATATATATATATATATATATATATATATATACCTACATCACATCGTTAAATTGTGAGGAATTCATTGTTAGAATAATTTTCTCCACCATTAATATAGCTGTCTTCCATGTGGATTTTTATATTAAGATTAAAAAGATTAAAACATTAAATAAAGATTAAATAAGATTTTCCACTTTACGATAACTGTTTTATAATAAAATTGAAAATTGACTGAAATTGACTATCAATTTAAATGAGACCTTTCTTTTTTATCTCTCCATATCCAGCTGTCTCGCGGTGAATGACTAGGGCAGCAACATTTTTAATTATTTCAGTTAGAATCCAATTTAGAGCTCCTTGTTACACGTCGATAGCAGCTCTCTCTGTGAAGAGATGAAAGGCTTCTCACAGACAAACCTGACCCGCACATATTCGATCCGTGTCTCGGCATAGAAGGCAGAGTTGATGGTGACTTCAAGGAGAATTCATTCTGGGCCATCATACAATTGCACTGCTTCGCTAATCTTCTTTTCTTATTGCATTTATAGTGCACTGTAGGTGATCCGTGTACAATGTTTACATCATGAAGTTATATCATGCACGTATAAAATAATTTCCTTTATATAATATGTAATTTCCTCAGAGTCGTTGCTGTTGAAATTTTACATTTGACAAATTTGTTTGTGCTTTATGCTACGACAATGTCCTGAAATTTCCACAATTATTTCGTAAGATATAAACCGCGTTGTCTTATTTAAACCGCCTAAACACAATGAGCAGTATCGGTCAGGGTAGTTGAAGGTACTAAACCAGATAAACGTTTTTGACATTGCCTGCTTGAAGACTCCAACAATCCTCAATCTGTACCACTCTGCCGCAACTATTCCCCTCTCCATGGTGCTGAATCGGTTGCCCAGGTGATGCGTTATTCGGGGCACCCACCGTTGAGTTGTTGGCTCGTTTAACCGCAGTGATGTCTCTGGCTAATGTTTTCTGCTTTTCATTTTCCCAAGGACACTTACAAATAAACACCTTAAACAAAGAAGCTATGTCGCTGACATGAAAGGGGGGAAACAATGACACCAAGTTAACTTTGACTTTTCATGCCAATTCGGGGGGAAACTACAGTTTTAGGTCCAAGATTAGGCTACAGGTTAACATTTGGGGAAAAGAGTCGAATCCATATAGACAGCACTTCCGTTGCCTTGGTACAGCAGATTAAATGCATTGTCGCTTTTGTTGGTTTTGTTGAGTTGAGTGTACTGACTGCTCATTTGCCCATACAAATACGGAACAATAATATCAATTTATATTTTCATTACGTAAGACAAGGATCTTTGACATGAGTGCATTTTGTGTGTAGAAAACAATCGACAAAGCGCAAATTCACAGAACTTCCTATACATTGTAGGCAGTGTCCATCACCAAGCACAACAGCACATAAAGACCCAGTAGGTTATAATCGACTCTGCTCGTTATGCCTTTTGATGCGATCTCCTCATAATCTTAAAAGTTCAGTTTTTAGGTTTTTAAGATGTTAAATACCTCCAAATGAGACGAGAACACAATATATCCGTGGTCTTAATGTTTAGGCTAAATATTGAGAGGACAATTTTGCAGATGGGTTTTTTATTTACATCGACATCCTTCATATTGAATAAAACTCAAACTCAAAACATCATTGCAGAATATGAACTATCTGAATATTCACTATCTGTATTCGGAGTAGAATTAAACAATGCCTAAGATGCCGGCTTAAATAAGACAATAGTAATCTAAACACAAAGAGGCAAACATGTGACATGTTCGGTTGCAACCTATAAACATAATCAGTATAGCATTGTATGTGAGTTCTCTTTGGTATTCACTTTCGAATTGTCTGCTCCGTAACACGAAAGTAAATGTTTCGTGCCCATCTAAGACGTACATTGTGTTTCATGCCAGCTTGATTAAGAACTACAGTTGCCCTTCGGCATATAAAGATATAATGTCCTGTTAAGTCTTTCCTTTTTGGTTCAGCGTGTGACTACAGAGTCACTGGCGGATCCTCCGGTGGAATAAGCACTTGGTCATACAAACACGCAGAGAGAACACGGAAAAAATGCATTTGCACATGCTAGCTTCTTACCGTAAAATAGAAGTTTTCTGGGTTTCCGAAATTAATCACACTTACTCCTGCCGTCGGGAAATAAAATGTACTCCTTGACGTGAACCGAGAAAGGCAAGAGTGTTGTTGCTGTCTAACCTCCCTCTGCTCTTTTAGCTTCGGCGCTTCTTGTTTCATTTGTCTACGACCGACGGAGGCGCGCGACACGGATCACTGTGCACGACTCGGGCGGCTGTCGAACGGCCTCCTGAAATGTGCAAGGGCATTCCAGGTGCATGGTGTGCATGTCGCGCAAGCTACAATTCCTCCTCTACGACGTGCTCGCCTTGTGCGACGTAAGCCAAGCACCCAACTGCTCAGGCACCGTTGCACCGTTGCGTAGGCAATTCAGTTAATGGGAACTCCCTCCTCCCGGGACGTTTGAAATTGATACAAACATGATGGTTTTGGCATAACCGCAAATATTTTTTTATTATTATTATTATTTTATTAAATCCCATTAATATAATGAGACAACAAGATAATGTATCCCTTCCGTATTGTTCATGGGGTTGCTGTATAAGTATCCTGCCTTTGTCTTTACCATTGCAGTGATGCCTATACCACTTGAGATCCCATAGCCTATAAGCTACCGCGATGAAACGCACGCATGCAGTTGGCCCGCGTCCATCCAGCAGATACTGAGTATATGCATAGGAGTAAGGTATTTTTATATTTGATACATCGTGAGTAAATTACCATGGCAATGCCATTTTAATACCTGCTCAAGTTGCCCCATCTTCAAACCGAAACGGAATTTCCGTTTTTAATAATTTAGCTAATAGCTAATTAGGACTGCTGGATTCCGCAGCGCCTCGCCACGGTGACCTTTACATTTTCAATAAATCCTCATACTTCCAAAGCACATTATTTATTTTTATTTTTTGGGGGGCTCGGCGAAAAAGAGGGTCTGAACTGATCTGAAAGAAGCATGTCTGATTCAGAAATCTCCACGAATCATCAATTCTATTTTTAGAAACGCGTATTTTCTATGTAGCTACATGATGATCATGTGATGTTATTGGTTCGCACAATAGCCTACTGTACAAACATATTGGGAAATGAATAACAGTAGCTACCGTAGCTTAAGTTGCGTGATTGCCTAAACTGGTTAGTTGCTTTCCTAGAGCAGTTGAATGTTGACTGGTTGAACTTTCCCGTTGTTCTTTGTCTACAGTGGAAACCACGATTTGATTGTGATTAAGTGGTCCTTCATATATATTGAATATGTACTAAACATTATTTATTTCCATAAACATCAGAGAATGAAAAATAGCTTGCATTCACTTAACTTGAAATAACACACGTTATATCTGTCAGGTGCAGGGAAGTAAATTGATATTGATCTCATTTGAATAAGCTCCTATTCTTAGCCAATTACAAATGAAAGATCATAACTCATCGGAATGATTGATAATTGAGAACGTTCCTTTGAAAAAATAAACATGAATATTATTGCGAGTCACCTGAACTTGACATTGTGCTAATATTGTATTTATACACCTTCCACTTATTTGCATTGATAAGATTAACATAATCTTCAAAGCACATCAGTATGAAGGCAAATGTCACACTCTAGGATCCTGTTAGACAATAGGGAATTAAAGGTCACTGTGACTGATAAATATTCATGCCTTCTGTGAAAGCGAGCGCGGTTACCAGCTTGCTTCAACAGATTGAACATTACCTGGTAACATTACTCCCTCTGTTGGTGAAAGTGGGTACAATTATTTTATTTTCTATCAGGACTGCCTTGGGGGGAACACCTGCTTCAAATTCTCAATTTCTGCTAAAATAAAAAATCCGAACTACTTATCGGAATTGAAGTAAGCAATTTAATTAAGTATATTTTTTTCAGGTGTAATACGTTACGATAAAGTTCTTCTTTAGTCCAGGAAACTTATGACATCACTATAATTATACACTGCTGGATCACGTAGCTGTGTTTTAAGCACTCTATCTTTGCAAAGATCTCCAAACATGGCGATGCCTTTCCCCCCTTACATGTCTTGAATGAAATCAACTGTAACTTAAGACAGTTTCATCAAGAAAGAGCAGCCTTTAACCTTCCAGCCATGATGGTCTTCAATTTCATGCTACAGTAGTAATCTATCTGGTGTCCCCTCCCCCCCTTGAAGAACACCCCTGACGCCATTTGTCCAGGGAAAAAAACTGTGCTGCCTAAATGTCATATTTATGTCCAGATTCAATGTGATCATAATACAGGTTGGCCTTAATTTGAAACATTTTAAATTTAAATTGTAAAATTAGGTGGTCATCTCCACAGGACAATTATACAGGTAACTGTTAAAATAAAGGAAACATTTGAGTAAATGAAGGAAGGGTTCTGGCAGCTCTGTTAGTGATCACCTTCATCCTATGGTGAAGCATTTCTATCCTGATGGGAGTGGTCTCTTCCAGGATGACAATGCCGATGACAGGGCATGAGTGGTCACTGAATGGTTTGATGAGCATGGAAATGATGTAAACCATATGCCAAGGCCGTCTCAGTCGCCAGATCTCACCATCAACAGAAACACCAAATGATGAAAGTTCTCGTGGAATAATGGTGTTGCACCCCTCCACTAGAGTTTCTGACACTTGTAGAATCTATGCAAAGGTGCACTGAAGCTGTTCTGGTAATGGTGGTCCAACGCCCTATTAAGACACTTTATGTTGGTGTTTCCTTTATTTACCTGTTACCTGTGTGTGCCAACACTAATGAAATCTGGAGAGCTGAGCTTATACTGCTCTTTAAATCCCAGTATTATGGTTATTGACTTGGACCTTTGTATTTAGAAGATCTGATTGAACCAGATCCAAGTCGCACACTGCCTTCAGTAAGTGCATATTTCTTGGTGATCCGATATAGTATCCTAAAAACAGAGGGCTTTTAGCTGTTCGGCACAATGTCTCTGGAATGAAATTCTAAGACAGAGGTCATAATTGGTTCTTTGGAGTCATGTAGTAAGACTTCATTGTTCTCGTGCACCTATTCCTCTTTTATTCTATTAATTGTAATCCTGTTGTAAAGTGTCCTGCGATGTTCCCATGTCCCTATTGTGATGTCCGGACAAGGACCCAGGCGCAGACCAGGATAAGGCAGTAAAGGAACGTTTAATGATCAAGCAAGGTTCAAAAGCCGATAGTCAGAGTCAAAAAAGGTACAAAAATCGAAATCCAAAAGAGTAGTCAAAAAGGCAATACAAAAGTCAAAACCAAATAATCAGAAAGGCAAACAAACAAAATTGGAAGGCAAAACTCGAAGTCAAGCAGAAGGGGTGTCTCGGAAAATACAATTAACTCTGGCTTACAAACAATCGGCACAGTGAATAATGATCAACGTTCTGACAAATAGTGAGAGCAGACACGAAACTTAAATACAAGCGGGGAAGGAAAACACAATAGGAATCAGGTGTGACTGGGAGGCAAGAAGGGCAAGAACCAGTGGCGGGCCGTGCATTTCACACCTAGGTCTTCAGTAGTGCTCCGTCTGAATCAATCCACCCCTCAATAACTATTTTATGGCTATAAAAGCCATCTTATTGTTATGTTTTGAGTGTCTGTTCGGTTTGTTTTTGCACTTTGTTTATTTATCTTTCTTCAGTCATGTTTCATTCTCGTTCTGTCATGCACTTCGGGAAATTCTATGTTTCGGTTTTTCCGTCTTCGTTTCTAATCTCGTTTTACTTCCTTCTTACTTTCTAATTACACTTTGTATATATTAGTTCGATGTATATAGTACTAACCAACTAATCTACTAACATTAGGGATTTAGATTAAGTTACTAACACTACTAATCACTAATTATCTCACGCTTCTAACTATCGCTGTCATTCTCTCTCGTCCTATCTCTGTACGCTTCTCACGTTCCGCTTTATTCGCACGCAGATTTCTTTATGCGTTCCTCCTCCTCCTAAAAAACGAAACATAGAATTTCCCGAAGTGCATGACAAGACAAGGAGAGGAACTCGAACAGGAACAATGACAGACGTGGAACAGAACGAGAATTAAACATGACTAAAGAAAGATAAATAAACAAAGTGCAAAAACAAACCGAACAAACACCCGTTGCCGTTGCATCGAAGATAGATAACTCGTGTATCCAGAATAAATACCTTTACTGAAGAAACAAACCCGGGGTGCTACAGCTGCGACACACATAAAAAAATCATCAATAATAACCTCATAAAATTGCAATATTATTTAGGAAAATAGCAACATTTTACTCACCAAAAATCCTTATTATTTGTACATAAAATCCATCCCCCTTTCTTTCCTCAAAAAGAGTTCAATTACTCTGTCGTACAGATTATCCGTGTGTTTCAGTTCCATCAAGAAGTCCTTTTCTATCGCCATCGAAGGTAATGCTGAAAGTCGAGCCTGCCCTGTCGTATTTCTGGCATAAGTTTTAATTCGCTTTAGGGCTGAAAATGTCCGCTCAAATGTCTGAATCACAGACTGATGTTAATTATATTTTGTCCATGAATACTTATTAAATAATTCCAAATGGTCTGTCCGCTTCCTTTCATAGCTTTTCCCCTGATTGCGCTGCTTCCAGACGTGTATTTTCATATTAAAGCATTTAACCAATCACATTACATCATAGTCAGACACTCTCTGACTATCCAATCAAAGGGTGTGAATACGCTGACGTTACCTAGGCCTTCGTGTCCCCAACTCAAAATCTGATTGGTTGAAGCAACAGTTTGATCAATACTTATTTTATGCTACAGGGCCTGCAGAACTGATTGTGAAGGCCTCCAGGCAGATTTATTTGACCCTGGCAACAAATGATGGCTGAAATGTGATTGGTTAAATGCTTTAATATGAAAATACACGTCTGGAAGCAGCGCAACCAGAAAAGCTATGAAAGGAAGCGGACAGACCATTTGGAATTATTTAATAAGTATTCATATAAAAATATATAATTAACATCAGTCTGTGATTCAGATATTTTTTAGGCCAGCAGAGAAGGCCTTGCAGGCCCTGACGGCCCACCACTGGCAAGAACACAGGTGAGAACAATAGGGATAACTAATACGATAACGAGGGGAGACAAAAGACACGGACTGGGAAGCACATAAACACACTGAAAATAAACGACCTGGATTAGCAGGTAGACACGTGCACAGTTCGAAGGGGAGGTGGAAAGTTTTTGTCAAATCAGTTGTGCAATAGTCAATTTTGGTGACTTGTTTCTGTACAATTTACTTATAAGTAATATAAATATGATATTTAGGTAACATTAATAAACAAAGGAGACAACTACAGTATGTAACTAGTAAACCTATTTTTTAATTCCAGTGGATCATAATGATAGTGTTATACAAATCTTTTTTTAGTGAAATGTAGTGATAAGCGCTAAGGCACGTTAGCTAGCTAGTTTGTTAGCTTCACAATCGCGGGTGACGTTAAGTCCGGTTTTTCACTCAAATAACATATAGACCGTGTTCGTATTGACACAACATGACATGGACTTGTTCATGAATATGTTACATTTGAATCAACAGTATTATGGCGTTTATACAGTTTGTTTAACCCACCGAATGAATGAGAATAACGGACAAGGTTTTAATGCTAACGTTAGTCTGTGGCTTGTTTATTCTGAGGAACTGTAACGTTACTAGCCATAGCAGCAACCTCTATCTCTCGTTCAACTACAGCGCCATCTATAGGCTGGGTGGTGGGTGTACTAAAAATGAGGAGGAGCCGAGAGGATTTTGAGTAACCTTTGTGGAGCGGGTAAAATCACATAGATGGGCCTACGCGCGAGCTGCATGACTAACGTTCGTCGCCATGGCCGGGAACACCGAAGAGGGTAGC
The DNA here is from genome assembly GCA_029706075.1 of Aldrovandia affinis. NCBI lineage: Eukaryota > Metazoa > Chordata > Actinopteri > Notacanthiformes > Halosauridae > Aldrovandia > Aldrovandia affinis. The sequence continues at coordinate 580,541 of JAINUG010000052.1, read as the reverse complement.
TAGCAACAAAGGCATTTAATTATGCTGAATTAAAAAATACAATGGGGTTATACATACTTAATAATAACATATGTTTGTTCAATTTCAGGTTCAGAATAACCTTGTTTACAACAGTGGCCTATATTTCCTATAGCTAGTTGGCTATTTTGACAAGCCAAAAACAGTCGTAGCCTCCAATTGATGATATCGTTCACAACGTAGCAAGCTAAAGGCGCTATTATAAGTTAGGTACAATAAGTGGCTAGCTAGCTACATGTCATATCTGACATATCTACCTAGAATTACTAATCTCAGTACAGATGTGTTTTTATCATAGCAGAGGAGTTGAATTTTGATGCTGGATTGGTCTGACTCGACCTATATGTCACTATGGCTACCTTACTGAACGCTAGAAATGTAGCTAACTGACAATTGGAAGATTTAAGTAGCTAACGTTATCTACAGGAACCTACAGACGATGTATTATGTCTTTATTATTAACCTTTTTTTCCTGTAGAAATGAGAAGATCACAGTTTTCTCTAACGGAAACGTTGGAGGAAGTGAATCAACAGGGTGAAGCGCAGGCAATAGAACTGAAGAGGAACAGAGAAGTAGTCGCGTGTCTGCAGGTGCTTTTCGTAGGCTATATAGGCCTATGGCCAAAATTACATTGAACAGCCATGTTTTCATCGTCTTTTTTTTACTGTACCGTGGCGTGTGCATATACTGTATGTTCGGAGCTTTTGAATCGAAGGTCTGTGTGTATGCAGAACGTATATTTTTAACTCGAACAGCTCTGTGCACATTGTTATATAGGCTATTAATACATCGCATGGGAATAGAACGAAAACAGGTTGAATTATTCTTGTGTTAAAAAGAAAAAATGTGAGTTGCATAACGTTACAAGATACATTTTTTCTTCAGTCTATAAACATAGACCTATAGATTTTCATTGATCAATTCACAATGAACAAAAAAACCCTCCCCTTTTGACATTTTTTAAAGTATTTGAAGGTGTTGGCTAATACAAACGGTTAATTATCATCTTTGACAGGCCACACTTTCGAAGGTGGACAAGAGCAGTGAGGTTGTACAGCTTGAGTTAAATGGCACAGAGAGGATGATCCACAGCCTTGCAGACGACATGGTGCAGCTGCAAAAGCGCACCTGTGGCCTTCAGTCAGAATCGCAAGAAATTTACATGGAAAACATGAAGCTTCAGATCCAAATAGAGGAAGAGGAGGATAATTGTCAGCTGGTGCTTGCAGGATACAATATGTACCGGAATAAAATGGAAAGTTACAAAATGGCCATCTCCAAGCAAGAAAGCCAAACCGCCGTTCACAGGGAGCTGGTGGAAAAAAGAGCAACCGTCAACAAGCTCACCAAAAAGAGAGAGGATCTGAGGGCTGACCTTCAGAACCCAGCGGGAAATGTACTGAGGAAAGCGCAGGTGTGGTGGGACTTCATTTCACGATGATGGCAGTGTCTAAGGAACTAGACTTTGAATGAAAAGATTGCAGGTTTGAATTCTTAAAGGGGGCACTGCATTTGTACCCTTTATGCAAGGTGCTAAACCTGAATTACTACAATACATGTCCAGCTATGTAACTGGGTGATATGTAAATATGTGAGCAATATAAAGGCCATCACATATGACCTGTCCCACAGAAATACCCAATTGACTTTTCGACTAATCTGTCCTAACAACACTTGTGTTTTTGTTTCAGATTTTTCCCCCTGTTTTTCTCCCAATTATATCCTCTATTTCTTTTTGATTTTACCCTCCCCCACGAACTCACTACCTGTCTCCGCGGGATGAGCTAATACCTCAAGGCAATGTTTGTCTCCTCCGAGACGGAACTTGCCTTGTTTACGAGGTCGTGCCAGCTCTCCCTCCCCTGGGGCAGACAGACAAACGCCGCCCCCAATCGGGGCCCCCACCAGGACTGGTCTGGTATAGTTGGGTTTCGAACCGCGACCGTGATAGGCAGCTAACACTCCTAAAGGACCAGCCAATACGGGTGCGTTAGTCCCCTACGGTATCGGAGGCCCCCCTAACAGCGTTGTTCACAGTGGAATAATGGGTTCTGTTCCCTGAAAGGATCAGGTAGTGCAGTGCCATTGGGATCCCTCAATAATTTAATATCGTAGTTATGCAATAATTATATAATTGAATTGGATAATGCAGAGCCATTTGTGGAAAGTGGGTATTTGACTTGTCTCGATTTGAATCTTGACAGAACGAGATTGATGGGTTGAGAGTGCAGATTTATGTCATGGAGGAGCGAGTGCGCGACAGAACACAGCTGCTGGTAAAGGAACAGGAGACCCATGCACAACTGAGAAAGGACATTGAGGTCAGCCTGCATAATCAATATTGGCTCTTTAACTTTGTAAGTGTTGAAATGATTGCAGTGTCTTGACAATTATTTGCACTTTGCCTGTCTGAAGAATATGTGGTCAACTGTTGTGAAGGAGGGAAATTTTAGCGTTTTGATTTTGTGTTAACTACTCAGTGCCAACCTGTTATGCATCTACTGTATGAATCTCTTTTAAAGAATGGCCCCTTTATTCCAGAAAATTGAAATGAATCCAATGTTTAGCACACCTTTCACAAACTTTTTCTACGTCCTCCTCCTGCTGTGTGCTGTGTGTACTGAATCCATTCTACTCTTACATTTACAGTTAGATTTACATTTTAGGCAATTAACAGACGCTCTTTTATCCAGAGCGACTTACAAAACGTGCATTTATAAATTGTAAGATTAATCATGGTTATTGCAAGAGATCAATGTGGTAACACAGCAATAGACATCATTGTCGGCAGCTGCAGATCGTACCTGTAGCACAGGGAAAGAAAAGTTAGTCGGTTTTAAATTTTTACATTTTTTTATTATTACCCTTGATAATGAATTCTTGTCTTGACAGTCTTATGTTGTTGTGCTCCACGTTCCTCCTTTAGATTCAGAGCAGACGATGCGAAGCCATTCTGAAACGTCTCCGCTGTCAGTTGCACAAGGCCCAGTCAAACCACAGGCAGCTGACTGATGACATCTGTTGCCTGGAGAAGGAAGCGGGTGATCTCAGGCGCCACCTGGGAATTGAAGAGTACACCCATGGCAGATTCTGACTTTCTCAAAGTCAGATGGCAAAAAAAAGAAGAGGGTTCCCCCCCTAAGTTTTCTAACATAATTTGGATAAATTCATTCAAAGTGACTCAAAAAATACTGTTTAAGGTTGAGTGTGTTGCCTGTTAGTTTGTTTACATTCAGACATTTGCTTTCTGTCAAACTTTACAAAAAAAACCCAATGTTGACTTCAAATAAAAACCTATTTTGCCTCAACCCGGACTTCAAGAGTCCACCTGGTAGAGTGCTATAATTGTCCAGTGTATGGCTAAGGTTTGTTGGGGGAAACCCAGTACATCTATTGAAAATTTCGTTTTGCTTACTACCTGAACGTTTCAGTCTTGCGTGGTTTGAAATTGCGTAATTCTACAGTGCAATTGCATTGTTTTCCATTCTATTTTACAGATTTTATGTGTGAATATACTCAAGACAATCATGACCTTTGAAGTCGTTTGTCGGTCCGTGATTTGTGGAAAAACAAATAATCGGAAACATTCACGGGAAAACCCTGCCTCGATTTCACGCGCTTAGCCGTCACAAACCAGGAAGTGTAAATACAAGCTGGAGTTTCTTCGGTTGTGGTAACTGAAAATGGGTTCCCGTTTGTATTTTTTGCGCTCACACAACATACGTAATCTGTCTAGTCTGCAAAATGAAACAGGATTTGGTTTTGGAACAGTGGGTGTACTAGCCCTGTTTAAAAGCGAGTGCCAGCTGACGGCCGAGACCGGCGAACTAACTTCAAGCAAATGTAACCTGGACGTAACCTTTCAAAAAAAGTTAACGAAATATTCCGGATTACCTCTGCTGGGTAAGACATATTATTTGAAATATGAACATCTCTGCCATCGAGTGAATTTGGCTATTTGAAATAGTCTCCGTAGTTACACACAATAGTTTGTATGAAAAGCTGTTTATATATCAATACTGTATACTTTTCATATAAACTATTTTGTGATATTACTATTTGGTAATTTCGATGATAGCCTATAGCCATTACAAAATTTTATCAGGTTGTACTTTGTTCGCAAATATACTGCACGTTATATTTTTGCAGAGAGAAAATGTCGATGGTGGTGATCGTGGATCTTTTTCATAGTCACTGTCCCGAGTACAATGATTGCCTGCAGAAACGCATCAAGAAGGTATCAGCTGTCGTATGCAATGGCAAGTACGGCCATGTGTATTTTATGCTTCAAACACGTGACCAAATGAACGCGAGCGGCCTCGGAGACACCGTTACAGCGCAACTGGAAGAGCTCATCCAACTGAATGACGGCACACGCGTATTGGAGCACAGCTCCTTGGCAGCCTCGTTGTATTGCTTCAAGCAAGCGGTGGACGAGCTAGATCAGAGAGCTGTTTTGGTCCTAACGTCGACACAGCGGATTGACGAGTTGCAAGCCTACCAGGACCAGCTGTTCACTGCGCTGTACAGCTTCGAGTACACAGCAGCCTTCGACGAGTGCCCCGCTGGCGCTGCGATAGCCCCCTCCGGCTCGTGCGTCAAGGACCAGGTTGCCATTTTCCTGCGCCAGCTGCCAGCCCTCAAAGGAGAGATTTCTATCCTCAGGTCCTCATTAATCTCAGGTGGGCTGGATATGTTTATATGACTGAGCAAGCTGTTGTTGTTTTGGATATTTACAGTACTGTTAATGTAGATTTTGATGGTTTTCCTGTGGCCTATTTGGCTGCAGACTGTTTCTCCCATGGTTTCACCACCAGGACAGGGGGGATTTCCTACATCCCCACCCTAGGCTCCCTGAACCTCTTCAGTAGCTCGCGCCGAAGGGACCCCAGAGCAGTCGTTGCCGAAAACATCCGTCGCCTGGGCCTCCAGGCTGGCTTCGACCCTGAGAAGTTCCACCTCGTAAAAGTAACTGCTCTGATGAGGCTCCGTGATTAAATGAGACGCGGCTGTACACGAGGGGAGGGGGTTCCCATGTCATCATGTATCGACATTTAATGGTCACCAAATCTTCCTTCTCTTGACTGGCCCAGTCCATTGCTTTTCAACATGAAGACAAGGAAAGGGCAATAGCTTAAGTTACAGTCACTGTACAGCTTGTTCTGGTTCTCAAATCTTACAATAGTGAGCCCCGCTTTAGTGATGTAAAGATCAGGGTTTCAGTTAGGATTTCAGGAGAACAATTTTTTTTTTCTGACTGTGCTTGCCGGTTGCAAGGCAAATGGCTGACGAAGGGGAAACCCCCCCACAGTTTTTTTCTAAATATTAAGAAGCTTTGTCCACAGTGGTCACTGTATTTGAGATTACAGCTGCAAATCGTTGTTAGGATTTGGTTGAATTTTACAGCTTTTGCTCCAGCCAGCGCTAGACATCAAACGTTCAGTTTTGTGAACCAGCTCGTTAACCAGCTTTATCATCTTGTACATTGCCACTGACGTACCTTTTTGTTTATAATGAAAAGGTATGTTTCATATGGCTATTATGCTCATTTTTACTAACCTTCACTTCTCCCTTGTAAATCTCTTGCAGAGTTTAGGTTTCATTACACCTGTGCAGTGGTGGACATTAACAAAGTACATTTACTTTATTTTTACCTATTACTGTACTTAAGTACATTTTTCAAGTATCTGTGCTTACTTAAGTATTTCCATTTCTACTTTTATTTTTACTTTCACTCCCCTACATTTCAAAGGCAAATGGGGTTAAATATAGGACTTTTTACTTTTATTTGAGTAATATTTTATAAGGGTATCTGTACTTTTACTCAAGTACAAGGTTTGTGTACTTTGTCCACCACTGCACCTGGGTAACTGTTTGGTCGTTGATGGTTGCCCACAGACGAACCACGCTAGTGACCTGTGGGTGATGGGAAAGCCGCCACCTGAGAGCTATGATGGAATAGTGACCAACCAATCAGGAGTGATCATCGCCGCCCCAGGGGCAGACTGCATGCCCCTGGTTTTCACTGACCCCGTGGCAAAGGTTATCGGTGTGGCTCATGCAGGTAATCCCCCAGAACTGATATCACTACCTCATTGTGTGACTGTTGCACAGCCCTATTACCTATTATTGCACACTACCGTGAATACAGCACAGCACAGCACAGTACGGACCTGGGCCAAAATAGCTGTATTTGAAATGTTATTTTCTGTGAATATCAACTCTTCCAAATAGTTGAAGTATGTAACAAAAAAAATGTTCTCAAATATAGTGAATATTTGTTCGAATATTCAAATGTTGATCCCGTAAAAAACGAATATTACTTGAAAATATTGAAAACAAATCTCACAAAAAAATATAATTTGAAAGTATTTAAATATTAATTAAAGTTGTAATTACAGTAAATATATTAAAATATGTTGATGGTTGAGGAGGATTTAAATGATTAGTAGAAAGGTTAATAAGGACAGAATTTAAGTTTTTTTATTTCAGGATAACAACTAAGCAGCTGTATGCTGAAATGCAGTTTCATAGTCTAATGTATTACAACTACTTTATAAATATTTGCATTAAAATAGTTTAACAGTAGTTTAAAGTTACTATTAAAATAGTTTTGAAAAATACTGTAGTTACTTTCCAGGATCAATATATATGTTTACATACAAAATGGTATTTAATTCTTTTTGAATAGTATTTAATTCTTTTTGAATAATATTTATTTTCTGATATATGCCTTCTTCAAGACGGACTCCGCTGAGCCGTCGACCACGATTCCGATTACCCACTGGGAAGCCTTCTTAACACGCGGCAAGCATATTCCACTCCCCTGGGGCGGACAGCCATTCGTCCACCAGAGCTGGCCTGACGCAGCCGGGGAATCAAACCCCGCAGCGGGCAACTCACTCCGGACGAGTGCCTTTACCGTTACGCGGCACGGGGGCCCGTGCTCAATCGATCTTGACTCGAATGAAAATCTGGCATGAAATCCAGAAAGATGCGTGGACTGTCTCTTCCATGCTGTGCCCACAAGAGCTTAAAGCCGGAGCAACAAGACGGAATTGTGTAATAGTTATGAACAGAATTCCCAATGCAAGTATACACTTCAAATTTCTATTTTAAGAGCTTTTTTAAAAAGTAAGGCCGAAAAAAGCCCAATCCCCGAAGTCTACGTCAACCGCGTCAGAAAAGCACGAGTCAGATCAACATGTCATAGACAGAACGGAAGAGGGTATTATGGCGTTACAGTGTACTGAAATATATTGAGCATATAGCAACTACAATATTCTACACTCTTAGAAATAACTTTATGAATCAACATGACAAACCATCTGCTATGTATTCTATCACACGTGATGGTTTTTAAAATAATTTGCTAGACCTTTTTGCGATGTTCATAGGGAAAGCAGCTCGTTACTACCAGCTAGCTACTGCTAACATTAGCTATGCTGAGTGCTGGATAGCAGCAACCTAGCGCAGGCTAGATTTGTTACACTGTATGATCCAGCTGTCTGGATGTGTGAAACATTTTCTACATACCATGTCTACGTCTTTTCTGTTTATTTTGTTTTAATCACAAGTAGCTAGCTAGCTAATTTTATAAATCCACATAGCTCAGTTATGGTATATAATTATAAGCACATCGTTATTGTAATATAGGCGCTAGCTAGCTTAGCTGCGCTGGTATATGACATCCAAAATATTACGCATCTTCCGTCCGCCTACCTACTGTACATGTGCGATGGAAAAAATGTCTGACAGCGAGAGCAGCCACAGTCCTCCCCTTGTTAATTTGTAAAGTGAACACTATAACGTTAACTCCTTATAACGTGAATCATGAAAACGCCCGCGTAGATCAAGACCGTAAATAAACTTTACGTTTAGCATTATTAATTAGTTTCATATTCAGTGGCTGTAAAATCAATAGTAAAAGTTGAATCAACCTTCTGTTGTAGGTGCACCTGCATGACCACGCATAATGAGTGTCTGCTGTTGGGAGTACAGGCAGACACTCAACACTATGCGTGAGTCCGTCCAACAGTGCGAGTGTATTACCGTACACCCGGGGTTTGCAACTGTTTGCCTGGACGTTCATGTCCTCGGGACGGTCGGTAGCTGGCTAGCTAGCTGCTATAGCTAGCAGGCTAGCAGTTAGCAGTGCTAGCAGCTAGCTCCAGATCGTGTTCTATCTTTTACGTCACATAAATTGCATTGTGGGTAGATTTACGAAGATTTGGCAGAAGTTTTTAAACCTCAAATATGCATATGTGTTTTCAAATAAATATGATCACAGACTTACTATGATATAGTTAGGGGGTATTTGAGAGACATGTGTCATCACTTTTGCAAGGTAAATTCGCTGGTGTCTACACTTTAAGAGCTTAAGACAAAAAACTGATGAACGCTGAAACTGATTCAGCATCTGTAATTACAATACGGTATCACTAAAACAGAGTTTGAACTAATAGCAAGCTTTTACAAAAAACTTTTCTGTTTTGCCTTTTCACTGCCAGAGTTGGTATCTCATTTCTGAATATCTGCTCCAAGCTTATTACTGGTCTTGGCTGTAACATCTGAAGTCGATTTATTTTCCCCATGTGCACCCACATTTTTTCACAAACGTTCACAAAAAGTTTCCTTCTATCATGCAAAAATAAATATGAACTTATTCATAAACTAAGCAAGTCTGGAAGTTGATCGTAATATGAAATAATTGTGAGGAAGAGAACACTTCAGAGAAAAGTTGAAAGTTGACTTGGACACTGCAGTATCCGGCATTGGCGCTTTTAGCTGCCAGTAATTTTCTGTCCTTTCCAAGGACAGGCAGGATCTTAACTGCATTTTGAGTTTCAATCACATGCATCTGATACTTGCAGGTGGAGGGAGAAACTGCCGAGATTCTACGCTGCTTGCCAGCAATAGACACTCAGCCCGCTGAGCCAAAAGAACCACGTCTTCAGCCAAGAGGACTGAGCAAGATCACCACCTTTTACACAGTCGATTAAGTTGTTTGGCTGTTCCTAATCTTGTGTCTCCAGGGTGGAAAGGTACCTTGATGGGGATTGCCGTGGCAACAGTCAACGCCATGGTAACAGAGTTTGGCAGTGAGTTGACTGACATTGTTGCCGTGATTGGCCCTTCCGTGGGACCCTGCTGCTTTTCGCTGGAGAAGGAATCGGCCGAAGCGTTTCACGCCATCCACCCACGTTGTGTCAGAGACAGGGGGTCAGCAATGCCGTACGTTGACATCAGACTGGCTACAAGGTAAACACCAGGGATCTGTGGGTCAGCCATTATAGGACCGAAGGCAGCTTTATGGAGACCAGATGTCCGAGAGGTTTGGCGTTCTCTTATTTGTCTTGATCATGTCCAGTTTCCTTGATCGTTGAATACCAGCAAGGTGAACATAAGCAACACGAAAACGTTCTAGTATTTTCTGAGGTGGTTTTCTGTGAGGTAAAGAAATTCGCAAGCCGGTGGATTGTAGATCAACTTTACTGGTGAAAAACATGTGCATACAATTTTTTTATGTCCAGTTCTAAGTTCATGCACAACAAAAAAATGCCACATTTTGTGACATTATTGCCAATATACTGTATCTCTTACCTTGATTGACAGCATATCAAAAAGATAACGCTTCTGTGGAAGCCCTGAGTGGTTGTTCAGAGGTTGTTCAGTGGTTGTTCCAGCTAAAACACTGATTCCCTGTAGCAGTGATGTGCCCCAGGGGCTGGAACCAAATCAAGATCTCCCTAGTTTCAACTGTTTGGAGTCGGGACAATACGGAACAATGCACAATGTTCCCTAGGATTGCCCAGGGAGGGAGATTTCAGACGGCAGGATATTCCTTGGCTCATCACACAATAGCCACACCTCTGGTCGATCAGGTGGCAAGGTGTGAGGTCCTCTGCCACGATGGCTGCAGTGTAGAGCGAAAAGCGGCAACTCGCTACACCATGCTAGTCTGCGCCGTCCCAAATTAATGGAGGACAGGACAGAACAGTACTACTAATGGAACAGGCTTACAATTGTGATTGGCCTTTTTCTAGATTTAGGAATAAAGAAAAAATGGGAATAGAGAAGTATTTTAGAAATACATATTTATGTTTCAGTAGCAAAGACCAATTGTTGACAATATTATGACAATATTATGGCAATATAGGGCAATATTACAGCACAATGCCCTGATCAAAGTATTTTTTTATTTTGTATGTATTATGCTAAAAGTATTAAGAAATATATATTATTTTTTTATTTCCCAGAATTCTCCTCCAGCGAGGTGGACTCCTCCCCCATCACATCCAGGACAACACTGTGACTGACAGGCCCAACCTCACCCTGTGCACCGCCTGTCTCCCGGACTCCTTCTTCTCCCACGTTCGCGACGGGAACAATTTTGGCACCCAGATCGGTTTCCTGTGGATAAAGGAATAACGGTCATCTGTAAAGGCCACAAATAGCTCTCCACTGGACTTCAGAGACCGTACTGACGGCCATAAACAAGGCCCAATGTTGTTACGCCGTTACACCATTGAGTCATAAATTCACACTTATTAAATAGCTCTGTGTTGTTTTTGTGGGGACTGTGTTAGAGATGTTTTTAAACTGGATTGGTCTCACAATTGAGAGGGAACAGCATATGGAAGCCATATACAAGAAAAGTCCTTCAAGGACATGCTTTGCATGCTTTGACATCATTTTTAGAAAATGATCTTTCTTTTTCCCATTGTAATCATGTGTAATCATGTATTTTCCCATCCCGTTGTCTTATTTTTGTATTGTGCAAGATGTTTTGCACCTGTTGGGACCAAATTAAACTGGTCTAACATGGGAGTGCAAAGAACTGAACTACTGCCCAGAAGAGTTTTTGTTATTGTTTTGTGGGTATCACATGGTGTGTGACAACATATTGTGGTAGCCCAAGGGGTTGCATAAGGAAATGGCTGCCTGGCCCTTTAATTCTTGGGAGCCACTGGAACCAAAAAGGACTACAGTTCCCAGCAGCCTGCATTCCCACACCTGATGAACAGCTGAAGCAAGTCAAGCAATTGGGAGTACTGACAGATGAAGGCAATTTGGGAAAATGTATTTAAAGGACTGTTTGATGTCACATGGGAAAGGAGTAGATTGGTGTGTTGGAGTAGTGGAGAATGAGAATGAGAATGGTTTTGGATTGCTGTTTGGCTTTGATTGGATTGGATTGTTTTGAGAAACCTGGTTGTGTACCGAATTTGGATTGATTGAGGAACTGTATTGGATTTCGATTTTGGATTACGGACTTGGACAACGAGTAAAGGATTATGGACTGTATGTGTTTGTGTCAAATTAGTTTAATAAAATTATTGTTTTATTTGAAATGCTGCCTCCTCTGGATTATTCACTAGCCTGTGCCCTCTGAAAAGGTTCTGGAGTGTCCCCCCACCCCAAGGGACACCACAATATAATCAATCTCCATTTGACCATCTTTAATTAGTCTCAGATCCTAAAATGCAAACTTACTCTGCTTCACAACACCCCTGTCTGTGCCGATTTTCATGATATATCATGGGTTTGAGTTCCATATCACTTTACTATCAACCACTTCTAAAACAGTGTACATAAGCAGAAATATACAGTAACAGTTCAGAGAGCAACTCCCTAACTAAATATAACCATTTAGCAAATTCTGAAATTGTGTGCCCTCTTGGTAACATTGCCTACTTAAGGTTTGGAACACAGAACCTAATAAGTATTTTAATAATTTTACAATCTATTGCTATAAGTAATAAAAATGAGCAAATAACAAAACTTTTTTCTTTTGGTGTTTTTACGGTATGTCAGTTAAAAGGTTAATATCTGTTGCCACTGCATTTTAGATTGTGAAAAGCCTCAAAGTCCACTGCTGGATGACTTGTTTCAAAGTCCAAGGCGGTGCCACTCCACAATAAAAGAATACAAATACATCACCTAATTTTTTAGAAAAATTGATATAAGAACATAAGAATACATAATGACGAGAACGGGCCGTTCGGCCCATCTAGGCTCGTCATGTCCTAATCTAAAAAGTATATAGTATTACATCTAACCTGGGCTTGAATAGCCCAAGTGTTTCTGCCTCTACTACCCGACCTGGCAAGCTGTTCCAGGCATTGACAACTCTCTGTGAAAAGAAAATAAAGGAATTTAAAAACCTCAATCAAATCCCCCTAAGTCTCCGTTTGCTAAGCTTAAATAGATTGAGTGCCTTAAGTCTATCATCATAACTTTTACCTTTCATACCAGGTAACAGTTTAGTTGCCCTTCTCTCGGATCCGCGACACTTTCACAGTTTGATGGGTGGCTTTCGTAGACAGTATATTTAAGTGATTTCCAACCATAGTGTAGAGATACCAAGAGTATACACAGCTACTGGTACAGGCTTTGGTAAATTCACATCTTGACTTTTGTAACACATTGGTGGCTGGCTTACCAGCCTGTACTATCAAGCCACTGCAACTAGTCCAGAATGCCACTGTGTGTCTGGTTTCCAAGCTACTGAAATTCACACGTATCACTCCACTGCACGTCACACTTCACTGGCTTTCACTGGTGCTGGCATATTAGGACACGAAGAGTACTGCTCCCTCCTACCTCCAGGCTTCAATACATAAAAAATTGGATACACCCTAACCAACAGAACAACCCATGGATAGAAATAGAACAATCAGAGTGTAAGGAGATTTCAGTCACAGATTTACCATTTCTCAGTACAGCCATAAAACACCATGACTGTTTTAGGAACACCGTAATCTCAACGACTCCGACAGCTCGGTGGAAAACCAACAAAATCACAAAGTCCGCACTGACACCCTGTAAATACACCCCGATATGGCATAACCCTGACTTTCAACTCAACAAAACACCACTTATCTTTAACACATGGAAACAAAAAGGTATCACACACCTACACCACATTTTTCTAAACAGCACATTCATAACATTTGAAGACTTGGTCCAGAAGTACGATGTTGGGAAAGAACAGAATCTACATTATCTCCAATTAAAATCTGTCATCAAATCAAGGATCAATATAATAAATAATAACCTCCAGCCACCCTCACTAATAGAATAAATTAATAAAATAACAAATCCTAAGAAAACTATTCAAACCATAAAAACTACTATCCACAAACGACATGACAACATATCTACCAATTAAACAATGGGAAAAAGACCTCTCAATCAGCACCAACACTGACTTCTGGACACAAATCTGTATGAACACCTTTTCAATGACAAACAATAGTAATGCACAACTAATTCAATATAAAGTAATTCACAGAGCTCATATCACTCAGCACAAGATGTTTAAGATGGGATTCATAGACTCTGACATATGCTCACACTGTACGCTGAACACCCCGGATAGCTACTTCCATGCCACCTGGCTCTGCCCTCCCACTCACCATTTCTGGCAAGCAGTCATTAACAGAACGTCCCTGCTTTTGGGCTGCGACATTCCACTCTCTCCATCTCTTTGTCTATTGGGAGACCTTTCAACACTCAACCCCCCTGTCAAAAACACCAAACCGATACTCATTGTCCTAACTATCGCCAAGAAAACTATCCTCTTGAACTGGAAGAGCAGAAATACATTAAACATCACACAATGGTTAAACCTTCTCACAGAATACATATCAATGGAAAAACTGACAGCCTCTCTCCAAAACCAAATCATACATTTTGAAGAAACTTGGAACCCATTCATCAATTCCTTAAATTTGCCTGTTAACTGTTAACTATAACCCCACACACAAACACACATGCATAAGTCCATATACCAACATTAGAATAGAAACACCCACCATACACTACCATATGTTACACTCCCTAACATTCTAATTTATATAAATAAATTTATATTTATTGAAATATAAACTCTATTTTCTTTTTTATTATTATTGCTTCATTTTATTATTATTATTATATATAGATATACTGTATATATATATATTATTATTTTTTTCTTTATATATTTTTTTCTCTCCATTTTCTTTTGTTTTGCGTTATATTGTGCATTGTTTGTTTGTCTATCTGTAGGTTTGTTGGTCTGGATTTGTCTGTCTATTTGTTTGTCTGTCCGTCTGTCTGGTTGCTTGGATGTAACAGTGGTGTTGGGGTGGGACGGGGGTGGTGGTAGGATCAAGAGGGGTGGGGGAAGGAGGGGGAAGAGTAGTGTGGGAGGAGGGGAGGGCTCCTGGGGGGGGCTCCTGTGCTAGAACTGCACAATCTGTAAATACACTTAAAATGTATATGCATGTATATAGGTATATGTGTGTGTATGTATATATATATATATATATATATATATATGTATATGTGTGTATAAAAAAGAGTTGTCCCCCAAAGAGGGGGTGGTGGTGGGCCCAGAATAAAAAATATATGTTTTTTTTAAAAGGTAGTTGAACCTAAGTCTGTAGATTGGATGTTGAATGTTTTGTCTAACTGTTGTGACTGAATAAACCAGCTGTTAATTTTAATTGAATTGTGAGTTCAAGAATTTTGATGAAGGTTGATCCACCAGATTGCTCTGCCTATCAACGAATTCGGTGATTTAATTGATAATTGCTATCCTGCGTAGTAATTATTATATTAAATCAAATAAATATAGTTTACATGTAGGATAAGTGAGGGGTTTTCAAGCGTAATACGGCTGGCAGTGTAGTGTAATGTTTAGGGAGCTGGGCTTGTAACTCAGAGGTTGCAGGTTCAATTCCCAGGTGGGGCACTGCTGTTGTACCCTTGAGCAAGGTACTTAACCTGAATTTCTCCAGTAAAATATCCAGCTGTATAAATGGATTGTATGTAAAGAAATGTAAAACTGTGTAAGTCGCTCTGGATAAGAGCGTCTGCTAAATGCCAAAAAAAAATAATAATAATACAAATAAAAAATAATAATAATACCAGTGCTAAACTTTAAACAAGGGTTTTACTGTTAAGGCTACTGGATTCAGGGAATAGACCATTTTTATTCTAACTTCACTGTTCCAACAAGATGGTGGCCAGAAGTGGTCATTTCACCATAGAAGAGAGTGATGAGGGGTTTAAACAGGAGAGAAAGTGGATGAAAAGCTGCTGAAACAGAAGCTTGAGGAGGAATGGAGCAGAAGAGAGGAGGAGCTCTGAGTGGGGATATGAATTGGACCACAAAAGGTCCAAAATGAAAATGAATGGTGTCATGGTGGCTGAGAAGGAGTAAGACAGAGAGTTCAATATCGTCTGGATATGGAACAAGGAGTTCTGTAGTGAGTGAGGCAGTGTGAGCTGGAAGAGGACAGTGTGAGTGACATTCCACACTAAACACTGCTCTGCACTGCCCCCATGTGGTAGACTGCTGCTCCTTTCACACTACTACATGACCTGTAGTATTCCAAAAAAAAGGAATAAATCTCTCAATCTCTCTTTAAAGTTTAAAACAAATTACCTAAATAAAATTGCTTTACTTTGAATCTGTAATGTCAAATTGTTGATATACTTTATTTATCATTCCTATAATAAATAGTTTCTTAATTAACGCTTAAAATCTGCAATCATTATAATCCAGAATTATTATCTGTAATGTAATGTAATAACCTTGTCTGTCTGTCTATGTCATTACTATATATATATATATATATATAACCAGTGTTCTAGAGCAAGTGCTCCTATGCAATCACAGTTTCCCATAAATATGTAATATACTGTTGATTTGGCAAATGCACTGTCAATCATTACCACAGAATCCTAAATATCCAATGACCTCTGGCACATGGCTTTTACCCGCCCCCTCAGTTTACGTGGCAGTACTAGACACCCCTAATTCGCATATATATATTAGTGATTGCATAGGAGCACTTGCTCTAGAACACTGGTGTCAAACTCATTTCATGAAAATTAAAAAAAAAACTTTTTTTATGCTTCTAGCATTCAAACACAGGATCTTGTGCTTTCCTTGAGCATTACTCACACTTCATTTTAGTGTCCTTCCCCTCCACACCTAACTGTGCCGAACCACCTCTATTCACATTATGCTCTTAAATGTCTTTATTAATTATATCCTCACAGGTATTATTACACTCCACCCTGCTATCTTCCATCTGGGCAATATGTACCTCCCTATTAATACTATGACTACTAATTTCCCTCCCTGCCACCTCAGTCCCTAGTTTAAATATTCCTCCGCTACCCTAAGCATATGCTGGCCCAATGCAGCTGTACCCCTTTGGTTCAGGTGTAGCCCGTCCCGCTTGTACAGGTCACCCATTCCAAAAGGAGTCCCAGTGCCCCGTGAACCTATACCCCTCTTTCCTATACCAGGTTTATAGCCACGTGTTAAATCTCCGTATAAAATTCTGCTTCCCTTTACTGGCACGTGGTACTAGCAGAATTCCTGAGAAGACCACCGTAGAGGTTCTGCCCCTGATCTCTGATTGATCCCTATCTTAATTCTATAAATGTGTCCTGCAGAACCTCAAACCTACCTTTACAGGCTCCAACGTGGACCATGATCACTGGATCCACCCCTGCTCTGGCCAGGAGCTTGTCTGCTTGTTCCAGGACGTCTCCAACCTGGAAACCAGGCAGACAGCATGCCATTTGAGACTCTCACTAACACACTACTGTCTACACCTCTAATAATGAGTCCCCCACTATGATTAATGACAAAATAACTGTTTTGCAATGGTCATCTGAGTCTCTGATATATTTTTGTCTTTATCTTTTGTCTTTTTGCAATTGTATTTTTATAAAGAATATAAGTATTTTTTTGACCACACAATATATTTCATGACCTGCATTGTTTACTTTATACAGCCTTTTTTGCTCATCTCAAGTAGTTTTTTTGTTTGTACACATACATAGCCATTCAGTATAGTCAGTGTAATGAAATGTATACCACACAAGCTCTTCCACTCATTGCCAGTAAATCAAATCAAATCAAATTTATTTGTATACCACTTTTCACAACTGAATTGTCACAAAACGCTTAACAGAGGGGGAACCCAGGCTTAGACCCCCCCCCAAAAGCAAGCCTAAAGGCAACAGTGGCAAGGAAAAACTCCCATGATAGGGAGAAACCTTGGGAGGAACTAAAAGGGGGGGAGCGCATCCTCTTCTGGCCAGCACAGGGTGTGTCAAAAAAAGACCATATCATGGTCAGTCCAAGGTGACTCAGGACTGAATGACTTTGCACCTCCTGAGTTAGGTAGTCAGTGGGGGGTGCTAAACCACGTGAAGGGGGTCCAGATCCAGGAACTGGGATAGGCATGGGGGTGAGGGTTGATGGGGGCAGCTCACACTTCTCGCAGGATCTAGGGCTTGGGGGCAGGTGCCCCCAAGTCAGAGGCCGAGGCAGAGAAGAGAACATGCAGTCAGAAAAAAAGCAGTGCTATAGTCAGTAGGGGAATACATTTCCATTATGCTGGTACTTGCCCATTGAAAATGATATTTCTGTTTGGTCTGTGGAACGCTTGTCAGCTCAATTTTAAATGTTCTGTTTTTGGCACAAATAAAATTGGGTTTTTTGGTGATAATTTTTGCATTGGACTAATTCAACTAATACTCTACTCTGACTTAACTCAGCTTAACTGACTTCTGAGTAAATCATCCAAATGTAATCTCTAGAGGTGCTCTGTAAATTAATACATAACTGTCGTCTGTCTGTGTCTGTTATGCGATAAGAGAAATCAACATTTCAGCCAAGCTTACCTTTTTTTAAAGATCAAGATCATGTTTCAAGGTCTTTTAAAAAAGGTCAACTTGACTACAACATTGATATGTGATGTTGCATAATAACAGACAACAGAGAGAAATCACCACTGTTTAATGTGGGAGTTCTTTATTAATTTAAGCAGTGTTTATCTGGGGCTTTCTCCCTGCTCCACAGCCGATATTTATGCAATGTGCGTGTCAACTATGTTTTTAAACCCCAGAGCCACTGAAAAGGTCCTGTAATGCATTCAGTAGTGGTTACAGCATATCTCCACTCGCATGTTCATCCGCTTCAACAAAATATCACAATACAGCACAACATATCATAGGGTAGGCTGTACTGTATAATTGAGTTTGAAGGATGAAATTTGGTGTAGTTCCAAATTAAAATTTGAAGGGTGAAAAGGATGAAATTAGTTCCCCTTCTTGGTTGAAGAAGGGAGATAATTGGTGAAATTACCTGGTGTAGTGCATTGGTTACAACAAAAACCTGCATTTCACATTAATTATGCATTTCATATAAGGTAAGATAAGGTTGACCTCATCATTGTTTGTCTGTTGTGGTCAAACAAAAGGGATTTTGAGAATGTAATTCTTAATATGGAAGAAAACATGAAATATTGGTCTTGAGAGCACATAGATGAGATTTGTGTTTGTGTATTAGAGACTGCATGGATGACGCCCCAATACCTGGGTGAATCAGGTATTGGGGCGTGTACAGGAGATGTCCAGGCAGTGTGGTATAATGGTTAGGGAGCTGGGCTTGTAACGTTAAGGTTGCAGGTTCAATCCCCAGGTGGAACACTGCCGTTGTACCCTTGAGCAAGGTACTTAACCTGAATTGCTTCAGTTAATATCCAGCTGTATAAATGGATTGTAAAGAAATGTAAAACTGTAAGTCGCTCTGGATAAGAGCGTCTGCTAAATGGCTGTAATGTAATGTAATGTCTTGTAACAATAGTGTCTTTGGCCCAATCAGGCAGGGCCCTGTGTCTCACCCCCCAGTGTGAATGAATGTAAATGTACCTTGCAGACTGTATAAGAGAGAGCTATACCTTGTGTCTTTCGAACCTTTTGTTACATGCTTGTGTTCCCACGGTGGACTGTGCAACTAACTTTTCTGGTCTTCTGTTACGGACATCGAGTCCTCCTCATTTTGTGTTAACTTGGGTTGTAAGTGTGAGGTCATTTACCCAGCGTTTCTGTTGTGTATTTTACAAAAAATGAAAATACTAGAATTTTTAGGTGCTTATCTGTTGTCGGTTGTTTTCCATAAGTGTAGGAGGGAACTAGGGAAACACCCAGTAATAATACAATATAAATAAAATCATGTATACCCAACATTTTCCAGCCAATTTATGTCTGTAAACACTTAATTTTGCTGAGCGGCAAGGCAGAATATAGACCAGAATCATGAGATGATGCTTCAATTTGTTTGAGCTGCTCCAGCAACACAACCGTGACGCACCACATTTGTTTCTAGTGTAAGAATCCTCATCCATCACCATTTAATTAGAGTGGCTTGCGGCGCTGCTTCCGTGATGCTTGTGGCGTAAACCGTAGACAGTTTATTTGCTGGACTATGCGAGCGATCATGGGTTTTGAAGCAAACAAAGAAATGTTGCTATTTTTTCTGTTTTGTTGTTATAGTTCTCATTCACTTCTATTAAGACTCATTAGAGCTGGACTCACCAGAACTGCCATTGCGGATGGTGAAAACTGCATTATGATTGGAAACTGGTCTGCTGACTCACTTGGGAAAACATACGTTGACATCAGATTTCACACAATGATTAATTGATGGGACTCTCCGAGTTTTCTACTTAATTTTGTGATGCATTGAACTGATTGAACTTTACATTAGGCCACTACACCATAAATCAACAATTTATAGATTTCAGCATTTTACCTTTACGTTTTTCACAGCACCTTACAATGAACGCATTTAAAATGGCAAGAACAAATACATCTAGAGCAGGGGTCGGCAACCTTTAACACTCAAAGAGCCATTTGGACCCGGTTTCCACGGAAAAGAAAACACTGGGAGCCGCCAGTGGCGTAGCGTGGGTTGACAGCACCCAGTGCGAGCCACGTAAACGGCGCCCCATTTTCTGTCGACGGCGAAAAAATTCTTGCGCCCCTCGGATTTTCGATTCAATTGGACACTTATAATTTATTTTCCCAAGCCACGCGGAGCCGCAGCATAAGGATGAAAGAGCCGCATGCGGCTCAGGAGCCGCAGGTTGCCGACCCCTGATCTAGAGGAAGACATCAGTGCGGTAAAAATACAAAATGTCAGAAATAATTTCCCTGCTGTAAATCTGTAGCCTATACTGTACATTTTGTCAAATCAGATGTAGTAAACTATGATAACACTTGCTCTACAATATGCTGCTCTTGGAAATTCGTACACCTTGCATGCTTTAAAATACTTGTATTTGCTCCATTTGAAATGCAAGAACGTAAAACAACTGGGGAAAAAAAGCTTCCAATTCAGTAACACTAACAAAAAATAAGACATTTTGTAACACATCAGGTGAGATAGGGTAGAGTGGGACACTTTTTGATAGATGCTCCTGAAGACCAGGAAAAAAGCTGTTTACTCACTCACTCAGACGTTTCTATAAATTATTGTAGGAAATTTCTTAGAAATTACAGATCTTCAAACAAACCTAGTCCCCCTCTGTCTCTCAGGCAGGGTGTTCAGGTAGAGTGGGGCAGCTTATTTGGGAGACCGGGACAGTCATAGTTAATAAAAACAAGCTTCTTTGCTGCTGCAGATGAATGTGGACCTCCACCCCTCCCCCACTTCGGGCTTCTCGCCTATGCCAGGATCCGCCACTGCACTCAGTGGACACTTTATTAGGTACACCTTTCTATTAAAGGGATGCACATGGTCAGCAACAAGACTCAGGTAGGCTGTGGCATTTAAACAATGCTCAATTGGTATTAAGGGGTCTAATGTGTGCCAAGAAAACATTCCCAACACCATTACACCACCACCAGCCTGAACGGTTTACACAAGGCAGGATGGATGCATGGATTCATGTTGTTTACGCCAAATTCTGACCCTACCATCTGCATGTCGCAGCAGAAATCGAGATTCGTCAGACCAGGCAATGTTTTTCCAATCTTAAACTGTCCAGTTTTGGTGAGCCTGTGCCTCACTTTCCTGTTCTTAGCTGACAGGAGTGGAACCAGGTGTGTGTAACAGGGCTCACTGCATTGTGTAAAGAACAACTGTGACGATGACGACTTGCACAAGAGGGAATAAACACGGATGCCCTCACTCATTCTTCTCCGACCTCTCTCATTAAAAAGGCGTTTTCACCCACAGAACTGCCGTTCACTGGATGTTTTTAGTTTTTCACACCATTCTCTGTAAACTCTAGAATCCCATGAGATCGACAGTTTCTGAGATACTCACACCACTTCCACGGTCAAAGTCACTTAGA
Source organism: Aldrovandia affinis (assembly GCA_029706075.1). Classification (NCBI taxonomy): domain Eukaryota; kingdom Metazoa; phylum Chordata; class Actinopteri; order Notacanthiformes; family Halosauridae; genus Aldrovandia; species Aldrovandia affinis. The sequence continues at coordinate 559,364 of JAINUG010000052.1, read as the reverse complement.
TAACATTTCTTCCCCATTCAGATTTTTTGATCTGAACAACAACTGAACCTCTTAACCATGCAGATGCTTTTATGCATTGAGTTGCTGACACATGATTGTCTGATTAGATCATTGCATTAACGAGCAGGTGTACAGGTGTACCTAATAAAGTGGCCACTGAGTGCGTATACTGTATATCTATGTATATATCTATGGGCTAATACGCTGGGAACACTGCACGCACGCGGACACTGAAGCTGAATAACTTCTGGGACGAAACTCCATTTCGAAGGCATTTATTTTCAATGGGACGCAAACTTCTCTTCATATTGAAGAAGGTACTAGGGGGATGTTCTTTGAATTTTTTGCTGTTAATCAACCCGTAAGGAATCGAACAATTGCCGTAAAAGTAAAACGCTCGATTCCTTTATAAAATGGTTCGCTTATTAGCAAATAATTAAAGGAACAATCCCAGACTTCCATATTACCATTTACGGAATGACGCGACGTTCTGGAAGCGTCCTTTGGGGATGTTTCTTGAATTATTTTCTGGTAAGTGAAGCCTTTTATTCAGGAATCGGGCAATCAACATAAAAAATACATTAAACTACGACTGCAGGTCCCACAGGCTGCTATGAAACGTTGCGCTCTCATGGGACTTGTAGTTTAATATTATTTTAGGCGTTATACTTTTATGCTAATAACTCAATTCCTTAATAAACGGGGTTGATTAACACCAAAGAATTCAAAGAACAGGCCTCAATAATTACTGATAATTTTATGATGAAGGAAAGCTATTGAAAATGAATGGCTTCGAAATCGTGTTTCGTCCCGGAAGTTGCTTGACTTCGTTTCCGCTTTTCCAGTTTATTCATACCAATAAGTCATAGAGAAAGAGCATTGCGTCAAGATACACTTATGGTGTAAGATAAATTATTGGACAATCTAACCTACGGGGGAGCAACAGATTCGGAACGAATACGGGTATGTGTGCTCTTCTCCCCATAAACAGTGGTAGCTACTTTTCTTTCGCGCTAGCAGGATACTCCGACAACATACACGTCTGCTATGGCCTGATGTACAAATGTCAGCAAATGCGGATTTGGTCTTAAAAACTCTCCTGCCGTCTTCCACAGGTTGTCCCGTTTTACCAGTTTAGATAAATACTGATTCTGCTTGTCTGAAAATCGTGCTTTTTGCATATCTGCACGGAAAGTGACTCATTCTAATTCACCACGTATACACACTGCAAAAGGTTTATATTTCCTTTTCTGTTTTCTATTTAATCCGGGTTTTTGGAAGCAGACATTTGGTTTGATTCTCAGAATTGTGGCTGTAAACGTTATTGTGTAAAACAATATCAACGATTTTCTTATCCGTTTGTGTATGTATCTTGTATAGTTTGCTTTTATTTTTGACATACTTTGCTTTTTGTAGTTCATTGACGACAGGTGTTGGAAAGTAACAATGATTTTGTATAGTGGCACTTCGGTCTTCAAAAGTTAGTCACCACTTTGAAGGAACCCTTTTGCATTGTAGCTGACACGTATCCCAAATGTTCTTACCTCGTTTGTGTGACTGAGCTTGAAAGCAGCATCCGTTTACATTGTACTCACAGCATCCAGTACACAGCACACGAATGCGTCTTTCTTTAGTTGAGTTGATTTATTGGCAAAGTAAAATGAGCAGGATGACAAAGAAATAAAATACGTTGGTAATAATAACTTGTTATTTGACTTCTGTTCACTTTTGCCTTTACGTTTTGCATGTATGCTTACGCTTACATTTTACGTTTATACTTATGATTACGATTACGGTCAAAAACTGTATTGCTCCGAGGCTCCTAAAGCTTCCACGTTCTACTTCCTCACTACTTTGAATGAAATGCGTCACTATAAATAATAGTTCATTATGGGCGATACCTGGCTTAAAGAACCACCAAAGCGATATTCCACATTTCAAAAATGCAAATACATAACTAGATACATACAGAACTTATTTCATACAACATATACATTTATATCCTTTTAAACAAAACATATTTTTGGCTCCTACATTCCAGCCCCTAATTGTGTAGGTGGGAAGCATAACAATTACTTAAATGTAACTTAAAGGGAGCCGTGTAAACTTAAACATCCATTATCATTAAGGATTTTCAAAAAGTCTCTTTTTTGTGAGCACAGTCTGAGTGCTACCAGGTAAGCCTTTATTCTTCTTTCTTTTTTCTCCTTCTCCAGTCTTTCTTTTTCCTTTGTCTTTTTTTCTTTCTCCAGTTCTGAGCAAGCCCTTCTGGAATGCCTTTACTTTTATTTTTAGAGGTTGACTCTTCTCTTTCATCTCGGTTTCGATCTTTCTCCTCTTTCCTGTCCCTGCCATGTTACCTCTCTCTGTCCTTATCCTTCTTCTTTTCCTTCATGTGCCTTCTAGGATAGGGAAACCTGGAGAGATTTCTTTTTGGAGACCTAGACTTCTTCGAAGATCGGGATGCGCTGCGGCTTCTTCTGTGCCTCCGACTGATGCTGCAAGACCTCCTGGTGGTACTGTAGCTCTTTGGGGGAGTTTTGGAGTGCTCTTTAACCTTCTCCTCCTTCTTCCTGAATTTGATTTAGATTCAGTCCTCCTGCCATGTGATTCAACTTTGGGTCTACAGATGTCATTAGCTTCAGGAGCTGTTCAGCAGTGCTGCGGTTATTTGGCATATTTACCTTTTCCTTTCTCAAAGGCAAGCTGATGCAGTAGTGGCCGTTGATGAGATGAGCTGACTTAGAAACTTGTTCCATGAACTTGTGATTTCCTGAGACATCTCGGACTTATCTTCATACTTGTGTTCAGGCAAGTAGTAATTAAACTGTCGGACTAACGGCTCTTCAACATTCACAATTGAGATCCTGTTAACTGTAACGCATGGTCGCCCTGTTCCATCTGAACTGAATTCTCATGAAAGTGGACCATTGACAATCCAGCCGAGTGCAGTCTTGACTGCATAGGGACCATCCTTTTCACTATGAATCACTTTCCATGGTTCCATGGCCTTGTGTGCATTGGTTCCTATCAGCAGCCCCACTTCAGCATCAATGCGTGGCAGTCACACTTCCTCCAGATATGGCCATCTGTCAACATCTTCCTGCAGGGGTATGTTTTCCCGCTTTACTGGAATGTCCTTCTGGCTGAATACGTTAGGCAGTTCAATGAAGTCGCTCTCCTCTAGACCACAAACTTCCAAGTCTGACAGCATGTAGCTCTGCACGGTCTTCTCTTGACCCATGGTCTGCAGCAAAATCTCAGTCCTCCTTCCTCTCATGTTCAGCTGATTCATCAACGCTTCAGAACAAAAGGTGGCTGAGCTCCCAGGGTCAATAAATGCGTAAGTCTTCACCTCTCTACTACTTCTCTTTGACTTTATCCGGACTGGGACAATCGCCAGGATACACTCAGCTTCTCCGGCCCCAGTATATCCACGTTTCATGTTCCATTGACACCAATCCGCTGGACACTAGTCTCTTGAGTCCTGTCATCATCAGTATTTTCTTTAAGGATTACCTTTTCTTGCTTTGTGAAATGGAGCATGGTGGAATGTTTCAGTGCACAAACTTCACATATAATATATATATATATATTTTTTACAATCTTTGCTTAAGTGTCCTTTTAGCAGGTATCCAAAGCAAAGTCCACGGGTCTTCAGAAACTCAATTCTCTCTTTGTGTGATTTTCTTCAAGTTGGTGCACACATGCAAAAAGTGGTTCTTCTCGCAAAACAGACAAGACATCTGGAGAGCATCATTGATGGAGTTGGCGCCATCTTTTGGTGATGATGAGCTTTGTCAACTGTGGCAGGGGTGACACTGGTAACAAAGGCACTACCCTTGGCATCATTTTTCTTAATGACTTTGGCTTTCCATTTTCCATCCGTGGCTGCAGTGACATCCTGAATGTCCACAAATAATGGATCCAGAGCAATCTTTGCAAGTCTGTCTAAGAAATCCACCAAGTCAGTGAATCTGGCTCTCCTACCTCTTCTTTCTTGGATGTTGAATGCTGTGGATCTCCTCCTTTCTCTGATCTTGTATGGTAGTTTGGAGATGATGACCCGCATGTTTGTGGGGTTGTCCATTTCTTCCATATATTCAATGTCCTCAATGTTATTTCGACACCCGATCAAAAACAGAGAGTAGGTGTACAGTGACTTATCTTCTGACTTGATTTGAGGCCATTGCAAAGCTTTGTCTATATAAGCAGTAGCGATCTTGAGCTAATTTCCATACTGGCTGTACAGCTGGTCAACTCCTGATGAGATCCCTTGGTTCGCCTCTGGTGAACTGTTCCAGAAAGTATAACCGATCTCTGCTGCTTTCAGTCTTGCTCTCGATAGTGTGCTCGAAAGCTCTGACGAAAGACTTAAATTCAAGCGCGTTTCCATCAGAGGTATGTTTTTTTGTGGAAGGTGAGACCATTGCTGTAGTTGCATCTCTGTAATGTTGTTCTGCCTCTGCATCACTTTCAAGAGGTTACCTGTGTCTTCCCCATGGCTATGACCCTCTTCAGTGATCCCTGGCCTAAATTCAATGTGCCTTGACCTTTCTTCTGTGGGTCTTAGCCTGTCTTCTGTGGGTCTTGGCCTTGGCTGGTGTAGACTCAGATCTTTATATCATGTTCCTGTCTTGAAGTATTCTTCCATTCCATTCCATCTTGATGTAAGTCTGAGGCTTCAAATTCGTCAAAGACCTTTATCCTGGCACTGGACGCAGCGATGGCAGTTTCCATTTCCAACTGTTCCTTCTTGGTTTTCAGCTGTACCTCTTCTAATTCCAAAGCTTGCTTCTGTTTCAGAGCTGCAGCTTGTGCTAGAAGTGCTGCTCGGTTTGCTTCTTCTTTACGGCGCGCTGTGGAGGTGGAACTGGTTGATGATGGCCCACTGGTAGACCCAGCTCTGCTGCTCCTTTTGCTTCGTTCTTTCGAAACCACTGAAATGCTATCCTGTGAAGTAACATTGTTGTGACATTTTTGGGCAGCTTCAATGCGGCTTCTAGCTTGCTTTATCCGCTCTTCCATTTTGGCAATTAAGTCTTCAAAGACATCTGATTTTGGTAGAAACCAGTCAGTTTGGTCTGCGTCATGTTTCTCTTCAGGCAGTAGAGAAAGCACTCTGTAATTGCAGTCTGTGAATTCACTGAATAAATCGTTAAACATGCTGAGATATTCACTCTCAATGTGTCTCTTCCATCAACTGATCAATTATCTTTGTTTTGAATGTTAATTGTCTCAATTTACTTCTTCTAGCATTGATTTGCTTATGAAGTTTCTCTGCCAGCCCCTTTTCAGTACACGTTACATCTTCAGTAACTGCGCTCTTGTAAATATTCGTCAGCCATTTCGTTGCACTCAATCTCGTCAAAATAAAATAAAATTAACTACACTATAAACATGAATATGTTGCTTTAAACACAGTGTTTATAATACTAAGTTCCATTCCAATCCTGGAAAGTGCGATCTCTGCTCCCGGAATTATATTTTCCCTGAGTTTTTAGCTGATCTTCTTTGGTTTTAGCCTTTTTAGTGGGCGGTGGACTTGCACCCTCAATAAATCTCCACATCTTTGAAAATGCGATCACTACGTCGTATGTAGCCCAAAGATGGACACAATGGTTAACGTTATTTATTTTCTACACAGATATTTATGTTTGACTTGTGCAGCGTGTGCTCATGGGACTGTGTAGCAGTGAAGCTCTGACAGGTGCCTGCAGGTGGCATTAGTGACTAGTGTTCTCACTTGAACAGTATATCATAGCGTACACTAGTCGGGACTTGAACGAGAGAGATTTTTCCACTCCCAACTAGAGTCTGGCATGGCAGCTAACGTAATAGCTAGCTAATAATTCCTAGATTTAACCGAGCAGGGATGTGGGAATGATTTGTGCTTGGACTGTAGGACGGAGATGTGAAATCACTGCAAGAAAATCACAGCGATTCTTCAGCCTGGCGGGAGGGCTCACTGAACTGAATATAGACAGTAACTAGCTAGGTAGTGTTCGTGGATATTGCTTGCCAATTCAAGGCTTGGTAAGTGATAAATGCATGATCACTTACTACGCCTTGTGTTAGCAAGCAACTAGCAACAACAGATACCGATACCCAATGTCCATGAACGCTAACGTTAGCTAGCTAACGAACTAGCTGGTTCTCGCTGTTGTGTCTATGTGCTACGATCTGCGAACTTGCTTGACTGCTGCAGAGTCTGGCATAGCAACAACAGCAAACGCAGTGAGCACAGACTGCATGCGAGTGACAGTGCCGCTTTTCCCATTTGGAACTTTGGAAATATTTTTGAATATCTGTGCATGACGTGTTTGTTACGTTGTGAGTGTAAAACACAAATAGTTCCAGTTGGCTAATTTAAAAAATCCTAAATTGGGCCTCCCGCGTGGCCCAGTGGTTACAACGTTCGACGCTGGCCATGGAGACTGGGGTTCAATTCCCCGTCTCGCCAGAGTCGCCTCTGGCCGGGAGTGCCACCAGGGGCGGCGGTTGGCTGTCTGCCCCAGGGAGGGGGGAGGGAAGCCGACATGATGTTCGCTGCGCATAAGAGTGGCCCTGTAGTACCGGGTTACGGTCGACACTTGGCGAGTGCCGTCTCGGAAGAGCCTTCGTCGCTACCGGTCGCAGGACTACGGCAGCAAAATCACATTACTCTTGGGGGGATTGACATAGAAATAGTGGGTCTAATTGGCTACCAATTTGGGAGACAAATGGGAGAAAAAATCAGAAACAAATATTATACATAAAAAAATATTAAAAAATCCAAAATTCAGTCGTCAGCAGGACGATCACTTGGAAATCGAAGGTTGTCCTTCATTTTTAGTCGTCTGAGACGGTAGGACGACTGCAAATCTGGACCTCTGATGCATTAACTTCATGTGAGCTATGGATCAAAGCTCATGGTAAACTATTTTAATCTCATTTACTTAAAGTAATATAAACATTCAAATTTCCTCGCTCTTCTTTCAAGACATGCCCACTGAAATGTACATTTCCTGTTTTCCTGTAGGCGATGCACTTCTGCACAGCTTTGAACAGCAGTGTGATGTAGGCAGGAGTCTGTCTGAGACCGGACACTGAGACAACACTACCAGAGCTCACTGAGCAGCACAGGATCAGACAGAAAGAAGAGGAACTCAGTGTAGTCTGTTCACATGGCAGAGACACAGTGTGCTGCACCAGGACTCAACACACTGGAGCCAGAGTGTGTTACAGCACACAGCGGGGTCAGTGATCTACACCACACACACACATCACTGATAAAAACAGAAATTGATCTGGGCTCCACCCACACTGGGGATCTTAACCCATTCAGACCTAAAATGCCTGCTAAAAACGCCTATTAAAACCTAAGCAATTATTCTACACAACCTCTTAAAACCTGAGGGTTTTCTGGAAAAAATTTCCAAAAAAAAAGCCGACACCAACGTGCACTTCATTTCCCCCACGTCTATTTCAGCGAATCACAGCGCATTTCATTAATCGCAAAATCGATGCGACCTAAACGTCACTCCAGGTCTTAATGGGTTAAGACAGAGAGCCTCAACTTTACAGAGCTGGGATGTGTACCCCACCTGCAACAAGACCAGATCAAAACAGAGACTGATGATGGAGGCTACCATAAGACTGAACAGGACAGCGACTTGCAGGATATTAAATGTGCCAGTATTACATTTGAGAAAATTAAGTGTGAATCCAGTGAAAGTTTAGTGAGTGATCTCATGAATAATGAGCACAACACAATTCACACAGGTGAAAATCCTTTCAAATGCACACAGTGTGGGATGTGTTTTAACCTAGCAAATCATTTAAAGAAACACCTGAGAATTCACACAGGTGAAAAGCCCTACAAATGTACTGAGTGTGGGAAGTATTTTAAGTACAAATCCAGTTTTCGAAAACACCAAAGGACTCATACACGTGAAAAGGCCAATAAATGTACTGATTGCGGGATGTGTTTTAAGTACGCATCTGCTTTAACAAAACACCAAATGACTCACACAGGTGAAAAGCCCTACAAATGTACTCAGTGTGGAAAGTTTTTTAGCCAAGCATGTAATTTAAAGTACCACCTGAGAATTCATACAGGTGAAAAGCCCTACACATGTACTCAGTGTGGAAAGTGTTTTAACCAAGCACATCATTTAAAGTACCACCTCAGAATTCATACAGGTGAAATGCCCTTCAAATGTACGGAGTGTGGGAAGTGTTTTTACCAGCAATCCCATTTAAATGAGCACAACACAATTCACACAGGCGAAAAGCCTTTCAAATGCACACAGTGTGGAATGTGTTTTAACTTAGCAAATAATTTAAAGAAACACCTGAGAAGTCACACGGGTGAAAAGCCATACAAATGTACTGAGTGTGGGAAGTATTTTAAGTACACATCCAGTTTTCGAAAACACCAAAGGACTCATACACGTGAAAAGCCTTACAAATGTGCTCGGTGTGGGGTATGTTTTCGTCACAAGACTCATTTAAAGAACCACTTGAAAATGCACTAAGGTGAAAAGCTCCGCACGTGGGACGTGCATGAGGACAAAATGAGCTTCAAAGACTTTATAGGTTTATAGGAAGCAATATTTGATATTCAACGCCCCACCCTCCCTGGACTAATGGGGTCTAAATGAATTTGTAGAATTAATTTAAATACAAAATTGAATTTAAAAAATAAAGTACAGTTGTTCACTAGCTCCATAGAGCGCTCGTGCATCTACGTAGCCTGTAATAAATAAGCGATTCTAAATCCGAGACTGGAGTCGGTCTCATCATTGAGCCGTTGAGCTCCGAGTTTTTCTGCATGGGTTACGACTGATTACTGAATCACAAACTATTGTCGGAAAAACGATGAATTGCAAAATAACAATGCGAAAAATGGCCTACTCACTGGACAATTATGGCCCAACAGAATGTTAACAGGAGTCTAACAAATTGCGGGATTAAATGGATGTTTAATTAACTCCAACTCTATCTGACTCCATGTATGTTAGCTTTTCTCTCTGTTAACTCTTACTTCTAGACTTGTATAAGCAAATGAGAGACTGTAGTCTCTCGTCTCGCGTAGTGTGGCGCTATACGGGTTGCTATCTCTATATGAGATGCAGACGTGCCTTTGGCCTGTGTAAAACCTAGCAAGGATTCAGTTGCGTATCTTGCAACGGCACTAATGCATAGGCGAGTGACTATGGAGTTGCAACGTTCTATGTGTGTGTGTTAACTTAATCTTAAAACCACAACGTGTAACTGCAGTCTAGATTAATGAGAGATGTTTTAGTATGAAAATGTTTATTAACCGGACTTGCATAAAAACATCAAACAGAATTTGTAACGTAAGAATACAAAAACGGCTATACGCTAAGTTGCGCAGGAGTTCGTAATACGAATCACCGCGATGTATGCCACCTTTCCCCCTAAATACCCACACATCAAAAGAAGCCATCAAACACCAAATAAGGACATAATCACTGAAAACCGGAACCACCCCCCCCCTGCTGCCTATCGCACGTGCATCACACTGCCCGTCTCACAGGCGGCCGCTGACCGCAGATCATTTGCATTTGCACCGTTCACTTTTGAACGGTGTTCTGAGATCCTCAGTAAGCGCCACCCGCACCACGTCACCAATGACACCAACCCACTGCTCATTACATCAGCTCTCCAACAACACCAAGCATGCTTATACTGTACATGTGAATGATGAAGTTTACAGTATAACACATTAAACTCAGTGATGTGGTCAAGTCTTGAGAACAGTCCCCACTGTGTCCTGTTTTGCTGAGATAGGATTAGTGTGGGGCCTGAGAGACGTCTGGGGCAAAACCATTGTTCTCACCCGTTGACTCCCTGCTGGAAATACACACACAGTTCACACTCTTTGGGGTCACTTCAGGGCATAGTTCTTTGACCTGCCCTACATATATATTTATTGATTTTGTATTTCTCCCAATATTTTTATATTCTCCCTATGGGGAGAGAATCTTACTACTGCCAGCCACTAGGGGCTACAGTTTTCAATTTGCATTACTTTTTCACAATCGCTAAGACACATTTCTTGAAACCTTCCACCCTTTTCTCAAAACTAAGCTCAAAACCCAATTTTTAAACTACATTCACAAAACCTCTGACTCTTCCAAAACCAAACAATCGCCTCAAAACAGTTTCATCTGTGCTCAAAAACAAACAATGTTGTCAGATCATACTCCAAGCCAGTCAAAATAAAAACACTACTGAGCATTCATTACACACTACATAAAAAAAATTGAAAACACTGTTCAGGGCATGTAGCTCCAGATTTTTTTTTATTGTTTACAATACAGTAAATGCATTTTGTATTTCCAAAAAAAAAAACAATTTCATAACTCAGTGGATTCAGCACTTACATAGTCTTTCCATGGAATCCAATTCAAACACTCTATACGTAGAAATAGATATAGTTTTGTAAGTGAACCGGTCTCAGTTTTTTTTTTTCTTCGGTATAACCCCCCGGTCCGTGAAAAAAATGAACCGGTCTCAGTTTTTTGGGGGGGTGTACCTACCCCACCCGGTCCGTGGAAAATGGTCTTGCATGAAACCGGTCCGTGGTGCAAAAAAGGTTGGGGACCACTGCTGTAGAGTACAGTATATGCACTCCTGATTTACATACATTACAATGTCATGCAGCTTGACAGTAGTATACAGTAGTATTTAACTGTAAACAATCAACATTGAATGTGTCTGAATGTACACCTACTTGCACATAGTGAAATTGTTGCTCTTTGACCCTTTCTGAGTTGCGCTCAAAGGGTACTCTGTACACCTGCTTCATGCGCACCTTGTTGCGTTGGAGGACACAGTCAATGGTGGAAAGGCTGACACTGTTGATTCCTTCAAAATGTGCATTGTCTTCAATAACTCTCTGCTATATTTCATGCAGTCTAATGGTGTTGTTTTGAAGGACCATGTCAACTATGAGGGCCTCTTGTTGTTCGGAGAGCATGGGTGTCCTTTCACCCTCACGTGGCAGTCTTGCAATTCTACAAAAATTGAACATGCAGTTACCAAAATATACATGCAGTACAGTACAAACAGTGATGGACTTTTCCCCCAGTCTCCTTTACTGTATATTGGCAAATTGATGTACTGAAACATCTGTATATGGGGCATTCTACCGAATTAGGTCAAAGTGCGGTCCCACAACAATAAAAACTATTTAACAAAACAATTAAGTATTCAGACATAGATATTTACTAAGAATATGTTATGATCTATTTAAACCCAAGGCATTAAATGATATAGTGATAAGCTAAATAAATTTAAAAAACATCATTTATAGGGTACTTTCTATTGGGAAGTAGCTGTCCCAAACCCTGACCCCTAAATTTAAATGTATGTAAATAACACTTAAAACATTTTTTAGATTTTGTTCAATGGTGTAATTTCAAAGATCTTTATGATTAAGTTTAAACAGAAGTTGAAAGATTTAGATTTATTGTGGGTTTAATTTTTAAATAAAAAAACTATACTAAAAAAAGTCCCCCGTTTTCATGTCACTACCGAAACCCCATAGTTTTAGTCCATTGGCTGAGCCTGGTTTTTAGCCACACCCCTGCATTTTTGACCAGGCAGTGACACTGCCTCCCTGTCCCTCATAGCTGCATGGTAAGTAGCTAAATCCCATACTTTTGAAATAAATGTGTTCCAAAGTCTGAAAATCGGTATGTAACTTTAAGAATCGTCACCACCACATATTCTCTTCAATTCAGTAAACTTTTGGGGGTTTTATGCAAAATATGTTTTTATGTGTGTACACCTCTTCAAAGACGTGTATGCTAGCCATGTGCTTGCTAGCATTCTTTAGTTATGCTCAAAGTTAGCTAGAATTGTCACTATCGGAAACAAGCCACTACCGAAACCTATGGTAGAGTTTCGGTAGTGACAAAATGTAATGGTAAGTTGTTAAATCCCATCATTTTGAAATAGATGTGTTCCAAAGTCTGAAAATCAGTGTGTAACTTTAATAATGGAACACATATTCTCTTCAATAAAGTAAACTTTTGGGGGTTTTATGCAAAATATGATCTTTTCAAAGCTGTTTGCTAGCCATGTGCTTGCTAGCATTCTTTAGTTATGCTAGCAAAATGGAATGTTCAATCATCTATTTTCAGTATTTCCCTCACCATTGCCTTGGAGGGACCTCCCGTCCATCCTGAAAGACCCCAAAAGCAAAAAATAGCAGACTTTTAGATCGCTAACATTTTTAGCATAAGTCAATTGAGTTTAACATAGCGAAAATTAGTATCGTGGCTAGCGGAATCTATTTGTTACAGACCTTTCGAGGATACATTAGTTAGCGTTCAGAAGCCTGACAGCAACAGCATAATATCAATGTTATTTGTCAATGTTTTCTTCTTCTTCTCTTTTACTGAACCCACTTGGGTCATTATTTTCCATTGATAAGTCATGTTTGTACTTTAAATGGTTATGGATGAACAATTGTTGTCTTCAAAAATAAAATTATTTTATTGACCACAAAACATTTGTGTTTGTAATATTCCCAACATAAGGCATGTTATGAGTTAAGATTAAGCAATAAGGTTGAGGGAATATGATACAACCTGGCAAACAAAATACTGTGGTCACTACCGAAACAGTGCAGTCACTACCGAAACACTGGATGTTTTGTAAAAAATAAAGTATATTGAGTTATAAACTAAAATGTTATGATACTGATTGGTTAAATGTATGTTCAATTTCATCAATCATTAACTCTGAAATCAATATGATCAGTGTTATGCATTTTACAGAGAAAGATTGCATTTAGATTTTGATGAATTGTATAAATTGAACTTTGAAATTTGGTAAAAATGTCATTTTTATTGATTTAATTGTGAAAACCTTCAAGAAAAATTTATAAAAATACTCTTTAGAGAAGGGAAGGAAACACAATCTTAACAGATTCATATAATACTTCTTTACTATAGTGTATTACTATGTTTCGGTAGTGACCATTTTTGGGAGAGGAAAAACATTCCAAAAGAGTCTGAAAATACAATATAAAAATTGACGGTACTTTTACTAGATATATGTACTTTAGATATGGTACAACGGACAAAGTTTTGGGAATAAAACATACAAAATTTCAAAATATTTCCAACCTGACTTTGAACCAATTCGGTAGAATGGCCCATATACAGTAGTACTGTAAACTTTCAATGACAAAAAAAACAATTACCTGTTCTCTTGTCTCTCTTCTCTGAATCTCTGGATTATGGTGGCCACAGTGAATTTGCTGATGTTGGGTTGTACTCTTTGTCCTGCTTCACTCATTGTCATTACATTACAGTCATTCCATGGACAAGAACATGGTCTATTACAGTAGCTTGGATTTCATCAGAAATTACTATTCTTCCTCGCCCCCCTGCTCTTCCTCCTTGCCTCTTCCTCCTCGTACCCCACCTCTTACATGCACTCCTCCTCTGCCTCTCCGATCGTTTCTATCCATCGTTGATATGAACCTTCAACCTTCAACAACCTGTGCACTCCGAATTGGTTTATATTGTTTTCATCACATCATTAGCAACAAGTGTGATCAATTTTGAGTCATTGTGTTTAAGCTATGACATTGTGCTTTAATTGTGTTTAACTTTTGCTACCTGTGGTTACCATTCTGCATCACAAGTGCATCACAGTGCAATGTGTGTTTTGGTGAGTGAGAATGTGTTTAGAGTTTTGCAAAAAGAGTCAATGAGATCTGCAAATTGTGTAACTAGGTGAAAATTGTTTATGGTTTTGCCAAAAGTAGTGTTTTAGGAATTCAGAAAAACTGTAACTCCAGACTCAAACACTGGCTCCAGTTATACAGGCCATATACTCTGCTGCCAACCAGCTGAGCTGAACTGCTCTCTCACTCTCACCGCGTTGCTTCCGATATGACCATACCTTCAGAGCACAAAAACAATGTATCATTTGATTTCATTCTGTTGCTAGGTAGTTTGTTAGCAGAAATGATGGGGAGAGTGCAAGTTTAATGACAAACCGCACAACTTTCAGTTACAATGTTCTGTATGATTTTTTTCTTTTTTTGCTGTAGCAATGCAATTTATTTACAGCGGTATTAAAAAGGTTTTAAAAAATACATTTTAACTGAGCGTATTGTGCACATACCCTAATCAAGGACTAGTGCACTCGTTGCACCACCTGAGAGGCTCTATAAAATGTTTTAATATGGAAGGAATGTTGGCAACAGGTGTTGACTTAAAAAAAATAATAATAATTGGGAACCCCTGTTGTAGAAAGTTTTTTAAATTTTTATCTCAAGGCCCCCTAAAGTGCTCACCCTCTGGCTGAAGCCCCCCACCTCTATAAAATGATTAATTGTTCTCAACTTTATCCAACACCCACAGCAGCCTGCAATGCAGTGGGCTGTTTAACACATGACCATATGGAAGCATGTCTAAAAAGACGTCATACTGTGGATCTGTCAGATGAGTAGTGCACTATAAATATATAATTACAAATATAAAATAGTACCAAGAAAGTGAACCAGCATTAGTTTCCGAGAGATTAAAATGTCATTCATTAAATGTGTGTGAAAGTAATTTATTTTTTAATATTTCTTTTGACTTCGATATAAAGGTTATTATTAACTTTTAAGTTCTGAAATATGTTTGTATTCAGATTTGTCTTGAGTAAAGAATAAAATAACTGATATTCTTATCAGCATTAAACTTGAAATGGACTGAGATATCTAATTTGTTTTTTAATGAATAACAAATCAGTATTTGTAATAACAAAAACTGTTTGTTTGAATGTTGTGTTTTTAATACCATGTTAAGACATCCGTGGTTGTTTTCTGTTTTACATTGTATTTTTTTACCTGCTCAGAGACTACAGATAAAATGTAGCCTTCTGGTACAAAATCTGTACAATGGCTGAATCTGGTACCAAATCATCCATGTTGAAAATTGTATACTGTCCCTGTAAAATAAACCCTTATGTCCTGATGAATTCATAATCATTGTGCAAAACTTAATCAAATAAATAAATGAATCAAACATGAGCCATAAAATCACTCTTATTCTAACTGCTGCCTTGTTTCAGGTGAAGTTTTAATTGCTGTTACACATACAGTGCCCTCCCGAACTATTGGTACCCTTGGTAAAAATGAGCAAAAAAGGCTATGAAAAAATGTCTGTTGTTCATCAGCTTGATCTTACGCTCAAAATATGAGAGAAATCGTGGTTCTGTGTGGCTCAGTAGGTAGGTGACAACGCTTAGGTTGTGGGTTCAATTCCCACTGGGACCACATATACTGAAAAGTGTATGCATTCACTACTGTAAGTCGCTTTGGATAAAAGTGTCTGCTAAATGGCATATATTAAATCTAACCTTTAATTGAAGTAAAATTATTGAAAGAAAATAAACATTTTTCTCAAAAACACGTGTCACAATTATTGGCACCCTTCGAAATTCTTAAGAACAACATCTAAATTAAGGATATTCACATTTATATATATTTTTTTATAATTCAGCTGAGTCTTTAGGAACTCAAGTGGTCATCCATGCACGGTTCCCACGTGTCATGGAAAAACCTTGAAAATCATTGAAAATTATTCTGTCATGGAAATGTCTGATTCCATGTAACGTTATTTTTTTTTTTTTTTTCTGATAACGTTACCACAAAATGTCTGTTCCCTGCCACCTGACACTGCTGTTCTCACACACGCACACACACACAATGAGATGTGTATTTGCACTGGCAACAAAACGTGTTAAGTTATGAAAGTAAAGTACATTTTTGTCAGTTGCAAAAAAAAGGTCAGTGAAAACTGTCATGGAAATTTGATTTGAGTGGGAACGCTGTCCATGACTTCCTGTTTCACTGGGGTATAAATATGAGGTGACCCACAGGCCAAACTCCCTTAGTCATCCATCAACATGGAGAAGGTCAGAGAATACACAAATGAAATGAAACAAAAGGTTGCTGACCTTCATAAATCAGGTAATGGCTATAAAAAAATAGCGACATGCCTGAAAATATTCTCCACTATTAGGGCAATAATTAAGAAGTTTAAAACAACTGGAGCTGTGATGAACCTGCCTGGAAGAGGATGCAAGTGTGGAGGATGGTTCGAGAAGCAAACATTTCTCCAAGGATCACAGTTGGAGAATTATTTTTCCGGTTAAGGTAACCTCAACTTTTTTTTAAATTTTTTTTAAATTTTTATTTTTAATTTTTTTATTTTTATTTTTTTACCTCTGGCAGTTTACCGCTTACCTTTATACCATTTCAGGTTATTCACTGGACTTAAACTGCTTACATTTCAGTAAAAACTGGAAAATGGGGGTGTTCTAAAACTTTTGACCGGTAGTGTATATCAAACCCCTGTTCTGCTTGTTAATGTATACGCTCCCAACTGGGATGACGTGGGTTTCATTAACAAATTAACATTTTACATTTACATTTACATTTTAAGCATTTAGCAGACGCTCTTATCCAGAGCGACTTACAAGATGTGCATTAATACATGGTAGGAACAATCTCAGTTAGCGCAAGGGATCAGTGCAGTAATACAGCCATAGACATTGTTGTAGGCAGCTGCATACCATACCTGTAACACTGGGAAGGACAAGGTTAGTATTTTTATTTTTTTTTAAATTTAATTAAATGAGTAGGCAGTAGTACATATACCACATATACATATACAAGAAGGCAGTGGTGATGACAATTGGGTAGATGTACAGAATTCAGTGGTAGTGGAGTCTGAAAAGGTGGGTTTTGAGTCTTGCGGAAGATAGCAAGTGATTCCGTGGTCCTGATTGATTGCGGAAGGACGTTCCACCACCGAGGGGTCAGGA
This sequence comes from Aldrovandia affinis, assembly GCA_029706075.1. Classification (NCBI taxonomy): domain Eukaryota; kingdom Metazoa; phylum Chordata; class Actinopteri; order Notacanthiformes; family Halosauridae; genus Aldrovandia; species Aldrovandia affinis. Next base: position 542,513 of record JAINUG010000052.1, on the reverse strand, counting down.
CAGAGAAGAGGCGAGACCGCGAAGAGCGGCTGCCGGGTGCCCGGAAGGGATGGGACAGTCAGTTTGCCAGAGGAGGCTGAGTGGAGAGGTCTGGCTCGGGTGTAGGGTGTGATGAGTGTCTGGAGGTAAGGGGGAACAGTTCCTCTAGCTGCCTGAAAAGCAAGCACCAGTGATTTGAATGTGATGCATACTGTGATGGGGAGCCAGCACAGAGAGGAGAGTAGAGGGGTGACGTAGGTGAACTTTGGTTGATTGAACACCAGACGTGCAGCAGCATTCTGGACTAGTTGCAATGGCTTGATAGCACAGGCCGGTAGGCCTGCCAACAAGGAATTGCAGTAGGCCAGACGCGAGATCACCAGGGCCTGGACCAGGAGTTGTGTGGACTCTTGGGTGAGGAACGGTCGGATCCTCCGGATGTTGTGGAGGGAGAATCGGCAGGTACGGGTGATTGCTGCGATGTGGCCCGAGAAGCACAGCTGGTCGTCCAGGGTCACTCCAAGACTCCTAGCAGACTGGGACGGAGACACTATGGAACCTTCCACGGTGATTGAAGCATCAATCATTGGGGAGCCCTTCGCTGGGAGGAAGAGCAGCTCAGTCTTCCCCAGGTTCAGCTTCAGGTGGTGGGTGGACATCCAGGCAGAGACCTGCATCTCGGATGGAGAGAAGGAGAGAAAGAGCTGTGTCGTCAGCATAACAGTGGTAAGCAAAACCATGAGCAGAGATAACAGAACCAAGTGACTTGGTGTACAGGGAAAATAGGACTGGGCCTAGCACCGAGCCATGCGGGACTCCGGTAGAGAGAGTGTGGGGAGAGGAGAGGGATCCTCTCCAGGCCACCTGGTAGGACTGGTCAGCTAGGTAGGACTTGAATCATGTCTGCAGATCCAGAGATTTTCATCTCGACGAGAGATGAGAGCAGGATCTGGTGGTCCACGGTATCAAATGCAGCTGACAGGTCGAGGAGGAGGATGGAGCTAAGGGATTGGGACTTAGCCATTTGAAGAGCCTCAGTGACCGCAAGGAGAGCAGTCTCTGTGGAGAGGCCTGCCTTGAACCCAGATTGGTTAGGATCAAGCAGGTCATTCTGTAGGAGATGAGCAGACAGTTGGTTATAGACAGCCCGCTCTAGTGTTTTGGAGAGGAATGGGAGGAGATCTTTATTAATCTCTCTAATCTGAATTCACAGAATTTAATATTTGGTGGCGACTTGAACTGTGTAATTGACCCAGCCTTAGACCGTTCAGACCCAAAATCACTGCCTCCCTCCAAGATGGCTACAGCTCTATCAGCATTCATGAACCAGGCTGGGTGTATAGACCCTTGGCGGTTCCTTTTCCCACACAAGAAAGAGTTCTCATTCTTTTCACATGTACATCATTAATATTCAAGGATAGATACATTTTTTTATTGATAAGACACTCCTCCCTTCTGTTAAGAAAATTGAATATTCAGCCATAGTGGAATCAGATCATGCCCCCCTACTGCTTGATCTCTCTTTCGCTCTAAATTATACAGAACGTCCCCTATGGAGGTTGAATACCACCTTACTAGCAGATAGGGGATTCTTTTTAGAAACCAATAGATCAGATTCAATCTCACCATCTATTCTCTGGGAGACACTTAAAGTGGTAATCAGAGGGTAGATAATTTCTTACTCTTCTCTGCTTAACAAAATAAAGAAAAGAAAACAGGAACAACTAATTGATTCCATTGACTTCGATATAAAGGTTATTATTAGCTTTTAATTTCTGAAATATGTTTGTATTCAGATTTGTCTTGAGTAAAGAATAAAATAACTGATATTCTTATCAGCATTAAACTTGAAATGGACTGAGATATCTCATTTGTTTTTTAATGAATAACAAATCAGTATTTGTAATAACAAAAACTGTGTTTGTTTGAATGTTGTGTTTTTAATACCATGTTAAGACATCCGTGGTTGTTTTCTGTTTTACATTGTATTTTTTTACCTGCTCAGAGACTACAGATAAAATGTAGCCTTCTGGTACAAAATCTGTACAATGGCTGAATCTGGTACCAAATCATCCATGTTGAAAATTGTATACTGTCCCTGTAAAATAAACCCTTATGTCCTGATGAATTCATAATCATTGTACAAAACTTAATCAAATAAATAAATGAATCAAACATTAGATAATTTCTTACTCTTCTCTGCTTAACAAAATAAAGAAAAGAAAACAGGAACAACTCATTGATTCCATAGACTAGATTGCCAGTATTCTATATCCCCCTCACCAGAGCTGTATAAGGAAAGGCAGGTTTTCAAATGCAGTACAACTTGGTATCAACAGATGAGACTAAAGGGTGTCTGCTGCGCTCACAGGGGTTTCTTTATAAACATGGGGAGAAGGCAGGATGACTTTTAGCCCATCAACTGAAGTCCATATCTGCATCTCGACTTGTGACTCCTGTGTATTGACAGTTGATCCTGTTGAATTCAACTTTAAAGCATATTCAAAATGGTACACATCTGAGTCGCCACAGGACAACACAGCAATGTTAGGTTTTTTTTGACCATCTTGTTATTCCCACCATAGATCAAAAGGAGGAAATCGACAAGCCCTTACAGCTTGAGGAGATTATTAAAGCTATTACATCGATGCAAAGTGGAAAGGACCCTGGACCAGATGGCTACCTAATTGATTTTTATAAAACGTTCTCAGCCAAACTAGCTCCCTTACTCCTACTACATGTTTGAGCACTCTCTGAGTCAGGGGGTCTTGCCACAAACACTCACAGAGGCATCGATCACACACATTTTAATCCTGGCAAAGATGCACCAGAGTGTAACTCTTATCATCTGATCTCTCTTTTGAATGCAGACGTGAAAATACTGGCTAAATTACTTGCCTCCCGAGTAGATACCACCGTGGCAGATACTATTTCAACAGATCAGACAGGTTTTATTGCGGGTCGCCATTCCTTTACCAATATCCATCGTCTCTTGGGTGTCATGCACTCCTCCGCATCCTTGGACATTCCTGAAGTAGATGTTTCATTGGATGCGGAGAAGGCGTTTGACAGGGTGGAGTGGGAATATCTATTTGCTGTCTTAAAGAAGTTTGGTTTTGGGCCTAAACTCATTGCATGGATTCGTCTTTTATACTATTCCCGAAGGGCATCGGTGATTACAAATAAATTGCGCTCACAGTACTGCCCTCTGTCTAGGGTGACGCGACAAGGATGCCCACTAAGCCCACTTCTCTTTTCCCTCGCCATAGAACCCCTCTCAATCTTGCTTAAAACTCCACTGGCTATTCATGGGATCCGCAGATCGGGATGGGAGCGCAAGGTGTCACTATATGCTGACAATTTATTGTTATACATATCAGATCCTGTGACATCTGCCCCTGACATTGTGGAATTACTATGCAGATTTGGTTCCTTTACAGGGTACAAATAAAACATTTCTAAAAGTGAGTGTTTTCCTATAAACAATTTGGCTCTACATATCGCAGATGGTGACCTACCCTTCCGTATGTCCAGGTCAGGTTTGAGGTATTTGGGGATCAATATCAGTCATACCTTTCTTGGTTTACGTGAAAATAACTTTGTGCCGCTGATCAACAGCCTCAAGACTGACCTTCAGAAGTGGGGTGTTCTTTTTTTGTCTTTGGCTGTTAGAATCAATTGTATTAAGATGAACGTCTTGCCCAGGTTTTTATATTTGTTTCAATGCCTTCCAGTTTTTCTGCCGAAGTCCTTTTTCAATTCTGTTGATAAGCTCATATCATCTTTTTTATAGAGTGGCAAAAATCCCAGAATACGTAAGGAATTCCTCCAGAGAAGCAGAAATCAGGGAGGACTGGCACTTCCTAATCTGATGTATTATTACTGGGCAGAAAATATACAAAAAATTGTTTACTGGACTCAGTCTCCAGATACAGATTGGTGTCAGACAGAAGCAAATGTATGTGTATCAACGTCTCTCCCTGCTCTGGTTTCAGCCAAATTACCTTTTTCCCCCTCACATTACACTTCAAGGCCCATTGTTATCTCCGCTCTCAGAATCTGGGCCCAGTTCCGGCTATATTTTAATCTTAGACACTTGTCCTTTGAAGGCCCTTTATGTAATAACCACCTCTTAATTCCACCTAAACTGGACTCTAGATTTGCGCAATAGCAGAGGTTGGGCCTGGCCAAATTTAGTGACCTCTTCATTGACGGGACGTTTGCTGCTTTTAATAACCTTTCTTAAAAATTCAATTTGCCCCGTTCTAGTTTATTTCACTGTTTCCAGATAAGACACTTTGTCCGTACTCAGAGTCCAACTTTTCCTAGCTTGCCACTGAATTCGAAGTTGGATGTTTTATTACAAACCCATTCTCACCTTAAGGGTCTCATATCTAACATCTTTAATTCCATCTTGTGCCTTAGCAGTGTGTCACTCAGCAAGATTAGGATAGACTGGGAGGAGGAGCTTGGAGTGGAGATATTGGACGAACCTTGGGATTGTGCTTTGGTTGGGATGAACAGGACCACCACTTGTGCATGCCTTGGCTTAATACATTTTAAGGTTCTCCATCAACTCAACTTTAGTAAGGCTAGACTTAGTAGAATCTATCCCGATGTAGATGGAACGTGTGATAGATGTCATCGTGACACTGCTGACTTGACTCACCTGTTCTGCTCCTGCCCCAGATTGATAGACTTTTGGTCTACTATATTTAAGACTCTCTGATGCTTTTGATATAAATCTCCAGCCTAGTTTGTTGCTGTTTTTGGAGTGACTGGTGATGCGATTTCAATAACGATCAAATGTAAGAATGCTATTGCCTTTGCCTCTTTGCTGGCTCGGAGGAGAATTTTGTTAGAGTGGAAGCATCACTTTGGCTACATGACCTAATGCTCTTCCTAAAATTAGAAAAAATAAAATACTGTATCAGAGGGTCAACTAACAAATTTTACTCTATTTGGGACTCTATGTTGTCGTACTTTGAGAACCAAAATACCCTTCCTCCAAACTAAGTTCTTTACTTTTTACGGCTGTGCCCTCTATACCTTTTTCCCTGACTGATCAAGTACAAACTGCAAAATACTCAAAGGTAATTGGAGTACGTATGTCAGATCTCAAATACTTTTGATTAAAATATTGCCCATCTCTGTCTATACCTCAATTTGATGATGAATTGTGTACTCTTATTCACATCCTCATCATGTCTTAGCATGTCTTAACATTTTGCAAAGAGAACTGGTAAGTCTGCGCATAGCTTTGAAATGTCATGGACTCAATGCAAGTCTCAATGCAAGCTAATTTTCCGTCTGCAAAGGTGGCCAAACATATAAATGATGAGATTGTTTATTATATTGTTTATTATTCTGATTTACTGTAATTGCATGCTATTATATTTCCCAGAGTGGCTCTGCATTTGGGGAAATGTATATATGGATTGAAGGGTTTGGGCTCATGGTTTGTAACAATTGTATTCCAACAATACTAGGTTTCAAAAAATCTGTAAAAAATAAAAGAGGCAATGTTACGTAAAGTCTTTTGTTTCCAAATGTTGTGGCAATGACCAGGAATGGACAGCAGGGGGAGATGGTGTCAATTAATTGCAGCTGGTGAGCGAGGAAAACGAAAGTATTCTCGAGCACCGAGGAGTGCTTTATTGCTTTGTTTGAGAGTGATATAAGCGCACGCCGACAAGCAAATATTTGAACTCTTTTCATCGACTAGACGGTTGCATAAGGGCAGCACGCAGGCTGCTTCTAAGAATAATAAAAATGAATGCACGTCACACAGCCCTGGAAGATCAAGAAAAGATTATGTTACATGTGTTGTGTCTGGTGATAAAGGTCTCGAAGTTATGTGCTTTGTTATTTGTCTCCATTCTTTTGAAGATGACAATAAAATTGTGTTGTTTTAACTATACTAAATGTGACTTGTTGTACAAACACAAAATGCATTAGTGTCTCTCTGTTTAAGGGCATCTGTTGTGCAGCTGGGTAATGTATCTGTGAAGTGTATTACAATTGCTTAAGGGGTCCTTATCCGATCTCTGCAATGGCAAAGGAATGCTTGAGCTGTGGATGTGCGGCAGTACCGGTTGCATACAGCAGGGGTCACGCTCGGCATACACGCAAGCAAGGCTTGTTTACGTGAATCAAGGAAGGGGGGAGGTTCAGCACTCTCTTCCAAAAGCAATTTAGACACAAACGGGCCTTTTGTCCTTATCAGCAGTCCTGCAATGTCACAAACATCTGAGGATGTTTGGCAGAGCAGGACAAAACAATAGCTACGGGGAGGGGGCGATCCCCAACAAAACCACCGCAGTCTCAGGTTGCCGAAGCCGCCATGCAAGCTCTGTGTTATCAGGAGGAAGTAGTGATTGAGTGCTGGATTGAATCTATTACAGAGATTCTACAGAGCGGTGTGTGCTGTTGTGCTGTGGTGGGGGGGGTGGTCAGTGTGAGCTGTAGTGAAGGTTTCTTGAGGTGGGTCGATGCAGCTGCAGGCGTTTTAATGGCGGGCGGTTTGGAAACGGGTGTTAAAGGAAGGAAGTGCATTTCGACTGGAAGCGAGCAGACCGCTAGTTGTTGCTCTGGGCTCAAGCGTGAACTATGGGGGGAGCGTTGGACTCTGTATGTGGAACGTAGGTGTGTGAGCGACACGGCGGGCAGGGGGGGGTCAATCCGAGGAGCAGCTTCAAATGAGCTCATCTTTCATAAACACTGCGCTACACCCTGCACCCTAAGGGGATGCCCTCATTACTGTAAAGTGTCTTCTCTCATCACGCTACCTCGCCAGCAGACATACCTGTACCCCTCTCCTGTCTGGACGCCTGAAGGATTCAATGCTTGGATTTGAGGCCTCCAAGGGGAAACCAGGTGGCTGCTGGAAGTGGTGACGGTGGGCCCGGTGTGGGGCGTCTTCCCTCTGCACCAGGTACAAAACCAATGCCTCAGTGCAGTAGTGGTTTTGTGCTGTAGGTGTCGCAAATTAAAAGCCTGTTTTATATATATATATATATATATATATATATATATACACCCAAGTTGAGTAAACACCTAAATTTACTTTCCCAAATTCAAAAAACAAAAAACAAAACGAATTGTATTTAATTGGTAAGTCAAAGTTGGATAAATGTTGACTGAATGTGGGCCGCAGTCTTTCAGACGAGCCAGGATAGTAAACTGCGGTGGACAGACAGTAAAGACTCCATGGCACTTTGTAAAGCATAGGGAATTCCCTGGCAGAATTCTTGAGCTGACCTCTCACAATCCACCCATCTGTTGACCCATCATGTCTGACGATACGCCTCCTTGTGTACCTCAGCTGATGGGTGGGGCATTCTTTGTGAAATAGCAGCCCTGTATCACCCAGCTGAATGCTACGAGTTGGTGATTGTCGAGGTGAGTCACTGTGAAGAAGTAGTCTTCACTGTTGGAATGGGCTGGACTTGCGCGTGTGATTGTCAATTGTATGTGTGCATTTTGTTTACGATGCCAAAAACTACTGGTATCAAACTTTATTCAGCAATTGTATAAACTAATTGTTACCAGCTTCATGAGAATGTAATGCCAAGCAGGCAAGCTGATTGATTGATAGGAATCCTCCTAGGTGAAACTAATAATTGCAGACTTATTTAATCCCAGGTGTGCTGACAGAAGAAAAAGCATTTTTCTTTGGGTACCAAGGCAGAAGGAGTTTTTGATACCAGTTGTAATCTAATACAAGTCTTTAGTCTTGGCCTGTGTTTCTGTACGTTAGCTTGCTGGAATAAATAAGATATATTTTTGGGCCTCCAATGATTTTTATTTTCAAAAATAAAACCTTTTTGTTTGTTCGAAGTATTGGCCGGCTTCGTGACAGTCACCACCTACGGCATTCTGAAAGTGTTCTGAGTTCAAGCCCACGCAATCACCTTCAGTCATGATATGTAATACTTTATTTTTTTTTAAAGAAGAGTTTAGAGTTGAAAGCTAAAAGTGGCCATGCAAAATTAAGTTTTTTCGTGAACAGTGACCGGTTGTAGAGCGATGGCTCCATGAGACATAACAGGCCGGGCAGCGCAAATGGAATGTAGAGCTGGAATCTCTGTCTGATTGCAGCTGCCAGCTTTAAAGCTGTCATACTTTGTGATACAGAAGACTGGGGACACAGTTTAATGAGTTATTATTTTGTCCCTCAGACACGAATGAGCCACTGCCACAGTCTGTCCTTATTCTCACACTCATCTGCCCGTTTATTTTGTCATATAGTTTCCTGGGTCATAATTAACATCTCGCCTCAGCTTCTGACTGTTTCAGTCAAAACTACTAACGTAAACATGAGGCGAATGCTCATCTTGAATGCATTGTCAACGGGACAAGAGCATCCGCGTGATAAGGAACAAGCCCTACAACTAGGGTTGCCAACTGTCCCGTATTAGCCGGGACGTCCTGTTTTTGGGACAAAATTCCTTTTCCATATTACAATATACAATATTGCCCCGGGGAAGACCCAGGACACGCTGGAGAGACTATGTCTCTCGGCTGGCCTGGGAACGCCTCGGGATTCCCCCGGAAGAGCTGGACGAAGTGGCCGGGGAGAGGGAAGTCTGGGTCTCCCTGCTTAGGACGCTGCCCCCGCGACCCGACCCGGAGAAGCGGTAGAAAATGGATGGATGGATGGATGGATGGAATATACAATATACAGTATGTGTTGATTTACATCCATACAACACCATACCCACTTTGCCCCCAGTGCCCCGCCTTCTGTCACGTATTTGGATGATAGAAAAATCTAACTCTACCTACAACTGATGTAAGACGTGAAAAGGTTAGAAGGCTCAGCTTGATGACTTCTACCTTAAATGTGAAACAAGAAATTGATAACTGCATTTTATCAGATGGAATGGTCAATAGAGGGTGAGCATAGATGCTTTATAGTAATGGATCTTCATGATTTTGGCTTTCTTTAAAGCTTTTCATTTACACAATTGTGCCGAGTTTGGGGAAAATTAATTCTAAACTCTAGCATCTGTGAGTAGTTTTGTTTACCAGCAGCATGTCAGGTGTGCCTTGTTCAGCTAGCCTCACATGAATGATGTTAAGCATTTGGACAAACCTCCCATTATTGCGTGTTATCTGCTTCTCCCTTATGTAAGGAGTAAAGCCTACTTCACATTGATTGAGTGGATGAATCACCAGCTGCTCATCCTTAGCAAAAACATGTTAGTTTAGATCCTGGTTGTCAACATAAACATTGTGTGGTCTGACACAAGACCGGTAAGAGAGGCTACTAAAGGAGTTCTGTCTCTGCCTAAAAGCAGGATTGCAAAAGCTACAGCCAGAGAGATTTGGCGTGGCTTCAAAAGGAGCAGAGATGTAATCACTTAGCTTTTATGGAAGAAAAGCTGACCGATTTGGAACGCAATCAATGGGGCAAATTGGTCGCTACTGTTAAGAGATTACCTGTGGAGTCCAGACGGACCACTGCTTCTTACTTTCAGTACGCACAGGAAAAAAAAAGAGAGATTGCATGGGCATTTGTTGGCCTTGACACAGCTGCCTGTAAATGTGAGTGAGGTAAGGTGTGCTTGAACAGACACGCAGAAGGGCTGGGTCAGCCTATGAGCATGACACCAAGCTCAACCACTCAGGAAGCTGCGTGGTCATCCCAGAATCCTCTCTGCTGAGGTTGACAAAGCATACGTTTGTGTGCAGTGTATCACTGTAGTGCAACATGTTTGATATATATATACAGTATATATTAGATAACATAGATTTAATATAACATATTTAATATCTATATATACTGTATATATATATATATATAATAAACCATGTGTTTGAATGTGTGTGTGAGGGCTTTGTAATAAAGACATTTGTTTACTTATGTAGATTTTCTTGATTAGGCTGGGTAAAAAGGCATGTATCCCAATACTCATATATTTCTATCTCTGAAAGTAATGGGCATCTCATTTTAACGGATCGGACATTTCTATTCAACAAATTGGTACCATTGGATTTGATTTGCAGTTTTCATCGGAACAGACCCAGATAGTTTCGTTCATAAATGTAGGAACAGCCACAGAGCAAACAGGTTGTATGTAGGCCCACAACCTGAAGTGGCCAAGACGTATGTTTTTGCGTTGTTCTATTTTATAGTTCCTGCAGGAAGTGAGAGAATTTGAGGTGGTGAGGGGCCACCAGGCTTACACAGGGGCTGAAAGCTGCTTGTACTCCTGCCAAAGCCCTTTTAGGAGGGCTGGCTCCAGGATGTAACAACATCACTTCCTGCCTGCTTACCTCAGACCACCAGTGCTAAGAAGGCTGTAGCACACAGGGTGATGTATCATTACTTCAGTGTTACACGAGACAGGAGCTACGCAGACCTCTTAGCAAGGGGGGTGGATGCTGTGTATGGATATCGTGATATAGAGGTGTCCTGTATGGGTATTGTGATAGAGAGGTGTCGTGTATGGGTATCATGATATAGAGGTGGCACCTTCGTGGCACCTGCCCGGAGCTCACCTGCCCCAGAGTCAACCCCCCACCCCTGCCATGTGTTACCCGGATGCCGCTGGCCCAGACCCTAGCTGCTGGTTCCATCCCCGCCCTGCCCTGGTATCTGGAGGGATGAGGTCCACCCCACCCCTACACTTAGAATGCCCTTCCGGTGGTCTGTTAAGCCTCATGAGCCTCAAGGACTATTTGTTTTGTTTTTCTCTGTATCCCACCATTTTCCAGGAGTTCACCTCGACCGCCTTTTAAGGGGTCGGAATCATTTTCCAGTCTCCCACATTGGCTCCAATGGTTTTCTGGTTTTTTGATTCCCTCTGGAAAATGCCAATTGTGAAGCGCTGTGTGACAACCTGTTTGTAAATGGCGCTATACAAAAATAAAGATTGATTGATTGATTGAGGTGTCGTGTATGGGTATCGTCATAGAGAGGTGTTGTGTACGTGTATCATGATATAGAGGTGTCGTGTATGGGTATCATGATATAGAGGTGTCGTGTATGTGTATCATGATATAGAGGTGTCGTGTATGGATGTCATGATATAGAGGTGTCGTGTATGGGTATCGTGATATAGAGGTGTCCTGTATGTGTATCATGATATAGAGGTGTCGTGCATGGGTATCATGATATAGAGGTGTCGTGTATGGATGTCATGATATAGAGGTGTCGTGTATGGGTATCATGATATAGAGGTGTCGTGTATGGATGTCATGATATAGAGGTGTCGTGTATGGGTATCATGATATAGAGGTGTCGTGTATGGGTATCGTCATAGAGAGGTGTTGTGTACGTGTATCGTGATAGAGAGGTGTTGTGTATGTGTATCGTGATAGAGAGGTGTCGTGTATGGGTATTGTCATAGAGAGGTGTTGTGTATGTGTATCGTGATAGAGTGGCGTCCTGTATGGGTACCGTGATATAGAGGTGTCCTGTATGTGTATCGTGATATAGAGGTGTCGTGTATGGGTATCATGATATAGAGGTGTCGTGTATGGGTGTCATGATATAGAGGTGTCGTGTATGGGTATCATGATATAGAGGTGTCGTGTATGGATGTCATGATATAGAGGTGTCGTGTATGGGTATCATGATATAGAGGTGTCGTGTATGGATGTCATGATATAGAGGTGTCGTGTATGGGTATCATGATATAGAGGTGTCGTGTATGGGTATCATGATATAGAGGTGTCGTGTATGGATGTCATGATATAGAGGTGTCGTGTATGGGTATCATGATATAGAGGTGTCGTGTATGGGTATCGTCATAGAGAGGTGTTGTGTACGTGTATCGTGATAGAGAGGTGTTGTGTATGTGTATCGTGATAGAGAGGTGTCGTGTATGGGTATTGTCATAGAGAGGTGTTGTGTATGTGTATTGTGATAGAGAGGTGTCGTGTATGGGTATTGTCATAGAGAGCATGTTTATTGGCTCAGGGGTTGCAGTGAGGTGGTGCAGTGATGGCAGAGAAGAAAGGCTGGTGCGCCCTTGTATGTGTGTGTGTGTGTGTGGGGGTGTCTGGGTGCCCCTGTGTGTGTGTGAGTGTGTCCCTGTATGTATGTGTGTGTGTGTGTGTGTGTGTGTGTGTGTGTGTGTGTGTGTGTGTGAGAGAGAGAGAGTGTGAGTGAGTGAGTGAGTGAGTGAGTGTGAGTGCACTTGCACTTTCTCTCCGACGAGGGTGTGGTTCTGCTTCCTGTTCCGGTGAAGATGACTGCGCCCGTTCTCTCGTGATGGCCAACGCTGTCTCATTAACGTGCCCCGCGCTCTAATTCATTTGCTTTTCGTAGAAAAACCCTCAAGCTTACGAACAATTTAAAAGAGCATTATACAAATCCTTTGACCACCAAACTCAGGCATTTTGTGATTTCGCGCGGGATGCCGTTTGACTTAGGGTACAGGGAACAGCTTAAGAGCAATGTCTTGGTGTCACTGGGAAAGCATCAGCTCATTAAACCACTGACCTTGACTTAGCGGTAAGCTGCAAATCTGAGACCACAGCCATTGTGTTAACACACAGATTAAGCTCTCTTGTGCCACTCCCGCGTGTAACCAATGCATTCATTTCCTTGCCCTTGCGTGAAATTTGTAAACATCTTCCTTAGCCTTTCAGAGGAAAAACAGGACCTTCAGGCACAGATCTGCAAGTGAATTAGAAGGATGATTTTCTGACCTCCCGGGAGGTGTATCGGTAAGAACGTTCGACGCTGCCCACTGCGGCCAGGGTTCAATTCCGCTGAGATCGCGCCAGTTTGGCTCTGGCCGGGAGTGCCACTAGGGGGCGGCAATTGGCTGTTCGCCCCAGGGTGGGGGAGGGAAGCCGATATGAACTGTGTTACGGTGACCGTGGCGGGTGCCGGATCAGAGGAGGCAGTACAGCGACCAGTACCGGTCTCAGGACTACGGCAGCAACCTCTCATATGAGGGTGGGGACATGAAAAAGCAACCAACATAATTTGCAACAAAAAATAGGGAGAAAAATGTGGAATAAAAGCATAAACAGAAAAAAAAAGAAGATGATTCTCCTGATTTATATTCGTCTCTGGAGGGTATATCAATCCCCTAAGGCAAATAAACACGCAGGCTTTCTCTATATGCAGTAGAATCGTGGGCTAACGGCAGTGAAGACGTTTGAAAGCTCTGTCCTGACGGGTTTCTCCAGTGTTTGTGTGTTTTCCCCATACTGTACGTGAGCCTCTCACACATTTACAATGGGAAAAAACATCTAATGTCTAAGGTTGCAGGCGTCACACAGCATCGCAGTGCATCGGCATGCTTGCACAGACACACCAAGGATTCTCAGAATGTCAGGGCCGGATCTTGACGTTCATGAGCCCTAGGCCCCGCCTCCGTTTTGGGCCCCCTAACCCCTCATGGCATTCTGGGAGAGTTCTTAGATTTAACATTACATTGGAGATATGATTTGATTTGCGTTATTTATTTTTTATGACTACTACTACTACTAATAATAATAAGGATCCTGTGTGATGAACATATATTTATTAGGTGTGTAAGTGTAATATGAATTATGTAATGTTATCAATATGAATATTTTCCGGCGGCACGGTGGTGCAGTGGATAGCACTGTCGCCTCACAGCAAGAAGGTCTCGGGTTCGAATCCAGGCCGGGGGCCTTTCTGTGTGGAGTTTGCATGTTCTCCCCGTGTCCGCGTGGGTTTCCTCCGGGTACTCCGGTTTCCACAGTCCAAAGACATGCACGTTAGCATGAAAGTATGATCTGAAAGACTCATCGATAACTTAATCAACTAATTTGCACTACAGAATATAAATATGATATAATAATTATGGTGAAGTATAATTTGTATAAAAATAAGTAGAGGCAACAGATGACGGACAAGCTGGCCTCGGGTTCAAAGACAGGGGATAGGTCAGTCGCCTGCACGTGAGCTTGCAGGCATGTCGAGCAGCGACAGAGCTGCTGGGGGCAAGGGCCAGATCACTGGGGCGACAGTCAGGGCTGCAGCGGGAGAGAGTTTCCACGCGACCAGAGAACTGCAACCGGTGCTCCTCACAACGCACACAGGCCAGAATTATTAAGAGACATCAACAGGCGCCTTGAGAATGCCGCATGCTACCCTAAACGGATCCTCGAATCGGGTATTTTCTTACGTCCATTCTTACAGTGGCTCAGTGGTTAGCGACATGGGCTGGCAAGAGGAGGGTTGCTGGCTCAAATCCCACCAAGGCCAAATGGAAAAACAATGAACTGGAAACCAGAGGGATGCTAGTTCACTTCCTGGGGCACTGCCAAAGTGCCCCTGAGCAAGGCACTGAACCCCTAAAGTGCTCCAGTGGCACCGTACTATGGCTGACCCTGCGCTCGGACCACTCTTAGGAGTGGTATGCGGAAAGACAAATTCCAATTACCTTGTGTGTAACATGGCAATAAGGAATATTCTATTCTATTCTACATAATAGGAAATAACATACTTGTTTTTAGTTTTTTTTAAGAATGAGGCTCTGTACTTCCCTATGAAAAAGAAACCTAAGCAACCGGGCCTTACGTGACAAGCGTAACAGGAAGTTCCCTTTTTTGTAACAGGTTTGCCACAGGTTTGGTCTCCCCCCCCCAAATAGGGACCCATTACATAAAAGAGTTAAGAACCTTTCTCACACACCCTCAATCTGCCTCTGCACAATATATACGTACGCACAGTATAAATAACTGAGCCATTGTGCCTGCTGCTCACTCATGGTGGGAGTCGTGAACGTACCCCGTTTACATGTGCTGAGAAGAGCACGGTACATGTTACGCCCTACAAACACAGGCCACAAATCTCACACAGGTGGCCTCCCGCGTGGTCTAGTGGTTTCAACGTCCGGCTCTGGCCGGGAGTGCCACCGGGGCAATTGGCTATCCGCCCCAGGGAGGGGGGAGGGAAGCCGACACAGTTCGCTGCGCACAGGAGTGGTTCTGGGGTGCCGGAATTACAGTCGACAGCGTTTGTGTTGTCTCGGAGGAGGCAGCTCTTCACCACTGTCACTGCCGGTCACAGGGCTACGGCAGTGAACTACGAGTGAGGGGATTGAACTAAGCACAGCGGGCTACCAAATTGGGAGAAAAACGGGGTAAAATCTGAAAAAGAAATGTTAAAAAATGTAATAATCCGTGGATCAATGTGGCACATTCAGGATTGCTTTCTGCCAAAAAAAAGGCACACCACTATTTTTTGCATAGTCAAGCTCAATAGGTTACCTGGCCATCTGGCCACCATGTCACAAAACATATGGTGTCCCTGCATATTATATTAAGCCCAAAGAGACCAAAAAGTAGAGCAAGAGCTGAATGTGCCATACATTCAACATTAAGGACAGAAACACTTATGGCTACAAATTGGGTACTTGATTTCTAATAAAACTAAAAAAAATTCCCAGTTTTAATACGTTCTCATATTGCGTTCCCTTGATCATGTGACACAGTGGCACAATTTCAGCCATGATCCTACAGAGCCAAAACACATCAACATGCAGACCAACATTCCCACAATCAACAATAAATCTATCTCTGAACGTGGATTTGAAGAGGCTGCAATTATGCGAAATGGTTGCCGTTTAGCTGCAAAGTCGAAATCCGCAAACCACAATTCGTCGCCCTCACGTGCGACTCTGGGGAGGGGTGAGAAACCTTGTTTGTATCTCCGTCACGACGTACCACCAAGACTGACCTGCGGTGGTTCCTTCCCCCCTGCACGGCAATGAGTTCTCAGTCACCGGTTTCTCACCGGCTGCCATGCAGGAGCGGAGGAATGGGGTGAAGTAACATGCCTCACAGCCTCCGCTTCATCTCTGCACTCCCCACCTCCACCTGTCCTCCGTCTCCCCATCCCCCTGCCCTCCGAGCAGAGACGAAATTCAGCAGCAGGTCCCAAGCACACTAGGGGGCCACAGCTGTACCTTTCCAATCCAGGGCCTGCTTCACCAGCCAGAAAAAAAAGCGTGTCTTGGCGGTACGTCGTGATGGAGATACAAACAAGGTGTATAGTACGTATTTAAAAGATATTGCTGTACCAGTTTATTTCAACGAGCAGCAGGAAAACAACAATAAATCAGCAAACACAAGACTGATGATGTCACAGCAGCATCGAAGAAATGTGAAAATCAAGCCCGCTGTACGCCCCCTGTGATGTGGCTAGAGGAATCCTTCCAGTGCTGAACCAGAACCTGGACCAGAAAACCACCCCTGGAATAGGAGTTAAAATCACCCCTTGTGCGCCCGTTAAATTCAAACATCTCCAGGAACAGGGGTAAAACAAATATATATCTTGCACTGTAAATACTGACAAATCCCCCAGAACAGGGGTAAAAACGTACTTTTGTACAATGAATAGAAATGCATGGGATGGAAAATTGGTGAAAACGTACTAGTGCATCAAGTGCTTCAAATAAAATTTTTAATTTAAATTTCTTTCTTCAATAACTATTTAGGTTGATGATTGTATGACATCATCAGTCTTGTGTTTGCTGATTTATTGTTGTTTTCCTGCTGCTCGTTGAAATAAACTTGTACAGCAATATCTTTTGAATACGTACTATACACTCGCAAGATCTGTTATTTGTACGTCTGTGGTGATCAGCACTAGTTTTTTGTATATGTGGTCTGACATTTAACGTCAAGTTAAAAATCACGAGGGACCCCTGGGAGGAGGAATGGTCAAGGCACTTGCCCGGAGTGTAGGTTGCCCACTGCAGTCAGGGTTCGAGCCCCGGCTGTGCCAGCCCAGTTATGGCCAGGAGTCCCATTTGGGGCGGTGATTTACATCTGAGCTGTAGGCCTAGTTTACCCACACATCTGACCATAGGCATCTGAGCTGTAGGCCTAGTTTACCCACACATCTGACCATAGGCCTAGTTTACCCACACATCTGACCATAGGCCTAGTTTATGCACACATCTGAGCGTAGGCCTAGTTTACCCACACATCTGAGCTGTGTGTGGGCCTAGTTTACTCGCACATCAAAATGTGAAATTCTCAAGGCACCAAAAAAATGTTTTGAAATGTGAAATTTTTATTGTGAATTGTGCTTTTTTTTTTTTATGAACAATTATGAATCGTAAGAAAATGCTAGTCTGGATCCTTGGCTGCTAGCAAACATTAGCATACTAATGATACAGCTGTTCACTGTACTAGCAACGGCTAATGCGTTAGCCTGACAAGCTTGCTGGGAGACTGGTATCCAGGAACAAACAAAACCAGCTGTTGTCAAATCTCCCCCCGCCTACCAAGTTATTGAAACCTAAACCACAAAATATACGAATTAATTGAAATACATATTTGAATTAAGTGTATTTGAAATTCTTCCCAGCCCTGCCAGGTGACAAATAATGCCTGCTGGGATCTGTGTCCTTGCTAAAACTCAGGGGACACAGGCAAGGAGACTCACACCCAGCTAAATATTAACTCTGCAGTACATATTAACAGAGCAGCGTTGACGGTGGTGCGGCGCGGCTCTCTCTGCTGCTCCCAGCTGATGAGAGAGAGAGTGTTTACCTCAGCCTGGCTCTCTGCTGCTCCCAGCTGATGCTGATGCAGCAGGTCCAATCCACCTGCAGGGAAATAAGTTATATTGACAGCACAGATGGTACAGTGCAGAGAGAGAGAGAGAGAGAGAGAGAGAGAGATTGAAAGAGAGAGCGAGAGAGAGATAGAGAGTTAGAGAGGGGAGAGAGAGATAAAGTTTACCTCAGCCTGGGGTGTCCTGTTCATTCCGGTTCCAGGACACACAGGAGAGACTTCATGTGAAAGCATCCCCACTGATGAGAAACACGAGGAGCCAAGAATCATACATCTGGAGTGATCATGCAGCTCCTCTCCAACTGAACCCAGACTACAGTTTCTTTACCCCAGAATAAATCAGAACAATTGTGGAGGGAGCTTGGATGAGATCAAAATAATCCAAATGATTATGCTTTAAATAAAATCATTTAAAAGACCAAATCCTTTCAAATAAATAATTTTTAAAAAAACTGTAATAGTTTGTAATGCCTGCTGATTGCTAACACGATCTTGCGTAATCGTACCCATATAATGCATATTTGGTTAAAGGCAAATGTTATCCTTCACCGCCGTTTTTTGTAGCTGTGCCAAAGGTCAGTAGTTCCCGGAGAAACACCACATTCCAGTTTAACGCTGTGAGTTCAGGTGGTGCGATACCATGCAACAGATAGTTTTGAATGTCCTACTTTGTGCCCTTTGCTGTCCTAAGTCGTGATAAATTATCCATGTATCTGTTACCGTGGCATGAGCTGCCTCGCTGGGGGACGAGAGAGAGAGTTCCATCAGTTGAAAACCTTGGCGCCTGCTCCGACAACCGTTTCCGGATTTGACTTTGTCTCTTAGGCCAAGTGATCATGCGGAAGTGGTAAAGATTGAGCGCGCGTGAACAGCACGCCTGCGTTTGCCGGTTCGTCGACAGGTTGAAACTCGGCAGGCAGCTGTTGCGATTTACTGACCAAGTTACAGGGCCAGTAAACATCACTGACCCAGATATGGTTCTGGGGGGCAGTGATCCCACTGTGACATGAAGCGCTGTCCTGACACTTCCTCCATTGTCAGTGCGTTTCCCACATACTGTGTATGCACTATACCGTTATACAGATTTAGTTCTGGCGCCGCGGAAAAGGCCACGTACGCCTCTGACGGCTTTTTGAAAATAGCAACGTTTAAAATGGGACGATGAGGCGCTGTGTCATGAAACCGCACCCAGTAGCATCTCGGTATTGTGAGAGACTGGCGGAAACATAAGAAGTGCTGAAGGTTAGGTCATGTGACCTGCAGAGGGCTGTAGTGCTGTGGACCTGAGGTTGAGCTCGCCATGATTAATGGCCACGGTGATTCGAGCTATCTGACAGGAGGACTGTTTGATGGGCTCCAAGCCTCAAGGCTCGCAACTGATCCAGCCCACCTCTGAAACCATTCCTGCGGGCATGTTTTTTCCCCGCTCGTCAGAATGAAATATTTGTCTGTGTCTCGCGTTTGCATGAGAGGCACAAACCATACCATGAAACAGAGCCATTTTCAAAAGACGTGCATACTAGTCTGTGCTCCTTCGGATTGGTAGAGCGATGGGACAGACCTACAAATGTGTTTTTTTCGGCGTTCCTAAACTGGGAGAAACTGGAAAAAATAGGGGATTTAAAAGGTCTCACAGTAGTAATTTGCACTTCAGGCGTACGCAAAGACAAATTCTTCCTCCTGCCAGAGAGTTCAAAGCCACCAGCTCTGAGATTCCAGAATCCTGACCACCGGGCCTTGTGCAGGGGGTTGTTGTTGCTGTAGAGCTCCTCCCCAGATCTCCGTTATTCCTGGCAGGCAGAGAGAGAGAGAGAGAGAGAGAGAGAGAGAGCCTTCAGGTGATCTCATTGGCCTGGATTTAGCTCAAAACAGGACACCGTTTTGTTTTAGGGGCCTTTGCTGGCTCACCCTGCAGCAGCTGGCGGCGTGACATGCGTTAAAAAAACACTCTGGGATGTTTTTCATTTTCTGGTCAGCGGTTTCAACGGTCCACAGTGAAAGGGGGAATTCAGGCATTCCGGGGTTTGACCCATTTACCTGGCCTGCCTCCTTTCCCCCAGACAGGACCCCACACTCCCCTCCCCTCCCCCTCCTGGTCTCACAGCAGAGCCGTTTTTGAAGAATAACACAGGGGACTTATGCTCAAAAAACACCTCCCCTTAGCCAAACACCACACACGTGCACGCATGTATGTTTACCTGTGGTTTGCAGGAAGGCAGAAACACGTGTCAGAGAGAAACATCGTCAGATAAAAAAAACAACTAAAAAAATACACTGATGGTGTGCTCAACAGACTCAAAAAAAAACAGGCCTGCTTGAGTTGGCTCGGCTGAAATCTCACCCATAATCCCCCTCCTAAATCTATACATCCCACGAGTCACTAGGTCACACAAAAGCATCGGCTATCCTCTGTCCTCCTTTCGCAGAAATGATCTTTTTCCTGGAAACTTAAACACTAAAAAGTTGAGCAATGAGGTCTTAGTTCTCAGCGGCTCGTTAGTGCGCCTTAGCCCTCAGTGCCTCGGGCAGTGAATTAAGTATCACTAACGACCGTTTCCATCTACGCCGTCTATGTTAACCCTCACACATGAAGGAGGACAGGCCAAGACAATGATGCAATTCTGCAGTAAACCCCACAGAAAACGCACAAGTAATTCCTTCCGTCCCACTGGCACAGATAATTGTGCAAGATGGAAGATGAGCTTATTTCCATGACATCTTCTGTCTGGAGAAACACTGCCGGCCAGGAAACGCAAAGCTGTTTTGTACAAGCCCTGCCAATGGGGACGCAACAATAAAAAAATAATATTTTATTTTCTAGAGCACAATTCATGAATAGTACATCTCAAAGTGTTGTACATGCACTGGACATTCATTCAGTAAATATAAATAAATATGGCCATTTGTAGAAAAACATAAAGAAATAACCATAAGCAATGTGACAAGTTTATACAAGTTTATACAAGAGCTTAGTTTGAAAATAAGTAGTAGCTTTGCTGTCTCTGGTTTCCTTAGGGCTTTTTAAGACTTTGCCGAATCTAAAAACCTGAACGGCAGAGAAAGACGACGACCCCAGTGGCTGGATGGAACGGACCACCATGGCGGGCTGGCGTGGCTGACGGCAGTGCTGGGCCCAAGGCCTGTCCCAGAAAGCCACAGGCCAGGGCCTCCTGGAGTGCTGATGAGTGCTGCAGAGAGCTGACCCATCATCGCCTAAAATGTACGAGGAATTATGGATTCCGGAATGATTATGAACTGTAACGCATGTCCGTAAACAGCACCAGCACTGCAAACACAAAAAGCGATTTACAGTAGTGAATGCATACATTTTTCAGTATATGTGGTCCCAATGGGAAACAAACCAACAACCTAAGCATTATCAGCGCCATGCTCTCCCTACTGAGCCACATAGAACCACAGCTATCAGACATAAGACATAAGACATAAACCAACTACCAGACCCAGTGCACAACAATGTGAAATACATCAAACCAGTTCTCTGTGTGGTTCTGTGTGGCTCCATAAATCCTCCTTTGACATTGCCAAGGTCACTGCCCAGTCACAAACTCCAGCTTGTTTTAGTGGAAATGAATGCTATTCTTGAGGTCGTTGTAAGGATTTAAGGGATAATCTACCTGGCAGAGGACACATCGGAGGCTGCCTTCACATTTCTCTGAAATAAGGCATCTTAAAAGGAACATGCCTTGAAAGAACAGATGGGCAAACGCTGCCTTAAAATGGCTGCCACAGCCATACTGCTGCCCCTTAGATACACACACACACACACACACACTCACTCACACTGTTGGCCTCAGACACACAAAGACATACTGCTTCCCCAAAGACACACACACACGCAAGCGTGCACACATACATATACACACTGTGCTACCCCCGGAAATACACAACTAACACGCTCACAGATGCCAAAGGGAGTAATTGAGCAGATGACTGTTGCAGATAGATGTCGGTATTGCCCTGACGTCCACACCATGCCACATTCAACACAGCTGTCAAAACACGACAGGAAACCAGCCATTAGAACATCACAACAAATCAGAGAAAACTAATATTTACTCAGAGAGCTGACCAGCAGCTGATCTTTCTCCGTATTCTTCTTTCATTAGACATGGAGACAGAGAAAGAGAGAGAGACTATTTGCAACACAGAAGTCAATAACATTGGCATACAGCAATACTCAAAAATGTCATACATCGTAGATTGCTGAGGTATTCACAAATTCATGCAAAAGTACACTGAATTGAATATTTAATAATACACTATCAGATTTAAATAATAAAATACAGCAAATATAAGATCCATCATTTACTGCAACTAACAGCAGAGCAAGAAATGACTGTGAAGATATTCGGTTTACCCTGTATTAAATATTAGGATGAATAGAGGGATAGGCCTTTGAGAGGTTAAAGATATCTGCTGGTGTAGCAGAACATGAAATGGGTTGTGTGACTTATTGTCGTTTTTAAACTAAAAATCGGGAGGGAAATGATCAGACAGCCTCTGACGCTTCCCTCAACCAGCTGAAGCTAATCTCCCAACAGGTATAAAATCACCTTGTACCTTTCTCCCATCATGCTAAGCTGTTTTCTGCATCCCATCGCCTCCCTATCCCCCCCTTGTTTCATTTGAACCTTCATTTAAATGTTTACGTTTTTCTTTTGTTGTTGTCCTGTAGGGGGGTCAACAACCACGTCCTACGGGCAGGTGTGACTCTAAGCCCAAGAGCCAAATCCTTAACGCAACCCACTTAAAATACTACTTCCCAAATATCAAAGGCTTTCTGCCTTAAATACACTCGTGGTTTGCATTAGTATTTCTTACTACTGAATTTAGTTTTGTGATTCCAGATGCAGGTGGCACAGTGCCACACTGATCCCAGTCCAGCCAGACAACAAACCTGGATATCCTGGAGTCGGGCGTCAATTCATATCCTGACAATCAGACGTCAGTGAGTGGCGCATCGATAGCGTAATGCAGCTCGCAGTGACAGTCTCGAACATTCCCGGAGGGACACGGAGGAACGGGGATGGAACGCTGTGTCCCAACCGCAGAGCTTCCACCGCCCACAAGATTCAGTGTTTACTGAAACTAGCGGTGCTCGATGTTGCCAGATGAACGGCAGTTCTGCTGCTGCCTACATCGTTGATAGCTTCTGTCCTTCCATCTCTTTGTCCTTCTATGTCTTTGAAAATATCACGGCAACAATGTGTCTATTGTGTACCCAAGTGAGACCTAAGCGCTGGGTACGCTGTTAGATGATGTCAGATGAGGAGCGCGTTTCCGTCTCATCGCTCTGCGTTTGCGTTGTTGCTGTGGAATGTTATCAGCTGTGCCTGTCTGAGAGTTTCACCGGGGACTCGGTGAGGATGAGTCTGTAAGGTGTGGGAAGAGGGCCTAAGTGTGAATCTGTGCACATCTGTGTGTGTGGGTGGGTTTGCGTGCGTGCGTGTGTATGCCTGAGTGGATTCTGTAAGGGTGAACATCATATTCTGTCTGTGTATAGCAATCGCAGCGATGTCTAAAACACTCAAGGTTTCCTGAATAGTTTCGCAGATGACCGGGTTTGAGGCATGGACATTCCAAGCGCTCTTCCGGCCCAGATACAATTTCGATTGAGTGCAACAGGTGTGTGATTGTTGACAAGGAGCGGGTCCATTCCAAGAGCCTATGCTGTCAGACACGTGAGGGGACTCCAGTAGAGTGTGGGCAGAAGCACTGTGACTCGAGGTTATCCGCTCAGAACAAACAGGACAGGCTCCGGCAAGCATTCTGTCTGTGAGTCAAACAGCGGGTGCGCAGACCGGAATGCGGCAGAGTGTGACAAGGTGACAAGTGTCACACAAACACACTCGCACATAGCCACACTGAGAGCCCTCACGTGCGGAACAGTCATCCTGCCCATGTGACGTCCCTCACACCGCCATGGGGAATGGCCAGCTCAAACATTACCTCATGGTTGCGAATGAGAGAGGCACAGGAGGGACCCAGATGGGACGGCATGCACGGCGGGCCCAGGCCACGTCGCGGTATGATGATGTCACTGTAATTGGAGTCGGGGTTGAGGGACTGTCACACATGCAGCCAGACCCACGTTCCCTTTCAGCGTCCCCCTCTGATGACACACTGACTGACTGCGTAGGAATGAACTGGCCTTAATTCATCCCCTCCACTATGCCAATTACGCATGACATATTGTATGTGTTTATTGTTGCATTGTTTTATACAACAATGCTTTGTTTCGATTCTGCCCCGATCAATTGTTGCATGTATACCAGGGCCTCATTGTATGCCCCCGTCACTCTGGAGTAGAGTGCCTGATTCATGGCACAGAAGAGCTCAAGAGCACCGCAGCGTCTTTATTGCAATGGCAGGCCGCTGAGTCCGTGTGTCCCCCTGGAGCCGACGAGGGAGGCCCCCCAGGTGTTGGATTAGCACCCTGTCTCTCCCTCCTCTCGCCTGAGGCATCGGCCGGGCCGAATCTCACTGAACTGTTCCTCTCAATGCCCCCTCTCGGGGGCTCCGTTTGGATTTATTTTGGCAGAATGACTCAGCAACCCAGCGCAGAGAGAGAGAGACCACTCCCCCTCCCAGAATCAGCGGGAAGCTGCTCAGGTTATGCGGGGGATCTATAGTTTTAAAGGGCAAAAAACGTTAAAAACATTTATTTGGCATTCGTCCCCTGTGTGAGGCGAGCGCTACAGCCAAAGTGATACTAATCGCATCTGTTCACAGATTTAAGATTGTTAAAAAAGGCTGAAGTGTAAAATAGGAGATGCTGGATGGTTTTCTCATGAGAATTGGAACTCTGCAAACTGCACTGCGGTGGCGTTTAAATTATATTTTATTGTGCGCCTTTGAATCTAAGTAGTAAGAACACTGCTTTATGTGTATTTAATGTAGAAATATAATAATCACGGGGTTAGTTGACTCCCCCAACACATGGAACATAACAGTTTGATAAAAAGTTAACCTACACATACAGTGTGTGTGTGTGTGTGTGTGTGTGTGTGCTTGTGCTTGTGTGTGTGTGTGTATTCTTGTGTTTGTGCTTGTGTGCTTGTGTGTGTGCTTGTGTGTGTGTGTGTGTGTGTGTGTGCTTGTATGTTTTCCTGTATATCTCATTATTCATTTGCTGTAATTCTTTCTGATGCCATGATCCAGACTGTGTTCGGATGTGTGCATATATATATGTGTGTGTATGTGTGTGTGTGTGTGTGTGTGTGTGTGCGCGCATGTATGTGTGTGCGTATGTGTACGTAAGAGTATGTCTGTGTGTGAGGAGTTTGAATAACAGACCTCCCTTCATAGCTCCCACAGGGTAGTGAAGACGCAGCAGGCTCCATGAAAGCCTCCATCGCTCCCGCCGATGATTAAAGTAATAAACAGCAGGTGATAATAAGCACTGAGATCTCCCTGAGCGGCTCCGCTCAGATAACCACACGCTGAGTGAACAGGACCGAGGGTGGGGAAAAGTTTGTTTCTTGTCCAAGCAGGAGTCCTAAAGCGGCCGTGAAGCCACGAGAGAGAGAGATGTTTAGTTTTTTTTTTTTTAAACGTGACCTAGTTTCAGTCGCTCAACCGGCTCCGGGAGCTAGTGCCGAGCCAGGCCTGACCATCCCCTGGCAAGGACCCTGGCTCCCTGGACCCTGGCTCCCTGCGCAAGGTCGTCCGGCTAATGAAAATCCCACCCGCTTCACCGCTACCGAAATGCTGAAAGGAAGCCATTTGCCCTGTATTTACCCAAAACAGGATGTCAAACACCTTTTGATTGTGGCCAAATAGGCAGGCGTGGGTGGCTGTGCTCCGGTTGGTGCCCTGTGCACACCTGACGGCTTCAACGTTAACTCTGTGACCTGTGTCATTCAGCTGTGCTTGATCGTGGCTGGCAGCACTGTCCTGTGACGCGTGATCACGTCCAGTCTGGAACCTTCTTTTTTTCTTTTTTTTTTTTTTTTTATATTTATTTTTCCCATTCTTCTCCCAATTTAGTGGCTACCCTCTATTTATTTCGAATCGCCGGCGATGATCCGCCTCCTCTGAGACGGAACTCATCCACCTACTTCCTGGAGACACCTTTGCGCTTCTCGGCGAGTTCGTGCCGGCTCACCCTCCCCCCTGTCCCTGGGGCGGACAGCCAAACACCTCCCCTGATCGGCCAGGGCCGGACTGGCACAGTCGGGTTTTGAACCGCGGCTGTAATACGATGACATGGTGTTTTTTTCTCCTTACACCCCACGTACCTCCGCCATGTGTAAGGAGGGCAATGAAATACCCTGACAAAAAAATACAACGTGTTTTTAAAAACCCGCCCCACTGGCCGCGCAGTGCAAGAATAATGATGTAGTTATGTAGCGGGCGTGCTTGTTTGTTACCTTAAATAATATTTACGAGGAAATTAAATCAGTCACAGAAGAATAGGGGGGCCCAGACATTTTTTTTTTTTTTTATTCATAGAGGAAAAAAATGAAATAAAAATAATAAATTCACCCATTTAAAGTGGGCCTGGGGAGGTGCTGTTAATATGAGAGTGGGACACCAACAGCTCTCCCTCCCACCCCCTATCTCCCCGCACTTCAAAGAGCCCTACACATCAAATCTGTGCTTGCAATAACTCATATGCGTCTGCTGCAAACCTGCTTTAAAAACAGGGAGAGGTCTGGCCACATCAATGCTCCCATGTTAGTTTTGGTGCTTATTGGACTGAAGCTGCCTGCACGGTGCACAGTGTGAGGTAAATTCCAAACAGAGGTGGACTGAACGCGGGAATCGTGCGGAGAAACCCCGGCCCTATTTCGGGCTTGGGGCAATGACACATGAGAGTGAGGAATGTTGTTATTATAAGGCAGGTATAAAGAGCTCCATGTCTGAGTGCCCAGCAGACGGGTTGTGAGTGTGTATGTGTGTGTGTGTGTGTGTGTGTGTGTGTGTGTGTGTGTGTGTGCGCGCGCCCAGCGGACGGGAAAGGAGGGCAGGACATCAAAGCAGCAGCAGAGCTCCCAGTCACATGCGCCTGCTCTACTTTCATCTGTAGGAGGGGAAAAAAGAGCAAATTCAGACTGCGGACGCTGCTGCACTCAGAGAGCAGCACACAGACTGTCCTCACCGAGATTCGGCAGATACACACACCCACACACACTCACCAACACATACACAGACATACTGACACACACGTACATACTCACACACTCAAATATACCCAAACATACACACACACACACACACACACACACATACTCACACACTCACACACACCCACTCACCCACACACATATACTCACGCACTCACACACACCCACTCACCCACACACATATACTCACGCACTCACACACACCCACTCACCCACACACACATACACACACACTCACACCCACACACACACTCACCCACACATACACAGACATACTCGCGCACACGCACTCACACATACTCACACACAGACACACAAACACTCACACCAACACATGCACAGATATACTCACACACACACACACTTACCCACACATACACAGACATACTCACAGACACATACACACACATGCACACAGATACTCACACACACACACACCCACAAATACACACATACACACACAAACTTACACTCACACATACTGTATACTAACATTTCTTACAATTGCTTTTACTCATTTTTCACAATATTTTTCAAATGTGAAAAACTCAACGCAAAATGCTATACTGCTCATTTTGGGCTCAAAATTCCATACAGCATGCAAAATGAAAACTACTGTATCAAATGAGATAAATACACACCATGCAAAACTGTCATAGCACCAGAATTCAATATATTCATAATTGAAATGTAATCATGCGGTTTAATATACGACACAAAATCTATTATAATCAAAACAGAGTATAAAGGTCTCGTTTGCTCATATTTAGATTATCCAAATTGCAATGAGCAAAAAGATTGTAACCAACATTATATTAAGTACGTTAAATCATGCACTGTGAGGCTGGTGTAGCGTAGCGGTCTAACAAACCCGTATTTGGCTGGTCCTGTACGAGTGTGAGCTGCCTATCAGGGACGTGGTTTGAAACCCGTCTCTGCCAGACCAGCCCTGGCCGTTAGCCCTTTCTTCTTTGTACACGATTACAGCAATCGTCCTGCATTTTGCTTCTCTGCTGCATTGGGCTGCCGGTTTTTCATCTGACATCACCTTGGATGTGATAGAGCAGTTTGGAATGCCTTGCGTCCACCCCATGTCACCGCTGGGCTGTGATGCCATCATCCCGCGCCTCACCCATGACCTGTATGAGGGTGGTCCGCTCGTATGGGTGGTGCTATTATTAACTATTACGTAACTATATCAACTACTATTATAACTATATTTTTATCAATTTTTCACCCGGTTTTCTCCCTATTTGGTGGTCAATTATTGACCACCTCTATTATTCCAACTATCTCATTTTACATTACATTTTAAGCATTTAGCAGACGCTCTTACCAGAGCGACTTACAAGATGTGCATTTATACATGGTATGATCAATCATGGTTAGTGCAAGAGATTAGTGCAGTAATACAGCAACAGACATCACTGTTGGTAGCTGCATACCATACCTGTAACACAGGGAAGGAAAAGTTACCCAATCACCCGGACCTTTGGCAGCTGTGCAGATTTGCATTTCTCCTTCTAGGAAATCTTGGATAGGGAGGACATGGACTGGGATAGGGAGGTTACACATGGTGTTAGATGTGGCAAAAGTACTATTGGAAGAGACAAAATTATGTTACTTACCGTGCGGTGTACATCTCCCCCACAAGCCCGCCGCTAACCCATTTCTGATATCGGTAGTGGCAGGAATGACGAACCGCCTCCTCCGAGACTGAACTCGCTAATTGCCGACCGTGATTCCAATACAGCCAGAGAGAAGCTTTTCTGCAGTGAGCCCATGCCGGCTTCTCTCCCCCCTCCCTGAGGCAGACAGCCAATTTCCTCCCCCTAGCGGAACTCCCCACAGCTGCAGTGGGAAACTTGCATTCCAGTTGGACGCTCTTACCGTTATGCCACCAGGGAGACCACTTTAAAGACCACCATTTTAAATGTGTCCTTTATTTAACCAGGGCAGTTACGTAGAAATTGGCATCTCTTTTCCTGGCCAAGGAAGGTAGCGTACAAAAAAGTGGTTTGCACAAAACAGCATTACATAGGAATAGTCATTAATGAAAGCAAGGTTGTAAAGATTGTAAAAAGCACACCCTCCATTGGGTTGAAGAAAGGTGGAATAAGGAGGCACTGTGAGCTCTCTGCGGCAAACCGAGTCTCGTACAACCAATGCATGATGGGAACAGACAAACCGCCACACACACATACTGTATGCGCACTAATATAAAACCCAGACACACCAAAATACACATATACTGTACACATGCACAGATATGTCACACACACACGCATGCAGACTCAAAGCCACACATACATGCATCCATTGTGTTACTGATGCTTGCACGCTCAACACACACACACAAACGGACGTGTACAGCCGTGTACGGCACACACACAGACACAAGCCCTCAACAGACATGCTCTACATACACGTACGCGGGTGACTGCGCGCTCTCCGTGTGCCCCCTGCAGCTGGGCACACGCTGGGCAGGGATCCCCTCTCCCCACTGCGCTCAGGGGTCACACGTCACCCTTGGCCACCCGCCGCCCCCCCATTCTCCCAGTCTCTGGGGTTTTCAGGGGTCAGCCCTGCTCCTATTGTTGTGCCTTTTGTGCTGGCCGGCTTTGTCCTACCGTTAACGTATATATATTTTTTTGCTTGCTAAAAACAGCGCCGCTGCAGTCAAATGGTTTTGTGTGACCGCAGTGGCAGGAACAATGTGGGCAGTGCCCGGCCCACAGAGCCACTAGAAGTATTTGACAAAGAGGAATAAGGCAGTGCTAATCACGCACTGTGCCCGAACAATGGCGGTTGAGTCGTGCGGCGAGGCTCCACGCCGGTCAGCCCCGGCCTCCTTTTCTCTCCGCTTCATCCCCCGCTCTGATGACATGGACACTAACCTCCATTCTCCCACAATGCCCGTGTGATCCACCTTCTCTCCGCTCTTCCAGCAGTCCCGCTCCCCCCCCCCCAACCCGAGGCCCCAGCCCCAGTGTAACAGTGCTCCAGCAGGCTTTTTACATAACCCTCATGCGAAAACCGCCGGCTAATAAGGGGTAGACGCTGGCCCCTAGGCGAACGGCGCTTTTGTACGAGTTTCAGGGTTAAACCGTAAACTGAAACATCCACGTCTCCCGTAAGAGCCAGAAACAGCTGCGGAGCGCACTCCCCACACCCTCCCATTAAATATTGATTCCAGCCGTCCCCCTCCTGCTTGCTAAAGTACACTCTGTTCTTTGGCAAGGCATTGTAAGGGGTATGAATATGTGAATGAGAAGGGTGGAAATTGAGCGCCCATTTCCCAGGGGCTGCAGCCCCCACACGTTCAAGAATATTCTTGGAGGTCCCTGAATTATGTCTCAAAATAAGCCGTGACACCGTCCAATCAAATTGAATTTCTTTATGAGTACCCCCCCATGAGCTTCCAGTTCTATTGCATTCTGTCAGATCCCTATTTATGGTGTTAGTGTTGGAGCACACAGATTTTTTTTTTTTGGCATACGGTGTATTGAACTGAGTGGAAAAAACACTGATGACTAGCTTTGGCAGCTAGGGGGCGATGTTGATGGTTGGGAGTGTGCACATTTTGTCTAATGAGTCATCCGGAGACTCCCCGTGCCCTTCTGCTCCGCCCGGAGACAGCAGCAAAGATAAATTATGAATGACATCCGAACAGCAGGTGGGCCATCCCTCGCACCGATCTGGCAATGCCTCCTATAGTCGCCAAGACGACTTGGCCTACTGAATGCAGAGGAAAGCGCGCACAGAAACGCGCATGCACGCGTTTTCAGATCCACTTTAGTATGATTCATCAGGCACGACACACTCTTGTCCAAACAGGCACACAGATAAATGCAACATCAACACACAGAGCCCACTGCTCATAAACGTTAAACGCACGCAGTGCAGGCCCTCTGCAGACACATAAGCACAGGAAGCTCAGCTCGCTTAGGAACCGCTCATGCAGATTTTTGCACAGAGCAAAAATAGTTTTTCTGACCAGCCACTCTCTCATCATCCTTCCCTGTCAAAAATGTGCCAGAGCCAGTGGGAGAGAGAACGTGCTCCTGGACTGCAGGAGAGCTTGTGGGGTTTGGTCTGAAGAGCAGGGGGGCATGGATAAACGGTAGAGTAGGGGAGATGTGCTGTTTGGATGGAGTGAATGCACATTAGAGTTGAGATGGGGATCAGAGCTGTGGAATATACAGGCAATGACGGCCAAGACGTGGAAGTGAATCATGAACTCGTTCAGCTGATTTAGGTGTTGAAACCTGGTTTAGGTGATAGGTCCTGGTTCAGCTGATAGGTCCTGGTTCAGCTGGTAGGGCCTGGTTTCGAGCGATAGGGCCCGGTTCCGCTGATATAGGTATTTGGTTCAGGAATTAGAGCCAAATTCAGGTGTTTTGTCCTGGTTCAGGTGTCATCAGCCAAAGCCTTCCTGATACTACATGGCCATAGCCTGCCGCTGTCTCGACCCATGGGCCAGCCTCTGCTCTTCACACAGCGATGACGTAGGCTTCAGCTCTATCCAATATAGCAAGGAGGCATCCATGTTTAGGCAAGCAAAATCCATGTAACAAACCGTGGCTAGCAGAGCGGCACGGGAGGTATTTTGCTAGCTAGCTACTGGTTGCCTTGCGGCCGATTTACACCAAACGTGATTTCCTGGATCTCTGTAAATATATTGAGGCATCATAAAACTTTTCCTCCATCTTGAGGGGAAAATTCTGCCGATGAGATGACCCCCTCCTCTCCTCATATTATTAGATTTCCCGCCAGCTTGTCTTTTCCTGCGGCGGTTTAAATTCATTTTCGACTTGCGCGAACGGCATGGTGGGTCAAGATTCACACTGGCAGAATTGCGCCTCATCGCCCCACCTCGTCGAAAACAAATGGCCTTGGCTAGAGTCGTGCCGGGAATGTAGCCTTTGGTGTAAATCGGCCGTTAAAATGAAAATGAAAAAGCTGCTGGCGCTGCCCATTGAAAAGACTGCAGAGATATTCTTAGATGTTTTGCCGAGGCTAGCTAGCTACCGCTTACCAGATGGTTCGCAAGTCAAGTTTACCGACTGCACAGTTGACCGAATTTGAGCTACATCGAGCCCTGAGTGACTTCAGCTAACATTTGGGGTGCAGCTTGAAAATTAAAGTATGGTAATCAAAGCTTATTGTGCTGGTAGCAAGGACGTTATCACCCTAAACTTAGATATTTATTTACAGACTGTACTATAAAATTGTGAAATGCGGGGGGCCTCCGGTGGTGTAGCGGTAAAGGCATTGCCCACTGCGGCCACGGTTCAATACGAAAGGTGTCCCTGTACGGGAGAAGCCGTCTTGACTCCGAGGATGAACGGCGGGCCTGTGGGTGAGGGTAAATTGAAAGAAATAGAGGGTGTAGTTGGCTACCAAATTGGGAGAAAAACAGAGGAAAAATTTGAAACAAATCTTTAAAACTAATAATAAAAATCATGAAATGCAGTGGAGTGGACCGAGATACACTGAGTGGGCCCTGCCCCCCCCCACCACCACCCCTATAAAACCCTGCCTGGATTCCACTCATTCTATTTTATTGAAACCACTTTATTTTCGTTCAACGGGCCTTTTATGTGACTTTAAAAAGGTGTAAAAAAGCTCTCGTGTGGCTCAGTCAGTAAAGGGCACTTGCCATGGGTGCAGGGTGAGCTCCATAGCCTACACTTCACAGGTTAGAGTCTGGGCCTAAGTCATTAGCTGACGATGACTAGGAGCGCCCAGCGAGTGGTGGCATACAACTCATAGTACATGAGAGGAGGACGGCTGGAATCAATGTTTGATGGGAGGGGGGAAGTGCGCTCCGCAGCTGTTTCTGGCTTTTACAGGAGACATGGATGTTTCAGTTTACAGTTATACTATACTATGATATATATATAGTTAGCCATTTATCTACCTGGGAGATTTGTTTTGCTTTGTGTTGTGCCCTGTACCTACTGCCAGTGATTTTAGCTCACAGGAAAAACAGGAGTGCATTCCTACAGTTTCATACCAGAGGTGAGAGGTGTTCCTGGGTGTCGGCATCGTTCTGGTGTGTGCTGTGTCATTACACGGGGAGTAATCGCACGTGCTAGTAAGTGTCTTGATGCGGGAGTTGCCCTAAAACATTGTTTTGAAGGTTTGTCCTCATGTGCCATTTTTCTTAATTCATCTTCCCGCACCCTTTTTTCAAATATTTTGTTAACCCTCCTCCTTTGTTTAAAATGAGAGAATGTAAAACACACCTTAGGTATGCTGATCACTTACTAAGCTGGTTCCAAATAGCATTCAACATACTCTGGTCTGAGAATTTTTTCATATTGCAACACTCATTTTTTAAAAATGTTGTTTTGTTTTGTTTCAGGGACCTGTTCTCGTGGACTAGCTCTCTCACGGTCATTAATAAATTAATAAGTGCTCCTGTGCATATCCAGGCAAGCCACAGTAACTGGAGTTCCCCTTTGGTCAATTGGAGAGGCAGCTGTCAATCATGTGCGATTCATATTGTTTATTGTTTATTCAGGATCCCCATTAGCCGACGCGCAAATGACAGGCTAGTCTTCCTGGGGTCCTTATCAAATATTCAAGTTACAACAGTAAAATACTCAAGTTACAATAAAAGTCAAAGTTCACATAGTTAATAGTAAAAGGGCCCATACAGTATCATGAAACTTTAGTCATGTGACTTACTGTGACAGACTCATGCTGATTCTCTCACAAATTATAATCATTGTTTCAGGTGTAGATAACAGTAAGTGTGTGTGTGTGTTGTGAGTGTCTGTGTGACTTTTTTTCCATAACACAAAAACTTTTATTTCCACTGCGCCTTGGTTACTCATAACATTCTTTCATTACTGATTTGCTTAGCAGACTCCCTCGTCACAAGGGATTAACAAAGTGAACTACCAAAGATTTTTTAAGATAAGTGTAGTTAGCAGAACAAGAGGCCACAGGTCGAAATTTTGTTAAAGGGAAATTTTGTACGGTTACTAGGATTTTTTTTTTTTTACACAGAGTTGTCAATGCCTGGAACAGCTTGCCAGATCAGGTATTAGAGGCAGGCTAGATGTAGTACTAGATATTCTTTAGATTAGGACATGACGAGCCTGGATGGCTGAATGGCCTGTTCTTGTCAGTATGTATTCTTATGTTCTCATTATGTCCTCCATTTTTCATTCACAGTTCTGCAATCTAGAAGTTTTACCCAATCTATATTACTTAAATTCTCTCTCATTTTATTAAAGTCAGCTCGTCTGAAATGAGAAATTCTAGAGTTAGAGGAGGCTGTCTTAACTTGCCAAAAAATATCAAAAATAACTGCACTCTATCAGGATTGTTACACAAAACCAGATCCAGTATTGATTTCCCTCTCGTAGGCTAAGTAACAGACTGTACCAAAAAGCAGTCGTTGACCACATCTAAAACACCTCTTCACATTTAACCTTGACCTGTCACTATCTCCCAATTAATAGAGGGGTAATTGAAGTCGCCCATTATTATCGTCTCTCCTACAGCACAGGTTTGTTTTATGTTACCAAAGAGCATATTATTTATGTTACTGTCTGAAGCTGGAGGTCTATAGCATACTCCTATATTAAGGCCCTTCTCGTGATCTCCCAGTAATCTAATCCAGATGTCCTCACAAGGAATGAATGAGTTAATACCTGGAATTTCCTGCACATTAAGATCATCTTTCACATAAAGGGCAACTCCCCTTCCTATTTTATTAGTTCTATCCTTCCTAAACAATTTGTACCCCTCTACATTATATTCATTCCCATCCGCTGCACCAAGCCATGTTTCAGTAATCCCAGCGATGTCATAATCCCCATTCAACATGACAGCCTCCAGTTCCAAAAATTTATTTTTTATGCTTCTCGCATTTAAACACATAAACTTCAGAGCCTTACTCACACTTATGTTGTCCTAGTCCTCCACACATAACTGATTTTATCAGATTTTATCCCATTTTCTCCCAATTTGGTAGCCAATTACACCCGCTATTTTCAATAGCCCCCCCTTGTAATGTGAGTTCGTAGCCCTGTGACCGGTAGTGACGAAGGCGAAGTATCGTCTCCTCCGAGACGGCACTCGCCAGGCCGTCGATCATAACCCGGTACTGCAGATCCACTCCTGTGCGCAGCGAACATCCTGTCGGCTTCCCTCCCCCCTCTCTGGGGCGGACAGCCAATCGCTGCCCCCGCTGGCACTCCCGGCCAGAGCCGACTCTGGCGTGACAGGGAATCGAACCCCGGTCACCGTGGAAAGCGTTGAACGTTGTAACCACTGGACCACGCGGGAGGCAGATCATTCACATTATGATCTAAAAAATCTATTAATTATATCCTCAGATTTATTATACTGCACCCTGGTATCTTCCATCTGGGCAGTCTGTACCTCCCTATCCTTAATATCCTCATGTTCTTATCCGAGGGGGCCATACATTGGTTATGTTATCCTCTATTTCAGTTATATAGTTACTGAGGCAACATAGGCGAAACATCTTTTTCAGGTGTAAAACAGCAGTGGTCCTGAATTGTAACCTGCAGCTTTTGATTCTGTTTCTGCCTCTGCCCGCGGTCCTGAAACATGTATAAAAAAAGCTTTCTCCAGAGAAGTTTCTAATGACATTGGGACCCCAGGCTGACACTTTTATTGTAAGTATTGTATCCACACAGTATTGTAAGTATTGTACCCACATAGTATTGTAAGTATTGTACCCACACAGTATTGTAAGTATTGTATCCACACAGTATTGTAAATATTGTATCCACACAGTATTGTAAGTATTGTATCCACACAGTATTGTAAATATTGTATACACACAGTATTGTAAGTATTGTATCCACACAGTATTGTAAATATTGTACCCACATAGTATTGTAAGTATTGTATCTACACAGTATTGTAAATATTGTACCCACATAGTATTGTAAGTATTGTACCCACACAGTATTGTAAGTATTGTACCCACACAGTATATTGAGTATTGTATCCACACAGTATTGTAAGTATTGTACCCACACAGTATTGTAAGTATTGTACCCACATAGTATTGTAAGTATTGTATCCACACAGTATTGTAAGTATTGTACCCACACAGTATTGTAAGTATTGTACCCACATAGTATTGTAAGTATTGTACCCACACAGTATTGTAAGTATTGTACCCACACAGTATTGTAAATATAGTATCCACACAGTACTGTAAATATAGTATCCACACAGTACTGTAAGTATTGTACCCACACAGTATTGTAAGTATTGTACCCACACAGTATTGTAAGTATTGTACCCACATAGTATTGTAAGTATTGTACCCACACAGTATTGTAAGTATTGTACCCACACAGTATTGTAAGTATTGTATCCCCACAGTATTGTAAGTATTGTACCCACACAGTATTGTAAGTATGTACCCACATAGTATTGTAAGTATTGTACCCACACAGTATTGTAAGTATTGTACCCACACAGTATTGTAAATATAGTATCCACACAGTACTGTAAATATAGTATCCACACTGTACTGTAAGTATTGTACCCACACAGTATTGTAAGTATTGTACCCACACAGTATTCTAAGTATTGTACCCACATAGTATTGTAAGTATTGTACCCACATAGTATTGTAAGTGTTGTACCCACACAGTATTGTAAGTATTGTACCCACACAGTATTGTAAATATAGTATCCACACAGTACTGTAAATATAGTATCCACACAGTACTGTAAGTATTGTACCCACAGTATTGTAAGTAATGAAGGTGACAAACAACAGTCAGGGGCACATTTATCTCCACATAAACATCACAGATTAGCCATTAGCGAGTGGCATCACTTCCATATGTGAGAGCAGTCAAAGCGCTATTTTGCAGCTGTGTTTAATCAGAGGCTTCTGTGTTTTGTCACTTCCGTTAACGAGTGTCTGTCTAAACGTTAGCATCTCGGTGGCTCCTTGCATCCTGGCCAAGGAGACAAGCACCGACAAATAAGGTACGCCCACTTGCAAATTCCGTCTGCACTCATTTGTGCTTGTGAAAAAAAGACTCGGCAAAGTCCTCTTTCCGTGACTGACGGTGAGATGCGATTAATTCCATCACAATTTCTCCCACCAAGATTTTCTGATCCTAGTTGTAAACTCTTCTCAGAGGACACACAGGCAGGCTGATGTGTTAGTGTGTGTGTGTGTGTGTGTGTGTGTGTGTGTGTGTGTGTGTGTGTGTGTGTGTGTGTGTGTGTGTGTGTGTGTGTGTGTGTGTGTGCGTGCGTGTGTGGTGGGGGGACACAGACAGAGTTGAGGTCGTTCGGTACTGTGTGTGTTTGTGTGGTGGGGGGGGGGGGGGCAGCCACCTGTTACAAGTAAGCTGGTTCCGTGCCGAGTTCTGTTTTGGGACAGACGGGAGAGAATGTGAAACCCCTGTGACAGACGGGGGGAAATAGGGGATTTGTCTCTCGTCCTAGGGATGTCCAGGCAGCTGTTCACCACTGACCAGGGGACAGTAGCTTTCATCACAGAACGGCATGGGTGCTCATACAGCAAACGGTAGCCTTTTATTCAATTTCCTGACCCCAGTACCCTTTTACTGCTCATTCACTGGTTAACCACACTGTTATTGCATATTATTCATTTCTGTTGCTAAATATTTACTGGAACAATTCTGATCGAGTACCTTGCTAAAGGGTAAAATAGGAGTGCTCCACCCACGATTCACGATATTGTAACCTTCTGGTTACGGGCAAAATTTAGTGTTATGCCACTGCTGCCCGTCTTCACGTGTTTGTTTTCACTTATTTCATAACCAGCACGCCTGGAGAAAACTGAAAAATGATGTCCAAAAAAACTAAAACAATATGTCTTCTCAATCCACCCTTGTCACCAGATTTGTGTTGCTGTGCTGTGTCGGGATAAAGAAATTAAAAAAACACTAGCAGCTTACAGCCAATCTGACCCAGCCACTATTTACAAACTACAAAGGAAAATGAATCTAAGGGAAGGAAATCTGGCCCTCCAGGGGACGAACTCTGAGAGTCACAGCTAACGGCATGACATCCATCACCACTTTGGACTCAAACGTCAGACCTCTCTGTTTGTCACAGGGCTGGTTCTGCTTCAGACGAAATAACTCCTGTTCATGGTGGCTGTGGCTAGAGATTGATAGAAGGCTCAGTGTGTGATTTGTAAGTGCCGGGT
The DNA here is from genome assembly GCA_029706075.1 of Aldrovandia affinis. Lineage (NCBI taxonomy): Eukaryota > Metazoa > Chordata > Actinopteri > Notacanthiformes > Halosauridae > Aldrovandia > Aldrovandia affinis. The sequence continues at coordinate 504,662 of JAINUG010000052.1, read as the reverse complement.
GTGTCGAAGGTTCCTTCCAGTCACACGGATTTGCCATGATGGTCTGATGAGATGGTAGATACTGCAGACGGGTGGGGTCAGAAATGGTGGAAGGCAGGTAGGGGTGGAATGGTTCCCAAACATCTGGCGCACGGCTGAGGGGAGGTGGAAAGCACTGGGTTCTGGCCGCCACAGTTCCAACAGGGTGGAGAGGAGATTGGAGAATCCCCAGACAATTTTGGGATGTGACTGATCTTTCGGCCCCCTGCAGTGGAGAAGACACCTTTTTTCCCCCCTCATGAATCAGCGAGACGTCCCGGGATCAGCTGAGCACGGGACAGCACGAGTCACAACAAGCACAATTCAGCTCCTCCCAGCATCAGGAATATTACCCAGCCCAGGAATCCTCAGTCGCTGCCATTCTCATCATCACGTGCATACGAAGCCAGTCTGTCTCTCCCGTAGGAGGGAAAGGGCTGCAAAATTATATTGTAAAGAAAATAAATGAATAAATACACTAAAAAATCTAATCTGAATTTTAATCTAATCTGAATCTCTAAATTACTAATCTAATCTGAATCTCTAAATTACTAATCTAATCTGAATCTCTAAATTACTCTCTCACCCACCTCATATAGTCCGGACAGGGTCACTTTACTGAGTGTGTGTGTGTGCTGGATATTTACACACCTGTTTGTTACTGCTCTGCTGGATTTATGCATGCAAGTGTGTGTGTGTGTGTGTGTGTGTGTGTGTGTGTGTGTGTGTGTGTGTGTGAGTGAGTGAGTGTGTTTGTTGGATATTTACACACCTGTTTGTTACTGCTCTGTGGGATTATGTGTGCATGTGTGTGTGTGTGTGTGTGTGTGTGTGTGTGTGTGTGTGTGTGTGTGAGTGAGTGTGTTTGTTGGATATTTACACACCTGTTTGTTACTGCTCTTCGGGATTTATGCATGCAAGTGTGTGTGTGTGTGTGTGTGTGTGTGTGTGTGTTTTTGTGTGTGTATCTGTTGGATATTTACACACCTGTTTGTTACTGCTCTGCTGGATTATGTGTGCAAGTGTGTATGTGTGTGTGTCTGTTGGATATTTACACACCTGTTTGTTACTGCTTTGCTGGATTGCATGTGTGTGTGTGTACATTGATGGGTCCAATGCACTCCCTTCCTCCAGTGAAATATTATGAGCTATTGTATTGCAGGGAGCAGGAACGGACTGGGATCCTAAAAATTACCCAATTTCAATGCACACCAGCATATGCATACCTAAGCTATAAATAAAATTGTAGATGTATCTAATGTCTAATTGACATTACTCTCCTTGTTTGATATGTTATAACATTATGCCAAAATGTTAAACGCATGAGTCTAAAATGAACGGGAAAATGGACAGCCTGCAAACATAAAGCCATTCACATATTTTCCATCACACAGTTCATCATCAAAAGCTTTTGTGCAGACCACAGCACACAAACGATTCTAAAGAAATGTGCTCTCATCACTGCGATTCACATTCACACATTGGTTCAAAAGATATTGCCCTCCATGGGCAGGCCGTGTACGACACACAAACACACACACACCAGGCTCGGCAGCAGGAGAAAATCAATGGGGGGCATCTGAAACTCACCGGGTGCACAACTAAATGTGTAGCCTACAACACGAGACGAGATCATGAGAGTGCATAGGACATGTGGCCACTGACCGATCAGTTATAAGAAAAAAACGGGCTGGTCCAATTTGTGACGAGTCACTCCTCATTCCGCATAAATCTTGGGCAGTGGCCTGTGGCACTGGGTTCTTCTTCTGTGTTTTTATTATAACACCGGACGGCCCAATTCGGAAAAAGTCCCTGATCTCCCGGTGGCTAGCCCATCTCTGCCCCCAACTCTACCCATGGCCCCTGATGCTTATAACTACAAAAGATTAAAATGAATCTCCATGGTTCAAAGACAGTGGCAGCTGGGAACAATATCCAAGAACCAGGCATGTGCTGTACAAACAGACAACAATGTAAGCGTATAACAAATATTTATTTCATTTTGTCATTGAATACAGAATATTTTCTGGGTTTTTTTGTGCTAAAGTAGACAATATCATCACCGTATACAGAAACAGCTGTTAGTCAATTTCTTACATTGAATTTTCATTTTCAAAATAAAACTTAAAACTACATTGGTAACATTAGTGCTCTCTGCTTGTGTCTGTAGACCCTACCATCTCTTATTTTAATGGCATTCGTATACTAAAATAAAACATTAATGTACAGCTTTACTACTTTTCAGCGTTCATGTGTGCACAACCTCTTGCAAGCTGTATCCCAAAAGAGTTTATTTAAAATAGTTTGCAAAGGAACTCATCTTAGTGATGAAAATACATATTTGTGGGTTCTTAAACTGGTGCAGTCCAGTGGTGAATACATTTTGGCTAAAGTGGCCCCATATGCAGAAGAAGCTCATCTATATATTTACTGCCCATCCCCCCCAAAAATCACACACACTAATATTTCGTTGGACCGCCTTTAGCTTTGATTACGGCACGCATTCGCCGTGGCATCGTTTCGATAAGCTTCTGCAATGTCACAACATTTATTTCCGTCCAGAGTTGCAATAATTTTTCGCCAAGATCTTGTATTGATGATGGGAGAGTCGGACCGCTGCGCAAAGTCTTCTCCAGCACATCCCAAAAATTCTCAATGGGATTAAGATCTGGACTCTGTGGTGGCCAATTCATGTGTGAAAATGATGTCTCATGCTCCCTGAACCACTCTTTCACAATTTGAGCCTGATGAATCATGGCATTGTCATCTTGGAATATGCCCGTGCCATCAGGGAAGAAAAAATCCATTGATGGAAAAACCTTGTCATTCAGTATATTCAGGTAGTCAGCTGACCTCATTCTTTGGGCACATAATGTTGCTGAACCTAGACCTGACCAACTGCAGCAACCCCAGATCATAACACTGCCCCCACAGGCTTGTATGGTAGGCACTAGGCATGATGGGTGCATCACTTCATCCGCCTCTCTTCTTACCCTGATGCGCCCATCACTCTGGAACAGGGTAAATCTGGACTCATCAGACCACATGACCTCCTTCCATTGCTCCAGAGTCCAATCTTTATGCTCCCTAGCAAATTGAAGCCTTTTTTTCCGATTAGCCTCACTGACAGTGGTTTTCTTAAGGCTACACAGCTGTTTAGTCCCAATTCCTTGAGTTCCCTTCGCATTGTGCATGTGGAAATGCTCTTACTTTCACTATTAAACATAGCTGTGAGTTCTACTGTTGATTTTTTACGATATGATTTCACTAAACGTTTAAGTGATCGCCGATCACAATCATTCAATATTTTTTTCCGACCACATTTCTTCGACCACAGATGATGGTTCACCACTATCCTTCCAGGTTTTAATAATGCGTTGGACAGTTCTTAACCCAATTTTAGTAGTTTCAGCAATCTCTTTAGTTGTTTTCTTTGCTTGATGCAGGCCAATAATTTGACCCTTCTGAAACAGATTAACATCTTTTCCACGACCACAGGATATGTCTTCTGACATGGTTGTTTAAGAAATGAGAAGCTACTCACTGCATCAGTTAGGCTTAAGTAACTTGTTGCCAGCTAAAACATATGAATCTATCCATCCATCCATTATCTAAGCCACTTATTCCTGGTCAGGGTCGCGGGGGGGGGGCTGGAGCCTATCCCAGCATGCGTTCCGGGCGAGAGGCAGGAATACACCCTGGACAGGTCGCCAATCCATCGCAGGGCACACACACCATTCACTCACACACTCATACCTACGGGCAATTTAGACTCTCCAATTAGCCTAACGTGCATGTCTTTGGACTGTGGGAAGAAACCGGAGTACCCGGAGGAAACCCACGCAGACACGGGGAGAACATGCAAACTCCGCACAGAAAGGCCCCCGGCCTGGATTCAAACCCGAGACCTTCTTGCTGTGAGGCGACAGCGCTATCCACTGCACCACCGTGCTGCCTAACATATTAATTACTGCAGTAATTATCCAATTGAAGGCTCTTACCTATTTGCTTAGTTAAATCCAGGTGGTGACATTTTTTTTGGCCAGGCAGTGTATATTCTTTTCAAATTAATATTCACAGGGTCCTCAAACAGTTAATTCCAAAAGTTAAAAACATCTTACCAATCAAATCTCTCTTTAGATGCATCACATGACTTGCAAAAAAGTTATAGTTTTTGGTCGTGTTATGAAACATTTTGGGATCGAGGGGAAATAAAAGAGGCAGTGGCATGCTTTGTGGAATGTGGTACCAGGGCGTAATAAGTTGACTTTTTTACAATGTACATAAATATTGTTGAAAAAAATATGTTGTCCTTCCTTCAGGTGATTTCTAAAGAATGTATGTATTTATCATATAGTTTAAAAACATAAATACCCCCTATGACAGACATACATAAATTACATTGTCCCATAAGTGGTCATTATTTCACCCAAAATACCCCCATTCACTTAAAATAGGAAAATGTATTTTATTGGCTAAAGTAATCAAAAACACATAACATTTCTTCAAAATGTTCATTTATTTTATTAATTTCTTAATTTTTCTCCCAATTGTACTCTATTTTTAATTCAACTATCCCTTCCCTCGTATTACGAGCCCGCCGCTGCAACCCTGGGACTGGCAGTTACAAAGGTGCCGAACCGCCTCCTCCGAGAAGGAACTCGCCAAGCTGTCACCCGTAACTCAGATATACACAGAGCCACTTTACATGCAGCGAGCTCCTGCCGGCTTCCCTCCTCCCTCCCTCTGGGGCAGACAGCCAATCGCTGGCCCCGAACGGGGCTCCCAGTTCCCTTTAAACCTTTTGGGAAGATACGTTTCAGCTGGTTGACGGAAACATCAGGGGTTGTCTGAAAATTTGTTTAGTAATTATTTATCCCAAATAGCGAACATCATTGTAAATGTACCTCTGTTGTATTGCTGAGACAATGTTGCCTATGCCCAGCCCAAGAAAGAGGAATTAAGTCTCCAACAGTCTAAAACCACAGTGGCTGAAGTCCTCTGCAAGGAAGGGATCAAAGGGAAGTGTGGGTGACCTGGTGTACTGCCTATTTGTCACCACTCTGATTAGTCCAGTGCATCCCTTATTTCTGCACTGTCCTTGCTTCTCCACATAGGAAGGCTGATGGGCGATGCCATCTTCGAGGATGTCAGTCTCTTTTTGGGGTGAGGTGGAACCCACATTTTGGTCACCCACGTTTCCCTTGAGAGAGCAGAGGACTTCAGCCACTGTGTGTTTTTTTTACATTTAATTTTTTTAATATATATTTGTTTCCGATTTTTCCTCATTTTCTCCCAATTTAGTAGCCAATTGCCACCCCGAACGGGACTGCTGGCCAGAATACCGGCCAGAGTGGGCAACATGCAGTCATGCCTTTACCATTTCTTCACCCAGAGTCCTACCGCTGTGGTTTTAAACTGAAGGAGACTTAATCCCTCTTTCTTGGACTGGGCACTTGTAGAGTTTGATGAGATGAGAACTGTGGCAGCTCTAATTATTCTACCAAACGCACTAAAATGGAGGATGACTGACTTATTCTGAAGAAGAGCTGCTTTCTGACTTCCTGCGTGTCCCGCTCTCCAGCCCCAAGGCGCAACTGTGGACTCATGCACAGCAGCTGCAGACAACAGAGTGGCATTGACATCAGTCATTTTATTCAAATAGAAAAAGAATGGCAAACTTAAATGCAATGTGCATAATGAAAGCCGTGTATTGACCTAGGCCCTAGTCTACTCAAGGAGGTTTATGATGAGGAGAGCTTGACATTTACCCCCTCGTTCTGTTCTATTAACCATCACAGGGTATAAAACTCCTTAGTCCATAATTGGTAATAATTTAAGTTCCTAATGCAGGCTAAATCATTACAACATTGTAATTGTGGTTCTGTGTGGCTCAGTAGGTAGAGCACGGCGCTGACAACGCATAGGTTGTGGGTTCGATTCTCATTGGGACCACATGTACTGAAAAGTGTATGTGTTCATTACTGTAAGTCGCTTTGGACAAAAGCGTCTGCTAAATGGCATACGTTATACGTTCTAACAGATAAACATTGCAGTTGTTGCAGTGTGGGAGTCATGGGGGGTGGACAATGGATGGTACAGTCCTAGAGTAATCATGGGGGTGGACAGTGAATGGTACAGTCCTAGAGTAATCATAGGGGTGGACAGTGAGTTGTACAGTCCCAGAGTAATCATGGGGATGGACAGTGAGTGGTACAGTCCCAGAGTAATCATGGGGATGGACAGTGAGTGGTACAGTCCCAGATTAATCATGGGGGTGGACAGTGGATGGTACAGTCCCAGAGTAATCATTGGGATGGACAGTGAGTGGTACAGTCCCAGAGTAATCATGGGGATGGACAGTGAGTGGTACAGTCCCAGATTAATCATGGGGGTGGACAGTGGATGGTACAGTCCCAGAGTAATCATGGGGATGGACAGTGAATGGTACAGTCCCAGAGTAATCATGGGGGTGGACACACAACTCCTGGTCCAGGCCCTGGTGATCTCACGACTGAACTACTGCAATTCCTTGCTGGCAGGCCTACCAGCCACTGCAGCTGGTCCAGAATGCTGCCGCACAGCTGGTGTTCAACTAACCCAAGTCCACACATGCCACCCCTCTACTCACCTCTCTTCACTGGCTCCTTATTGCAGCACGCATCAAATTTAAATCACTGGTGCTGGCCTATCAAGCTGCTAGAGGAACTGCTCCCTCCTACCTCCAATCACTCATCACACCCTACACCCCAGCCAGACCCCTCCGCTCCACTTCCTCGGTAAACTGACTGTCCCTTCCCTGCGAACGCTCGGCAGCCGCTCCTCGCGGTCTCGCCTCTTCTCTGTCCTGACCCCCCAGTGGTGGAACGATCTTCCGCACTCAGTCAGGACTGCCGACTCACTGGCCATCTTCCGCAAGAGACTGAAAACCCACCTCTTCAGACTCCATTACCACGGCTTTCATGTTCAATACTGCAATACTGCAATTGAACGACCTGCTTGATCCTAACCAATCTGGGTTCAGAGCAGGCCACTCAACAGAGACTGCTCTCCTTGCGGTCACTGAGGCTCTTCACGTCGCTAAGTCCCGATCCCTTAGCTCCGTCCTCCTCCTCCTCGACCTGTCGGCGGCATTCGACACCGTGGACCACCGGATCCTGCTCTCATCTCTCGTCGAGATGGGAATCTCTGGATCTGCGTTGACATGGTTTGAGTCCTACCTGGCTGACCGGTCCTACCAGGTGGCCTGGAGAGGATCCCTCTCCTCTCCCCGCACCCTCTCTACCGGTGTCCCGCAGGGCCCTCGGTGCTAGGCCCTGTCCTATTTTCTCTGTACACCAAGTCACTTGGCTCTGTTATTTCTGCTCATGGTTTTTCCTACCACTGTTATGCTGATGACACTCAACTCTTTCTCTCCTTCGCCCCCATCTGATACCCAGGTCCCGGCACGGATCTCTGCATGCCTGGCTGACATCTCCGCATGGATGTCCACCCACCACCTGAAGCTGAACCTGGGGAAGACAGAGCTGCTCTTCCTCCCAGCGAAGGGCTCCCCGATGATTGATGCATCAATCACCGTGTAAGGCTCCATCGTGTCTCCGTCCCAGTCTGCCAGGAGTCTTGGGGTAACCCTGGACAACCAGCTGTGCTTCTCGAGCCATATTGCAGCGATCACTCGGACCTGCCGTTTCTCCCTCCATAACATCCGGAGGATCCGACCCGTTCCTCACCCAAGAGGCCACTCAACTCCTGGTCCAGGCCCTGGTGATCTCACGTCTGGACTACTGCAATTCCTTGCTGGCAGGCCTTCCGGCCTGTGCCATCAAGCCACTGCAACTAGTCCAGAACGCTGCTGCTCGCCTGGTGTTCAACCAGCCGAAGTTCACCCACGTCACCCCTCTACTCTCCTCTCTGCACTGGCTCCCCATCGCAGCACGCATCAGATTCAAGTCACTGGTGCTTGCTTTTCAAGCGGCCAGAGGAACTGCTCCCCCATACCTCCAGTCACTCATCACGCCCTACACCCCGTCCAGACCCCCTCCGCTCCGCCTCCGCTGGCAGACTGACTGCCCCATCCCTCCGGGCGCCTGGCAGCCGCTCCTCACGGTCTCGCCTCTTCTCTGTCCTGGTCCCTCGTTGGTGGAACGACCTCCCGCAATCGGTCAGGACTGCGGAATCACTTCCAATCTTCCGCAAGAGACTCAAAACCCACCTCTTCAGACTCCACTACCCCTGATCTCTGTCCATCTAGCTAAATTGTCTTCACCACTGTTTACTTGTTCAACACTATACTCTTAAAAAAAAAAAAAAAAAATCCACTAACCTTTTCCTTCCCGGTGTTACAGGTATGGTACGCAGATGCCTGCAATGATGTCTATTGCTGTATTCCTGCACTGATCTCGTGCGCTAACTATGATTGTTCCTACCATGTATTGATGGACATCTTGTAAGTCGCTCTGGATAAGAGCATCTGCTAAATGCTTAAAATGTAAAATGAAAATGTAATGTACTGCATTTTGTAATATGTATCTATGTTGATGTCTGTCCCCCCCATTAAAAAAAAAAGCCCTAACTTTTCCCTCCTTGTGTTACAGGTACAGTTGCAGCTGCCAACGATTGTCTATTATTGTATCACGACACTGATCTCTGGAGCGGTCTATGATTAATCTTATCATGTATTAATGCACTTTTTGTAAGTCGCTCTGGATAACAGCGTCTGCTAAATGACTAAAATGTAAATGGACAGTGGATGGTACAGTCCCAGAGTAATCATGGGGGTGGACAGTGAGTGGTATAGTCCCAGAGTAATCATGGGGGTGGACTGTGGATGGTACAGTCCCAGAGTAATCATGGGCTTGGACAGTTGAAGGTACAGTCACAGGATTCACCTTTTGGATGATCAGGACAGCCTCTTTGGAAAGGAAGCTTGGGTAATGCACATCTTTGGTGAGGATCCTGTCATATATCTCCTCCTAGTTGTTGCCATTGCACGGCGTCTATGAGCACACAGGGATATATATATTTTACTTTCACCATGTAGAGACAACAGCAAAGGCCAAAGCCTCATTATGCAGGATAAATATAATTGTAGAGTTAAGCTGACAGCTAGCAGCTTGTGCAAGCTTTGTGACCTGAATTAACAGCGGTTTGTGCAGGCTTTGTGACCTGAATTAATAGCGATTTGTATGGGACGTGTGTATGATCGTAATATGGAATAGGTGCTTGACTTTGACTGTGGTCAAAATAACAGTGGAGAAATAGTAACAGCCAACAGGAAGCTGAGGAAGCTTGTAGCTCCACATTAGGGGGTATATTATCACATTTAATTAACCCCTGCACAGGAGTATGATGGATATCCAATGTACATTTGGAGTGCTTAGGGTTGATTGGCCCGGTAACTTGACCAAGATTTGAGCTATGTTTCAAAATTGTTATGTCAATCATCTTCTCCTAAATGCTGAGGTGGTTACTTTCCTCGTGGTGCATTCACAAAAGAACTGTACCTGATCAACGATGATATGCAAGACTCTGAAAACAGCCATCTTATCCAAGTCTCTGAAAACAGCCACTTCAAAAACAGCCATTTTATCCAAGTCTCTGAAAATAGCTAGATCAGGACCTTGGATTTCTTTGACAAAAAATAATGAATGAATAAACAATTAAAAATACATTATACAATTAGATTAAAAATGTAAAGAATGATGGGTAGGAATAATAACAAAATAATCATCTAATGGCACCAAGAAGGCCCATTTTGTACTATTTATACATGCCCCTGCTAAAAGTGTGGATGCTATAGTGGGACACCCAACAGAATGGTGGAAATTGTGGTTCCCATGGTTTCCACATTGTAGCAAATATGAAGGTTTCCAGTGTTGGGTGCACCTGAGCAAAGGCTTGCAAAATCAGCTAAAACTGTTAGCTATGGCACATAGATAAGGTCAAGAATAAGGAGAGGCTTACAGATAAGCTAATGGAGAAGCTTGTAGACAAGGCTAGCACAGGGGCTAGTGGAGAAGGTAACGGAGAAGCTAGTGGAGAAGCTGTGGCTGGTGGTTCTGTGTGGCTCAGTAGGTAGAGCATTGCGGTAACAACGTTCAGGTTGTGGGTTTGATTCCCATTGGGGACCACATGTACTGAAAAATGTATGCATTCACTACTGTTAGTCACTTTGGATAAAAGCGTCTGCTAAATAGCATATACAGTGCCTATAGAAAGTCATCATACCCTTTTGAAATAATCTTTTTTTTACTGAAATGAAAGTACATAAAATCCATCTTTTTCCAGCTTTATTTACACATTTTGCCTTACAACATTCAAGTGAAAAAAAGGGCTAAATTTCTAATAATTAATAAAAAATGAAAAACTAGAATAACAGGGTTGGAAAAGTGATCTGTGGCACTGTATACACTACTGGTCAAAAGTTTTAGAACATCCCCAGAGGTAAAAAAAAGAAAAAGGTTTAGGTTACCAAAAACTGAAAAATAATGTGAATTTCAGAATGATAAAAAAAGGCCCTTTTACAGGCATAACAGTCACTCTGTGCAAGTCGCCAACTCTCTTACATTATTTTTCCATTTTTGTTAACCTAAACCTTTTTTATTTATTTTTTATTTATTTATTTTTTACCTCTGGCAGTTTACCGCTTACCTTTGTACCATTTCAGGTTATTCACTGGACTTGAACTGCTTAAATTTCATAAAAAATTGGAAAATGGGGGTGTTCTAAAACGTTTGACCGGTAGTGTACATACAATGGGGGAAATAAGTATTGAACACATCAACATTTTTCCCAGTAAATCTATTTCCAATGAGGCCATTCAAGTGAAATTTGCACCAGACTTTGGTATTAACTCAAGAAATCCAGACAAAAAATCGAAACATTAAGGTCCATATGTAAATAAAGTTACTGTATGTGTAATAAAGTGGAATGACATAGGAAAAAAGTATTGAACACACTAACTGAAATTAATTCAATACTTTGTGGAGAAGCCTTTGTTTGTAATGACAGCTTCAAGGCGCTTTCTGTATGAAGTAACTAATCGCCCGCAGTATTCAGGTGTGATTTTGGCCCATCCCTCTACACAGATTGTCTTTAAATCTTGAAGATTGCGGGGGGCCCTCTTGTGAATCTGGATCTTCAGATGCTTCCACAAATGTTCAATTGGGTTTAAGTCAGGTGATTGACTGGGCCATTCCAACAAGTTGATTTTCTTTCTCTGAAACCAATTGCGAGTTTCCTTTGCTGTATGCTTTGGATCGTTGTCCTGCTGGAAGGTCCACCCACGTCTCATCCTCAGCATCCTGGTGGATGGCAGCAGGTTAATCTCAAGAATCTCTCTGTACATGGCTCCATTCATTGTTCCTTCAATGATATGAAGTCTGCCAGTACCACGAGAGGAGAAACAGCCCCACATCATGATACTTCCACCTCCAAACTTCACTGTTGGTATAGTGTTATTCGGGTGATGTGCAGTGCCATTTCTCCTCCAAACATGGTGTGTTGTGTGACAGCCAAAAAGTTCAATTTTGGTCTCATCTGACCAGAGTACATGGTTCCAGTAGTTCACTGGCTTGTCCAAATGTTGTTTGGCAAACTTTAAACGAGCTTCAACATGTCTTTTTTTCAGTAGTGGAGTCTTGCGGGCTGAGCGTGCACAGAGGCCATGGCGGTGGAGTGCATTGCCTACTGTCCTTTCTGTCACAGTTGTACCTGCTGCCTCCAAGTCTTTCTGGAGCGCTTTCCTAGTGGTCCTTGGCTCTTTGGCTACTCTTCTAAGTATCCTTCTGACTCCCTGATCAGAAATCTTGCGAGGAGCTCCTGTGCGTGGCCGGTTGATGGTGGAGTGATGTTGCTTCCACTTACGGATAATGCCCCCAATGGTGCTTACTGGAAGATTCAGAAGTTGTGAAATACGTCTGTAGCCAATTCCATTTTCATGTTTTGCAACAGTCTGGTTGCGAAGGTCTTGAGAGAGCTCTTTGCTTTTACCCATCATTAGATGTTTCTTGTGTGGCACCTTGATAACAAAAAAAACCTTTTATAGCCCATCAATATATTCTAACCCAGCTGACATTAATTAGCACAGATTGGAGGTAGAGTTGCCTCCTAATTAGTTATGGTTTTCAGCTGGTTCCTTGCCTTTCCTTGCTGTGGTGTACTGCTTTTTCTTAGTGTGTTCAATACTTTTTTCCTGTTTCATTCCACTTTATTACACATAACTTTATTTATATATGGACTTTAATGTTTAGATTTTTTGTCTGGATTTTTTGAGTTAATACCAAAGTCTGGTGCAAATTTCAAATTTCAAATAGGCTCAATACATTTACTGGACAAAATGTTGATGTGTTCAATACTTATTTCCCCCATTGTATATTTATATTGTTACGTACTGTACATGTTACCATTTTAATGGAATTTGTAAATCAGCCCTACACTTCATAAGCATCCTCAATAATCTGTTTTGTACTTTGTACTTTTTATCTGTATTTTTTATTTTTTTTGTTTTGTGTTGTATAAAAATCTGGAGTATACCAAAGAGGTTGAAACCATGTTGGAGTGCATTACTGGGTTCCCCTTTGTGACAATGAGCACCCTTTCATGGTTTGTTACAGACTGAAGTTATTGTGTCACAGATTGTGGTGGCAATCAAAGTTACTCACATCCTTATCAAATACTACTGCATGTATCAAATTAAATATGTTGACTTGGGGAGAAAATAAACAAATATCTTGAGCCTGAAGCAGTAAGAGAAAAAGATACAGCATCACCGATTCCCAACTCAGATAGTTTTTTATAAAACAAGTTTAGCCACTTAATACACATAGCTCCTTACCTTAATGTTTACAACAGTAACACACCGCATCTCTTGTTCCACAGCATGTCTATGGTTCTGCTCTTACACTCTTGCACAAAGATACATGTTACAAAAGCACAGGTGTTATGTTAAATACTTGCACGCATTTGCTTGCCATGTACAATGGTGCACATATGTGCAGGTAGATGTGGGCTTGCAGAATGCGTAGTTATGGTGTCTAAATAGTTGTGAACCTGCTTTAACCTTGAGTTGGTTAGAAAGAGTTGTAAGCCTCAGTTTAAGAGTAAACCTCAATTAAGAGTGGGGGTGGGGGTGGGGGTTGAGGATGTGGATGGGCAATTAGTCATCACGTAACAACTATTACAGTGTTATGTCCTTAACATTTAGATACCATTTTGATCAAATGTTACTATTGCAGGCAATTCCTTCAAATCAAACATTTGGCGGTCCCTGCAATTCAATTTAAAAAATGTAATCCGCTGCCAAAAGTAACAGGATGCCTGAACAGTTAGACAGAACGCTCCCTTGATTCCTCGACCTGCTTGGTGTTTGGTCTTTCAGACTCGAACTCTTTGGCCAGACCTCTGACTGCATGTGTACATGAGCACTATGGTACATTTTTTATACTAACAAAAGGAGAAACATCAATGATTAAACAGTCAAAGTAAAACAAACTTCCAAATGTTTGCCTGAACACCAGAGTTAAAGAAACAAATGGACAGGCAAGAGAAGTGCAGTTGCGGGGAGAGGGACTGTTTTGGGTTGAGCAGTGCGTCTCTGCGAGCGTTTCAAAGGGAAAAAGCGTTTTGTTTTGGCAGATGACTGAGTTCTGGCAGTCTGCTCCAGCGCACAACCTGAGACTTGAGCAGTGATGGGAGAGCGGGGGGTCACATGTGGCCATGGCACAGAGTGGGAACACAGAGGGCCACGGCATCCCCACAGTCCCATATTCAGACCCCCTGCCCCCCTCCCCCGTACTCTGACACTCCCTGACGTTAACAGGGATTCCGTTCCACCCAGGGGGTTCTGTTATGGGTCACGTGATCGAGGTTAGATGGACTGCTTCACTTTATTTTCTCAGTTCGGTCTGGGGATGAAGCATCTGTACCTAGCGATTAAACTGATGGCCAGTTTGGTGGGGAAAAAGAGCCAAGCGCAGAGTCAAGTTGAGAGGCAAGCATTGGAGAGGTACTGATTTTCACAAGATGTTTGTTTCAACATTAGCAGCACAGGGAGAGAAAAAACAAACAAAAAAAAAAACGTGCAGGGAGCACATTTTGCAAGGAAGACACAATGCTTTTTTTAACAGATATTTAGCAAGATATTTAGCATCGCTTCAATGTCAAAGAGACATGTGCGTTCCTGATTCATTATAGTTCATACGAATTAGGTGCTGCAAACATATTGTTCATAGAACGGTCACATTTGTACATGCCACAATTGTAAGTAAGATACATACACAACCAAGGTTTTCTAGTTGATTTTTGATTAAACTAATAATCATAATCCTCAACCATCATATTTCGATGTGATTAAACACTTCCTTGGTGCATTAGCATAGATACAAACCAACATGGTAAACAATTGCCAGAGCTGATAAAATAACCTTAGACTGCTTATGTTTAAAAGCTTATTTTTTCCATATAGTAATAACTGATTCTCTGTGACTTGCACAAGGGATGAAAATTTAGACGGTTTTTGAGTTTTTCCTCTGACAAAAGATATCCCAAGACAGAGGGTGTAAGATCAGAGGCTCTGTGCGATATATTTTGACATCTGGCCAACCTTTCTGTTTACAGGCACATAAATCTGCACAGTTGGATCAAGGTTCTCAGTTTAAGGAGGTGGAAACTCACTCAGTCTCTTGTTGTATTGCCCAGCTTTTTAATTCAGTCTCTTATATTTGAAGTTCAGTCCCCACACAATGCAATGCCATCAGTCTCCTTTTTTGTACTAGACTCGAGGAATGTTTCTTCTTAATTTTTTTTTACCAGGGATTATATTTGTTGTCTCAGGCTTCTCAGAGCTCTGAACTCTGGCCAAGATCGCATTCAAACAAAGAGTCTTAGCAGGTAAAACCTAAACAACTTCTGAAAATGATGAAGAAATCATAAGAGATGGTTTAATTGTTTTGTATTGTATTTTATTTACAACTTTGATGTCCCTTACATGCATATGGGGTACCCTGGGGAGAAGAGCTAGTAGTGAGTTAGGTGGAGAGTGATGTAGTTCATGTGGTTGGGGAGACAAAGTCATGTGGGGTGGGAGGGGGTGAGACTTTATTTTATGCTCACAAAATGCAGAAAATTATATTCTTTAATAATAATGCATTGGCACAAACCACAATTGAACCACGGTTCACAATTTTTTTTCCCCCAGAAAAATCTATAATCTCAAATATTCACACCCCTGTTATGAGTACTTTGTGGTTCCTCCCATGGCCATTAAAACAGCAAGTAGTCGCCTTCTGTAGTGTCGCACAAGGTTTTGGAACTTCTTGGGGCGGATCCTCAACCACTCCTCCATGCAGAATTGTTCTAGTTCTAATCCCAGATTCTTGGGTTGACGTTTGTGGACTGCTTTTTTTTTTGTTCAAACCACAAATGTTCAATTGGATTCAGGTCTGCAGACTGAGATGGCCATGTAATTGATCTTATGCTCTGTCAACCATTTATTAGTTGCTTTGGACGTATGTTTGGGATCATTGTCTTGTTGGAAGGTCCATCTGCGGCCAAGATGCACTTGCATTCTTTGGACACCGAACATAACGCTGATGTGCATGTCCAAAAAGCTCAATTTTTGTTTCATCTGACCACCAAACACAGTTCCAATTGTTCATATGTAAGAATTCAAGATGCCTTTTTTGGTGAATGGTCTTCAAAAGAGGCTTCCTTCTTGCAACTCTGCCATAAAGGCCATTGTTATGTAGGCGTTGTCGAGTGGTAGCTTTAGACACCTTGTAACCCCCAAGATGCCAGGTTGTTTTGGAGATCTTGAATTGTGCCCCTTGGACTTCTTTTTGCCTCTCAAACCATCCATCTCACTACACGTGGCAGCAAGATGGACTTGTGTCCTTTACCTGGCAGGTTAGCTACTGTTCCAGTGCCCTTAAAATAACGAATAATTGACGCAACAGTGCAGTCTTTAACTTTTTAGCTATTTTTTTTGTAGCCATCTCCTGATCAGTAGGGGTCAATAACCTTTTGTCTGATGCTTTCAGGGAGTTAATTGCCTTTCACCGTGATGATAGCTGACCACAGCATTTCAAACGTGTGTTCCCTCCTTTTCATATCCTAGGGAAACAGAAAACCATTGTAGGCCATTTCCATAACCTTCCAACTTCAAATAAGTTATATATTTATGAAGATTCGTTTTTGTTGGATTCAATTTCAAAGAATAGTTAGGGGTGTGAATAATTGTGATCCAGATTTTTTCTGGAATTTTTTAAAAATTAATAAAACAAAATGTTTTTCTGAACAATTGTATTATTATTGTAGGTTTGGAATTTTCAGCATTTTTTGAGCATAAAATATACCTCATTACTTATATAGTTTATTGTATACGATCTCTTTTGTTCATCTTTATCAAGGGTGTGAATAAAAACGTAGTAGAGTCTACCGTAATAGAGTCTACCGTAGTAGAGTCTACTGTATGTGTGTGCATGTATACACAGTTTTAAAAAACTATCACAAAAAAAGAGATGTTTCATTGCATGTGCACAAAATATCGAGCAGCATTCCGTGTCCTGGCACACAGAAAGTAAAAACGCCCGTTAGCCATGAGTGCTTGAGCCACTCTGTAATGCGGTTCACACCTCGGAGCCCCCTTAAATGCAGTTGCTAGGCAACCATTCTCATCAGTATGGCAAGACCTCTGCCAATTGCAGAAGCGCCATTCCCCTCGTACAATATTGTGTGCATTATCCGCGTTTGAAAAGGCTAGCATTTTTTTTTCTTTTTTGTAGATTTAGTCACATGAAATCTGATTTGTACATATCATTGAAGGCTGGAAAGCTAAGAGCGGGGATATGAACAATAACTATTTACAAAGGTAATGCCATATAAGCATAATGTACACATTGGAGGAGTGGGGCCTATTGTACTGCACATTATGCATTTTTTCTATAGTTGACTTATTTGACAAATTATTATGCATTGAGTGTGTTGTGGTGCTTGTGAATTTAGCGACGCTTGCTGTTCCCTTGAGAAAGATTATTATTTGTGTGCTGCAAACAGGCTCATTATAAAATTCAATACCAGGTACTGGAAATCCTATACGGATGATGGGATCAACCCCAGAGGCATTTGATGTGCACCCACCACCATGGAGCTCACCCCTTAAAAATGACTTTCAAGGAAGCACTGCGAAAATAAATAAACTAATGCTTTATAGCATCAAATGGTGTTGGATGAGCATGGACACAACATTTACAAAGGGTAAATAAGACAGGCAACAAAGAGCCCTTGATGTTAATAACAGACACTGTAGACTGATTGATTTAAATAACATTAATAAATTACATTCATAAATGTGAATGATAACATATTAATGGTTTATTAACAGCATAAATACATTATATTTATTTAGGGCATTCGGTGGCACAAATTGTAATGGTAGCACAGTCTTGTTCTCGAATATAAGCGAGCAGGCCAACTTGCCCCTGTGGCCTGATTCCGGTTGCATTAACAATCCCCTGTAATTTTCCCCCTCAAGGGGTTACATCTCAACACCCAATCAGGGCTCTGCGCACCAGTTACAGTGGTTTTGGCAGGCCCTTGCTGCACCTTCATTACAGCGCTCCCCAACTGTCATTTGGTTTGTGTGACCGTCCATCTGCAGCTAGGTTGCTGCCCAGATATACCTCTCTCACATTGCAAAGAAGCAGAGATGAGGCGTCAGGGATGAGGTAAAGAATAGGCCTTACCTGGAATAACAAGTTGACGTTTTCTTTGGCTCCCATAAACGTTTCATTCTTGTTATAACATGTGTGTGCCAACAAGTGTTCTTGAGTGATAAAGAGCAGAACAGAGCAACCAAAGCACAATAACTGTGTGTTGTTGGGGAAAACGCTTGCTCAGGTATAATGGAAATGGCTGTCTCACAGTTCAATACCATGGGTGAGAGTGAGGCATGAGCTGAATTAACTCATATTTAATAATCGCTCAGGCACCGAGCATAAGAGAGAGAACCTCTCGATGTGGCTGGCCTTGGGCGGACGCCTTTCCGACCCTCCACCTGTGGGGTTAGTGGGTGTCTGAAAGTCTGCTTTATGTTGGGACAAATGTGTTGTTTAGGCCCATTCCAGGTCGTTTACTTCTGTTTACCTATTTACGAGCATTAGAAATCCAAGAAGGAAGACATCTCAATCGTATGAAAAATGAGTTTTCAGGCTGTGCACCTCTTTAAACCTTTTTCTTCATGCTACCATTCATCCAATAAATGGAGAGAATATAGCACAACTGTGAATTTGCTGAATTTGAACAGGCCGTCCTCCAAAACTAAGCATCTGTGCGAGAAGGGCATTTGTAAGGGAGGTCACCAAGAGGTCTATGGCAACTCAAATGGAGTTACATAGCAGAGATAGGAGAAACTGTCCATGGGATAACAATAGCCTGGGCGCTTCACAAATCTGCACTTTAGGGAGGATGGCAAAAAGAAAGCCATTGTTGAAGAAAACTCACATGAAATCCTGACAAGAGTTTGTCAGAAGGCACGTGGGAGACTCTCAAACCAAGTGGAGGAAGACTCTATGGTCTGATGAAACCAAGATTGAACTTTTTGGCATCAACGTTAGGAGTTATGTTTGGAGAAAGCCTAACACTGTGCATCATGCCAAGAACACTATATCTACCATGAGACATGGTGGTGGGAGCCTAGTGCTATGGTGATGCTTCTTTGCTTCAGAAACTCTAAAACTTGGCAAAATAAAGAGCTAAATGGATGGAACATCCAGGCCGGGGGCCTTTCTGTGCGGAGTTTGCATGTTCTCCCCGTGTCCGCGTGGGTTTCCTCCGGGTACTCCGGTTTCTTCCCACAGTCCAAAGACATGCACGTTAGGCTAATTGGAGAGTCTAAATTGCCCGTAGGTATGAGTGTGTGAGTGAATGGTGTGTGTGCCCTGCGATGGATTGGCGACCTGTCCAGGGTGTATTCCTGCCTCTCGCCCGGAACGCATGCTGGGATAGGCTCCAGCACCCCCCCGCGACCCTGACCAGGAATAAGCGGCTTAGACAATGGATGGATGGATGGATGGATGGAACAACATATGGACACATCTTGGAGGAAAACCTGCTGCAGTCTGCAAGAGACTTGGGAGAAGATTGTCCCACAGCAAAAGCCACATTGGAGCGGTTTAAAAACAAAGAAATCTATGTCCTGGAGTGGCCGAATGAAAGCCCAGACCTTAATCCCATTGAGAATCTGTGGAAAGATTTTAAAATTGCCAGTCCCCATCCAAGCTGATGGAGCTCAAGCAATTTTGTAAAGAAGAATGGGCGAAAATTGCAATGTCCAGATGTGCAAAGCTGGTAGAGACTTACTCAAACAGACTCACAGCTGTAATTGCAGTTAAAGGTGCTTCTACCAAGTATTAATTCAATGGGGGTGAATACATATGTAATCTATCATTGTGTTTTATATTTGTAATTAATTAACAAAAAGCTTTAGTTGCTTTTTTATTTGACATTATAGAGTAGTTTGTGTTGATCAGTGGCAAGATTGACACAAAATTGATTTAATCCCAATTAAATCCATTTTGATTCCATATAAGAAAATAAAATGTCAAAAATGCCAAAGGGGGTGAATATTTATTATACCCTCTGTGTATATATACATATGTGTGTGTGTGTGTGTGTGTGTGTGTGTACCTATAATATCCATATGCCCTCAAATCACAGTAGCCTATATATAAAACATTCAAATTCCATGTATTTAGGATTCATTTACTTGCACTTTTGATTTAAAACACAGGAGATTACATTTGAGTGTATACTGCCAACACGTCAAATACCCAGCGGAGAAGCGAAACTGGCAGATGAAGCTGGCGAGCTGGAGAAATATGCGGGGCGTCTCGATGCGCGCTTCTCCGGCCGCGCGCTGGTCCATGGAAACGTGCCTCCGTCAATTACCCCTGTCGACTTGTGGGTGCGGGAGCAATAGCGGTTTTGGAATCATCACCGTCCCCGTAATATAATTGGAGGCAACGCAGTAATAGTTGCATTTACTCGGAAGATGGTAGCAAAACAGAGGATCCGAATGGCCAACGAGAAGCACAGCAAAAACATCACACAGAGGGGAAACGTGGCAAAAACCCTGGTAAGACGTGAGCTTTGTTCATAGGATGAGTTCCTGTTTATCTTGTTAGAAGTACAAACATGGTACGTTATTAAGCCTATTTGATTGGTCGATCTAACATAGCGGTATGATAGAGATATCAAATGCTTTAAAAAAAATTAATGATTCCCTTTAATGAACGATGCATATAATAACCTAATTAATTTCGCGTTTCAACTGCAGTCCCACAATATCTTGATGTACCTCCTTCCGTAGTCTCTCTGTGGGGTGAATTATAACAATGGTATGCCAATTGCATGTTTATTGGATGACTATCGAAATACACATTCCATAAGCAACATTTGGTTCCTAGCAGAGAATGTTATCAAATAACGTTTAGTATCGTGTTTAAACAATGTCACATATTTAGCTTCTAAGCTGCTTCATAGCCTGAAACATCGGTTGTGCATTTAAAAAAGATTTATATGTAAAGCAATGGCTTGAAATGTATGTGAACATTATTTTAGGCAACTGACAGCCATGATAATGTCATGTGCATTTCTCAAACTGTCATGGTATCCGCTTCCGTCATTCGTTACGACAAATTTAAATAAATATGTAATTGCGTAGCAAACCGGTCACACAATCTCATAATTTATCCACCTGCCTGTCACTACACGTAAAGGAATCAATGTCCAAGCTGACGCTGATTTATGAATGCGTTTCCGCCTCAACAGATCAATGTTGAATTCTTGTTAACACAGAACAGACTACTATCTGCAATGTAGTTCATCAATTTTCCGAATCTAAATCTCAAGGAGGGATGTGCTAGGTGATTTATCATAGAACGACGTGTAACTGTGATCAATTGGTTACCTCTAGTAAACAGAATTCTGTGTCATTAATTTCATGAACACTTTGTTGTTTTGGAAATGGGAATAGTGATCCTGACACAAAGTGATGCACTTCGCTCGTATCTAGCACATTACGTAATAAGTAGAACATCTACCCTACTGTATTTTTAATATTATTTCCCTAATGACGTTTCAGTACTGTAGTTTTTGTACTTATTTTGACCAAATCTATACATGACAATGAATCACACGTGTTACGTAATCCCTAAATTACAACCATATTATGGATACGGATCGTATTAGTTGCATCTAGGTGCAATAACGTCTGTTCGTAAATTTTTACGCATGTTGTAAGTAGGCCCGTGCACGTTTGTAACTTTTAATTGGCCATATGTTTAAGATAATGGAATTAGAGAAGGATATCACGTTTCTAACTGAAAACGCGAAGGGCTTCAAACGTCTCGTTTGTGCACTGTTGGGTACAATATTTGAAGCCTTTAACATAACGTTTTTAGGAGCTGCGGTCTCATTTTTCATTAAAATTATTTTTGTTGTCATGTTAATGCTTGGATATTATATATGATTTTGCGTAATGTATTCCATTTCAATTATCATTTATGAAACAACCTAGAGAGCCATGAGAACCATGTAAAAAACATGGCCCAGTGAACCAGTGTGTTTCGGTGGATCAATTAAACTCATTCTAATGCAATAGTAATCCTGACTATAATCTACACAATACGATGCTGGAATGCAGAGACTACCAGTGACACTCAACATTAGTCCTATATAGTTGATTGGAAGTTCATGGGAATTTTATCAAGCAGTTATTTTTTATTCTTAACATTACCCATCAGCTTCAACTTGAAGCATCTATTGATAGCATCAATCTTCAACTTTAAATGAACAGTGTACAAATGGACTGCATGTAAACTCTTGGACAAAGTCTGTCTTGTAATTTAATAATAATGCACATTGTCATGTAGATCAGGGGTAGGCAACCCTGGTCCTGGAGAGACGCAGGGTCTGCTGGTGTTCGTTGTTACTAAGCACTTAATTGATCAAGTAAAGCAGGTGATAGCACAGCTAACTCACCTCACATGGTTTCTTGGGTCTAAAATGGTTGCCGATTTTACAGTGAAAACAAAAACCCAGCAGACCCTGTGACTCTGCGGTCGCCTACCCCTGATCTACGTGATAATGTGCATTATTATTAAATTACAAGTCAGACTTTATCCAGTGAGACTTAGAGTTTACATACGGTCCATTTGTACACTGTTAATTTTGCCAGCAATTTGAGTATCATAATGTACAGTGATGGGGATAAGAGACGGCCCTGTGTACATTTTAGTTTACTTTTGAGGCATTTAGCAGACGCTCTAATCCAGTGACTTAGAGTAAGTGCATTTAAAATGGCGAGCATAGTCACAGTTAGAGCAAGAGATCAGTACAGCAACAATACAATAGATGTCATTGTAGACAGATGTGCACCACACATACAATACAGGGAGAGAAAAGTTAGTACATTTTAAAAATTAATACGCACAGTGGAAGTGTAGTCTGAAGAGGTTGGCTTTCAGTACCTTGTGGAAGATGGCCAGCAATTCTGGAACCCTGACCGAGTGTGGTCACGATGCATTAGCATTCATTACCATTATTCATTCAAGGTCATTCCACCACTGGGGGGGCCAGGACAGAGAAGAGGAGAGGGGCACGAGGAGTGACTGCCGGGTGCCGTTGGCCTGTTGGCCTGTTGGCCTGTTGGCCAGCGGAGGCCAAGCAGAGAGGTCTAGCTGGGGTGTATGTTGTGATTAGTGTCTGGAGGTAGGAGGGAGCAATACCCCTTGTGGCCTGGTATGCCACCACTACCGATTTTAATTGACTTCGGGCTGCTATAGGGAGCCAGTGAAGTGTGGTGAGTAGTTCGGTGAAATTTGGTTGGTTGAAAACCAGACGTGCAGTGACATTCTGGACTAGTTGCAGTGGCTTGATGGCACAAGCTGGTAAGCCAGACAGCAGGCTATCACAATAGTCCAAATGTGAGCTTACCAAACCCTAAATCAGTAGCTGTGTGACCCCTTAGGTGAGGAATAGGCAAATTCTCCTAATGTTGGAAAGGGAGAATCGCCTGGCCCGTGTGATCATTGCAATGTGCCCTGAGAAGCTCAGTTGGTAGCCCAGAGTCACACTAAGGTTCTTAGCAGACCAGGATGGAGCCTCCACAGTGATTGAGGCATCAATAGTCAGGGAGCCCTTCGCTGGGAGGAAAAGCAGCTCAGTCTTTCCCAGGCTGAGTTTCAGTTGGTGGGTGGACATCCAAGCAGAGATGTCTACCAGACATGCAGAGATGCGCTGGAAACTGCTCGTCAGATGGGGAGAAGGAGAGAAAGAGTTGAGTGTCATCCGCATAGCAGTGATATGAAAAACCATGAGCAGAGATAAGTCAAAGTCACTTGGTGTACAGAGAGAATAGGAGGGGGCCTAGCACCGAGCCCTGCAGTACTCTGGTCGAGAGGGTGTGAAGAGAGGAGAGGGATCCCCTCCAGGCCACCTGGTTGGACCGGTCAGCCAGGTATGAAGTAATCCATGCCAGTGCAGATCCTGAAATACCCATTCCAGCGAGAGATCTGGTAGCTAACAGTGTTAAATGCAGACTATAGGTCAAGCAGGAGGACGGAGCTTGTGAATGTCCTTAAGGAGTGGCCTTGCTCTCGCTGAATGGAGCGCCTCAGTGACTGTGAGCAGTGACCCACTTTGAAGATTAGTTAGGATCAATAAGGTCATTCTGTAGGAGGTAGAGAGAGGCATTTGGTTATAGACAGCACGTTCTAGAGTTTTGGATAAAAATCTGAGGGTGAGAAAGGTCGGTAGCTTTGAATGTCAGCGGGATGCTTCAAAGAGGGTTTTTTGAGGAAGGGAATGGAAGTGGGTGAGAGAGAGTGGAGGTTGCGATGGACAGAGATGGTAGGGGCAGGTGCAGAGGGTTTAGCTACAGGGGAGAGAGAAAGAAGAAAGAAAAAAAAAAAAAAAAAAAAAAAAAAACAATGGCCATATACGTATATGAAGTGGCGATACTGTGAGTTTGGGAGCAGTGCAACTCCTGGTAAAGACAAGGTCCAGTTGGCTGCCTTGTGAGAGTTGAACTAAGCTGACTGGAAAAAAAAAAAAAAAAAAAGAAAAAAAAAACGGGATGTATAACATTCCAATGTGCCTGTAAAACACAATTCAACACAATTCCTACTGTGAAACTTAACTCTTGCAGGATGATCTCTCTTTTAATAGAGACAAACTCAAATTGTTCTTAAAATATAGAATGTATCAACGGAGGGGACCTTATGATGGTTTAGGACACAAAGAAGAGACAGGCCATTACTTGTTTCATGTCCGTTCATTTCATGCCAAATCTGCCTGGATATTTTCACAGACATACCTGATTGCACAGTAAACACCCGTGTGTTCAGCGTAATAAGAAGACAGTGTTGAGACTCATACTCGTAAACATGGTCCTCACGAGTTTGCTGGCTATCCAGAAATGCCATTTAACTGATATAGCTGAAAGAAACAAGCATGGATGGAAATGAATCAGCTTTTTTGAGATCTATATTTTTTAGATCTAGAAGAATGCTCCAAGGTGTAAGGCCCAGTAAACATTATCACAACAAAATTACTGCTTTACAACGGCCATCCTCCGTCTCCAGACTTGAACCCGATCAAACATTTGAGGGCAGTCCACCAGTGCAGATTGAAGGTGCTGAAGTATCTTGAAAGATTCTGTATGGAGGAATGGCCAATGTGTTCACCAATCTCATAAAGCACTTGTAGAAGACAACTCAGTAGTGTTATCCTTGCGAGGGGAGGGTGTGAATAATTGCGACATACATTTTTGTGAAAAAAATTGTACTTGTTAAGCAATTGTATTAGTATAAAATAATAACATTTTCCCATGATTGTGCTGGCTGGGTTTCAGCTGAGTGATTACACAGCATAAATATTCCTGCTTGTGGGTGATATTTATTCTTCCTGAGTTTGGACATTGTTATCGCTGAAATGAGGCAGGTGCCACAAATTGAAGTGCATTTGTTCATAACATTATGTAGACGTGCCATTTTCCAAAACATACTGCGATACAAAAACATCATCAGTAATGTTTATTAATTTGTTTATCTGTTTATGAGGGTCATGGATCAAACATCCCAGCACTGACATATGCATCATTTATTGTGCCCAGTTTAGCCATAGGCACATTTTCATGGGCAGCACCAATATATGTAGAATTTAAGTGTAACTAAAAAGCAAGGTGAAAACAAACAATATAAATGTCATAAAATGTTTTGGTAGTTCAATGATACATACAATTTAAAAAAGTATTATTATTAACTAAGATGATTTAAGAAATGAATATAGTCTACAGTGTTACTACAGACCAAAATAAGGGCAACATGCTTCCAATCTATACAGGACTCCTGGCACTGTGTTTATGGTTTGACCATAACTAACCCAGAACAATGGATCCTACTAGAAGACTAGGCCTGTGTTAGTCTGAGCCAACACTCTGGTGGACTTTTTACACGGTCTGTTAAGGTTTCAGATTCATGGCAGAGACTGCTGTAATTGTTATGTTTTTGCCTTCCAGCGACCACAAGAAGAGAAATATCCTGTAGGGCCCTGGCTCCTGGCACTCTTCGTATTTGTTGTTTGTGGATCAGGTAAAGAAAAAAAAAAAAAAAAGGAACAGACGGTCGTCTTGATGGCTAACAGACCTACCAATCTCAGTGTATTTTTTTAACTTTTTTTTTTTTTTTTTTTTAAAAGCAAACATTTGCTCTTTGATGGTTTTTCAGAAACTGAAGAAAATAACATGTTGTTTTTTATTTTAGCCGGCGTGTTTACAAAAGGCCTCTCTACTCTGTCTCAAGGCAACACGCTTTAACCTTAAGTAGCACGTTGAATTGGATTGATTTTTTCCAACCTACTGCAGCAGCAGCCCTGAGCTCACCATTGTCCCTCTCCACCACAGCCATCTTCCAGATCATCCAGAGCATCCGAATGGGGATGTGAGCCCCTTGACCTCCGTGGAGCGCCTTGACCTCCGTGGAGCGCCCCCCTCCCGTGGCCATCGGGGGAACAGACAGGGCAGCCGTGGGCCACAATACGGTGGAGGTTCTGGAAGTTCTGGCCGGGTCCTGGGCGCAGCAAACACGTTGAAGAGCATGGGGGCCCCTTGTTCATGGCATCGTTGTTCATTTAGCCAATATATGACCAGGTGTCCACAGCGGGCAGGACAAAATTGGCCTCGTCTCCGCCAAGGGGGGGGTTTTGAAGTTGGCCAATCGGTTCCTCCCAAATTCGCACCGGGCACCCGCGGGCTGGCGGGCGAGGGCATCGCTTCAGCTGCAGCGTTCCGTTCATGGGTGGGGGTGGCACAGTGGTGACTCAAAGAGCCACAATTTCTGAATTCAGATTGGGGGGTGGAAATGGGGGTAACGTTTTCGTTCAAAAGAGGACGTCATTGTTCTGTGTGCTGACAGGGTCCTTGGCTGAAGGAAGGCAGTGTTTTCTACGGACTTGTCATACCAGGTGACCTTGGTCCTTGGTCCTTTTCCTGTCTTAACCACACACCTTGTCCAACTTGTCTATTTGTGCCAATCGAGTAAGTCTGTCACTGAACATGTGCCATACACTGTTTGTATATTTATGTGTTGCAAGAGCAATTTTTTTTTTTTTTTTTCAAATAAATGTTGAAAATCTTTCAGGGTGTGTCGGGGGAATCAGGTCTCTTGTTTGATCTAGCATGCCTTAGTTATTCATATTCCCTTGCTCTAATGAAAACGGTCTGTAGTTTATGGGTTTTTGAGGAACATTTAGAGGTTTATTGACTCTCATTAGAAGAGAGAGTACCAGCAGGATGCCATTATGCTCGTAAGTGATTTATCATCGTTAAGCTGTGAGCAGTGATTATTGTCTCTCATTCACTTAACTTCACGGATACCGTCGCTGCATCCTGACTTTTTAAGTGTTTCAGAAAAAAAAATGTGAACGGTTTCTGAATAGGGAGGTTAACTGGTGACAATATGTGTAACGCGTGGGTTGATTTAAATATTTAACAATAAGATCGAAGCTACCCTGCCTTGATGTAACACGAACCAATGACTGTCGCACGCCTACACACTGAAGACCTGCCAAAAAATCACTTACTGGAATTATGGTACAACGTAGGAGTCACGGTGTCAATCGGCACCCTCCACGGTTCTGAAGTGGCCATGGTTCAAAGATTCACCCGCTTCATCAGGCAACTCCGTTTGGCTGGTTCCAAGGCCCAGAGAGGCCTTGTTAAGATTGCGGTAACGTCGGCAGTATTTTGGATTGACCATCTGATTAGCTTTCCTGGAGCAATTCCTGAAGTGGTCTTCCATTTCAAATGGGAGATTCTCCCGAGCGCCCCCAGGGAACTGGTGTGATACCTAAATCGATATGCTATTAGAGGGGGGAGGACAACATTAAAGGCAATGTTCTTAAAAGTCAGTAGCAGGGGGGAAAAAAATGTCAGAAAGCGGTCATCTATACCTGTACCACAATTCCGTTATACCTTCACCAGCACTGCTCCTCTGGCCACAGATCAGGTAACCAGCACCTGACGGATTGTTAGCCCTCGAGCCGCCTGAATGGTAGACCTCCAGACGATTTATACTGATATAAAATGTCATGCGTAGCTCCATTCTCAGTAAGGCGTTCCCATTGTGTGCGTTTGTACGTAAATTGTGGACGCATTTGCGTGCATGAAAACGTAAACAAAAACCCTAAATCTGCCTACAGGATCGCAGAGCGTGAAAACTGCTTTCTGTGGAGTAGACGTTTGCAGAGGGTGAAGTCACCGCTTGGATCATGTTAGCAACTGGCAGGGGCCCCAAAATCATCCGTGCGCTCGTCTTGCGAACGAGAGCTCGGGCGTATCGATGACGGGACCGAGGAGGGAGCGAGAGTGAGAGCAGAGTTGAACGGCTTGCCCAGGTCAAAAGCAGTGGACCTGGGGTCTCCTTGCACTCATTACGTTACATGGCTTAATTCTCCCTGCACACCTATCCCAAATCGCATGGGTTTCCTTACACTGGCTGAAGTCCGACTAAGAGCGTTCAAACAATAGGACAGGCAGGCAGCATTCGTGCCCAAAGACATTACATTTTTTACATTTACATTTTAGCCATTTAGCAGACGCTCTTATCCAGAGCGACTTACACAGTTCACATTTCTTTACATACAATCCATTTATACAGTTGGATATTTTTACTGAAGCAATTCTGGTTAAGTACCTTGCTCAAGGGTACAACAGCAGTGTCCCAACAGGGAATTGAACCTGCAACCTCTGAGTTACAAGCCCAGCTCCCTAACCATTACACTACACTGACACCCCTTGTAGTGAGGCTTGGTTTTAACTGGGAATCTAGAGGATCTCAGAGGCAGGTATGTAGTTAGTCCAGCATTTTATTCTCGCCAACTACAGGCTATAATTAACCTCCCAATAAATAAGTAGTAATAAAGCAATCATTTAAACTGTACATGTAACTGCCAAAATAAAGGAAACGCTTGAGTAAATGAGGGACACAAAGTATATTGAAAGGAGGTGCTTCAACGCAGGTGTGGTTCCTGAGTTAATTAAGCAATTAACATCCTGTAATGTTTCGGGTCATGTATAAAAACCTGCACAGTCCATTATTTTGGCTACTATGGCTAGAAGAGATCTCTGTGACGTTAAAAGAGGGGTGATTGTTGGGGCAGGTTCGGCAGGAGCTGCAGTGATGAAGACTGCTCAACTTGCTGATGTTTCGCGAGGAACACTGGCTAAGGTGATGTTGGAATGGAAGTCTCAGGGAAAGACAATCAACTAGGGACAACTGTGGCCCAAAGTGCATACTCCTCAACTGCGATGTCTGTGCATTGGTTCAAGATGCAAGGCAAAACAGATGAACAACTCAATCAATTGACTGCAAATATCAATCTAGGGCATAAGCATTTTCCACCATCAACAAAATGCCAAATGTTGGAATTTCTCGTGGAAGAATGATGCTGCATCTCTCCTATAGAGTTCCAGACACTTCTAGAATCTACGCCAAGGCGCATTTAAGCTTTTCTAGTGGCTCGTGGTGGCCAAATGCCCTACTAAGACACTTTAGGTTGTTGTTTCCTTTATTTTGGCAGTTACCTGCACCCTTTAAACCAGAAAATTAAACCATTGTCATGTATTACTTCTGGCTTAGTTATAACAAAGTCTTGGCAAAGGAACATATGAATTTTAAGTTTTCATGCACTCGCTGAATGTTACTTGAGAAAATAGTTCAGATATCGCAAGGCAATAATATTAAGTAAATCTCGTCATCGGTTTTGCTCAGCGGCGCACTGGCTTGCCATCGTTTCATGGGGGGGAAGAAACTAAAATCCCTCCAGTCCGCCAGTGCGCTTTGTGTCAATGCCAGCATGCCTGTGCACGTGAGGAGGAGGAGGAGAGGGCGGGACCAAAGTCACCAGGGGGGCGGCGAATGCGTTCACAACTCCGCCAATCATAGTTCACAGGCTGGTCATGGATATTAGCATAAATCTTTGTCATCGCTACCCGTGTGGCGCTGGCTGGGTTGCCAGGCTCTTTACGTCACCTCAGGCATTCTGCCAAACGCACTAAAGAAACAGACATGGGATGCCTACACAATCATCTCAACACCACAAATGTTTGATTTCCTTCTTTTTTTTCCACTTTTATTGAAAGCTGAGAAGTGCAACTGTCAAGTGCAACTGAATTATGTTACAACTTTTTTCTCCGGTTTGAGGAACATGCACAAAAAATATGGCATACAACTTATGCGTATATGCAAAATCATTTTTCAGATTGGTTATGTTATGTCTGTTGTGTTATTAAGACTAGGTTTGAGGTTGAACATCCAGAGTGCTTCACTGTCCAAAAAACAAAAGTTCATAAGGGTGCTATGCTTAAAAAATAATTTCAAGTGAACAACAGTTTACAGTAGAATTTAATGCAGCTGGGGAAAATGAATGCAGTTTACTGTCAGATTAACGTCAAACCGATGCAAAGCTGCATTCCTGAATTACAGCATTAAAAAGACTGCTCCAAACTTGCTCAGACCAGCCCAATAACAGCTCCATTTCAATCTGTACAGCCCAAATACTTACAAGGTTTGATTCCTGTATCGTTCTTTCTGTTATTACTATTTTACAAGAGTACTTACACTAAATACACAAATATACACAAGCCTAATCCTCGCTGAAACTCAGCTAAGCCTCAAACATTTTCCCTCAGATTCTTGCACCAGGTGTCACCAGTTGGAAAGAAAGCAGCTTTGAATTGAACAGGGAAGGAACAAGGAGTTCAAACTTAAAAATGCATTGCCCCCTTAAGCAAGTCGTCCGTCCCCCACCGTTCCTCCGTAAAAAGATACTGATGACAGTGATGTTCAGATTTAAATTCAACGTATTGTTTTTCGTTTCCCCATACCAGATGGGGGTGCTTGTTTGTAGATGGTCCTCAGTTTCTTCACATTTGTCACAAAGAAAGTGCTTGCTCTTAATTGCGATTACGGCCATGGGGAAAAAAGGTATATTTAGTGCGGCAACACCCGTACAATTCCAGAGTCACCACCGTAATCAACATCACTTGAAATCCTTAAGACGCAGGCACAATGATACCAAAAGCTGCTTCCGCGTGGAATTATAACCAGTGATTTATTATTTGTTTCAGTAGTCCGTGGATTTTGGTAATGTTCGTTAACTGCCATTAACAATGGTCTCGCCGTTGAAGACGATTGTCTTAAGTGTGTCAAAGCGTCTCCAAAAAAAGAAAAACAAAAAAAAAAAAAAAAAAACATTGTAACACTTGTCACGTTTTGTGAGTTAAATATGTGCAAAATTTTATCCAGAAACCCCCTGTGATTGTGGCATGTTCGTGCTTCAGCTCAAGTCTGTTCGCTTGCAGCTCTTTAGCCGTGACGGCCCGTCTGCCAGAGAGCGCTTTGTGTGCTATGCGGAAGGGCCGGCGCTCTGAGAGGCTGCCTGGGCGGGCTGCTGGCCGGCCGCCGGCGCTGCTTGCGTCGAGGCGGGGGGCGAGCCGCTCTGAACTTGCGCCTGGAACTGGGCGAGCTGCTCCGGGCTGGCCAGGTTTTTCAGCAGGTTGTTCTCCTGCTCCAACTGCGAGTTCCTTTCGATCAGCTCTTTGATCTGCTCTTTCAAAACCTCCACCTCCTCTCGCACAGCGTACATCAAGTGACTCTTCACGAGATCCTGGAAAAGCAAGGGCAAACGTGGCGATTATGAACGTCCTCATATTTCTCTTTCAAAAGGTACAGGTTTGAACTGATGTACACTGCTGCTGCTGCTGCTGCTACTACTCCTACAACCAGTAATCAACACCACCTATTACTACTACTAAGAATAATAATAGCAATAGTAGCAACAATAACCACAATGTATTATTCTTGTTATTAATGTTATTATTCGTATGCTTATGTTATTATTTCCAATGCTCAATATTACCTACAGCTGGCTGGCTAGACGCTTTCGGTATGCTAGTGACAGAGATATGCTACTGTATTCTGATTCTAAACCTGATACCTGAAAATGTGTGAGTTGACAGGCTGCAAAGGGCACTCGGAGTGCATCGTGCAACTCTCAGATCCACTCACGCCTCCTCTTACGACTACAAAACGTCACCAAGGAAAAAAAATGGCCGCTCTCTAGACAGAGGAACCAATCAGTGGCCGAGTTATTTATAACTAGGTGTCAAATACTCCCAATTTGCCTAGCAACAGTGAGAAGAGACAAAATCGCGTGAGTCTCCTCCGGCAGGGATCCAGTAACAAAAGAACGGCCAAAAGGAAATATTAAACCTTCAGTCCAAATGTTTCAATTTCGGTCTGCCTCTACTTTACTGTTAAAAACGTCCACATATTTGGTTTAAGTAAATTATATATTATATCGACAATAAATCAAACTTTCGTTTAATGCAGCTACTTCATATTCTCACAAACACAGAATCAGCTAGCACTTGCTAACTGTTACGGTCACTAAATTAGGCAATTGTAGGGTTCTATCATTAATGGTTACATGAATGGTTGAGATCGTCTCTGCAGTGTTGATGGCAAGATAGTTAACAAATTGAGAACGAAAATGAAAATAAACTAGATTTCAACTTGTTGACATCAAAATCTAATCAAATTCTCCCAACTCATTATTTTCGCCATTCATTCGCTGGGGTTTTTTGACTGGTAAACTGACTAGGCTAGCTAGTGTTCTTAACCTAAGCGTTTGCTAGACTCGTACTTTCTGAAACACAATTGAAAACGGTGCAAGTGCTTCTAAAATGACATCAAATACCAATACCACTAGATGCTAGTAGCATCGTGTACTGCTGTTGCGTTCTTTTGTGGGTGTCCCATTTGAATCGTGTTATATAAGAGATTCGGATTATATAATTCGTTCTATAGATTAACTGGGGGAGGGACGGATTTGGTAAATGCTTTAATGCAGTCAAGCATACATGTGTGGCGTTCGTCTGGGCGTGCATTTCATTCAAAAGGATTACACAATCCTCACAAGTAACGTTAACTTAGAATTCACTTACCATCGCTTGTTCGATTTTGTTGTCTATAGCTACCACACTGGCACCCGAGGAGCTGAAAGAGAACACAAACACCGATCTATCAATGCGCAATACACCTAGATGCGTGTGCCCCCCAACACATCGTCACAGAAAGACAAGTACATGGTACAAAATCTGCACATGTATTGCAAACCTCGTACACCTTTCTGCGAAGCTGTTCCCGCACCATTAGGCTTGCGAGCCAAACCGAAGGTAAATCCAGGCGATATTCACAAGGTTTCGGCCAGCTAAGCATTTTCCCTTAACGGGAATAAAGCGACTGAATCGCGAATGGCCAGATCCATTTATTAGAGGCGCAGATTCTGTGTAGCGTTTCCAGCAGTATGCACGCCTATGTGTCTCTGGTTACCGCTAAACCACAGCACGAAGAACCGAGCAGACAGCACGGTATGTGACAGCATCTCTCAGGTTTTGGCAGTATATGGGACGTGTAACCTATCCACGATAATGGCATTTTCTCCTTTTACAGACCGCATCAGTAGCAGAAGAAGCAACACAGCTGCCAACCCAAATTGGGATCGGTTATACATTTCTTTTAGTAATAACCTACGCACACCACGCATGATAAAACACGCAATACCATGAAATACGACATCATTCAAGTCAGCAAACCATCACAACCATACCGACTGCAGTCGACATTTTCACATTATTTCTCGACATAAAATACACAATTACCTATTATCAAGCCTGACGGGTGAACTTTCTGTACCCAGCAATGACGATAAAAATGATATAGAAAAATTCCTCAGTTGGCAAACACCAAGATCCATCGCCACCGTGTAGCATGGGGTATTCATGCTATTTCGTCCATATATACCAAAACGAAAGCAAATAAAATGTCGTCTTGGAGTTGGTTTAAAACAGCATTCTCTTTTCGCCGGGGTAGAAATTGCTTTTTTGTGGGCGAAGTTTGGTTTCCCAGCAGAAAACGCTGGCATCCAGGAGAGCCCGTTCATCTACAACCGCAGCACAAAGAATCTCCAAGGTCAGCTCATCTCTGCTTTGCTGAAAATCTGCAGCCTCCATTTCATTTGCATAATTTATCCAAGAAAAACAGCGCAATGCAGCACCCCATTGGTGGAGAGTGAAACTCATTTGACTAATCTATGTGGCAACGCCCCAACCTGGAGCTCAGCCGACCTCCTTAGCATAATGTATTCAAAGTGCACATTCGAAACTGGGAAAAACCGGCAGGGAATGAGAAAGCACAACGCCACACATTTAAACGTTTGGATTTGAGACATTTTACTTCATGTAAACAATTTCTTTCCAACAAAGTTCACAGTGTAACCGCGGTAACCACGTTATCAGATCTGAGACTAATTTTTGATTTACCATTATATTAGGTACAAATAACTACTTGGAGGGGGAAACGCACTAATAAACTAATAACAAAAATAAATATTCAGTGACTAACACCGTAGCTGTAAAATCAATTGTGCACAGATCTGATGAAATCAAGACACGACATTGCTTCTGCAGGTGCAGGGACGACAGTTGAGGGTTTATGCAAGCGTTCTACGCAAAAGTGCTGCCACCTGCCGACTGATTCTGGCGCATCATCCTGCTGCATTATCTACAGATCAGACATTTACAGGCATCCTAACGCTGAACTAACATGTATTACCATACTGAACTATGCAAGTTAAT
The DNA here is from genome assembly GCA_029706075.1 of Aldrovandia affinis. Taxonomy (NCBI): domain Eukaryota; kingdom Metazoa; phylum Chordata; class Actinopteri; order Notacanthiformes; family Halosauridae; genus Aldrovandia; species Aldrovandia affinis. The sequence goes on along the minus strand of JAINUG010000052.1, from coordinate 470,389 downwards.
ACATTACTTGATTACTAGTATATTATAATTCGTTATCCGGTCCCTTAATCAACATTTTGGGTAATCAATTTATATCACTTGAAAGAGAAGACTTCAACAACCATCAAATTAACGTTAAATGATTGACCTTTTCTATGTCTTGGACTATGAATAAATACACTGGACAGTATATCAGCAATCCAAGAAAGCCTTCAGCACCAACAGAAAAAAGAGCAACAATCGATCGAGAGAGCGATCCTCCATTTGAAACAACTCCACCATACACAAATACTGCTTGGTGTAAATAAGAAAAGTGTGCATTGGGGTTGGATATTGAACACTGTCAGGGGCAACCAGACAGAGCCTCGCTTCAGTAGATTTGACACAATTTTGCAAATTGCCGCAAGCCTGAAACCCATGGTCATTTGAGGTAATTGAGGCTTACGCTGTAATTGACGTGATTAAACTATAAAAGGCTTGGCTAAAAATTGAGCAGTCATCGCGTAACAAACACTCTCACGTTCTGCCAGCTGCCAAATGGAAAGCACATGACTGTCGAGGCTCTACGGCAGCTCACAAGCCCTGCCTCTGATCAGAACCACGCGTCTTTCACAGGGCCGTCCGAACACGCGATCGCCACTGGGCCTCAGCCTTGGTGTGACGGGGCCCCTAGTCCAAAATGTATACATTAATTTCACGCCATTTAAGCTTAAGCATTAGCCACCTGGCCTTTTCGCTTTTACAGCAGCTCGGTGCAATGCCCTCCTGGCTGTTCGGACACTGCTAGTCTACGTTAACATTCTTATTTTAGTTTTGTTAGTTAAGGCTAAAGGTCCCCCCCCCGTCTAGGCCCAGTATATATTAGAGCTGATATGAACAGCTCACAGAGACACTACGGGACAGCTTCACGGGTCAGGTCATAAAACAGTATGGTGCAGTAAACAGTAGGGTGATGTGCACTTACGGCTGCAGTGAGCGTTCCCATTATTGTCAATGTTCCGTTACGCGCTCTCCTCTGCCATTACCATCACCTTCCGAGAGAGCCCTACAGTGGGAGTCCAGGTGGTATATCACAAGGACCATAAGCCAACAGTAAACGTCGTCTAATATGTGAATTGGTCATGTGGTGAGCTGTAAGAATGAGCCACTGTTTCTTCCCTGTAGGGAAGGGAGCTTCTTCCGAACGTGGCGTTAGGCAGCCCGGCAGGGAGGGAAGGCTAACGGCAAACAGAAACAGTGAGGTCTGCGGGGTAATACGCTTCACAATTCTCCGCGTGCTGGTGCTTTCTGCATCACGGAAAATGGCAAATTCACCTCGACATGCTTTTGTCAGGGGGGAATAGGACTGTTGCCTCAAAGGCAGGTCTGTGTCTCAAACCGCATCCAGAATTCCACTACGCTCTCCCTGTACTGGATCGAACGCGCCCGCATCCAGAACCACGTAACGGACGTCTCTCGTCACAGCCATTCAGATCCGCGTCGTTCACTTCTGAGAACACGCTTACCAAGACCACGCGTGACACCCCTGCAGCCTTTGTCCTCCACAAAATGGCTGCCCTGTGACACAACCGCGAGGGGCGTGGGACTCGAGTGGTTCAAATATAGAGGTCTTGTGCAACGGAACAGTAAATATAGATGACTTATCCGAATTAAATGCATCAGCCTTTCCAAAACCAGGTCCAGGACCTCGGTAAGCAGCTCAAGGCGTGGTTATCGGCTCCAGAGTTCTTTGACTGGAAATGGGTTTAGACGATTACAGGAGGCCGATATAGTCCTGGAATACGGGACCTGACCTCGGCTGCACTGGAAATAACCTTAAGGACGCTCATATTGACTCTGGAGACCGTAGGCTTGCACGCGAACGCACGCCAGGGCACTGCTGGTCGATGGCAGAATTGGATGCCGGCCGCTGACGATTCCAACTGATCTTTTGAGCACCCGGTACCACCCAGCTCACGACCGTTGAACGTGACCGTTTGGTAACTCTTGAGATAAGAAGCCAAGAGTTGTCCCAGTCAAACAGTACTGTATACAGGTCACTAATCTTAGGTTACAGGCACAGTCGCCACAGAGCGTACATGAAACTGCAAACCGGAGACAGACGGCCTATTCCTTTCTCTGATCAGGGTCTTTGGCTCTACCTAAGAGGACCGTTAGTGACAGGGGTATCTGATGTGAAGTTGCAGGTTCAATCTAGTGTCATATTAAGGTCATATTAAAACCACCCCAGACACATCTGTGTAGGAAGGGGACACGCCCTTTCCGTCCCGCCCACCTTGACCCCGCCCCCGAGGTCTTAGTCGTACACCGCGAACGAATCACGATTTAAAAAGCATTTGAGCGTCCAAAACCTCAAAAATAGTATTGAACAAAATTCAAAGGTGATTTTCAAAGCAACTTTCTAAAAGGTCATGATTTGCTTCAGTTCGGCGAACCATGCGTGTCAACGTGTTTAGTCAGTTACTCAATTTTGATCAGTGGAATAGGTCTTATATCAGGTATCTTATATATCAGGTATATTATACTATTATATTATATATTGTAGTCAGGTTATATTAATATTCAAGAAAAAGTAGGAGAAGCAGTGTACAGGGGAAACACCACAAGAATAAATCGTGAAAATCCTCACCCTGCTCTACTGAAGCGTATGAGGCTTCAAGGTTTAGACCCATCAACTCCACCAGCCAGCATGCTGGGGTTTTTTTTTGCAGAAAGTTGAAAATCAAATGCAAGCTGAAAATGTCATGTGTTTTGACATTTTCAGAAGACCGTTGAGGAATTCCTCCGTAAGGCATCAGGGAAGGGAGGAGCTACCTCACACAGCAACGTCATTGCTGTCATCTAGATGTCTTCAGCCCTGTACATTTTGTTCAAATGCAGTTATATTTCTTAACGTTGTTGATTCGAATGACTTGGATCACATTGACAAATTATTATTATTATTATTGCTTTTTACACCATCTAGAAGTATAAAACTCATTCACTTAAGTTCCAAGAAGTTGGTGTACCTTAATATCACTGATTCAACTGAGTTGTGGTGTTTTAACATTCCCCTGTAAAGACTCAATGTAGGAACCATAGGTGTTCCCAATGGAGAAAAATATGATATTGAAACAGGAATAATTGACCACTCAATCCAAAAATGCCTGATTAAAATACCCGATTAATATTTAACACACATTTGGCATCATTCTGAAGTTTTGTTTTTCAAAATTGAATGAGTCTATGCAGCCCAAAGTGATCTTGGCGCACAAAGCTAGCGCTAACGTGGAGGACAACGGACACCATCAGCCCACGCGGAAGCCATGTTCATGTTTGAAGCTCAAAATGAATGAGTTTGGGTAAAAAAAAAAAATCAAACAACCCTTACAACAAGCCTTAGAGATACAATTACCTGTCATGAGGCTATTGCTATTGGGCTACTTACCACCTCAAGAGCCCCCATTCCTATCAATTTTTTAAATCAATTATAAAAAAATAATGCTGCAACATTTGCTGCTAATTTCCAAATACCTCAAATGTTGTTCCAGCTCCCAGAACAAAAGCTTCGCGGCCATCTCTTCCAGGCCCGAAGACAGAAGCACCGTTTCTCTCATTGACGTTAATCGGCGCTCCACCTCTGATAACAGAAAGTGCCCTTCTTTCGGCGGGATGCTGGCGGACTCTGTGCCCCCCACGTGGGCAGTGTTCACCCTACGATGTCACCTAAGAGTCACAGGGTCAGAAGAGAAGTGGGGGGCCGGGTCAGGGCTCTGGTCTCTCTCCAAAATTGTCCCCACTGTACGGGCTTTGTGTCGCGCGCGTCTTACAGCAGCACTCGCGATTGACTGAATGAAAACAAGAGTGGGGGGGCAAAGCCGTGATGTCACAGCCTCCCGGGGTCACATGACCCCCCGCAGTTACATAAACCATCAACAGAGATTAAAATCTTCCTGGTGATCAGTGCGCACGCCGCTCGCTACGTACCAGGCTCCCTCCCTCCCCCCCGACACGTCTTTGTGGCCGCCCCCTTCCTCACCCTCCTCCTCCTCCTCCTCCTCCTCCTCATGGCCACAGTCCGGCGGAGAGCGTGCGTCTCCCTTCCTCTGCGTTTGAGGAGCGAGGAGAGTCGGGGCCCCTGCGCCGGAGCCTGGCTTATCCTGTCACTGCTCATCAGCGTTTCTGGGGCCAAACGGGCTTAGGGGCGCGCCCGCGCCGCACGTCTCCCGGGGCTTAGGCAGGCCGCTGGCGAAAAAACAACAACGCCCTCGCGGACAAAGGAGGGGATTTCATCTGGTCCGCACCCAAACGCACGGGGGGATTTCTCGCCAATTAGGTGCGCTTGTGTGCGCGCGTCCTCGACCGCCGCCTGTGCCTTCGGTGGGTCTGGCCTCGACGCCGCGGCAGGAGGGGGGCAGAAACGGCTGCACTTCGATCCCAAGATCGGGCGGAAAACGTGCCCTGGTGTCAGACGTTTTACATGACATTTACATTTACAGACGGGCAGTGGTTCAGAAGTCGGGTTTGTATCCTGAAGGGTGCAGGTCTGAATCTTCGGCGCGACACTACTCTCGTGGCTCTGCGGAAAAAGGCGATAAACCCGAACTGATTCAGTAACTACGCAAAAGGATAAAAACGATCTGCAAAATATAAGCCGCGTGTCCCCGGAAAAAGGCCAGGTTCCTAGAGAAACAGCTAAGCCAATAAACAAAAGTAGCATTTACGAGGCTCTGTTTTCTTTTCGCACCTCAGCGCTCCTGTGTGTCGATATCGTAATCTGGGCTTCGTAATCTTGACTTGGTAATCTGGGCCTCCTCCAGAGGCAGCGATCTGCAGTGCAGCGATGGAGAGGGGAGAGTGACCCCCTGGCCCTTCCTTCAGATACCCCCGCCCCGCCCTTCGGTCCAGGACTCAGCGCCGGAGAGTCCGACGCTAGGCCTCGCGAGCCTGGCAGCACGGGTGCCTGTGGGCGAACCGCGCCCCCATATCCACCTAGCCCGTGGTTTCAGGGAGAGCGTATTTTGGCTAGCGTGGTGAAGCAGCAACCTTTTCCTGATGTATGATATAATGTATGGCATTTAGCAGACGCTTTTATCCAAAGCACACATTAGTGAATGCGCACATTTTTCAGTATATGTGATCCCAATGGGAATGGAACCCACAACCTGAGCGTTGTCAGTGCCGTGCTCTGCCTACTGAGCCACACAGAACCACAGCCCTTGGTGTCACACTGTACTCCAGTTCTACCTGACACTGAAGCTCGCCACAGTGCAACGAGCTTAAAACGAGATCGAACTCCCCAGTGTCACATTTACCACAAGAACACACTTCCCAAAAAGCACGTGCCACAACGCACAACTGATGCCTTTTTACTCGTACATTTTTTGAACCCTTGCACTGTGCGTTTGAACCCTTTGTCCCCCATATTATTACCAGTTTCGCCAAGACAAATAGAGGTGTCCGTTCGTTTTTGAAACGCTTATTTACACTAAATGGAGAATGACATCTTCAAGCAAAAGCAGGCAGTGCAGTGGGCTAAAAGCCTGTCGGTGAATTGACACTTCTCTAAGCGAATCACGGCGCTACGTGAGGGAGAGGGGGTAAAAAAAAAGTCTGTGTTTGTAGAAAGTCCTGAGGTGCGGGCGTCCCCCGCTCTTATGTAACCGGCGAGCGTGGTAGCACAAAAGGCAGGAGGTATAAGTAATGCGAAACGAAACCTGGCTTTAACCGGATTAACCGAAAGAACAAAATAACCACCGCTGGAGAGGGGGGGAAAAAAACCAAACAAACCTGGGACCGATCGCTCGATTGGGCTTTTCCGCATGAAACGACGGCGAAAGAACGCCAGTGGGACAAGAGCGGTGGGGGTGGAGAGCCTTTGTCGCTGCGCCAGCACGCGCCTTCTCCCCCCTTTGTCCGGGACCACTCCGCCCTTGATGCGAAGTGACAGGTGAATCCGTGTTGTGATGTAAGAAGCAGGCGGATCCTCCCCCCCGCCCCCTGCTCTTTCCGCTGCGTTAAAGACGGACCTTTCGCACGCAGGGGATTAAAAAAACATCTCTTTTTAATCTCTCTTTCGCATTCTCAAATGACCGGGCGAGAGGGGCAATGGTCAAGGTGGCCCAGGGGCATTCCGGGCTCCTAAAGCACTTCTCGGGGGGAGAGGAGGAGAGGGGGGCAAGGAGGAGGAGGAGGAGGAGGAGGATGGGGAAGAGGGGAAGGGGGGAGGGGCGGATTGTTTCTGCTGTACAAAATGTTCTTGGTGGAGACTGCCACTGAACAGCAAGCAATCTGCAGACTCGTGGTGAGCGATCGCAGCATGTGTTGGTAGGGATGGGGACCGAATGCAGCCTTCGGTATTACATTCAGCCCAAATCACGCTTTCTTGAGCAGTATTCAGGGTTTGGTCAAATGCACACACCGTAACACAAATACAGGAGGTGCAAGTCAAGTGAAACGAAACCTGCCGCTAACCGGACGAACAAAAAACAGAACACGGTAACCACCGCTGGAGAAAAGCCCAGGACCGGTCGCTCGACTGGACTGTTTTGCACAAAACGGCGAGAGAACCTCCCCCTCCCGAACCTCACGTGGCTTTTCTGTTGACTGTTGAGTGACTGTCAGTTGCTCTACTTTGGCGGTTGAATATTAAGAGCATAAGAATGCATGATGATTTGAACGGGCTGTTCGGGCCCATCTAGGCTCGCCATTTGCCTACAGTCTAGGTACACGTGGACAGAGCGAAATCTAAAACGCACGCACACGGACACAGGCAAAACAGACGGACAAGACAGACACACACACGAGACAGGGGAGAGGGGCACTCGTAAGAAACAAGAGCGGCCGGTGTGTGCGAGGCGGTCCACAAAGCCACGATCCGGCAGCACGAACACAAACGCAGCGCTTCACGGACGCAGCCAGACCTCCAGTGAAACGGAGGGCTCCGCGAGAAATGTCCGTAGCGTACGCGACGCGCTTCCGTCTCTGAGCTGAAAAGAAATGAGCAATGTTTTCACCGATTCTGCTCTCCGGATCGCCGTGACAGGAACTAAATGTGCAAACTGTGTGAACCGGGGCATGAGCGCTCTCTCACGCGCAATTAATCATTCACACACAGACACATAACGCACGCACGCACGCAAGCACGTGTAACCGGAGAGGATTCCACACACAGGTGCAGCACAGTAGTGATTTACTCTCGGGGGGCGGGAAGAAAAAAAGAAAAACAGACTTTGCGTTGATTCACATGAAAATGTCAACATTCAACATCCAGTTTGGATTGACTGCTCTGGGCCGGGGGGTGGTGTCAAACGTATCATCGACACGTCCCCTTTACCCCACCCACTAAAGGCGGGGCTCATTCCCATACAGAAAGCCCTACTACCCTGCCCTTGCCATTCCAGCCGATCGGACCTCCTCCAGATCGCACAGCTAGCCGCTGGCCATGAGATACAGAGAGGGGCTCTCGCATGCGTCCCACAGGGCAGGCAGCCGTGTGTCGTTTGTGGACGGCGCGCTGGAAACGCACTGTGTACGGTTACAATGTGAGAGGCGTATTGTGTCCGGGGACGACACGTCCCTGGTCTGCAGCTCGACGCTTTTTGCCGTGCGAAGGAAATCCATCCGCTGCCAGCGTCAGGTTCCCGCTCCGTCGAGCGCAAGCAGTGCGCAAACAGAGGAGCTGTTCTTTCGGAGGGATGACGAGAGCGGGGATCGGACACACCCGAAACCAAAGTTTCCCAGGGCTTCGCCGGTCTCCGGGGAGATGGCGATGTCCCGCACCAGTGCTATTGTCAGATCACAAAACCAGAAGCCCACGTTCCCCCGGACCAATCGGCAACGCCTCCCTCTGCCTGTGTGTGTGTGTGTGTGTGTGCGTGTCACGTCTGTGTGCGACGCTCTCTCGCTCCCCCCTCCAGCTCTGCCCTAATTCCGAGACCGTTTGTGTCAAGCGCGGACCGGCGGGATCCGGTTTTGCGCGGTCTGCCCCGGAGAGGTGTGGGAGGGGCCGTGGATGTGCGCCGGACGGGCAGGTGAGGGGGTGGGTGGGTGCAGCGCCTTCAGCACATCACCAAGCGAGCGCTCTTCATCCCCTTCGTCCACCCTGCTGTGTACTGCCACACACAACCCCCCAACCCCCCGGCCCAGGAAGTCTAATGGTCAGAGCACGCTGCCCACAACCGGTGTGTCACTTGGGTTTGGGTCACAGCAGCCAGACCCCCTCGTGAGGGGCGGTGAACTCTGGGGGGGTAATTGGACGCGGTCAGCGCCTCCCGGTACGGTAAACAAGGCTAGGTTGGGGGTGGGGGGGTGGGGAGCGGAGCGGGGGTCCGTAACCCTCTCTGAGCCGCGCTGGCGGAACGTGATTGGTCGCCTCGGGTCCTTGCGGATGCGCACGTGTCTCGTTACATAACTGCGCCAGATGGCATACGGAGACCCGCATCTCTCGAACCTCCCTGCGCAGAAATGCCAAGCCCCCCCACACTCTTTTGTGCTCCTTTGTTTGCAGCGGGACGGGCGCTCGTGGGAACACCGAACCCGAGCGGGCCGGGACGAAGCCCTCTTTCCACACCGGGAGCCGGAGAACAGAGTCCGGCCGTGTCGAGGTGGAGGAGCCCCCCCCCTCCTGCTCACACGGCCGGGGCGGTGTTTCAGCGAGACAACAGCCGCAGTCACCGCACTCCTCCTTTCAGGGTCGCCACCTCCCCCTCCCCCTCCCCCTCCGGTCAGCTTCTGAAGCCCACGTTAAGGTGGTCTGCGTTCGTCACGGTCCACACTCTGCGTCACGTAGCGGCGATCACACGCGGCCGCACGCCCGCCGCCTCAAGCGAACACTCCCTTCTCACGCTGCTGAGGGGCTGAGGCATCCTGTGCATTTAGTGGTAGACTAAAGCCCATGGCCGTAATGGGAAGACTTCAGTCACCAGATCACTAAATAAGTGGACTCTTAGTAACATGCATTTTACCGTCGGTCCACAGCTTTGCAGAGCCTTCTGCAGGTCAGCTTGATTTGCAGCACAGAAATGCAAAACGCTAAAATAAAATCACAACATCCATCAATAAGACGGAGGTCAACAACACAAATAATCCTCATTAGAATTCATACACGACGGGCACCGGGTGGTCTAACGGTCTGCGCTCGGGGGTGGCGATTGGCTGTCCGCGCCCCAGGGGGAGGGAGGAGGGAGAGCCGGCACGAGCTCACCGAGAAGCGCGGAGGGGTGTCCCTGTAATACAGGTGGACGAGTTCCGTCTCGGAGGAGGCGGATCACTGACAGCCTAAGGGTACTAGCTTGACCCGTAGTGACGGGCAGCGCGCTTGTGGGGGAGAGCGAATTGAAATAAATAGAGGGTATAATTGGCCACCAAACTGGGGGGAAAATTGAAATAAATAAAAACGATTTAAATACGCAGGGAAAAAACGAATTCCCGCTCCATTTATAAAACGGAGACATGCGGGTAAAACCAGGTGCTTTGCCCCACCAGAAAACCGCGCTGTTATTAACGTTAACTGTTATTGTTATTAACGAAAACTGCGCGTAATGGACACATGTAAACACGGTGTCCCAGAGCTGGCCTCCCGCTTCCTCCCCCTTCTGCGCTCGTGTTTCAGGCCTGAGGACCCTGCGGTGGGATCACGTGCCCGTATAGAAAAGGAGCTTTTTCATCTACAGCCATCTGGCAGACAGATCACACAGCGTGGGATCTGGGATTGACATTAGGCACGTTTTCAGGTTTTCCCCTTTCCTTCCAGGAAATAACAGGTAAAAGTGGCCAAAGTCCCTGGGGTCCAATTGCGCCACTTTATTGTTGCCGTTGTTTGCTTGATAAAAACATGCGTCCGTCTGGTTTTAAAGTGCACCAGGAGGGGGCTTCCTGATTGCCTAGTCCTTTACGAGTGTGAGCTGCCTATCACGGTCGCGATTTGAAACCCGCCTGTGCCAGCCTGGTCCAGGTGGGGAGTCTCGATCGTTTGGCTGTTTGCTCCAGGGCGAGGGGGGGGGAGAGTGAGCCGGCATGAACTTGCTGAGAAACGCATAAGGGTGTCTTGTGTGTGGGTGGGCGAATTCCGTCTCGAAAGAAGTGGAGTTCGCTGCCCTCTGAGAATTAGATTGCCTCGTAGAGACGGGCGGCAAGTTCATGTGGGGAGGCCAAATTGAAAGAAGTAGAGGGAATAATTGGCCACCAAATTGGGATAAAAATGGCGGAAAAATCAGGGAGAAAAAATTAAAACATTTAAATGCATCAGGAGAGTGGTTCTGTGTGAAAACAGGGGAAAGGGTCAGGCTGGATGTGCCAGGAGTAAAATCAATCGCTGTGAAGGGCCCCGAATCAAATACTGTCTCCAGGGCTCGTCCAATCAGATACCATCTCCGGGGCTCGTCCAATCAAATACCGTCTCCGGGGCTCGTCCAATCAAATACTGTCTCTAGGGCTCGTCTAATCAAATACTGTCTCCGGGGGCTTGTGCTTGTGTGGGTTCTCTCAAGTTCCAATCCGATACACACACCTTTGTATCAGAAAATGGTTCCAGGTGCTCATTCAGGCATCTCTTCAACAGGACAGGAACCAATCAACCCTCGATCAATCACGTGACGAACTGTACAAGTCACTTCGAGTGCAGCGAATCGGCACTCATAATGCAGTGGCTTGTTCACGGAGATCCCCTCAACCTCAACGTGCAACTCGGTTAGCAGAGGGCCTCGTTCAGGGCGACTTGCACAACCGCCGTTTTCCTACGTCGTCCGTTCACGCGGCTGAATATTTTCCGTTGGGGGACGCGTGGGACCGAGACGCGGCTCTGCTGGGCCTGCGGGCTCGTTTGTGCAGTCCTGTGTAACATGCAAAGCGCAAAACAAAGAAAGCGAAAATCGCATTTGCGTAGGGGACACGCTGTGCGGAACATTTTGTTTTACATGCGAGTGCAAATGTTCCACCTCGCGTCTCGGTGTGAATTTCTGCGATCGCCCGGAGGCCGCGGGACGGGCCAAGGCCCGCCGATTGGCTGGCGGCGGTGTCAGCCTATAGCCTGTAGCCCAGCTGATGCCACGTCTGTGCCAGAGAGAGGGGAGGGGGGAGGGGGCAGGGGGGACTGGATGTGAAAACAGGAAACGGTCTCCTCTGAAGGAATCGAGCGCGGGGTGAAAATGAAAACGAGCGCGCTGGTAACTGCTCTCTCAAAAGGCTGCCGCGTTTCCCTCCATTATCGCAACATTACGTGATTTCAAAGCTCAGGAATGTGCTTTTTTTCCCCCTCCGCTAAAGCATGCCAAAACTTGCATGACTTGCAAAAATCAGCAGCGCAATGTTTTCGTTGTGGTTCTGGAGGGGGGTGAGATCCCTTACAAAACAGTTTTGTGTTAAAATGTGATTAAGTGGTTTCCAGAAGGTAGCCCCCGAAGCATTTTTCGACCGCGTGGTTGCCATTTTTGCCTGTTGACGTTCGACCGCGCTCGTCGTAAGCGCTGTTGCGCGGTGCTGGAAGCTGCAGCAGCCGGTTAGACGCGGTCATTTCTGGTTCGGTTATTCAGCCGCTCCGAGGACACAAGTGACGCTTGTGGAGGAGTCACACGGAGGCGGCTCGTGGTATGTGTGAATGTGTGTGCGTGTGAGTAAGAGAGTGTGTCTGTGAATCTGCGTGCATGTGAGTATGTGTGTGTGTGCGCAAGTAAGAGGGTGAGAGTGTGTGTGAATGTGCGTGCGTGCGATTGAGAGACAGAGAGTGTGTGTGAATGTGTGTGCGTGCGAGTAAGAGAGAGTGCGTGAATGCGTGTGAGTAAGAGAGAGCGAGAGAGAGACGCAGCCCAAACCATCCCTGCCGGTTCAAAGGAACAGGACAGACCCAGGACGCGGTGAGGCCGAGAGCTACAGAACACGCACGCACGCACGCACACAGCCACCCTGCGTACCAGCACAAAACATGCCCTCCAGTGTGTGTGGGGGGGGAGGTGTGCGCTAGTGTTCATTCATGTACCATGGATGTTTAAATCCTTCTGAAGTGAACCCATCTGTGCCACGGTGGACCACAGCTTTGGAGTTATTACTCTGGTCGACGCATATTCAATAGGCGCACTGCCGTTTATTTTACCTTCCGCGTTTCTGGGCGGCAAAATCGAGCAACTAACCAAAATTGATAAACGGGTTCCACTGTGACCGAGGTGCTTGTTTGTCTTACGCAATGCGCTGTATGCAGCGTAACCTTGGAATGGATGTCAACGTTTTGAGTTTTAACCTTTGGTAGAAATGAACGATGGAATGGCAATGGTTGCAATTTGTCATTTTTTGTAAATTGTTTTATACCGTGTCTGTAACGTAATGCTAAAAAAGAGATTGCTAATCTCAACGGGGCTATTCCTGGTTAAAAAAGGTCAAATTCATCAAATGTACACAGTTCTGTGAGCGGTTATATCAGCTGACTCAAACACGAAGGTGAAAAAAAGGCAATATGCTGCATATGGACTGAAAGGAAAAAGAAGAAAAAAAGAAAAAAAAGATCAATATTTGCCAGTCAGGGATGAAGAGATGCACTGCAGTCAGCAGAGTCAGCAGGTGCCGGAACCACGCCCCCATTAGGGAATCGGCAACCACTGGAGGATATGAACTTAATTCTTCACACAAAATGGCCAACTTCCTGATCGCCGTGAACCAATCCCGTCTCTAATCCATTGTAAATATTTATGGCCCTAAAATGTAAGAGCTCCTGGTACCTTTAATAACAGGGAATGACAGGCTACATTTGGCATTCAAACGGCTGCACAGGATAGCTACAAGAGCTACAGTCCCTCACACCAGCATATGGGAAGGCTCGTTCTCCGGGGAACGAAACGGAAAACCTGCATAATGGCAGATTATGGTCTCTTGTGAACCTGTTTATGAAACAACCGCTTCCTTCCTCCGCGGCTCAAAGTTGTAGGACAGACTGCACCGTAAAGTGCACCAGCTTCACCAACGAGAGCACAAATGCATAGAAGCGTCGACTTCATGTGCCATTTTTACAAGCTGCAGTTCTGTTGACCTTAAGATGATCAGCACGAGTGTTCTCTTTATGATAATGTGCTGGCACAGGTATGTAGCTCTGGACAGCGGTAGACATTTTACATCAAAAGATGTCCAAAACCACTGAGCCAACACATCAGGTCTACTTAACGTAGACTACTTGTTATAAACGCACATCGTGCGTCAAACGTGTTATTCTTTCAAGCACATTTCTCTTACCTTCAAAAGGACAGCAGGGGCAGGCCCAGGAAAAGCATGAAAAGATGAGAAGGAGCGTGAAACTTGTCACACGAAACCTGCGATACGCCCTGCATTCGAGCCACAAGATGAGCTTGTGAGCATACCGCCCCACAGTCATTTTGGAGAGGCCGAATAAGAGCGTGTCATTCTGGGAAATTAAACTGGGGTAATGGACACTGGGAGAGGTGGGGTGTGGGGTGCTGCACCCAGGGTGCGTGTGTGTGTGTATGTGTGGGTGGGTGCGCTCATGTGTGTTTGGGAAAGGGGGCAGCCAGGGTGTGTGTGTGTGTTCGTGTGTGCACTTGTATGTGCCAAGCACGAGTCCTGCAATTTCAACAACATGCTGCACTTCCACTCTTTACGCGTTCGCAGTCTTAGCAAAGTGCCAACAACTGAATTTCAGCAGGAGCGACGTGACAAATGCAACGGCCGCCGTTGCAATCGGCGGTCGCGGAAATCTCGAGAGCGGACCGTGACAGACGAACGTGACACCGAGTGGAAAAGCACCGCAGACAACGCGAATGACTGCAGACCTGCTGGTGCACAAAGCTAGCCCTCAGTACTAACACCCCCCCCCCGTGTAAGACAATGGCTACAGGGCCACGCCTCTCTGACTACTTTCCCCAGAGTCATCTCTGGAGGATTCCTCAAGCGAGGCGAGAAAGAAACAAAAAACTATTACGGTTCTCTGCTCGGACGCGCCCACTCCACCCCCCCCCCTTCTCCGCCTGCTGACCATCTCACATGCCGACACAAACAGAACTCTGTCCTCAGAGGCAGGAAGTCCGACCGATGCGTATAAAAGACAGCAGAGATTAGATGGTTTGGTGTGGCTCAGTGGGTAGAGCATGGCATCGGCAACGTTTAGGTTGTGGGTTGAATCCCCAGGTGGGACACTGCCGTTGTACCCTTGAGCAAGGTACTTAACCTGAATTGCTTCAGTAAAATATCCAGCTGTATAAATGGACTGTATGTAAAGAAATGTCAAACTAAGTCGCTCTGGATAAGCGCGTCTGCTAAATGCCTGTAATGTAATGTAATGTAATGGGTTCAATTCCCACTGGGACCACATGTACTGAAAAAGCTAAATGTAAGCATTCACTACTGTAAGTCGCTTTGGATAAAAGTGTCTGCTAAATGGCATGTATTATTAGATACGGGCTGGGTCCGGTCGCCCGGGTTCCTCCCTGCGGGTCTCCGCCGGTTGTCTGTTTGCGCAGGCTTCCCATCCAGAGCCCAATGTCCACATCCACGCCAGCGTTACATAACCCTGCTTCCATGGCCACGCTCCAAACACTGACGCGAACGCTGTATACTGATCGTTGGAACAAAAGGGGGAGGGGGGTAAATATTTAAGTAGTGCCTGCTTCAATTTGTCAGCTCTCTCTGACAGGACTTTTCATAGCACCATGCCTGAGGGAGAGAAGGTGAACACAAATCAGTCGAAAGCGCGGGAAGTCATGACGTAACGATTAAACTGGAGGAGAGAAGCCACGCACCCCGCCGGGCACACTAGTGTTTCGATGCCGCCATCTGGTGGCGGCCTCGAACTGATGGCCCGAAATGATGTGCTCCAACGTTAATCAAATTCATTAAAGAGGATTGGATTATTAGCACCACAAGACTGCAGTAACCATCGCCACTGTTGGCAACATGTCAGACTATCACAAGGCCAAAATCTACTCCAAGCAGATCTTTGCCTGTGTACCAGACATCTACAGTTACAGTTAAACGAACAGTTCTCATAAAATCCTGACTGAAAACCAGGTTCTTCTTCAAAGCCAAAGTCAAAGTGCTTTTAATGCCACACAACAGAGATGGTGGAATTGTTCTTGCTACAGCAGCTCACAGGTACATGCAACAGGGAACACAATCGACGACAGAGATACAGTACATAGGTTCACATAGTGCAGCTATGAGTAAATTAAATTAATAAATGCTTAATGGCTGGGTGGTAGGAGTGGCAGTCCATGGGTGTTAATGATTGCTCTTGCTGTGGGGAAGAAGCTGTTGATGAAATGGGAGGATTTGGCAACTGCCTGAGGGGAGACGCTGAAACAGAGGGACAAACTTCACTTTCGACTGCACTATAGAAATCCACACAAAGCTCAATCAACGTACGGACAGTGAATTAAGAACGGGAACGCCAGGGCAAATTCACTTAACGGGCCGGGGCGTTGCTATGGCCACTGCGATCATGAAGCCGCCCGCTGTTGGCATGGGTTGACCTTTGCGGCCGGCCGATCTGCGGGCGCTCGCCGTTTTTGGCCTTGCACTTCCAATTTAACGCACATGACCCTCGGGTGCGCGTTTTGTCCCACTGCTGCCCTTTGCCGAGGAGGCAATCTATAGATTAGATATTTTGCTATGCACAACTTATGCATATGAATGTAGCTAGCTAGTGATTTAACGTTATTTTTGTCACAAATGAACTAACTAGCCTGCTAGTTAACCCTATAATAGGCTCACCAACGCCGTTGCTTCAATGTAACCTGCGCCGTATGTACTTCTTGCGAAGGTCAGAAGAGTGGTTACATCTAAGCACAAGTGCGCTTCAAATGCAACGGATTTTAGGTGTTCTGCGTTCTTGCGCTCTCGGTAGAGCATTCTTTTGAGTGTACTTGGAAGTGCGTTCTTACAAGTACACAAGAACGGAAGACGCAAGTATGCAATTTGGGACACAGCCCTAGTCTAAATAGTGCATTTGAGTCACGTTTTCTGGTTCACCACTAGGTGTCACCATAAAATCACTCTACAGCTCACGTCTCAATAATTCCTGTTCCTGTACAGGCAATACGCTGGGAAATCGCAAACTGAAGTCGACCCTAATTATACAGGCGGTTCCTAAGATTGGCATTCGCCAGATTCCTTAGTAAAAGAAAAAATCTGGCTCATCTCCAGATAATTTAAACAACATTTTTTTTTAAACATTTTAATTGTTACTTTCTATTTTGTCCAGTTTTGACCATTCTATTTCCACAGTTTTAAAATCAAGAAGGCATTTGAACGAATAGCAACGTGAGCACATACACGCAAGTCCCGTCTTCATTTGCAATCTATGTGCACGTGCCCTTTAAGAAGCGCAAATGGACAAAGCACGCGTTTTGAACACAATGTCGACTTGGCAATATCATTTGGAGTACTGTGGATAATTCAGAACAAGCAGTTTATGGGGTCAAGGACATTGCGGTTCACTGTTACATTCCAACTAATAATGGAACACTCGGGCAAGTTGAAGTGGCCAATGTCCCTCAAATAAAGACCACCCTCACAGCAATGCAGTACAGCTGGCACTGAACTGTGTCCGGTGTCCTTATCGATTTGTTAGAAAGGACTGCTGCAGCGAGTTAAAAGCCTCGTGCAGACATTTCACATCAAGCGTAAACATTTAATCACATTTGCACACAGTCCCGTGCCTTATTATTCGTTTTCCCCATCTTGTGTTAGGAGGTTGTCCTGCTTCACGTCTATCAATAGAACAGGGCAGCATAAGAAACGCAGCCTCTACTGTTGGCCGCTGTGCCAAACTGCGATCTTCAAGGTGGATCATCATAAGACAGGAGGGCCACATTGGACGACTGTTAAACTACGGAGATCCGTGTTTTTCAACCTCCCCAAACAATATTTTGCTCTTGATTGTCTGTCGTGGTGTGCGTATGTAGGTTTATTCGCAGAAAAAGGATGCAAACATGCTCACTCTCTCCTATTTGGAGATAAGCCCCTTCCCTGTTTGGCGTCAAACCCTTGCCGCTTGAAAATATGCTTCTACAGGAAGAGGGCTGCCAACCACTGCAGCAGCACAGAGCATTTCCGGAGCCTTTGGGTTTACAACAAACGGTCACTAGAGGGCAGCGGAGACAACCAAAACAAAACGGCGAGTGACGAGGGAGTCATCTTGCTGAGTAAGTGGCAAGGCGGCTGATATAGTCCCTGTTCAGCACCTGTGACAACACCAGGCCACCCAACATGAATATGTCACAGAGCTAGCACTCCCTTTCATGTGGCAGAAAGCACAACAGTGCTATGCACGTGAAAACCATCAATACAGACTACCTACAGACCTCGTGCTGACATCAAATATTTGATGTTCGTTCAATGAACTCTGCTAAAAATGGCTTTAGGATAAGTTCACCAATAAAAACAATACTAGCCGGAAAATAAGTAGGACTTACAATGCACGGGGGCTGTCAACACCACCTGCTCGCAATGCATCAAACACCTCTAAGCCCTTTCCCAGCAGCCTCTGGGATAAAGGCCGAAATTCAAAACTGCTCAAATTTCAGAATAGAAATGGGCTGCTTCTGTTCCTGAGCGAATGCTGAAGGTCAGGACAATCCAAACCTGTTATAACCCCAACCTCACCTGTTATAACTCGGGATGTTAATGATTATTTGATGATCGATTAATCGCTGTTAAGAATTTGATCGATCAAGAATATCAGTGTAATATTTCTTTGATACAACAGTTCAAACCTTGATTCTATCAAATATATCTAGCAATATTTCACAAAAGAAGCAATTTACAACGACAAAACATTTCTGTATAGCCTAAAGGCCAATTTATGCTTTACGCAACAAGTGTCGCAGGACACGTCGCGGGACAAAAGTTATGTCAAAAGGACCAAAATGTGTCGCAGAGGAGTGTCACGGAGGGTGTTGCGTACCTCCAGAAAAATGAAAGGTCGCCGTCATAAAATGTTGCATAATCTGATTGGTTGGAATGACGAGATAAACTCCACTGCCATGGAGATACAAAATACTACTTCCATCTGAATTTGTTTCGTTGTTTTCATGTTATTGCAATGGACGGTTTGAATAACTGTTAACGGAGTAGGTGAGGAGGTATCCTCAAATGTATAATTCCTCAAGAAATTATTCTAAAGACGCCATAAAGATGGCCAATTCATGGGGGGAGATTTCAAGGAATCTCAACAGGGACGAGCTGCGATGCAGATATAGGTGGAAACAGTTGCGAGACAGGTAAAATATCTATGTTAATGTTAGCTAAGCAAAAGTATCGATAGCTAGCTAGATAGCTAGCAACCTGATATCACGGCCCAACAAAGCTCGCTAATGCTAGCCTTTTTTGTCAAAGTAAATAAATGCCAGTTTGCTAAGCTGGTTACCATAGAGACAACGCAACGCTGTCACAGAGTCGCGGAAAGTATGAATGCTCAACTCGTGCGACGTGTCGCGGGACACTTGTCGCATAAAACATAAAATAGGCCCGTTAAAATAGGCCCATGTCTCAAAAGTTTGAATAAAGCTTTGATTGAGGGGAAAAAACGTGCATTTTGTATTGTCTGTCATACACTACATTTTGCTGTTTTTAAAGATGAATCGATTAATTGTTTGTTAACGTGGGCGATGATCGATCAAGGAAATGTAGTAAAATTAGCATCCGTAGTTGTAACCCCAACCGCACCTGTTATAACAGCTGTGAGAGAAATGCTGAGTAACAAAACAGCCTGCGTCATCGGCAGGTGTGCGCTACGCCACCGACAAAACAGCGCAGATGCATGGAAAAAGTGAAATAGACAAACGGACAAAGCAGGAAACAAGTCTCTACTGGGGGCAGGAAACAAACAGGACTGTCAAGGGCACTCAGTGTGGCCCTGCAGTGATGTCACCGTGTCACTTCGCCTCACTGGAGAGAGAGCGAGGGGGAACTGTGTGGACAGAGGGCTGATCTAAGATCAGCGCAGAACACACAAACCAAAGCCTCTCACAGATCGCCTGCACGCACCCTTCCTCGGCAGAGCTGAGAATAAGCAGGCCCTTGAGAGACACAATGCCATGATTTGATCACTCGTTTGAAACGAATGAAGGGCATTTTGCGCATTCTTTCTGACCGGCTTCAGTCTGCAGAGGAAAACGCAGCTGTCGCCGGACTAAATGTTTCCACCGAGGGGTTACCGTGGAGTTGCCATGGAGCTCCTGCAGACGGCGAGCTGCAGACATGCTGAACGTGCCCCGGCTCTGAGTCTGCAGAGTAAATCCAGGCACCGTCCCCCTGTGTCTGCCTGTCAGCTTCTCACACACACACACACACACACACACACACACACACACACACACACACACACACAACACAACTGCATGCAGTTTGAACTCATGCATTAGGAGTGTTGTTGATACACCAGGTGCACCCAGACTGTGAATAGTGGTTAAGGTAGTGGGGCCAGTTCAGTTCCCATGTTGGCCAAGGCACTCAACCTGCGCTGCTTAAACAAAATATGCATTGAGGGGCCTCCCGCGTGGTCCAGTGGTTACAACGTTCGACACTGGCCACGGAGACCGGGGTTCGATTCCCCGTCTCGCCAGAGTCGGCTCTGGCCGGGAGTGCCACCAGGGGGCGGCGATTGGCTGTCCGCCCCAGGGAAGGGGAAGGGAAGCCGATAGGACGTTCGCTGCGCATAAGAGTGGCCCTGTAGTACCGGGTTACGGTCGACGGCCTGGTGAGTACGTCTCGGAGGAGACGTTACTTCGCCTTCGTCACTACCGGTCGCAGGACTACGGTAGCGAACTCACATTACTAGGGTGGGACTGACATAAAAATAGTGGGTCTAACTGGCTACTAAATTGGCTATAAAATCAGAATATATATACAATGGGGGAAATAAGTATTGAACACATCAACATTTTTCCCAGTAAATGTATTTCCAATGAGGCCATTCAGGTGAAATTTGCACCAGACTTTGGTATTAACTCAAGAAATCCAGACAAAAAAACGAAACATTAAAGTCCATATGTAAATAAAGTTATGTGTAATAAAGTGGAATGACATAGGAAAAAAGTATTGAACACACTAACTGAAATTAATTCAATACTTAGTGGAGAAGCCTTTGTTTGTAATGACAGCTTCAAGGCGCTTTCTGTATGAAGTAACTAATCGCCCGCAGTATTCAGGTGTGATTTTGGCCCATTCCTCTACACAGATTGTCTTTAAATCTTGGAAGATTGTGGGGGGCCCTCTTGTGAATCTGGATCTTCAGATGCTTCCGCAAATGTTCAATTGGGTTTAAGTCAGTTGATTGACTGGGCCATTCCAACAAGTTGATTTTCTTTCTCTGAAACCAATTGCGAGTTTCCTTTGCTGTATGCTTTGGATCGTTGTCCTGCTGGAAGGTTCACCCACATCTCATCCTCAGCATCCTGGTGGATGGCAGCAGGTTCATCTCAAGAATCTCTCTGTACATGGCTCCATTCATTGTTCCTTCAATGATATGAAGTCTGCCAGTACCACGAGAGGAGAAACAGCCCCACATCATGATACTTCCACCTCCAAACGTCACTGTTGGTATAGTGTTATTCGGGTGATGTGCAGTGCCATTTCTCCTCCAAACATGATGTGCTGTGTGACAGCCAAAAAGTTCAATTTTGGTCTCATCTGACCAGAGTACATGCTCCCCGTAGTTCACTGGCTTGTCCAAATGTTGTTTGGCAAACTTTAAACAAGCTTCAACATGTCTTTTTTTCAGTAGTGGAGTCTTGCGGGCTGAGCGTGCACAGAGGCCATGGCGGTGGAGTGCATTGCCTACTGTCCTTTCTGTCACAGTTGTACCTGCTGCCTCCAAGTCTTTCTGGAGCTCTTTCCTAGTGGTCCTTGGCTCTTTGGCTACTCTTCTAAGTATCATTCTGACTCCCTGATCAGAAATCTTGCGAGGAGCTCCTGTGCGTGGCCGGTTGATGGTGGAGTGATGTTGCTTCCACTTACGGATAATGCCCCCAATGGTGCTTACTGGAAGATTCAGAAGTTGTGAAATACGTCTGTAGCCAATTCCATTTTCATGTTTTACAACAATCTGGTTGCGAAGGTCTTGAGAGCTCTTTGCTTTTACCCATCATTAGATGTTTTTTTCCTGTTTCATTCCACTTTATTACAGATAACTTTATTTACATATGGACTTTAATGTTTAGATTTTCTGTCTGGATTTTTTTAGTTAATACCAAAGTGTGGTGCAAATTTCACTTGAATAGGCTCATTGGAAATACATTTACTGGACAAAATGTTGATGTGTTCAATACTTATTTCCCCCATTGTATACATTGAGAAAAAATAAGGGTGAATAATGGCAAATGAATAATGGAAGGTACAAGCACATGAATGAGTGCCAGAGCTGGTGAAGGGGCCGGTCTGGGACAGTGGGGCGGCCTGCACTCTCCGGTTACCTGGGTCACAGCGAAGTGAAGTTCTCCATCAATACTGCACGACTTTGCACTACCTGTTCTCCAGTCTCTTACTCTACAGGGAACAGGACACCGCCAGCGGCATGTGTGTGTGCGTGCGTGCGTGCGGTCATGCATTGTGCTACTGAAGCCTGTGAAGACTCCTTGCTGAGATTGTATAAAGAGCCAATTACATTTAAAATAATTTAAAACTTTAAAGTGAAAAGTCTCCTATGCTTCATTCGTAATTCACCAGCTCACGTTTCGACCAGGAGAAATTGACTGACAACCATTCACGCTAATTTACTATTGCACTGTACCATCTGTCACAAATTCTCTTTCAGATCCAAATGAAAGGCGGTCGCTGTCAGTCCCGGGTTCAGTTCAAACCTGCGTGGGGGAGAACGGCCGTGCCTTCGTTTTGCGTAAAAGACCCAACTGTCATGCCGATTAGGCAAAGATTTCAGAAACGCCCATGCCTTAAGCCAGCCATCAAACCACCTTAAAATTAAAATGAATAATTGCTGGGTGAAAACAATTACAAGTGAGAGTGCCAGCTGTATATAGAGTCTCAGCGGAGTGAACGGCACCGGTGTACTCAGTCACAGTGCTGTAATCCGGAGGCCTGCTGGCCGATGAACGCGAGGGAGGAGGCCTGGCAGGTGGCTGTGCCCTGTGCCCTCTCTGACCGTGGCAGGCCGGCGCGGGCCGACGGGTTCACGTCAGGCCGAGTTTGGCTCCGGAGGAGGTGGCAGCCGAGTCTCGTGGCAGTTGCTGGTCACCACGGGAACTACCAAAGCTCAGCCCGACCCCGTGAAAAAACCAAAAAACAAAAACCAAAAAAAAGAAAAGGCTCCGGGCCACGCGGTCCCCGACAAGCCCTGACAAAAAAACGGCCCTTAACTTCAGCTGTCAGGAGCAGTCTCAAAAAGAAGCGTTCTCACCCCTGTTCATCCTGACAGGGAGGTTCGGGGGGGCCCACGGTTGCCTTTTCGGAGCGGAGATATAAGTTGGCAGGCGTGCAACAGTTTACCACGCCTCGGAAGGCCCCGGCAGAACATACGCTTTTACGTAAGCGTCAGTGCGTCCCTGGCCTACGAGAACGATCACTAATGTGCTTTATGTGACTAGCGTTTGCGTAGCACCGAACTTACATGTAGCAGAAATCCACAGCGAACGCAGACAAGTGCAAACACTGAGGTTTAGGGGCACGGGTGAGAGGTCATGGAGGGGGCACGGGTGAGGGGTCATGGAGGGGTCACGTATACCGCCAATGACCTTGGTGTAGCGAGAGTGAAGGATATACGAGCAAAAGGGGGCGGGATTTAACACGCAGATGGGCTTTTCTGTTAACAACTCCGCCTCTGACCTGACCACAAATCGTGCAGCACAACGCCGGTCTGTCCTGCAGCAACCCTGCAGGTCCCGAAGAACAGTCCGGCTGTTACGAACCTATAAAAACCACCCGCACTTCAATAGCCGGCTGGTGAACCAAGATGGGACGCGACACACTAATATTCCTGAGTCAACAAGTTAGATAAAAATATACAGGATTATTTATGACATACGACAGACAGTAGACATACTCACATGACAACGAAGGTATAATAAAAAATCTATAAAACAGTCTGACTAAGCCCTAGCACCAGAGAGGATAGGTTCTAAACTCACTCGCGTGCAAGTCAAAAAGGACGTTCTTTTCCACAGACCGCTTCCCCTACTCTACGCTTCCCTAGCTATCAAAAGGTACATAAGAAAAAAGTATGCACAGGGAAAAACTGACAAGCAAGTAAGGTAAAAATCTTTGCAAATGTTTTCCAAAAAGGCACAGCTGAATGGCACGAAGTCAAAGAAGGGGAAAAAGTATCTTCGTCCAAAAAATGCCAGACGAGGTCGAGGAGAGTGCAACTGGGAACAATCCAATCAGCGCCAGAGCGAGCATGCATCGGGAGCATGGCCTCAATCTGCAACCAAGCACCTGTCGTTTAAGAGTCTCTGGGGTCAAATTTTGGTCAACCGTAACACTGGCTAAAGGGCCAGCCCCCGGGGTAACGCTGGGCCAGCATGGGACATGTTGGGGTCTGAAGGTCACCATACTTGAGAGAGAAAAGGATGTCGGCTCACTCTGTTGTTGCGTAACTCCTGGTTGGAGGCTAAAATTCCACAGGTACTGGAAAGGTATTGACACAGGCATTGTGTTATCATCTCGACATCGCCCCCGGAGACAGCAAATCTTCCAGCACAAACATGCCTCAGCGGAAAGCGTCATGACGAGCCGCTCTATATAACACACACACACACACACACACACACACACACACACACACACACACACACACACGGACAATGACAAAGTTATGTTATTTTAGCGGTCTACGACAGCATATTGGAGTTGGAATTAAATAATGAATATGAGCTGAAAGTGCAAACTTTCAGCTTTAATTTGAGGGTATTTACATCCAAATCGGGTGAACGGATTCTTAAAAAGAAAGAACGCACTGGTGAGCTCAGGAACACCAAAAGGCCCAGAAGACCACGGAAAACAACTGTGATGGATGACAGAATTCTTTCCCTGGTGAAGAAAACCCCCTTCACAACAGTTGGCCAGAACACCCTCCAGGAGGTAGGTGTATCTGTGTCAAAGTCAACAATCAAGATAAGACTTCACCAGAGTAAATACAGAGGGTTTACCACAAGATGTAAACCATTGGTAAGCCTCAAAAACAGGAAGACAAGATTTGAGTTTGCCAAAAAACATCTAAAAAAGCATGTACAGTTCTGGAACAACATCCTATGGACAGATGAGACAAAGATCAACTTGTACCAGAATGATGGGAAGAGAAGAGTATGGAGAAGTGAAGGAACTGCTCATGATCTAAAGCATACCACCTCACCCATGAAGCATGGTGGAGGTAGTGTTATGGCGTGGGCATGTATGGCTGCCAATGGAACTGGTTAACTGTATTTATTGATGATGTGACTGTTGACAAAAACAGCAGGATGAATTCTGAAGTGTATAGGGCTATATTATCTGCTCAGATTCAGCCAAATGCTTCTAAACTCATTGGACGGCACTTCACAGGGCAGATGGACAATGACCCGAAGCATACTGCGAAAACAACCCAAGACTTTTTTAAGGCAAAGAAGTGGAATGTTCTGCAATGGCCAAGTCAATCACCTTACCTGAATCCAATTGAGCATGCATTTCACTTGCTGAAGGCAAAACGCCCCAGGAACTGAATACAGCAGCAATAAAGGCCTGGCAGAGCATAACCAGGGAAGAAACCCAGCGTCTGGTGATGTCTATGGGTCCAGACTTCAGGCAGTCATTGACTGCAAAGGATTTGCAACCAAGTATTAAAAATGACAATTTAATTTATGATTATGTTAGTTTGTCCAATTACTTTTGAGGCCCTAAAATTGGGGGGCTATGTATAAAAAATGGTTGTAATTCCTACACAGTTCATACAATATTTTTGACCAAACCCTTAAATTAAAGCTGAAAGTCTACACTTAAAGCACATTTTGATTGTTTAATTTCAAATCCATTGTGGTGGCGTACAGAGACAAAATAATGAAAATTCTGTCACTGTCCTAATACTTATGGACCTGACTGTATGCCATTTAGCAGATACTTTTATCCAAAGCGACTTACAGTAATTAATGCATACACTTTTTTTCAGCATATGCGGCCCCAATGGGAATCAAACCCACAACCGAAGTGTTGTCAGCGCCATGCTCTACCTACTGAGCTACAGAGAACCACTAAATAAAACAATAACAATAAAAAACAATACAACAATATTTTTTTATATTTGAATATAAAACCTATCAAGTTACATCATTATTTACGCATTCCCAATTAACTACTAAAAAAACCTAAAATAAACAACAAAGTAGCCTACATTATAACTGGCCAGCAAAAGGTAGGTTACGTCTAGCTAAATATGATCGATACAGTTTTAAGATCACACGCCACACTTTTCAAATAGGGGTCGACAGATTAATTAGAATATTGGCCAACGTTCAGCCTTTCCCATTTGATTGGCAGAAGCCAAAGACCCCAATAAGGGCCCAATGATGCTCTCAGTGTACTTAAATGAATTGAAGTACACTGCCTGGCCAAAAAAAAAAATCACCACCTGGATTTAACTAAGCAAATAGGTAAGAGCCCTCCATTGGATAATTACTGCAGTGATTAATATGTGTTAGCTGGCAACAAGTTATTTAACCCTAACTGATGCAGTGAGTAGCTTCTCATTTCTTAAACAACCATGTCGGAAGACATATCCTGTGGTCGTGGAAAAGATGTTAATCTGTTTCAGAAGGGTCAAATTATTGGCCTGCATCAAGCAAAGAAAACTAAGGAGATTGCTGAAACTACTAAAATTGGGTTAACTGCCCAACGCATTATTAAAACCTGAAAGGATAGTGGTGAACCATCATCTTCGAGGAAGAAATGTGGTCGGGAAAAATATTGAATGATCGTGATCGGCGATCACTTAAACGTTTAGTGAAATCATATCGTAAAAAATCAACAGTAGAACTCACAGCTATGTTTAATAGTGAAAGTAAGAGCATTTCCACACGCACAATGCGAAGGGAACTCAAGGGATTGGGACTAAACAGCTGTGTAGCCTTAAGAAAACCACTTGTCAGTGAGGTTAATCAGAAAGAAAGGCTTCAATTTGCTAGGGAGCATAAAGATTGGACTCTGGAGCAATGGAAGAAGGTCATGTGGTCTGATGAGTCCAGATTTACCCTGTTCCAGAGTGATGGGCGCATCAGGGTAAGAAGAGAGGTGGATGAAGTAATGCACCCATCATGCCTAGTGCCTACCGTACAAGCCTGTGGGGGCAGTGTTATGATCTGGGGTTGCTGCAGTTGGTCAGGTCTAGGTTCAGCAATGTTATGTGCCCAAAGAATGAGGTCAGCTGACTACCTGAATATACTGAATGACCAGGTTTTTCCATCAATGGATTTTTTCTTCCCTGATGGCACGGGCATATTCCAAGATGACAATGACACGATTCATCAGGCTCAAATTGTGAAAGAATGGTTCAGGGAGCATGAGACATCATTTTCACACATGGATTGGCCACCACAGAGTCCAGAGTCCCATTGAGAATCTTTGGGATGTGCTGGAGAAGACTTTGCGCAGTGGTCCGACTCTCCCATCATCAATACAAGATCTTGGCGAAAAATGTATGTAACTCTGGACGGACATAAATGTTGTGACATTGCAGAAGCTTATCGAAATGATGCCACGGCGAATGCGTGCCGTAATCAAAGCTAAAGGCGGTCCAACAAAATATTAGACTTTTTTTGGGGACGGGCAGTGTATAATACTAGCAATAGCAGCCAAAGCAGCAACATTTGGTGACATTTTGTATATGATGAAACCTTAGTCATCATATTTCAGTCTTTTCCTGCTCAGTAGCTCTAATCGAAATAATGTCAATCACATTACACCACGTTTGAAATGTAGTACACAAACAGTTTATCCATGCAACTACCAAACATTCTTTTTTTTTTCTTTTCTATCTAGCCCATAGCTACCAAAACAATGAACCACTTAGCCCTACTAAAGTTGTTATACAATGTGTCTTTTAATGGTGTACTGTAATGTGTCTTTTAGTGTTGTAATGTTGTACAGACTGAGTTCTTATTTATTGTGATGCCTGTTTTACTGTGTTTATGTATTTGAGCTATATATGTAGCCAAAGACACATTTCCATTTTTAACTGAAATG
Source organism: Aldrovandia affinis (assembly GCA_029706075.1). Classification (NCBI taxonomy): domain Eukaryota; kingdom Metazoa; phylum Chordata; class Actinopteri; order Notacanthiformes; family Halosauridae; genus Aldrovandia; species Aldrovandia affinis. Next base: position 443,275 of record JAINUG010000052.1, on the reverse strand, counting down.
GACAATAAAGCTTTTGAATTTGAATTAAATGAACATGAGCGGTCTATTCTCCATGACAACGCAAAGGCTGTACAAGAATGCACCGGATTTGCTTTGGTCTGAAAATAGAGAACAACGTTCTTATATTAGTCTGTCTAATGTAACGTACGAGCCAACAGCCTACTAGATTACAAGAGCATTGTGTCATTTGCAGTCCTTTGCTCAAAGGTTGACTCAAAAAAGTTATTTTTAGATTTAAAAAAAAATATATATATATACATATATATATATATATATATAAGTAAGGATTGGGTAAAACATCTGGGAGCCTTTGCTTAGGCTAGTTATGGTAATAAACTAGTCGCATATGCTAAACAACACTGTTACTTCAAACCAAACAGCATTACTTCAAGAGGGGTACTTCCTACACTTCACGGTACGAGTTGTTCAATATTTCTGCAAGCTGTACTGCAGCAGATTTAGTTTCCATCAGTTTTTTCAGAGAGGCGCCACCGTTGTGAGGCACGAGGTCTATGGGAACAGCTGTAAAACAGCTTTAGCTCGTCTGCAATCCCACTCGCTGCGAGCGAGCAGCTTTCGGTCTTTCTTCGGAGAAGAGACCTGCGGTGACCCCTGAGTGGGGTTGGGTCGGTTGGGCTCAGATGTCCCCTGGCCTTCACCATGTTAGCCAGCGGCAGAACGGAGCGAGGGCACCGCAAAACGGTGAGCACTTCTCCGCACAGAACCATACCCTTTCAAACTCAAACAAAGAGCGCAGCAGACAAAACAAAACACGGCCCGTGCTTGTGCTGGCTTTGAATCCCGTCCCGCAATGCCCTTCACAAGAACGATCCTCTACGACACTGCACCGGCTGGAGACGAAAGACAGGGCCCGCCAAGGACGCAGACACTCGCACAAACATGAGTCGCGACGTTAACATGAGGATTCGTTCAGGGCTGTATTTTCACAGGCGGGCCCCCCCCAAAGCCCGTGCTCTTTATCACGAAGAACCCAGCGTCCCCCATAGCTTTGCACTGACTCATCGCAATCCACGCGAGCGGTACAGTACGGGAGATTCTCGGCTGTTATGAGCGTGCCCATTATGCTGTCTGGGCAAGGGAGCTCAACGGCAAGCCCCCGCGGGCTGTGTGTATACGTGTGGAACAATGAGGCAGGGGGAGACAATGGCAGTGTCCAGAGGAAGTGATCTGTGTCCGACGGCGGCCCTCCACTTCCAGATACCCTCGTGGCGCCCACACACGGCAGGCATTCTGGCGCTGACGGAACCCAGAATAAGCTTGGGGGGCGAGGCAGGGCGGTCCCACACAGGACAGTCGCGTCGGGAGGGGGGAGGGGGAGAGTCGTGTCTGTTCACCTTACAGAGACCTCACCCCCCCCCCGATGGGGGCTTCTGTACCACCAGTCCGCCACGTTGCTCCAATTGAACAAAACTTGGCACGCATGTCGCATTGGTCGGAACCCTCCCATGGAACGTTTTCAGACCGCTCCCCCCTTTGCCACGCCCAGTATGGGCGAAAAAAAAGATGTAAAAAAAAAATGTAAAAGTTTATTTTTTTTTAAACTCCTGTCGGGCTGGCAGCTGAATTTCCCACGGGCTGCGCGTATAAACGCCAAACTTGGTAAACGTTGTAAACGTGACATCCTTCTGAGGCATGAATTCCGACAGGCTCTCTCCGGCGTTTGGGCAGGTCTTTCGCGGAACGAGCCTCGGAAGCCTCCAAGGTTGCCTGCAGCCTCTCGTTCTTGTTGTTTAGGTATAGGCAAATGTAGGGCCTAGCGGGGCTGAATAGCCTGCTCTTGTCTGCAAATGCTCCAATGTTCTCTCTGTGCTGCTGGAGCCCGCTGCTGCAGTGATGGACAATGGGCGCATCGGTCACCTTTGACCTCACTGGCACACATAGGCTTTCTTAGCACCAATGAGGAAATGCCTGCCGAAATAGGCGCTTTACAGCAGGGCACATCAACGTTGGTCAACTTGGATTAACCTGGGAAGTGTGTAAATGGTGGATTGTAGGAGATTTTAAATCAGGCAACCCCCCCTCCACTTCAAACAGCTGAAACTAACAAAAACCAGAGGGGGGACTCAACATGTGAGACAGCCTCTTGGGAAATTTGCTGATTTTGGTTCTTCACAATAGTGGCTTGGGTCACATAACACTAGAACATCACATTCAATTCAAACGATTGGAGAAATGGAGTGTTAAAAAACAGACTGCATTATAGTAGTTATCCTGTTGCGCACGCAGAACTTAAGCTTGCAGAAACCGTAAAAATAGCAACCGGCCCCTGACATTCTTATACCCACCAGCGAAGGAAGCCCTCTCTATAGTTCTACTTATCTGGCAGAACGTGATGCAGCAAAATCCTGTTTTCGGGAACATTTAGGCACTACTCAGTACAAGTTGGGCACTTAAAAAAAACAAAAAAAACAAGGAAAAGATTTATTTTTGTGCGAGCGGTGAGGCCATTGTCTCCACGCTGACCCCGTTTCACACTGCAGGGCCTGGTGACACAAGGAGGGGAAATCTTATTGTGTGTGTTTAACAGAGCAGGAGCGACCCCTGGGGCACATGCTCAAGGCCCCCGCCCCCCGTTTCCGGCCCCGTCCCGCCGCGCAGACGCGGCCGCAAAACTCTGCTGACTCACACGCGCGCGGTCGGTCCTGATTTCACGGCCGGCCGCGGACGGACGGGCGGTGGAGAGGAGCGGGGGCGGGTGCCCATCACCGCCGTACGCATTAAGTGTCGGTCGTACGGCACAGCTGCCGTTCAGAGTCAATGACTGGGCACTTGTGGGGGAGCAGAACCAAGTCCGACTTGCTTTGACGGAGGCCCATGGCCTGAGATCTTTTGTTGCAAGGTGGGTTGTTGTGGCAATACGCGAAAACTCCCAGAAGGCACCCCAAACTTTTTTACACCGCAGCCCGGTTTCAAATGTAGAATATTTTCATGGGCCCGTGGTCAGGGGGCTGAGAGGGCATGGGGTCACGACAGGAACATTGATAATTAACAGATTTAAACGCCATCATAAAACACAGCACAGTTTCTCATATTAGCATGCATTGCAGCTCACCAATTGACTGGGAGTCCTGGACTTGCTTCCACGCTACAAGCCGGTCCCAACCATATGTACAAACATTCAAAGAGTAGGAGTGCTAATCTACAAAACCTGATCCTAGATCAGCACTCCTACTCTTAGAAGCTTTGTACATACGGCCCCAGGTTTTCTCAAACAAACTTTTAAGTCCCCCCCCGCCCAGACGACAGCGAAGGCAGGAGATCGCGCAATCAGCCGGGACAACGACAGCTCCCAAAACCAAGCCGCCAAGGTTTGGAGCATGTCAAACACGCCCCTCTCCATTCTTCGTCCTCACAGTTCCGGGTTTTGCTCTGAGGGCTTTATCTGCCACTGTAAAACACGGTTATCCTTCTCCCCTGAAGCGACCGGTTGACTTTGCCGAGGAGGGTGAACACTTCACGCAGGTTTCGCAAACCGCTCCCAGCAGCGACTCCCCCCCGCCCCCCGAAAGGAATCTCTCCAGGGGCTCCCGTAAGTCAAATGGCCCGGACATGGAATAGAAAGTGCTCGTGTTCTGCATCGCTGTCGTCATCGCGTAGCTCCTCGAACAAAACCCGAGTGAAGTGCGCGTGCATTGATACGGTTTACTCATTTGCACTTATCGCATCGGTCAATATGCTGTGAAATTCAGGGGCTATTCAGTGGGGCTGGCTGAAAGCGCTGGGTGAAGAATATGCCCGTGGCCGATATGGTGTATGGGTAATAAAAACGAGCGCACGCCGGTTCTGGATCTCTCTGGCTTGCTTTGTTTGGGCCCAGTCGAGAGGGAGGGAGGTTTTAACAATAATGAGCGGTGTTTACGCTATGACACAAAAAAAACAGAGCTGCTGAACTCTCAGCTCAGGGCTTCAGTGTGGTCGTTTTCAATATTGTTCGTAACGGCATATTCGCAACTAAATGTTTACGGGAAAAGTGTAGGAAATGCGAGAGGAAGATGACAGGAACACTAGACAGGAACGCATGTCCCCTATGGCTTTTCCCATCAGAGAGGGCTTTATAATATCCACAACCTTATGAGTTAAACCACTGATGTGTGTTTATTGGCCCCGGGAAAGCCACCAAACTCATATTAAACATCGGGATTGGGTTTTTTTTTGTATGTCACTGGATCTTAACTGCGTGCCTCTGCTCCAGAGACAGAAACGAAGCGCATATAAAGCCATAAAAATGTACGTTCATTTGTGCCGTTCTCCTAAACCAATGGAGGAACTGCGGCAATGGCAGGGGACTGCAAATATAACATCCCAGAATGAGAAATAAATAAAACGGAGATAAAATGTTAAATGAAAGAAGGAAACTAAGAAAAAAAAAAAAAAAAAAAAAAAAAGCTTTCTAAAAACTGCGAGGTTCAGCTTCAGAACAGCATCCGCAAACACCGGTTATTGCAGACTTCAATTGGGACTTCCTAAAGTATTGCGATGTCATCAAAAATGTGAAAGCTGACAGAACTTCAAAGTGGATTTACACAGAGTAAAGCAGACGAAGCCACACTGCTTACTTTAAAAAGAAAACAGAAATAGCACAGCAAGTCAGGAATTACAACAAGTAGTGCTGCTAAAAGCTACTGTGTATTACTAAGAGTCAAAGACAGCAGAGCTGCTATGACACTAACATCCTCACTTTAAAAGCTGCCGTTTATTAATCAGAAGCAAAAAGAGCAGAGCTGCTACAAACCTGTGACATCGTCACGTTTAAAGCGAACATTTACTAAAAAGAGTGGATGACAGTGAAGCTGTGACAGTCCTAAAACAACGTAATTTTAAAAGCTGCATTTTATTAACAAGAGGCAGAGAGCCAGTGGACAGTGATTACAACGGTCCTGATATCTGGCCCAACTAAAATGACCGTAGTAACTAAAACTGCCACTCCTCTCTTGTTCCACATGGCACACAAAGACCGATTTGCTGAGGCTCTCATGTGCAGGTCACATCATTGCCAAAAGTTACATTAAAGAAAGTAAACATGAAGTAACCACCTTCCTATAACAGGCCTGTCAGTTAAAAGACTTACTTCAGCCAATTACTCTTTTCAGACTCCACTACCACTGAATCCTGTACATCTATCCAATCACCACCACTGCCTACTTGTTCAATACTTCTTGTATATGTATCCCTGCTTACTCCTCATTTAAAATAAATAAATAAAATTACTAACCTTTTCCTTCATCCTCAAAATGGCCCAAAATCGAATGAATTCAAATCATTTCAATAAATATATACACATTATAGGCCTACTAAATCACAGATTTTATACTGAGGATAGCAGTGTCTTTTTATATTTTCATGTGAGCCATATACTACGGATAAACAGTTATTTAAATGTATTTATATAATTTATAGAAGCTATCTGCTGTTGCTGTAACGGAGTTTGGTTCTGCCCGCAGCGAGTTTCGAACCGACCGAGGGATCTCGACGCGACAAGAGAGCGATTTAGCTCGTTGAGCTCTAATCACACTCTTACGCACGTCACTTTCTGTAGCGGACGCTCACGTACCAGAGCACATCCGCTACATTGGCCACCTTAATAAAATGCTTCTGGCAGCTTCTGTCTAATGCTTGAATATCTAGGTCTACTTGAAGTCAAAAAGTATCATTTTACATGTCTGTACAGTTCCAGCTGGATAATACTCACACGGTGTCTGTCCTGTTCTGTTCTGGACATTAGGCTACTTTTTACTAATTAGGCCAGTTATTCTGAGGACTGTTGTTTAGAAGTAGCTAAACTACTTAAACACCAAATGAAAGTGGGAGATGCCTTTTAAATTGGCAGTTGACTTATAAAGAACTCAAGAAGAAAAGAAAACGGTCACGTCACAAATAGAGCAAATGTACGTCACAACTAAAGCGGAGACGATTCTGTAAACATTCGAAGCTACAAAAGGCTATTTCAACGAGTTTGTGTATGGTACCTTGGAAGTAGGAAGGCTGGGCGCCTATAGGGATGGGCGTGGTTAGACGTGTCACGAAATCACGTTTAGGAAGGATTACACGGAAATTAAATTTAACTCTAATAATAAATAAAACCAATCATTTCAATGTTATATTTTACTATTCCCGTTAAATATTGTTGGAACGTAAAAACACATTTTAACTGCATTACATCGTTAAAAACAAAAAATATAAGCTGGAATGATTATGCGGCGAATATAAAATCGCGACAATAGCTCGCACAATCAGCGAAGGTAAGGCAAAAGCATAGCAATATTTTACAAAGAATTGAGAAAACACTGTCGGCTTCGTTCTTATGTTTTAATACTTTTAGAGAGGCTACCAGACAGAGCACATGTATCGGTTTATATGTTTTGAATACAGGTTATCAAAGCGTTTGCCATGTTGGGTTAGAAATATTTATTTCAACAGACGGCAAAGTTGTGCACTTCAGTTATAGGAAAGAAGGAAAGAAAAATGTCGGTTCTTCAATTGTGACGTATTATTTTTATATTAAAACAGACAATTATGCTGCTCGGCCACTATGTGATTTAAAAATAAAACAGCGCTGAATTAAAAACTTTCATATTATAATGCTGGTTTTCATTTTAGTTTAGTAATAATAATTAATGATATGATGTCCCGGTTAGGGCGGCACGGTGGTGCAGTGGATAGCACTGTCGCCTCACAGCAAGAAGGTCTCGGGTTCGAATCCAGGCCGGGGGCCTTTCTGTGCGGAGTTTGCATGTTCTCCCGTGTCCGCGTGGGTTTCCTCCGGGTACTCCGGTTTCCTCCCACACTCCAAAGACATGCACGTTAGGCTAATTGGAGAGTCTAAATTGCCCGTAGGTATGAGTGTGTGAGTGAATGGTGTGTGTGCCCTGTGATGGATTGGCGACCTGTCCAGGGTGTATTCCTGCCTCTCGCCCGGAACGCATGCTGGGATAGGCTCCAGCACCCCCCCCGCGACCCTGACCAGGAATAAGCGGCTTAGACAATGGATGGATGGATGGAAGGTCCCGGTTAACCGCGGTTAATAACCAAAGTGCTTAACCAAACCAAATAACTAAAATGAGCCCAAATTACCCATCCCGAGCTGCGATGATACAGAACAAACAAAGAAGTCAGAATACTAGATTCTCCAAGTCAATTGTGCATTACAAGCTAGTAACCTATTACTCTCAATGTGCATTGCTGACAGCACGTTTTCATTTCATTTTTCTCTTCACAAAGGCAGAGAACCCAACAATATGGCTGTTGTCGGGACTAAACCCTTGTGCTTGTGCAAGTGCTGTGAAATGTCTGATGTCATGAATCGATACAAAGCAGAAGAAGTTTCCTCAGGACACTGGGTTAAGCTTCACACTAGACTGAAATGACTCATCACTCTGGGGTGAACACCTTTGAGGACCCAGACCTACTCCAGAGGGAACAGTACTATCCAACTGTGCCATTGACTTAATGGTGTGGTTTAATTTGTGTAGTCTGCCAATGCCAAATACAACCTGGTTGAGGGGGCTGGGAAAGGTTTCTGAAGCTGGAGAAATCAATGGCTTATTACTGTACGTGTCCATTGAGACACGCAGTGTCCCATCTGTGAGGTACAGGATCCATTAGTCCCTTAATTAGCCTGTTTGAATGTAGACTGGATGGGGTGGGGTGCAAACGCACACGCACAAAGCCAAGGTCCACAGTGAACCAACCCCTCCGCCTCCATCACGTGTGACATTTGACCCAGGTGGATTTTGTCCCAAACTGGACTGTACCATGGTCCACAAAAGGGGGGAGGGGTGGTGGTATCTCCCACAACAAGAATCCCATAAACGATCAGTGGAAAACAATAGGCATCATTTACACCCGAGCAGCATGAACGGCCTGCATGTGCCCAACACAGCCACACAAGGGCTTGATGCGCCAACCTCCACCTTCTGCCTCGATGACCGCCCGTGTGCGCGTGCCTGCATGCCGTGTGGCTGGGTGTGTGCACACCACATGCCAGATATGCACAAAGGCGCATGCACTCATTAACTCTCGGTCACAACCAGAACATATGGCTGCCACAAATCCACAGAGAGTTCCCCTGGCCTGTTCTGCCATTTTAATGGAATAATTGATGGACTTGCCCCCCCGACAAGTGAAAGACAGCGAGCTGTGCATGACAGCCTTTGGAAGCAGAGAGCAAAGAAAACACAACCATGAATCAAGTCTACCTCACAGCTGCGTGTTTAAATAAGCTGTCATTGATGAAGAAACGGGAATGACGGAGAACAGCTACAGCACCGCTGAGGGTACTCTGCATGAAAAGGCACATTAGACTCACAGCTCAAACCGTAAAAATAACTCCAGCGCTGGGAACAGAGAGTTCAGAGGCGCTTCGAAATACTCTAAATTCTTTCAGCTCGTACAGTAAAAACGGCACTGTAACGTACACTGGGAAATAATCGAACTGTTCTGTTTTCCCACAGACATTCAGGGGCTGCGATCTTTGACAACGCACATTACTTCACGTAATGCTATATTCTTTAATGTTGTCTTTTAAGAAAAAGGGGGGAAAAATGGCCCAAAGCAAGGAGTTCAGTGTAACCCCCAATCCCTCGGGTGAAATCCACAGGAGCTGGAAAGCCTGTCTACCCAGGCAACAAGAGGATGTTTCAAAGTCTGCAACTTATGTTGCAAACGCTTTGAAACCTGATTTGTCCTGAACAGGATCCAACTTGACTGGGTTCTGTTCTGTATTTATGTCAGTCAACACTGTGACTGATGTAGTGGAAGTTTTTCCCCCCCCCACCCCCCTCTCCCCCCCTAACTGTACTTAAAAACGTGACAAAGGTCATTTCTGAGTTGACAGGAATCTGACTGCCCAATTGCACAAGGACCGGCACAATGTTCAGTCGAGTGGATCTTGCTTCATTCGATCTGTGCAGCACCACATGCCATCGACTGGCAAATATGTAACGTGTGCAGGTCCTTTGGGTCTTGGTCAAGCCAGCGAGCACGCTATTAGCTATTAAAGTGATCGGTCCTTCGCTAAGACGGTTGTGACTTGCAACGCTAGCAGCAAAGGCTTTTTCTATGAACTGTGAGAAATATGAACTTCACGAAGACACACAAACTGCACATTTTTGTTACGGTTTTAATGGAGGGGGGGGCAGCGGCGTGCCTGGTTTGGCTGACGGGACTCTCACTGACAGCGCGGGCCCTTTATCCGAGGTGCGGCCGGGTGACAGTTCGGTTCCTCGTTCCAGAAGCTTCTCTTGTTTGCGAGCGGGCCCCCATCACGTGCGGTGGGTCGCCAACGAGTCTGTGGCGTCCGTAATGCTAATTCAGAAAGACACATCTCTGATTTGTGCAAAGCCGTCATGCTGCAAGGGCAAATGTACACTTTATCAAAGAGCATTATCCACACACGGTGCGTAGATGACATTCCTCGCGGTGTGCGCGCTCATGTGACCCCAGCCACAGTCTCTTACTTTCAGTCAAGCTACGATCGGAGGCTGCAGGCCTTCGGTTTCCAGCACGCCGTAGATGAAGCATGTTCCGGAGTTTATTATGGCCAGTAACGACATTTGGGAATCCCCCTTACGAGAACGGAAAGAAACAACCTAAAAGAACAAGCCTTCAGCCAATACATTTATACAGTATTTAAAACAGTTTCACTTCCACCAGTTACACATTAAATATAGCCTAATATTTTCTATGCTGCACACCATTTATAATTGTGAATGGCAACAACTATTTCAGCTGAATTGAGGCCAAACGTCTGTATTTTTTGCATTACAGTGTGGTAGTTCATATTTGTGACAAGTAATTTGAAAAGTTTCTTCTGAACTATTAAAACAACACTTGGGGGAATACGTATTTAGCGAAATGGACAACAGAAAAACGGAAATTGAAGCAGTAGTGAAAGTAGCATTTTACCAGAAAATGTAATGTGATCAACATTCTCTCTTGCAGTTCTGTTATTTCTGACGCAGGATTGTCTCTTCTTTTTGCTTAGAACTTCTAAATGGAATGTTTCACATACAAAAGCATAAATATGAACGTTGACCTGCAATTATTCCACTAAAAGTATATTACAGCTAGCTGTGCTAGCTACACGTTTTGCAGGCTTATCTTGTTTCAGAAAATCACAGCAAAACGGCGGTGTCAGGTTAATATGGATGACTACTAAGTCCTTACATGGCTTATATAATTTTTTTGCAACATTGTGTAGGGGGAAGAAGAATGGTAGCCTACACTGTATTTCTTATTTCAGACGGTTGTTGTTGCTGACATTTTGTTGGCATTTTGCTTGTCTTTATATGTGTTGGTATTTATCATTTTGAGATTTACTCAGATTTTCTGATTGTACTGATTGTAACTCGTTTCAGGGCACACCTGGACAACTATCATGGCACACGGGTTGGGAACCACTACTACGAACAATCAGTCGTTTCCCATACCATACAACAAATAACCTATAGATATATCTAGAGTTTTACTGTATACTCTGTTTTGGTGGCTGTAGTTACCCTTGTTATTTGCACTTCATTGTAGTTTGTCACAATGGTCTTGTAAGCCACTTTAGGCATACATTTATTCATTTGGCAGATGCTTATAAGTACCACAAATTTAACGTCTTAGAGAAACCTGAAATGTTACATTTCCGAGGGAAACGGGTAATTTCTTACTGAAGATTTTTTGGGGGGGGAAAACGAGCCAGTCTTCAGACAGATGTACACGGCGCGCACCAAATAAATGGTCCATAAATGGAAGCTCTATAAACACTGGGTTTATCCAACCAAACACTTAAAACAAACCTAGAGGCCTTTCAATGCAGCATGCTGCGTTGAAACACATGCCTTGGCAATAGCTGAGGAACCGGGAACATCAGACAACCTTTAAAGCATGGTTTAAAACGCTCATTTGCTGCCTACTGGGTCAGCTGAAGAACGCCCCCCCCTTTTTAAAGACCCGTGAGCCCAGACTTACGGCTCTGGTGTGAAAAGCAGGACTGCGGGGGAAATGTGCAGCTCCACACAAGACGAAGCGTCAGAACTACAACGCACAAGTCCAAGGGAAAGACGTGCCACAGTTCCTGCAATGGCAACAAAGTGATTGAAATTCCTTGACCAGCTACCTGAAGGCAAGTGTCAAAACATATTGAGGTAGCGTAGTCCAAGCGCCTAAAACAGGGACAGCAGTCATGGTCCTTTAATGACAGGTATCAGAAATACACACCGGACAAAAAACATAAAAATAATTTGGCTTAGCAACTTAATTTAAGTTCATTGGTTCACAGCAACTACTACAAAAGCTAGATCCATGCTGTATTCGTAACTTGGGGAAAATTGAACATTTTCAGGCGTTTCCATTTTCCTGTCTTTAAGATAACTAAATTCCTAATTGTGTCAAATTTCTGATTGAATGACACAATTTTCTCTGTCTTCATATACCATGTTTGTGTGATCATTCTAAATGAATACAAGGCTGTGTTAGTTAAAAAAAAACGAAAAACCTGTTGGCTCTAAACTGCAGCTCAGTAACTCAACAGTCCGAGGTTACAAACACAAACAACAGTCATACAACAGTCAACTAGCAGCCCCTCAACCTGCTGTTGAAGAAAAGACGTTTGTAACAGAGAATCCCAAGATTCACAGAACTGGATGGAGAATCTCAAGAGCATTAAAAACACTGATAGTACGGTAGTATCATCCCGAGAATCATAAACACTGCGTGCTGTGTGACATCATCTCACATCACATGCTAGTATTTAAATCTTACGGCTGAGGCAACGATGTCAATGTTCACATAAGCAACTGAGCCATAATGATAACACTATTGCAGTCCTCATTGGCATTTTCTCACGGAAAGCGCCCGGTCACTCGGCACCACAGATAGCAGAGGCCTCAGATTAATGGGAGAGAAGAGCCACCACTTCCGGTCTAGACCTGCACGGCTGTTGCTCGGAGGATGACAGCAGCCTGCAGCGTGTGCTGGGCTAACACTCGCCACGGGGCTTGGTGTGATACAGGCAAGGGCTGCCACGGCGACAGAGAATTGGAGGATCCAAAAATATACACCGGCATTGCTGAAGGCCTATTAGCAACCGGTCGTCCGTGATATCGTAGCATAAGCAACAGCACCCTGGGGGCCTGAAATACAAGGTCACTCTGCCCAATGACAACGACACTATTATGTAAACATTCCCTGGGCAAATGATCTATACATCGCCAAGTACATATTACTGTTCAGCATTCCATACACTACTTATTTAGGTTATTAATATTATTCTGCTTCTAATCAAAATGTAAACAGTGTAGTCCATTTGGTCTTGGAAAACTGCATGCGTTGCTGAGCAGAGGGAAGAGAAAAAAATAAATAATAATAAATAAATAAAAGATTTCAAAAGGCCTCACAGTGACTCCATTTCTGACCAGGCCTCTGTGTGACCAGTGCAGTAATGTGATATAAACACTTCCTCTAATCTTCAAAAAGGGACAAGCTTGAGTGAGCCCTTCTATATTCAGAGGCCCACCACTGGAAAACTTGAATCCTGACCCGTTTAGAAAAACAGACTTCAAAAGCCACGTGCAGGAACAATCGGCTAAAGAAACCACAACTAATGACTAGGGCCCCAATGTGAAAATAATGCCCGGCTAGTCGCTGCTTTCCTAAACTGGAAGTCCGTCTTAGAAAGACGCGTTTGATTTACGGGGGGGGGGCATCGGCGCTCTTACCTGTCCTCCTCTCCATCCAAGGGCAGGCTCTTCAGAGGAAACAAGCTGGCTGACGCAGGTAAGGCATTGACGCCGCTGCCCTCCCCTCGCCCCAGCGAGGCGCCGGCTTCTGAGGCACATTGTCCGGCCGACAGCTTGGGCAGAGAAAGCAGGGACTGGTGCTGGAAGAGTAGGCGCTGGGCATCCTCCAGCTGCGTGGCAGTGAGAGAGGGAAGGCTGGCGTACAGGGCGCTGACGGGTGGCAAGGCCCCGTGGCCCAGCGCCAGGCCCACGCCAGAGGGGTGGGCCGACGCGCTCCCGTTCTGAACCGGCGGACCACCCCGGGCCAGGCTGGACTGAGAGTCCGCCGGACGGCCGGGAGGCACGCTCGACATCGCCTGACCGGAGACGATGGCGGAGGGTGGCTGGCTGAGCAGGCCCTGAGTCGCGGGCGGTTGCTGCTGCTGCTGCTGCTCCGCGGGGGGGTTGTGGGTGGGTGGCTTCTGGGTCCGCGCCGCTGGCTGAGACAGCCCAGGCACGTTGCCGGGCAACATTTGCGGGAGGACCACACCCTGGGAGGGCTGGGCGATTTGGGGCGATGGGCCCTGCTGCTGCTGCATAAGTCCTTGATGAAGGTGTTGGGTGACGGCAGTGGGCACACCGGTAGTAAGCGGTGGCCTCGTCGCCATCATCTGACAATTCCCAGACACCACCGTGGTGGGCACACCACCTGGCATGTGGGGGAGAACGTGGGTTGTCCCAGAGGCCACGGTCGGCATGGCGGCTTGGATGACTGGCTGGTGCGGCGCAAAGTCAGACGGCGGCCCTTGGCTCACGGGCACGATGTGCGTCGGTGCCGCTGGGGCAGGTGCTGCAGGCTGTTGGGCAGGAGGGTAGCCGGCCTGCACTGGGGTGGGCTGCGCTCCATGGGAGTAGGCCACCTGCTGCTGGGGCATCCCGTGGGCAGCTTGGCCTACTGGGGTCTGCAGACCACACTGGTTAACGGGGGCTTGCTGCAGACTTGTGCCGATGGTGACGGGCACAGACGCGACGCCGGTCTTTTGGAGCGGGGTCACAACCTCCTGGGGATGCGCGTGAGGCTGGGCTGTGCTCTGGGGTGGGCCGGGGAGGGAAACCTGCACGTAATCCTGCGGCTGAATGACCTGCTGGGCAGAGGAACCCCCCATCTCTCCGCTGCCCACGCTCTCGCTGTAGTGGCTCAGGGTGCTGACAGAGCTGCTGACGGAGCTCCCGCTCGTGCTCTCCCGCTCCGAGCAAGCCACGCTCTCGGATACGGACTGTCGGAGGCTCTCCACCACCCTGTGGCTGGGCACACCTTCCGAGGCGGGGGCCGGCGGGGCAGGGGTGTCCTTGTCGTAGTACTCCGTGCAAGTCCACCTGCCTTTCTTGAACGGCTCGGAGCTGGAGTCCAGCTTCACCACCCGGAAGCGGGAGCCGGCGGCGGCAGGGGCCTGCATCTGGCTCTGGGGGACGGGGGCCGGCACAACCGTTGCCGGGGGGTGGGCCGCGCCCGCCGCCCCAATCTGACTGCTGCCTGCGGGCGCCGTCACGCTGGTGCCGACGGTTTTCATAGCAACGGTGGAACTCACTGCCCCACTTTGTTGTTGTATTAAGGTTACATTTTGGCCGCTGCTCCCCAGTACACCACCGCTGCTGCTGTTCAGGTTCACAAGGCCAGATGAGAGGCCGCCACCGCTAACGCTGGCTCCCCCCAGGCCAGGCATGCTGGCAGAACTCAGCACATTCACATTACTGACATTGCTAGTCAAGGGATTAACGACACTAATGTTCGCACCTGCAGCCGCAGACAGCATTCCGCCAGCAGCCCCCGGGACAACAGCAGCCACAGGCTGAGCCGCGAAGCCAGCGCTGCCCATGGCACAAGCGTTCTCCAAAACGGCCCCCACGCTTGCAGGTAACTTCTGGGCAAGGCCGAGTACAGCTCCAGAGGCAGAGCTGACAGCAGCAGGGACACCAGCACCCCCCAATGGCACCCCAGAGGCAGGCACGGAAGGGGGGCCCACCCCGGTGTGGGTGGTGGGCACTTGTTGGTTATGATGTCCGTGGTAGAGGGGGTTATGGCCATGGTAGGGATGGTGATGCACAGTCCCATTCACCATGTTGCTGTGCTGAGGCGCCTGTGGGAGGGGGTGTGGGGGCTGATTGGGGGAGACGGCGCTCGGGGTCTCCGCATCGTGGAGGTTGCTAAGCGTCTCTTCAGAGGAGCTCCTCTCTGGCCCTCCCATGTCAGTGGCCCGGGACAATGACACGTCCAGGATCTCCGATGAAGACAGATCCTCCGTGTGCGACTCGTCTAGGTCGTCGTAGCTCTCCGTGTCTTCGGCGATGCTATTGTTGGTGCTGACCGAGATCTGAGCTGGTGTTACACTGGTGATCTGAAAGCCACTTTTCTTTTTCATCTGTGCCCCAGTCGACGGGAGACCCTGCGACTGCATCTGGGATTGGGAGAGGAGATTAAGACTGTGGGGAGGATGCTGGGGGCCTGGAGACGAAGACCCTGCTGGGGTTGGGGGTTGCATTGCCATGGGCGATTGGTAATCATCAGTCGGGACAACATTATTGCTAATGCTAGTACTTGCCACTGTTGTCAACGCGGAGACACTGCCAACACCGGTGTTACTACCTCTTCTGGGATATATTGCCGGGTGCGCCATCTTCCTAGAGCCAGGCGGATCTCCTGCAGACTCCGGATGATGCATTTTGTAAAATTCCAGGGTAGTTTCTGACGAAGTTGTAAATACAGGTAACGATTACAGCCGTTATCGCAAAGCAGGGACTGACAGCCGGTAATGTTCACCAAAAATCGCTTCCGAGATTAAATTAAGCCGCCGCCATTCAACTTTTTAAAATTTAAATGTTCCCCTCTGATATAGCTATGGCTGAACAGTCGTCGGAGAGCCCACAATACTTGGCAAACGTAGCTCGTGAGCTAGCTAGCTAGCTAGCTAACAGTTCGCTCGCTAGCTATCCAGGCGCGCTTGTTCTTGTGAGAGCTCTTAAACACAGTTCAACATCTCTTTACCTTAAATATTTCTATTTAAATGTTGTTGTAGATATCCTTACGACAGAAAAACAGCCAATGATATCAATCCACCACTAGTGCACCAAGAGACCACCTCCATCACTGCCAGGCATTGAGTCGCATTATTTTAAAAAATGCTAGCTAACAAGCTATATGAAATTAAACAGTCCGTGGCCGATGTACAGATATTATAGGTAGAACGGCTCCCTTTTGCTTCTCGCACAAATGATTTAATCCATTACGTTCTATCTTTGTTTTAATCCGATGTTTGCTGTATCACCCTCTTCACTGGATCGCCACCTTCTTGTAATGTTGCTAGTTAGCTAATTCTCTCTTGCTGTGACGAGCCGAAGTGGGAGGAGGGCTTGCGAACATGGCGACAGCGCATGCTCATTGATTCCGCGGAGCAGCCCGACAAAAAGCCAGTCTGGGGAAGGGGGGGGCGCAGGCGGAGAAGCTAACAAAAACGAGCATCGGCAGATGACCCGAAATGTAACGAGAGTGAGTGGCGATGGTAGACGAATTTAAACGAGTCCCTAACGAAATACTCCGATTCCAAACAGTAGCTCTCGAGATTAATATTGCGAGTCATATAGCAATAGCATGGCTATTTTAAAACACGTAGCTGGCTGTGATGCGAGAGGAGGAGGTCGTTCGCACTGTTTGCAGATTTTCCGGTTTATTTAAACTGGCAATTGAGACCGGAGCGTTGCAGTGCAACGTTGCATGGTTGACATAATCTAATCTGTGCTAACTGCAGACAATGGGCGTTGTCCGTAGCCGCACCATCGCAAAATCAAAATAATCATCTATTGCTAAATGAACGCCCAGTCATTTACAGAAAGGTAACTTGTAAAAACGGATTACTGCATTTTACGTGAACGACTTAGCAAAGTTATTTAATATTCGTTTAGCTCGCGAATTGTGTAGTCATAACTGTATCCAGTAAGGACCAAATGTCACTTTGAGTCACCCATGGTATTTATAGTTTCTCTTCCTTGAACAAAACAAACCCATCGCGCTTCACGACAGATTCAAAAGTGCGGAAAACATGAATACCACGCATCCTCATCTAGATTAGTTCTGTATTTACAAAACAACGACGCAAAGAGGGACCAGATCTTTCTGCAGACAGAATAGAGCACCCAGACACATGTGCATTCTGCAGTAACAATATCCTTTATGCTGTGATTGTTACTGACTGGTACACTTTCAGTGAAAATAGCAATCTCATTCACTGCCCTCCGCATCAGCGTAGGAGCCGCTCTGGTACTTTAAAACACGAATTTTATTTCCAGTCGGAGGATCCTTAATCTCCCACATAATCATCACACCACATCCATTAGTCAATTTGTAGCCTATATATTACATTCTTTTTTTTTTTAAACAAGCATTTTCTGGCATTCATACAAATGCAATTCGTTTTTGGAAAAATAAATA
Organism: Aldrovandia affinis; assembly: GCA_029706075.1. NCBI lineage: Eukaryota > Metazoa > Chordata > Actinopteri > Notacanthiformes > Halosauridae > Aldrovandia > Aldrovandia affinis. The sequence continues at coordinate 426,067 of JAINUG010000052.1, read as the reverse complement.
TTCCATCATCCTTAATAAGAAAGAGTAGTCTAGTTCGGTGCAGGTACTGGATATTCCCACACAGGGTTAACCAGGGTTAACCTTTTTTTTTCTGGAACACCAGTTGTATTTCCCCTGCCCACCTGCTGGACCCGTGACCCTCCACCATGTCTGTCTGGGGTATCTGAGAGACAGTCAGTGCCCGGTAGTAAATCCACCTGGTTGTTATAGATCATGCTACGGAAGTGATCCTCTCATTAATATTTCAGTGTGTGTTTGTGTGTGACGTAGCAGAACCTAACAAAGCTTGTCTTGTACCTTTGTAACAGCACCAATACTCCCATCCCACCATAGTAATCTAAAGTCAAGCCTGGACCCCAGACATATTGATGACCAGCAAGGCCCCCAGTTTACTTGTTCTGTCTGGCACATTCTGTTGACCTTTGGAACACGCGTCCCCTTAATACACCACCTGAAATAGACACATGATCAATATTAGAAATCAGCAAAAAAAACAAAAAAAAGCAAAAGCTATGCAAGTTCCTCTTGCATTGCATATTCATGAATTCTTGCTTTAAGAATGAAGAAAAATCATCTTTGTAACAATTACATAAACAATGTGCAAATGTCACCGCATATTATAGAATGTTGTTATTTGTAATGTCTGTCATTTGTACTGTTTTCATTACTTATATATACTTGTGTTTGCATTTCAGTCAGTTATTTGTACCAAGTAGGCCTATTTCAACACGTTTTCCTGAATATGCTGCCATAATTTTGCATCAGGATTAGTGTGATATCCTAAATATGTTTTACAGCCACACTTGAATACATTTGGGATTGATGTACCGGCTTGGATAATGAACTCATAAACTGGGACTAAAACACAGAGCAAAAATAGACAAATACAGTCGATGTCTCTCCACCAGCGCATGGGGTGGGCTTCACTGCTAGGAGGCTGGTAGCTACAAACCTCGGCTCGCTTAATTCTCAGCTTTACTAAGAACGATCAGCCATGTTTGTGAAAAGCAACGATGCCGCATTGTTTCAGTGAAAAATAATGTCTTGATAATTTACTTTCCATGCCATTTTTGCAGACATTGCCCAGTCTTTTCCACAAATGTAAAATCTGCTCCTTAGTTAAAAATGAAGAGCCTCGAAGTCTGGTGTGATCAGGCGCAGCGTCGTAATACAAATTTGAGAGGAGAGTGTGCTGCTACACCCAAAACAAGCATGTGCCCCTTTTTTTGACTGGCAGGCTGTGTCCAGGCCAGGCAGTTAGACAGGCTGTACCCATCCATACAAATGACAGAGGGAGAGAGAGCCAGCGAGGGCCGACTGCAATGCAAGCGTCTGGTGCTGTCAGCAGCTTTAAATCACACTGGCACTCCACAACAAAAAAAAAAAAAAACACAGAGCTATTGTGCTGCCCGAACAATAATGGTCAATTTATACACTGGGGTCTGCTCTCATTTCGTAAACACTCATAAACAGCCATTTAATGAACTATGAGAACTATGGGGGTATAAGAATATGATCACACGTGTACGCTGTTCTGTTTAGGGGTAATTCAAGCTTGACAAAATGTCAACATCGCTTTGGGGTGTGAATGAGAGAATTGAGAAATTCACTGGAATGTAGAGTCTATTGTGTAGTGTGTTTGGAGGACTGATTCAGACATGACAACTGTCTGAAAATAGTAACAGCGAAACGGACTTGTCTTTCCAAGTGTAAATATTTAGCAATTGGCACAAATGAGCTAAATGAGCAAATGACACCACGTCTGAAAGAGTCTATGGCTTGTATGCACCACGGCCCCCGTTGCCCCGAACAAGGGCCAAAGGGAAGAACCGCCGCTCATCCAGAATGGCAGGTTTATTTTTGTTGGACAACCCTCCTAGTGCAAAATCAGGGTCTGTTGTGCTTGGTGCTACATAGGCCTGCCATTTGTTCCCAACTCCACGCACTCATTTGTGGGCTTCTCTTCCCATGCTGCCTCTTCCAGCACACTCACAGCTACTGCTGGGCCGTGGGAAATCGTTCATAATCAAAAGATTACAGATTAGATTAAACCCCCTCCATATCATGACCTCGGAGAATATAAAGCCCATTGATTAGTATTTGTAAAGGTTATTTTAGAAAGGATGAGTTTGTTGTTTAGTTAGGGGCTGTAGACTCTACAAATGCTTGAATGAAGCATGTGTCAAATTCAATTTGAAAGACATAGCTTGTATATATCAGGGTTACTCAAATCACGGTCCTGGGGCCTGTTTCACAAAACAGGATTCGTAAGTTAGCAAGCTAACTTTGGGCTTAACCCTGGGTTTTCGTTCTCACGACTGTGGTTCACTTTTAGCCGGGTTGCATCGTCATGGTAACCCCCTCACCAATCAGCTCTCTGGAAAATGGCCTCACCAATCCTAGAGAATTGAGTAATCCGTTTTTTTTATATCAGAGATACAGATTCAACTACCTACTGAGCCACACAGAACCACATTTTCTTGCAACTGTATGTATTGCCCTACATTTTCTAGCCACCGGTACATATACGTATTCCGTTGGTGATGCGGAGAACCTGAGCAAACATATAGTTGATATAGTTATATGCAGGGGTTAAATTGGGGGTGGACGGTGTCCACCCACCTTTGGTAAATAAATAAGTTTGACCAGCAGTTTTACAACTATAACAATCCAGCCCATTTTTTGTATGCTCCAGTCCATGTGTTCTTTCCAGCCAGTTTAATTGCTCAACCAATCATGACAAAAGAATGAAAAATCTAAAAATAAACCCAGGAGGAACAGGTGTTTCTATAGACAGTGCACAGAAAGAAAAATATTGTCTATTGTCTTGACTGTTCGGAAGCGGTAGGTTCGAAAGAGTAGCAGCCCAGCTTGCAGCAGGCCAGGTCGCAGCAGCAACAGAGAACAGACTAACAGCCCAGCTCGCAACAGCAGCACAGCCCAAAGCAGCACATCCATAGAACAGAATCTGCCAGATTGCTGGGGTGTTTCTCAATATGAGTATTTAAAAAAAAAACTAAAAAAACATATCCATTCATTTTTGTATCTAACAAGAAGTTGGGATGTTCTGTTTGCAAAGATGCCATGTCACTTGGTGTTTACCAAAAAGGTTCTCAAAAGAACACTTTATCTTGTGAATTGCAGGACTGCTAAATTTCTACACAAGAAACAAAAAAAGAACAAATGTCATCCTTGCGGAAAACAAATGCATAGACACAACTGTTGATAGAGTCATAAACTGGCAGTCGTAATTCTTGAAAAGAGATCTGGAAAAGAGTTAGATTCAGGTTTGCTTAAGGCACAAGAGGAGTCAATTTCCTCAAAATGTGTATTCAGAACAGCTTATTACATTGCATTACATTACATTACATTATATGGTTTCAACATTAGCAGGGTACTGCACTCAAATGTCACATGTGCAGATATCATACATTTCATCTCAAAAGAAATGAATCATGCATTGATGGCAAGAATAAAGTCCACTAGGCCCAAACTCACCATTCTTATTGATGAGAGCACTGCTTTGAGCAAAAAATCTTGCCTAGTTGTCTACCCGAGATGCACAGTCAATAATTCTGACCCAACTACTTTTCTTTTTTTTTGACCTACTGGAACTTGGCTCTACCAGTGCAGAAGGAATTACTGAGGCTGTTCTGAACTGTTTAGTGAGTCATGCCCTTGATTATGCTTTTCTAAATGAATGTTTGCTGGGGTTTTGCTCTGATGGTGCTTCAGTAATGTCGGGGAGAAAGGCTGGAGTCTTCACCAAGCTGAAAAGCAAGTATCCATGCCTGATTGGCTGGTATTGTTTAAACCACAGGCTGGAACTGTCCGAGGAGCTCCCCGTTGGGGATGCAGTCAAGTGCTGTACTGAAATTAATAATTTCATAAGTTTTATGGACAAACTCACCATAACCTAAACTCTCTACCACCAGTCCCCCAAAAACCAGAGAGAACTGGACTCAGCAGCCTCAGAAATATGCATTCAGTTTAAAAAAAAGATTGGTTGAGTCCTTGGTGTGAGATGGGTGGCCTCATCTTATAGAACTGTGAAAGCTGGTTGGACAATGCATAGTGCTCTTTATTCTTATTTTCACAGTGCTAGCAAAGATACTGCACACAGTTCACAGGAAAGATGCATGTTTGAGGGAACAAAGCTGTTGTCTTCAGGTGACTTCATAAAGAATATGTGACTTATGCTTGATGCTCTGGAGGAGCTCAATGACTTGCAGTCAAGGGACATAACATTATCCATGCTGCGCTCATGATAAACAGGCAAATTGATGTGTTTCTGGCCAGGCAAGACAATGCTGGACCACACTGGACAGGCTGCTGAAGCTGTTGGACGTGGAAGCTTCAATAGGGTAACTGCAAAAAGATTCAAAGCAGAAATCAATCAATCCTCAGAAATTTTATGAAGTACTCACTGATAACATGAGCACAAGAATGGTGGCTGAAAATGAAACATCACTTTTTGACCAAATCAATGTTCTTCAGCCAAGTGCATGGCCATCACAATTGCCATTGTTCTATAGGGAGGATGATACTAGAGAGCTCTGTGGCCTTTTTAATACACGTTTTTCTGTTGTCAAACAGCGATATAGAGATTTTAAAGAACACCCAGTAATCCCTGTGAAGCTGGGGCTGCTTAAACTGCAACAAGCAGAAAAATCACTTGCAGTTAGCAGTGCCAACTGCGAAAGAGGATTCTCTGAATCCAACGTTCGTTGTTGTAATAATGCCACTACGGGCACAACTGACAATTGACAACGTGTCAGTACGGATTTCTTTGGTTGGTCCTCCTCTAGACCAGTGGGATCTAACAAAATGTCAGAAAATGGGTGCTGGGTCAGCTGATCACTTGGCATGCAGAAAAAGGAGTCAAGTTGCCCAGAGCTCATCATACCAACCGATTTTGAAACTATTTTGAGCTGAGACATTCAATGGTTTGTACCTTTTTTCAGCCACCCACCTCCCAAATCCCAATTTAACCCCTGGTTACATGTATATAGTTATCAGTAATTAATCAAATGTACTGTTGCATATTAAGTGCGGTGTAATTTTCTCATATGATTTGAGTGGTTGGTGCAATAGATTGCACTCACATTACCATCACCCGCAGCCCTGGGTAAGCCACAGTCATGAGACCGAAAACCCAGGGTTTAGCCCAAAGTTAGCTTGCTAACACGCCAACCCTGCTTGCTCTGGGTCTGTTCATGTTGCATGCGATTGGCTGTGTTACAAACGCCCAAACGCCGCCCCTTTTGCGCTCATAGCTCGATCAGAAAAAACAGGATTGACAGAGCGAGTTGATAACCACCGTTGTGAGACAGGTTAGTCGTAATTGTCTTTGTTAGGCTTTGTGTAGCCACCTAATGCAAAGACACCTTGACTATGTTCAACTTCCTTCGTGAGACAGGCACCTGGTGGGCCGAGCACTGCTGTTTTTTTCTCCACCCTCCCTTTACTTGGGAGTCAGGTGTGAAGACACCCAATCAATTGCGCCACAGGGAACCACTTTTTTATGGTGATGTCACCATGGTACATTCCTTCCCTTTGATTTTTGAATTTTGTTGGAACACAAAGACGTTTTGATGTGTAGACAAATCATATTCACACACACTGCAGCCATAACCCGTAAACAAGAAGTGAAGAGGTTGTTCAACTTAAATATTCAAACTGGCTGGCAAATAAATAGACTCACCACATTAATAAATGCACACCAATTTTGAACAATGCTTCAGATTTTTTCCTGTTTTTCACCCAATTTAGTGGCCAATTATACCCTCTATTTATTTTGATTTGCCCTCCCCACACAAGTTTGCCGCTCATCTCTACAAGGCAAGCTAATTCTCTGAGGGCAGCTAACTCCACTTCCTTCCGAGACAGAATTCGCCCACCCACGTTCTGGAGACACCCTTACACGCTTCTCAGCGAACTCGTGCCAGCTCACCCTCCCCTGGAGCAGACAGCCAAACGCCACTGGACTCCCCACCAGGGCCAGTCTGGTACAGTCGGGTTTCGAACCGCGACCGTGATAGGCAACTCACACTCCTAAAGGACCAGCCAATATGGGTGTTAGACCACTACACTATCGGAGGCCCCTCTGAGCAACGCTTTTTTAAAAACAAAACTGCACACATAGGCCTTCCCCGTGATTAGTGTAGGCAGAACATTTTGGAGGCAGATGGATAACATTAAGACATCACTTCCTACGGAGCCTGTAGTGTGGAGGTGTGGGAACCTTAGCTCAAAGTACAAAGCTCTCAGATAAAAGATGAACAGCTCTGAGCTTACAGTTCACTGTATGGGCATGTGCAACCACAGGGATGCCTCCACACCTTCAACAGCAAGACTGTGTGGATCCCTGATTTAAAACCTAAATCAAGAACATATTACAAATATTTGTTGTTGATTTTTCCATTTTTTAATCCAGTTCATCGGGCAATTCGTTTACAGGACAGTCCTTCCAACTTGAATGAGCTTTCGGACCGCTACTTAACATTTAGCACTCGCTGCCCCAGTCTGAACCAGTATTACTGTATTTTTGTTATGCTTATTTTCATGGAGTAGGATATCACCTGCATAATAGACAGCTGTTGGAGGCTTTTAAAGCAACACAATCATCTCAGGAGCAAGAAATGCAGTGAATAAAAGTAAAATTTTGGGCAGAATCGGGAGGAAATCGCTTAATGCCAATAGGCTTTCTACATTCCGTGCGCTCTCAGAGCCCAAGTCACCCGCTGACCGTTTGTTTATCTGGACATCTGTGTCCCGTCTCAACACCAGATCACCGTTTTAACAAGCCACTCACCAGGAAGGAAAGAGGCCAAAACTCTGAGTGCCTTGACCTGCTTCTAGAATGCCACATGCTGTGAGTTGTGTATGCGTTTATTTGAACTTCCACCCCCTAGACCAAACGTTCCGATGCCGAACTAAGGCAGCTGTGTAGTGTAGTCTAGCAATAACTCAGTTATTGTGTGGCCTGGGCCCATGATATTTCCCATAATGAATTATCAATTTATTCATTCATTTGACCCATCTCTGCGACTGATTTTGTTTTAAGTGGAATAGGGCAGTGAAATGGAGTGTCCACCGTCAGTTACAATGATCAGCTACTTTATCAGTAATTCACTTAGAAACTCTGCACTTGTGTCAAATCATGAGCTTCATGCATGTCCAATAATACAAGAATGAGACAGGAAAAGATCTGAATGGTCTTTTTCAAACTGTCCATACACAAGTGAGTTTAATAATTGGAAAAATCGCTGCACAAACCCTACATACACCAGTCCTGAGATGGAACCTGGCAAGGTTTGTTATAGGTAAGTGTGTTAATGCTCACATGAACAAAGTGACATAGATGGTTTCCAAATCCACTCGTCTTCCACCTGATGGTTTCTGTTTCCTCCCTAGCCCAGGGTGACAAGTGTTGGATGTTAAGAGGTTAGGTCAGGACAGGGTAATATGTTTGTCAAGTCAACTGTGAAGACAAGTGAACCTGGGAAGAAGAGGGGGGGGTGGGGAAGAAAAGAAAGAAAGGGTGGTTCGAAACCCGGCTGCGCCAGCCCGGTTCTGTCCGAGAGCCCCGTTGGGGGCGGCGATTGGCTGACCGCCCCAGAGGGAGGGGGAAGGGTGAGCCGGGACGGGACAGGCTGTTGTACTGTTATGCAAGTCGTATATGAGTTGTATTAACACACTTAGTTATCAAAATGATGAATTGAAAATGATTGATTGAGATTTAAATCAAATCTACTTTAAAGTAGAATTCACAAGTCAAATTGAAAATATGTATTTATTAAGTCACATGGAAATATTAATAAAACACAAAATATTAAAATGATTCATTGGGAAAAAAAGTGTTTGTACAAGTGTTAGTTATGTGTATCACTAACCATCCCTTAAGTTGTGACTGGTAGATACAGTATCTACATTGCAGGCAGCAGAACCTTTTCACCAAGCAGGATGTGCAATTTTTGAAAGTCCTGCAGGGCAAGGCCTTTTAGATTAATTTTACAAATTGTGCTGAAGTAAATTTCCCTTAGATCTTTGTATTTTTTTCAAAAAATATATAGTATATCCCCCAATTTGAAATGCCCAATCATATTCATAGGCCTATCCCGTTAATGCAAAGTCCTCGGCCAATTCGTGAGACCAGACCAGGACACGTTATCCCCCAAAAGGGCCAACCTGGTAGCTGCTGCCTTTCCCATCACAGTCCAGTCTTTGCTGTGGAGGAGTATGCTTCATGTGCAGCTCACACAGGCTGACTGTAGTTACTCAATGGACCAGAAGTCACGCTTGCACGAGACTTGGGACCTTTCAGATTAAAACCATTCCTCCCTGGTTTAAGAGACAACTGTCTGCCACCTCGCACTGGCATGTTCAGGATTTGACACCTGCCCATCTTTAGATCGACTAGACCATACCAGCATGCTTTGCTATGCCGAAAACCAATACATGAGGAGGGCCCTCTTGGGACCCCGTAGCTTTGTATTCCACCCAATTTTCAAACTCCTGTCGATTGCAGCAAGACTGCCAATATCAGCCAGCCTTAATGGCCAGCGCTCAGCGAGTCTGTACCTTCTCAATGTTACCCCCCCTCCGTTAGGTAGGTAGTGGTACTATTTCACCTGTGAAGGGAATACATTTTCTGTTCCACAGTGAGAACCAGGGCAACAGAATGTTCCAGTAATGACGCTAGTTCACCGAATTTAATACTGAACTCGTTTCACACCGTACCCACTTTGTGAAAAAGTGTGTTCGTTTCTTGCTGTACTTGGGTAATATGTAAAAATATTCACGCTGTACTTATGTAATGTGTAAAAGCACAAGCTATGTAATATGCCCAGGATAAGCGCATTTGCCAAGCAAATAAGGGAGCCACATGGTGTACCAAACTGTAAATTAGTCCCAAGCCCTGAGCAGTTAAACCAACCTTCAATGTGGTAACTTAAATGTGAATAGCACAAGCAAGCAGGTATGTTCATAAATCACTTTACAGGAATGCGGGCAGAAATGTGAAAGCCCTTACCAAGGTTAAGTCAGTGCTGAGCATTCCTGTGTACCACTGGGCAGTGTGTGGAATGGTTTCTGAAACATCTTGATGTTCTTTCTTTCACCAATCCAGGAAATAGCACACCAAAATGGGAACTTGAACAAGAATAGCAAGAGTTGTTTGAATGGCTTTCTTGCTTTGAGATATTTAAGTGCATGCTGAGTACAGGCTGGTGAAGATGCTCAGATAACTCAATAATGTCATTGACTTCAAGAGTCCAGATTAATCTCATTTCAATATGAACCAAATCTACAATGAAGTTGTGTTCTGATATTCACTATACTAAATTTATACAATTCTTCAAATGAAAGATGAAATGATAGCATGATAAAAATGGATGAAAAAATGAAGGAACCTGGCAAAACTAATAAATTGGTACACAGATCCTGTTTGTATGTCATGTAAAAGGGAAAGAGTGAGGGGGAGCCCCTGGAAGGAGCAACAGTAAAGGCACCCGTCCAGAGTGCAGGCTGCCCACTGCAGATGGGGTACAAGCCCTGGCTGCGTCAGCTCAGCTTTGGCCAGGAGTCCCGTTTAGGGTGGCGATTGGCTGTCAGCCTCGTGGGAGGGGGAGGGAAGCTGGCATGAGCCTGCCGCATACAAGATTGGCTCTGTATGTACCGGAGTTACAGTTGACAGCTTGGCGAGTTCGGTCTCGGAGGAGGTAGGTCACTACCAGTCCCAGAACTACAGCAGCAAGTTTGCAGTACGAGGGGGGATAATTGACATGAAAAAAGGGTACACAATTGGCTACTAAAATGGGGAAAATAATCATAAAGAATTATTATTATATATATATATTTTTTAAAGAGTGAGCAGATTATCTCATGGTTGGTAAAAAGCCTGGAGATTGCCTAGTCATTTCTAACAGATGGATACAACAGTGGCTAACGGACCTGCTTTTGGGGAATAGGTTAGACTTACAGCTAGAAAGCCCTCCTCTGGATTTTTATAATCTACATTTCTCTAGCAACCACAGTCATGATTCAGAGGCCAGATGCAAAAAAAAAAAAAAAAAGGTATAGAGGTCATCTTAAATTCAGGATGGTAAATCATACAGCTGGAAGACAGCATCTTCAGGGAAAGGAGAACGACAATACAAACAAGTAAGTTTTTTAAAGACTTACAGCTGTTGTTCTGCAAGGACAAGGCTGGGCTGAATTGGTCATTTTCATTTTAAGATACGAAAATCTTTATTTGTATACGTAAATAAAAGGAAAATTATTTAGATCCATTTCATAAGTTTTAACATAAATTCAAATTAGAAATCTGTCCATTTGGAGACTCCGTGATTCAAAAGTTCATCTCCATGGTGCATGAAGGAAGAGGTGGTGTATCAGAGGTTCTTAAGCATTCTCCCAGATTTCATCATCCACCACAGAAAGAGTGGGTTGATCTCTCGCTTCTTTGTATTCCATGGGGTCATGACCTCCACCAATCACAGCATCTTCCGCTGGAGGGCAATAGTCTTCACCAATCCCAGCATCCTCCGTTGCATGGCAGTGGTTGCCCCCAGTCACTGTATCATCTGCTATAGGGAACAGACCTTCACCAATCACAGCATTCTCTACTGGAGGGCAATGGTCTTCACCAATCACAGCATCCTCTACTGGATGGCAACGGTTTTCACCAATCACAGCAACCTCCATTGCATGGCACTGGTTGCCTCCAGCCACTGTATCATCTGCTATAGGGAACAGACCTTCACCAATCACAGCATTCTCTACTGGAGGGCAATGGTCTTCACCAATCACAGCATCCTCTACTGGATGGCAACGGTTTTCACCAATCACAGCAACCTCCATTGCATGGCACTGGTTGCCTCCAGCCACTGCATCATCTGCTATAGGGTACAGACCTTCACCAATAACAGCATTCTCTACTGGAGGGCAATGGTCTTCACTAATCACAGTATTCTCTGTTGAAGGATAATGGCTTCCACCAATTGCAAAATTCTCTGCTGTAGGGCAATGGCCTTCATGGACCCCAGTAGCATTTGCTGGTGGACATCCATCACGTTCTTGGGTCTTCTGGCACTGATCAGTGTCCACAGAATGGTGTGGGTCTTCACCAATCACACTAGCCTCTGGCGCAGAGCTCTGTTTGTCTTCCCGAGGCTGCTCTAGTACCATGCTGGATTCTGCTGGGGACTGATTTCCACCAATTATAGAATATTCTGCTGGCGAGCCCGTCACACTCATGAGCAGTCGCTCTTGTGGCGTGTGGTCTTCAGCAATCTTGACGATGTCTCTCTGGTCTCCCACCTTGCTCTCTTGAGCTTTGCGGCCCAGTCCAAAGAAAGCATTCTGGACAATATAACGGACACACTGCAAAACCACGTTCCTCTCATGGCGGATCTCTGGTGCCAGCAACTGTGGGGGAGAAACAATTACAAGCGCTTGTTCAGTTTTTGACCCTGAAGTGACATTTCATAGCATAAAATAGTTAATTTGGCCATGAACTTGGCTTTTGTCCAAAGTGGTAAAAGTGCTTTTGATCCTCAAATTAGCCTGCAAAGAGAACTGTCATCATACCTCAACCTATTGTCACAGGAAAATGAAGCCATTTTACTTCTGTCGCTGGAAGAACATCGAATCTTATGATCATAGAACATGATTAAGTCCAACAGGTTATTGTATTGAGTATTTTTCACACTGGTGCATTTATGTAAAGATTGTCCATAACTGATCAAATCAGAGCAACAAGTGTGAATTTAATGGCTCCAAATAGCACCATCTTCCCCTTTAAATGGCAACTCTAGCAGGGAGAAAAATGTATTTCTCTGGCTAGAGCTTGTTTATTGGGGGGACGGTTTGTAGGCAAGGCAACAGAGTTTGAATTTAGACTCCCAACAAAGCACATCTATGCATCCTTTCTGTGCCACTGAACGACTGGACACTCCAGGTACAGGAACTGCAATCACAACTACCACCAGCAAACCTCTGTTGGTCAATGAGGTCACCCCCCCAGGTAACGCCAATACCATCTAGCCTAATAAAAACATTTCAGCAGCACATTGGCATTGCTTGCCTCTCTGGAAAGCAAATTGTACTCCATTCATGCCTTTAGAATGAACTTAGTAAAAACGGTTTAAGATTTTTTTTTTTCCTTTCCAGGAACAAAAACTGAACAACTGACAAGCTTTGCTCAAATTTAAAACATTCATCAACTGGTCATCTTCAAACTGCATTTCATATAGGCCCAGAGGGCGGGTTCAATCTCTAATAACAATAATAATACATTTTACTTGTAACACACTTTTCATTAAAAGTAAACCTCAAAGTGCTACACCTCTGGGATCACTGTGCACGGCGGCAGCGAATGTGAGTCTTACCATCTCTAGTAAGGTCGTTCGGCGTGATGCGGAGGAACCCCTTCCCCTGCCAGGCTTATAGGGGGCAGCGTGGGGTCGGGCATTTCGGTGATAGGGCTGCTGTTGATGATGGTGATTCCCCCTGCTCTCTGGATGCTTTCTTTCCCCCTGCTGAGATGACCCACTCTGGGAACTCTCCAGTGTCCTCAGCATGGCCTGGTTCTCTTCTAGGGCCTTACTGGCTTTCAGGATGGGCAGAGCTGGGACAGAAGGTGGAAAATAATCAGTTCATGCCCATTCTAATGTTGGGCACTTGCTCCTTTTACCGTTCATATACAACACCATTCATATATTTCCCTGGACTTCAATACCAGATTTACATGATACCCACAGAAGTGGGACTAAAAGTATTTTTTGGGGGCCTCGAATAGCATAGCGGCCTAAGGCACTCACATTGACTGGTGCTTTGAGTGTGAGCTGCCTATTGCGGTCGCGGTTCAAGATCCGACTGCGTCAGACTGGCCCTGGCCGGGAGCCCCGATCAGGGGGCGCATTTGGTGGTCTGCCCAAGGGGGAGCGGGGAGGGTGAGCCAGCACAGGCTCGTCGAGAAGTGCGAAGGGTGTCTCCAGAAAGCAGGTGGGCGAGTTCCGTCTTGGAGGAAGCGGATCATCGCTGGCCTCGGAGAATAGCTTGCCTCGTAGAGACGGGCGGCAAGTTCGTGGGGGAGGGCGAATCGGAATATATAGAGGGTATAATTGGCTACTAAATTGCGTGAAAAATAGGAAAAAAGAGACTGGAAGCGACAGAAAGAATGTCTTTCCCTACTATTGGCAGAGTGCGCCATGGCCCTCTTACCTACTTACTTATGTTACGATGTTAGCATGCCATCAAAACCAAGATTTCTGTGATAAAACTAGGTGATCACAGCAACTGGTACTTATCAATCATTATAAATGTTAAACTCTCGGGTCAGGTCTAGCTTTGAATGTGATTTAGTGATAAAAGTTGAAGCACATAAATCAGATGCTGCATGAACAGTGTTGTGCTGCTGTACATTACCGGGGAGGGGAAAAAATATATATAATAATGTGACAGGTTTGAACATGCGTTTACAATTCCGATCATAGGCATGGGTTAGCCTACACGTCCCACACTCTTGAGGATAAACCCCCAGGCTGTTCGTGACAGCTTTTGAATCCTCTGCAACCCACCTGACTGACCTGCTGAGCAACGTCATCTGAAAAAGATGACACACGGGTAACTGCCGAATAACCAACTTAAAGTGTCTTGACAGGGCGCTGGGGTCGCCACGAGCAAAACCAGAACGGCCTCGATGCACCTTGGCATAGATTCTACGAGTGAGCGTCTGGAACTCTACTGGAGGAATGCAAGACTATTCTTCCATGAGAAATTCCAACATTTGGTGTTTTGTTGATGGTGGTGGAAAACGCTGTCTCGGGCTCCGCTCCAGAATCTCCCATAAGTGTTCGATTGGATTGAGATCTGGTGACTGAGACGGCCATGGTATATGGTTTACATCGTCTTCATGCTCATCGAACCATTCATTGACCGCTCATGCCCTGCGGATAGGGGCATTGTCATCCTGGAAGAGACCACTCCCATCAGGAGAGAAATGCTTCACCATGGGATGAAGGTGATCACACAGAATGGCTTTGTATTTATTGACGTTTACCTTGCCCAATAAGAGGACGAGTGGACCTAAACCATGCCAGGAAAATGCAACCCACACCATAACAGAGCTGCCAGTATCCCTCATTTACTCAAGTCTTTCCTTTATTTTGGCAGTTGCATGTATATAACATGTACAGTAACATTTAGCAGAGCAACATGTATTGGTCAAGTCAGAGTGCCATGGCCCACTTATTTGAACTTCCCCATCGATTGTGGCTTAATCCACTCTGTCACTTAAGTAGAGTTTAGTCAGAGGAACGGGGGAATCAACACCATGTAATGAGCGTTGCACAATGACAGAATTGCGAACAGAGAAGTTCACTATAACACAGCGATGACCCTTAATGCAATTCAATACAAACATAAGCGGTAATCATTTATTTCTTTGTATGACGAAAAAGGGGTACACAGTCTCAGCGGTTAAGACCAGCTTGATGGTGCTGTGGTTCTCTGTGGCTCAGTAGGTAGAGCATGGCGCTGACAATGCTTAGGTTGTGGGTTCGATTCCCATTGGGACAACATATACTGAAAGATGTATGCATTGACTACTGTAAGTTGCTTTGGATAAAAGTGTCTTCTAAATGGCATACATGTTATGTTATAATGGGCAGACTGTCAACAACGCTCTTTAGTGGGAGAACTTTCCCTCAAACCGAGACGAAATGGGGGCTCGAGTGGCGGACAGTCAACCAACTCACCCACAGGCTCCTGGTCACTCTCGCTGTCTGAAGCGGAGCCATAGCTGGCCACCAGGGCACCCAGGCCGGAGGTCATGCACTTTGGGACCACGGTTAGGCCCTCCTTCCTGTCGTCTGCGGCTTCGTCCTTGTCCGAGTCTGCGAGGTAAAGCGCAAGGGATTTCCACACACATTTGTTTGGAGATGTGCTCCGCGCCGGTCCCTGGCATAAGTGCTTATATGTTTGTAAACCAATCCAAAAAGATATGAGACGGTTAACTCCAGCTTGATGGTGCTGTGGTTCTGTGTGGCTCAGTAGGCAGAGCACGGCGCTGACGATGCTTAGGTTGTGGGTTCAATTCCCATTGGGACCACATATACTGAAAAATGTACGCATTCACTACTGTAAGTCGCTTTGGATAAAAGCGTCTGCTAAATGGCATATATATTATATTATATATTGCTCTGCAAGCGGGCTGTTGTGTGCCTTGGGAGAACTTTGCAATGTAAATGTGGCCCTGGGCCTGTTTCTGCACAAGATCAAAGTGTGCCATGACTCTCTATGAGAATGGAGAAAGGCAAGGCATCGGGGTCTCATGTGAACAGAGCAAAAGGGGGGGGGGGGGTGACTGACCTGAGTCATCATCAGCGAGAGCCCCGAGCGGATCTCCCTCGTTTAAGTTCTGCTTTGGGGTTGGGGATGGCCTTTGGGTCCCTATTCCCTCGTCAGCCTGGGCGCATGACTTATTCCCCTGGATGTTCTGGAACCTTCCCCCTTGCTGACGGGGCCCACGACCCCAGCCAGTCCTCGCGTGACGACCCCTCTTCATCTGTCTACACGGAGAAATGAGAGCACAGCGTGACCCGACACGCAGATTAGTTCTGTAGGACTTACCCTACTGCGGAGTCCAGTAAAAGGGGTTCAATAACAGTAGTTCGTCACACAGCGTTCAAGTTGAAATCAAATAGATCACTTTAACCCATTAAGACCTGGAGTGACGTTTAGGTCGCTTCGATTTTGCGATTAATGAAATGCGCTGTGATTCGCTGAAATAGACGTGGGGGAAATGAAGTGCACGTTGGTGTCGGAAATTTTTGAAATTTTTTCCAGAAAACCCTCAGGTTTTAAGAGGTTGTGTAGAATAATTGCTTAGGTTTTAATAGGCGTTTTTAGCAGGCATTTTAGGTCTGAATGGGTTAAGGGACAAGATGCTTTCTGTCACGTAACCATTTAAAACCAAGCAACGGCTCTAATCTAGAACATCGAAGTCCGCGTGCAGGCAGTCATAAATCACTTGACTAAACTCAAGATCAAAGCGATGGGGGGGGTGGGGAACCACACCCTTTTGTTGAAACGAGAGCCGCCATAGACCTGATAGACCTGTTCACGTTCCTCAGTAAGATTTTTCCCTTGTTCTACATTGAGCACTGGTGCTGCTGTGAGTGCAAACATGTTGCTAGGAATTTGTCTTGGGTGTTAAATACAGGTGATGAGTAAGGTGACTCATGTCAGCACAACTTGTAGGAGGCAAGCATACAATGGGAGTTGAATAAAAAGGAAAAATAAGAACGGCCATCAGATACCCGAACTGGGCCGTCTCCAGCACCTCTCCCCTCTCCTCTCGCTCCTCCATAGTCTTCCTCTTCTTCACCATGTTAGACATAGTGGGGTAGTTCCTGCAGCAAGATAACCAACAACGGAGATGATTACAATTTTTTTTTTTATTTTTTTTTTTTTTTAAGATTACGTTAACGATAGACTGATGAAGGAACATTTTGTGATTGACAGGAACCTGTCCCCACCTTGAGTTTGTTTTGTTTGTATCAGACTGTGTCTATAAGTGACATGAAAAGACAATGAATTAAAAAAATGAAATACAGGAAAAGCACATGGCCGAGGACCAACATAACCGCTGCACAATCCCCTTAAATGTTGAAAGTCTGGCACAAACTCAAACACAGTATATTTATTCAACAGTTTCAGTACCCAACTCAATACAAGAGCAGTGAACCCCTTTGCATGTGAACCTATAGCATTCCGCTTAGTTCATCGGTTGAATTTGTGTCTCGAGCCAACCAAATCCAAAATATTTAGTGTGTTCCAATTTTACCTAGAGAAAAACCACCCACGTAAGCAATCATTGAAACACCATTTTCACAAGTCTCAAAGTTCAGCAGCTATTTCAAATGCAGTTTCGTAGATGGTCAATGAACAGTACTGTGATACTGCTGCACCAGGATAATTCACAAGATTTAAAACAGCTCCACCAAGTGGCCAATTACTGGTAGCAAACCCCCATTACGTTTCTTGGGACCTGGGACCCTAACTTTCAGGCAGCATTGCAGGAAAAGCTGAGCCAATTACATTTCTTTATAAGCAGGTTACACAAGTACCTTTTCTACACTCAAAACATTATGAGTAAGAGAGACAGGCGCTACATATCCGATGATGGAATATTCTCAACTTTTGTTTTAAGTGAACTTGTACCTTGGTACAGTAGGTACAACAGGCAGGTAACTACAGATATACACGTTCAGTGGAACCGCCGAACAACCATCATTCTTTATTACGCCATTTACACTATTACGGGGAGAAGGGAAGAAAAAAAACACTGAATAAAGAATGAAGAAAATCCATAATGCGAATCAAAAGGATGCGTCAGGAGAACACTCCCGATTCGCTGACAGCCAGCTATGTTTACATGAGTCAGGACTTGGCTGTCTACCAGCGTCCGTAGGGAGATGAGCGGAACCGAGCTGAGATTCTGAAAATTCTGACGTTGCTAAGATGTGCCCACTCTGAAATGTCTCTCTTTTCCCTAGAGGGGCTTGCTTCTGGAGACGAGGGGTTGAGACAGCCAGAAAGCAAGTGAGCAAGAACAAGTGATGGTTCTCAAAAAACTTAATACAGGGTTCCCAAGCTTTTACCCATGCAAAAGACCCAGACTTTTCATGACAGCTCAATGACTAGGTAGAATATCGGATACTAAAAGGTAAAATATTCCTCAAAACTTTGTCCATCCCCGGTGTCAGCAACAATGTAGTTAGGGAGATTGACTGAAAATAATTTATTACAGATGAATACAAGTACATTTATAATATATATTTTTTCTAAATGGCAAGCCAAATCTGGCATTCCCTGACATTTGATGCCCACATCGACAATAAAAATCACCTGATTTATCTTTCCAGGACTGGAATTCATGATTTTAAATTCCCTCACATTCCAGAAATCCCATGACTATCCCGTTTCCTGCTTTATTGTGGATTGTGATCATTTATAAGTCTGGAAATGTCCAGCTTCCCCCCAACTTTCAATATTCCACACTAAATGTTTAAATATTTTGTTTGTTCAGTTTGTTTAACTTTTCCTGCAATGCTACCTGATAAGAAACGCAACATCAGAAACACATCCCCATTAAATTGGTTTTAAAATGACCACGTTACGTTCGGTATAGAATCCGGACTATGCCAGTGCCAACTGTGGCCTGGTAGCCCTGCAAGGCAGCTCTTAAGGCCTCCACATGCTTCTGCGTAACTTGTGCGACATCTTCGCGGTTCGTGCAATGCAACATGTCGCAAGCACTCTGCAATTTATACTTCTGTACGACCTATGCGACATGGTCCTTACACTTCTGTACACTACTTGGCGTCAATGTATTGAACAAGGTAAAGTTTTCATGAAAGCAGGGAAACTCCTGTACCTTCTTCAGCCAATCTTTCCTGAAGCTGGTTCATTTTACACCGTATTGAACAAATGATGCTAGCTATCTATATCGTTAGCTGCTGTTAGCAAGCTTTATTTAACCGTGATACCAGGTTCCTAGCCAGATATTGATAGTTTTGCTTAGCTAACGTTAACATAGATACAGTATATACAGGTATGGTATGCAGCTACCAACAATGATGTCTATTGCTGTATTACTGCACTGATCTCGTGCAAACTATGATTGTTCTTACCTTGTATTAATGCACATCTGGTAAGTCGCTCTGGATAAGAGTGTCTGCTAAATGCTTAAAATGTAAAATGTAGCTCGATGAACTATGACTATGACAGCTCTGCCTCCATTCGCTAACCAACCAATCAATGCTGTGCAACATCTACTGATTTTTGTGCTAGGTACGCGACATCCTCTGCAACATCAAAGCAACCTCTGTGACGTGTTGCCGAGGATGTTGCGTTGCAGTCGCGTTGCAGTCGCGTTGCAGTCACGTTGCAGTCACGTTGCAGTCACGTTGCAGTCACGTTGCAGTCGCTTGAGCATGTAGAGGCCTTTAATCTACCATAGGGTCCACCAGGGAGGGAAGGGTTCAGCTGGCGGACAGCGAATTGAAAAGAATCAGCTGCTTATGCGGACTCCCCAGAATTGCAGCAATGGGACGCGGCACTGAATATGAATGGGCATTCCAATTTAGAAAATTGAGCATAAAAAGGTGTAACATTTTTCTGATTTGCCTTTCATTTAATTTTTTTCCCTGATATGCTTAGCCTTCCCTTCTGCTGGTACAACACTTTTTTATTTTTTTTTTTTTATATATATATAATTTTTGTTTCTGATTTTTATCTCATTTTCTCCCAATTTGGTAGCCAATTAGACCCGCTATTTAAGTTCGCTGCCATAGTCCTGCAACCGGTAGCGACACACGACCTGACGCCTCTTCCGAGACGGCACTCGCCCATGTATCAACCGTAACCCGGTATACTGCAGGGCCACTCTTATGCGCAGCGAATCTCATGCCGGCTTCCTGGCGGAGCACATCTCCAAACAATACATGAGGTATACCTGTATTCACCTGAAGTGAATCCACTGTCACAAAGAATACTGAACAGTACAACTCTTTAATCAAGTTACACCTACTTTCGCCTTTCTTCTCTCCATTTTGAAATTTCGTCTGGAGTGTCCAGTTTGATCTTCCTTGCTCCAGGTGCATGGTTCTGGTGAAAAGGAAGAGCAGTGGTTTTATTGAGGTCAGAGGTCATCTTTGCACCTCAGACTACAACTCAAACAGATATATCAATACTGATGTTTTTCCATGACACAAGAGAAAACCATCTAAAGCAAATCAACAAATGTAGAAAAAATACATAATAAAAGGATTTCACAAGAAATGAGAACAACCTTCCAGCCCTCGTGAATTGGGAATTCAAAACTCATTTTTACATTTTAGGCAATTAGCAGACACTGTTATTCAGAGCAATTTACATAATTAATAATTTCCTTTTCCCTAGGTGTGTAGAACCTGTTAATCGTGGTCCAGGCATCTCACCTGAAAGCAGATATCGACTTGACAATGTTGTAACAGGAAACTTGGAAAATATTAACACTTACATTTTTCCAGTGAATATTGACCAGCTTCTCGTGAGCTGTGAAACTGCAGTCCTTTACAGAGCACTGAAATTAGAGGAACACAAGTTACACCTTAAGAACAAAAATAACAGGCACAGCAACTAAATGTAGGCAAACTGAATATTTTATCAGCATGAGAATATCAAAGGCACAAAATCTATAAAAGATAGTTATTTTTCAGGTAATGGATACACATTACAGCACATTACCTTGACATGTTGTGCCATATGTTCATCATACTTGTCTTGGTTTTTAAAGCCTCTGTCGCAAGTATCACAGAAATGAGTAAAAACTGGTTCCTTTTTCTTTTTCTGCGGGATAGAAAATACATGTGAATGTAAATTGTTAGCCATTTTCTCAGCACAAACAACAACTCAGTGATAAAAAATTAAAAACATTCAAGCATTTTTAAATACAGGTAAGGTACTAGTGCCAGTACTCTTGACCCCAGACGCTATCTCTCTCTAGAGATCGTCTTGAAAGGGACGAAAGTTTGTGAGACAGGAAATGTGATTGGTTCTAGCAAGTTTTAATCAGCGTTGTGGTCAAATGGTTGAGTTACTTTGAATCGCCAACTTCAATTGGAGACCTAACTACACCACGTCATGACTAGTCAAATAAGTTCCTGACTTTGTTTGTTAGCAAAGCACTAGTGATGATAAGTTCAATTATTTTTCCTGACTCGTTCGCGAACGAACGATTCAGTAATACCCGCTTCCCAGAGCGCATATGAACCCCACTACCGGCGAACGAAGACTATGATTCTCTTTCAGAGCAGGCTTTACCGTTCGCGAACGATGACTCGAAAACGTGATTCTCGTAGAGTCGGGTTAACGGTTCGCGAACGATCTGTTTAGACACGTCTCGTTCGTTCAGTGGAGTTGAGATATCTGTTCTTTGGTGTTAGATTAACCTCGCCCATGAGTGCTAAGCCATTGCAATGCATCGTTCTGATAGCAAACACAACTAGATAATGTACCCAATTACTAGAACCCGATTACTGTTATTCTCGAGCCCCGAAAGAGTTGTGATTGTCGTTCATTTCGTTTAGTAGCCTAGGGCAGGGCCGGCTCAAGGCAACTACTGATGCAGTCAGGCAGAGAGCCAACATCAGCGCGACGCAAGATATATATCAGATCGATGACAGATTTTATATTTGCACAATGACTTTGAAAAGGCACAAGCCTTCAGGTGCGCAGGGGAGAAAACGGAGGAAGGAGGAGGAAAAGAGAGCCCAATTAAGAGGTAGGCTATGTCATCAAAATGCTGTTTTGTTGTGTTTCTGGGTTATTGTAGGAGGCTAGGGAGCTAACTAGCTAAGTAATAAACAAGCTAATGCTAGCTAGATAATGCAATGCTAAGAGCTACTGCTAGACTCATACAGATTGAAGGATGAATGCAGCTGATGCGGAGTTGCCCAACCCTCACGTTTTGGCTTGAAGCTTATTAGTACCAACCTGTAGTTATTCCCAAAGCTAGGCTACTACACCTGAATTGTAGAGCTGCAAACCCCTCATGCTCGCCTTGAGTCTCAAGCTTTATTATTAGGCTACCAAAATTAGTAGTAGGCTACAACATTATATCAGTGATAATAATGTGGCTAGCTATCATGGTGATGTCTGATTGATGTTTGTTGGGGGGGGGGGCACCCAAATGCCAATCTCGCCTAGGGCACCAAAATGTGTAGAGCTGGCCTTGGCCTAGGGTAATGCCCATTCGTTCACTCATAAAACACGAGTTTAGGCAGTCAGCAGCTAATGGGTTTACTTTTGGTTTTACAATGTTATGTCCTGCAACATTGTGTTATTTAAATGATTTTGCATGATGCGATAAATTATTGTAACGGTGAGCAGCTAGCTGCCCTCCATTTAGTTTGTGTGTAGCATGCTAGGTGGCTACATATTCGTAGGCCACGGGCTACAAGGTCATCGCATGTCACAGGGTCCCTTGCGGCCGGCTAAACTTGGGAGTGTTCGGCTAGTTGTTTATAAATGTTCAAGCATGAAAACCAAGATGTTTGAGTGAAACCCCATTTTTCCCTCGTACGAACGAGACGTGTTTGAGTGTATGCGATGTTATCACCGTCACTGGCTGTGTATGCATTGAGAATGACCCCCGTGTGATTACGAGGCATATGCTGTATTTCCCCTGTAGGAACTACACGTCCACAGCTACATTTATCATGTTTAAAAACAAGTTGGTTGGAAGCGGAGTGCGATGTAGGCGGAGCAGCTCGGTCAACCTAACGAGTAAAATGAACGACTCAACTGAGATAGCAAATCATTACTACCGACTCACTAAAGAGTTGTTCAATTCGAATGAATCGTTCGCGAACTGCACATCACTACAAACCACTCGCCTGAAAATTTGGCAGACTTGGCTCACATCAGTGATGCATTCAAGGTGCAAAACGTTTTGCTACGGTTTGCACTGAAGGCTACACTCACTCGAAACGGTTTTCATCGTTCTGTGACAATTTTTGATTTATGTTTTTGTGGCCGTGCTGGGGGTGCTATGGTGTAACCAGAAGCAGCGACTGTCGTAGTTCAGAATCACGGTCACGCTGTACGCTATCAGCTATAGCTAGGCTACAACGCTCTGGAGACGGACGCTCAATAAAGTGATTATTACAAAAGTTTGCAACGACTCACATTGAAAGCACACCTAATCAGGCTCAAGACAACAGGCTATATAGCGAACTACGGTTTCTAAATAGCAAGAAAACATAGCAATCGTTACCGTGTTACCACCAGTGTTCTGACTCGGTCCATTTTCTTGACTTCCATGTTGATGTCCGAATTTGGCGTATTGGCCTGCAAACGTTAAAAGGTTACGTTTCTGGGGGTGCGCACTTTGCAGTCCAAATTCAAACAAAATATACAATACAGTTGTTTGCTTCACGTCGTGCTTGCTGTGGATATTTAACCCTTGTATTATGTTGGACAGATTTGACACAAATTGAGGTGTTTATCATCACAAAAAGGCTGGTTAACATACTTGTTTTAGCCTGAGGCCAGGTGACTTTGCCTAATTTGGGGTCATGAACTTCTAAATTTAAGTCCAGTGAATAATCTGAAATGGTACAAAGGTAAGTGGTAAACTGCCAGAGCTTAAAAAAAAAAGTTTAGGTTACCAAAAACTGAAAAAGAATGTACATTTTATGGCAGTGAGTAGTTTGGAGGAAACTGACAGGAAGAGGTCTGGCGGAGGAGAAGACGACAGCCTCCACGTGGCCTCCTCTGCAAGTAACAAGAAATGGTGCAAGACCAGCTTGTGAAACTAATGTCGCCAACCAAACGTCGAGCTGGCAGGCTTAGGACCGGCGGACGGGCAGTCATCCCGACCGTCGAAAACCGAGGCCTGTCAGTGTCGAGGGCCTAACAACCGCCAAACTCGAAGTCCTGCGTCACCTGGCTGATTCCAACGAGGCAGCAGTTCTGCTCCTGCAGGAGACACACTGCACATCCGACAACATCCTCAAGATCCCTGGCTTCCATCTTGCTGGGTCCATCTACAGCAAGCAACACGGTGTGGCAACGTTCGTCAGGACTGAATTAAGCTGGTCAGCCAGCAGCCAATCCCCACCAGGCTCTAGCATCGAGTGGCTGGTTACAAAAATCCAGGAAACATCAGTCGTCAACGTATACAAACCCCCACCATCGGAGTTGTCCGTGACGTCACTCCCATCAATACCTGCACCTGCCATCTATGCAGGTGACTTCAACTGTCAGCACACAGACTGGGGTTACAACCACACAACACCTAATGGAGTGGCGCTGAGTGAATGGGCCTCCAACTTTCTTCTCTGCACGCTGGAATACCTCCACCAACCCGGACCTGGCCTTCGCCATCTGCCACAGTAACGACCCGAAACCGGAGAGACGCATCCTGGATAGGTTTCCCCGATCACATCACCGACCATCCATCATTAAAGTCCCAACACTGGTGGAACCGGTACCAGGGAAACCCGTCAAGCGATGGAACTTCCGAAAGGCCAACTGGGAGTCGTATGCTGAGGAGACTGAGAGAAGGTCAGCTGGCCTGCCTGACCCAGACACAGCCGATCTGGATGCGGCCTATGCAGCCTACTGCCAGGTCCTCCTGGGTGCGGCAAAGAAGACCATCCCACGGGGCTATAACAGGAATTACATCCCGGGTTGGGACGAGGAATGCAGCCGCCTTCTGTGTGACCACCAGAGGGCTAGCTCCAGAGAAGAGGTGGACGTAACTGCAACAGCACTGCTCCAGAAGCTGGATATCACCCGCAGGGCCAGATGGACAGAAGTCGTCGAATCAATCGACTTCACCCATTCTAGTCGCAAGGCGTGGCAGACCATCAACCAGCTCACAGGCAGAAATACAACACCCCACAGCTGCCCAGTCACAGCAAATGCCATTGCATCCCATCTCCTGAAGAACGGCCGCTTCCCGGATGCTGACAAAGCCTTTGCCCGACTGACATCGCGTGAGGTGTCTGGCATCTCGGGAGCGGCCAGTGTCGATTCCAACCTCTCGGGAGAATTCACAGCAGAGGAACTCAGTGAGGCCTTGAGCAAGCTCAAGCCAGGCAAATCCCCTGGCCGTGACAACATCCACCCAGAGTTTGTCATCCACCAGAGCACTACAACATCTGGCTGGCTCTGTGCTTTCTTTACATCATGCTACCGGAGATTAAAGCTCCCAAAGACTTGTCTCTGTCATAGCTCTGCCGAAGCCAAATAAACCTGCAGAAGACCCGAAGTCATACAGACCAATCTCGCTGCTCTGTGTCCCATTTAAGATCTTGGAGAGGATGATCCATAGCCGCATTGAGCCAGAGGTGGACTCACAGCTCCCACGGGAACAAGCTGGTTTCCGTCGTGGAAGATCAACAGCAGACCAGGTAACACTACTCTGTCAGGACATCGAGGACAGCTTCCAGGACAGTGAGAAAGCTGGGGTAGTGTACCTGGATCTGACTGCTGCATATGACACCGTGTGGCACCGGGGACTCCACCTGAAGCTGCTGAGGACAATACCAGACCGGCACATGGTGAAGTTCATCATGGAGACACTTTCCAACCGCAGCTTCATCCTCCAGACCAGCAGTGGCCAGAGCAGTAGGCTCAGAAGACTGAGGAACGGGTACCGCAGAGTCTGTTCTCTCGCCGATGTTGTTCAATGTTTACATCCACGACCTGCCTGATACAGCATCCAGAAAGTATGGCTACGCAGATGACCTTGCCATCATGCTGAGCCGACCAACGTGGAAGGCGATGGAAGAGGGTCTTAATGAAGACATGGGCACACTGGTAGCATACCTTCGGAGGTGGCGTCTACAGCTCAGCGTCGGAAAGACAGTCGTAGCGGCATACCACCTTAGCACCAGAGAAGCCAGGAGGGAACTCGAGGTGCGCGTCGACAACAAATGTCTGGAGGTCCAGCAAGCCCCGAAGTATCTTGGAGTGCGTCTGGATCGGACATTATCCTTTAAACAACACCTGGAAGAAGTCAAGGCCAAGGTGACATCCAGAGCCGCGCTGATCCGCCGCCTCGCTGGAACAACCTGGGAGCCTCCGCTAAGACGCTGCGAATATCCACCCAAGCCCTGATCTTCTCTGCAGCGGAATACTGCAGCCCAGTCTGGAGCAGAAGCCCTCATGCGAGAAAGGTCGCGTGGCTATTAATACCTCCTCCGGATAATAACTGGATGCTTGAAGCCTACTCCTGTGTTCCTCTTGCCGGTCCTCGCGGGAATAGCACCGGCCGGCCTCGACGGGAGGCTGCCACCCTCGCCCTGGCCAGGAAGGCACAAAAATATGACTGGCACATCTTGCACAACACCACAGTAACACCAGCACCTCCAAGCAGACTCAAGTCCCGCCACCCCTACAACAAGGCAGCACAAGAGATGCTCAACTTCACCTCTGAGGACATCTCCAGAGATGCATGGTTGGCAGCAGCTTGGAAGCAGGAGTGGGAGTCGGCCGGGCCCTCCCGAGTCCACCGCTACATTTGGGACCCAGGAGATGGCGCCATTGGAGGAGACGACCTACCACGCCCGGCAATGGACCACGCTGAACCGTCTACGGACTGGGGTTGGTCGCTTTGGGTCATCAATGAAGACGTGGGGCTTGGCGGACAGTGCGGCATGCGAGTGCGGTGACCCTGAGCAGACCGCCGACCATATAATCAACATCTGCCCCTTATATGGACCACCCTCGGAAGCCAGCCTCTTCGACCTAGGACCAGAGATGCGGGCATGGCTACGCGACACCGAGTTGGACATCTGACGTTACACGAAAGAAGAAGGTCTGGCAGACCCAAAGCCACAACAAAATCAGAAGACAAGTTTCTGAGAGTCAACAGCAGCGTGATAGGCGGCTCACAGGACAACAGCTTCAAGCACAGCTTAACACTGGTCGAAGTAGGAAGTCTCAGTTTCAACTCTGAACAGGTTTGACAGGTCGAGTGGCAGTAAGAAAGCCATTGCTAAGATGGCAAAATAATAAAAAGAGGCATGCCTGGGCCATGAAGCACCGCCAGTGGACTACTGAAGACTGGAAGAAGGTCAAAATGAATTAAAATGTGAAATCTTTGGTTCATCACGCAGGGTTTTTGTATGCCGTTGAGTAGGCGAAAGGATGGTTCCTGTGTGTGAACTGCTTAAATTTCCACAAAAACTTGAAAATGGGGGTGTTCTAAAACCTTTGACCGGTAGTGTAATTGGGACTACAATTAATCATCCTCCGATTCATTGTAGTCCGTCAATCCGTTGATGTGAGTTATAGCTCATAATGGATGCTATTGTGCCAAATCTGCCCCTCATCAAATGCAAGACAAACATTACAACATGCCAGCAATTTTTTTTAAGCACATTATGACCATCGTGGCCAGTTTAATGAATAATTAGTGTAACTCCCCTCCAGTTAAATCACGAACGCAAGGCACTCTTTCCGGTTACAGGCATTTATTACAGATCCATGCCGTTAAACATGCTATCAAACATGTTATCCAACATGCCGTGAGAACTAGATAAAATAAAATGCACAAAATCATAAAATGAGTCCAGTGCAATACAGAACATTCTCATAGAGAATAACCATTGAAAACAGATATCTCACAAACACAAAATATAGCTTGAATACTATTAGCTTTGAAGGCTATAGGCTGTTAAACTTATGGATAATTAGCTTCTAAACATTCACTGAACATATCCAATAGCTAGACATAATGTAGAAACATAATGCATACCTCATTGGCCGCGTTAACTCAAGGGGATACGAAAACGAAACTTAAGCTTTACGAGTCTTCACTTAATTCCATTCTTCGCGAACATTAATAAACATTATACCACGGCGTTGTTGAATACTCGATTCTGATTGGTCAATACGCGTTCCAAGGGTGTGCATTAATTTTCAATAACGGGACACCTTGGCCCTTGAACAGTTATAAAATCAATGCGCTACAAGATCCAACATTCTAAAGCAGTTAAACGGCAACATTGTACATTAACCATCAAATGCAAAATATCGTTCAACCTTTTTGGCAAATATGCCAACTTTGACACCTCCCTCCCTCCCGTTTTAAATGTCAAATTTAACAATTAACGGCAATGTCGAATTCAACTTCAATCGATAAGCTTATAGTAGCCTAGCTTATAGTTTGTAAATAGTTCAATAAATAATTAAACGATTTTATCTGAAACGTGTTGATTTTTTAAAACTTATTTTTTATTTTTTATAAAGGTCCGGTCAACTTCACGCAGTATAGGAATAGCGAATGACACAATGTAGCCAGAGATGGGCAGTATTTCTGTTACTTGTATTTGAAATACGTATTTCAATTACTTTTGAGTATTTTGTAATTTGTATTTGACAGGGCTGAAAAAATTCAAATGTAATTTGTAACAAGATACTTTAGGGTGGAGTAATTTTGTATTTTCAAAATACTTTATCCATGATTCAAAGAACATAAAAAAAGAACAACAGTACACTTAGACACACTCACAGTGATTTTTAGACCCGCTCTCTGTCGGTTGGACAAGGCAGTGAATGCATGCACACGTGGATGCATGCAAGTATCTGGTCGCAGGCAGCTATTGAGAATTTGGCGCTTGTTTTCACACAAGCCTACTCACAGTATTCTAAGTGGCGTTTTGAGAAAACGTGACGTGACGTGAAAAGTTGGAAAATACGATTTCTCAAAACGCCACTTTGTGACTCCAGAAACACTAGCTAGCATGTACAATTCATGCTGATTTGTTTGTAAGTTTGTACTGTACTATTTTCAGTATTTTTCTTTTATATGCAAATAGCATCAAAGATAGGAAATTGGTTGTCAATAGCCCAAACAATCAAAATGAAGGGAGTAATGTGGGCAAACTAATTAGGAGATGCTAAAGATGTGATTGTGCCTCTAACACTTAACACACGGCAATAGCCTATGTAATTGTGGCTTTTTGCTCATATTCATAGAGAAAGATAGCCAATTGGAGACAAGTTTTTTTTCCTGTATTTTAAAAATACAAAATACATGTATTTTATGTGATACATTTTCTGGCACCAGTATTTTGTATTTTATCTGATACATTTATTTGAGGGGTATTTTGTAACAAGATACATTTTGATGTATCTTTGCCCATCTCTGAATGTAGCACATGACACAAGGTAGCAACAAATTGTAATCTTGTGTCATTCGCTATTGTGTCGCTCGGCTTAGCCTCGGCCGCATCACCACCCCTGTCGTACATTATTTCCCAATAACGGGACAGCCCGTCGTGGTTTATTTCTTACTTAACGTAACTTAAACATCATCCTCCATTTAGCTTGATAAGTGCTCTGCTTCTTCTAGCAATGCGTAGAGTGTGACAAATAAAATACCCGGACCCCACGGTAACACAGGAATATTGGTTCCGCTATGGAAATAATATGTCCTTTTAGACATACAGTATGCTCTTAATTACAATTAGGCTACGTTAATTAACAATGTTCTTTATTAAAACGTATATTATTCTTATATTTAACTCAAAATTATTAAATGAATTTAAACTGTATAACTGACTCTGATGGCAGCTACAATTAGTGCATTTTGTGTGCTTTGTAATGAAAAACGAGTGGTGTAACATCAAGGGAAACCTGTCCTACATGGACAAAAAACTGAAATATATGGTCATGTTTGTAATAATAGTCAGTGACAGGATGATAATTTCAAATAATTCGTTTTTGAGGAGGTTAAATATGTATATGATACAATTTTGAGGTGAGAACACTATTCATTGGTTAAACATTTTAAAAGCAAATGTATCAGCGATCAAGTGCGCATTTAGTTAACGTCACAGTTAATACGAACGAGGAGATCAAATCTGCAGTCATCTTAGGCATTGGCATCGTCGTTTACATGCAAACAATGCAACGAAGTGCATAACCACCTGGCTAAAGAAATGAAACATGTAACATATCAGGGGTTTCTACCTAGCTAATTAGCTGGCTAGCAAGTATAGCTGCTGGCTACCTACTGACAAAAGATATAAAACAGAGCAGTGACAGCGATATAGTAAGTCCGCTATTTAAACAAACCACGAGTACGACGAGGTTCAAATCCGGCGTTCTGGCGACCAGGTTCTCCGTAACCATTTCCAGCGAAGTTGTAGCCCCACGGTCCGGGGGGTGGCACAAACCTATTCTCGTTCTCTGGATAAAACATGCCAGGAGGACGAGCTCGCCAGTTGAATACAGGGGGTCTTAACATCGGCCCTGGAGGTGGACAGTTAAACCCTGGCGGCGGAAAATATCCAGAATTGTGCATGATGGCACTATTATTCCTCGCAAAAGAACTGCGGTTCGTTACCTAGCTAGAAAACGGTTTGTTTCTTGCCACATGTGTCTTCTTGCTGCCGATCGAAAACATGTGCGTGTTCGCAAAGCGTACGTCATATCCTGTGACTACATACATTACGAGGTGTCTGAGGGGAAAAACGTCATCAACTAGGGCAACTGTAACGTATCATTGGTCATTTTTAGGTGGGTATACGCAAAATACTAGAGAAATAAGGTGGGCGTATGCTTGCGTATGCCCATATTGCAAATTACCTGGGGGGAAATTTTGCCACTGCCAGATGACAACGCGAAGGTGATGATCTGGCCCATGTCTGTCTTTAAAAAAATCTGTTTTTAAGAATGTTATATTATTGGCTAAATTTCAAACGAAAACTACATTAACTGGCATTGTTTAAATTAACTATAGGATTGTACTCTAGTGTGTGAGATGTGTAGCCAAACCTTGAAGGTGGAAAGAGAAAGTAACTCTTAAGGGGTTACAAAATAAAAAGGAAACAGTAATGAAGAGTGACAGACTTGTATGATTTCAACGTTGTATTAACAAGTACAGAGTATTTATACTGTAATAAATTAATACTCAAATAAAGAAATTATTTTTTCATAAACATTTCAAAATTCTTATAAAACATTGATGAACTTATACCACTAAAGTTATGTGGGCATTATGTGAAAAAAAAAAACAGTGTAAGATTACCAAAACAATACAAAAGTGCACTTGCTGCCTACAGTGTTTAAAACACCCATGTTTGTTGAAATGGTGGGTTCCACATGGCTGCAGAAATGCTGTCAGGTTTTTCATTCAAACTCAAGCATCTGCATTTCAAATCCTCAGTGGCAAACAAAAGTACTGGGAATTACATGCATTAGAAATAATCCATAACCCTCTTTAATTAATGAACTATATCCGTTACTTGGGTATTCAAGTCCAATTTAAAATGTCTGTTCATTTTTGTGCATGCTTTCCAGACACTCCACACAGTCCCACAAACACCTCTTACCTCGCTCAAATATCACTGTTAACAACTGCTCATTGCCAACCAGGAATTTAATACTTAATACACCAGTCCATACACACACACACAGAAGACGGATGAGGTCAGATACAGTAAGAAAAGAACATCACATCAGGGCTCATTAGAAGTAAATGCACTGAGCTTTACCGTTATGCTCTTTGTATTAATACATTATTTATTTTCCTGTTAATAATGTTGTTTGTTTTGTTTTTTGATCTTCATATACAAGCCATTCGATATCATGACAGTATGGTGTAACTAAAAGAGAATATGAATTATAGGCTTTCTTTGGTAGCCTAGTTTTGCATTAGAACTTTTCTGAGAAGCACTGGCCATCGCTGACATTGGTCCCCCGTACCTATCAGACCAAATTTGCACCCATGCCTATGTCCTTGACTACACTACTGGCTTCAGCCCCTGTAGACTCACCAGATACTCAGCTCCTGTTTTCCTTCCGTCCTCTCTGCTTCTTAGCTATATGAGGTTCTGTTGGTAACAGGAGTTTGAGGTGCTGAACAGAACATCAACTGCCACAGTATTGCGCGGCTGCGCCCCTTAATAAGTATTCCTAAAATGAATCAAATTGTGTTACCCTGAAACAGATGTAACACAGAGCTGAATATCTGATGAGCCTGTAGAAACTGTGGCATTATTTTGTTGTAAATTATTTTGTGGTTCTGATTGGTTCCCTAGCCAAATTATCCAATATTGTCCATGGTTCTGACTGGTGTCTACTAACCAACATTAATAATAACACTGGTCAACACGATTTTTCTTGCATGGGGTTTTTCAACGGATTCTAGCTAACTTTTGGGTGCTGAATCCAAATCTGGCATTAGTTTTTGCCTATCGCATCAGGTTTTTGAACTATGAAAAATCATTATTTTTGAGAAAACAGCAATTTTACACTTGAAGTTGAAAAACACTGTTGCATTAGAAGATCGATAGATGCTAAAATGTTTATAATGAAAGGTACCTACTTCAATTACAATATTTAATTGTAAAACTTAGATTAGGTAGAGTCTTAACAGCAGATTAGGTAGAGTCTTCACAGCTGCAAATCACAAAAAACATAAACTTATGTAAAACATGTTTTTATGACTTAAAACATTTGTACAATTCTGATTATATATTTTTTCCCCTGTTTTTCTCCCAATTTGGTTGCCAAATATACCCTCTATTTATCTCAATTCCCCCTCCCCCACGAGTCCGCCGCCCGTCCTCCGGGGTGAGACATTATCTCCGGGCCGAATTTATCCGCCTCTTCCGAGACGGAATTCTACCACGGACACCTTTTTCCTGCTCCTCAACGGACTCGTGCCGGTGATGTGGGTGACGTGGGTGAACCATGGTTGGTTGAACACCAGACGAGCGGCAGCATTCTGGACTAGTTGCAGTGGCTTGATGGCACAGGCCGGTAGTCCAGACGTGAGATCACCAGGGCCTGGACATCATTTTAAAGTATTTAGCAGACGCTCTTATCCAGAGCGACTTAACAGATGTGCATTAATATATGGTAAGAACAATCATAGTTTGCACAAGAGATCAGTGCAGTAGGGGAGAGCAGGGTAAGTTGTCACACGGGTAAGTTGTCACACTGTTCATACCTCCAACCACAGGGGCGCCATCTCAAAAATGGAATAGCTGCTTTGTTGCAATTAGGGCCAGCTTGAAATTCCTTTGCACAGGTGGTCACAGGCCTCTTTAATTGCAAGCAAGCAGAAGCTGAACGTTTGTCTCCTGCAAAAGTAAGTAAATGGCTTCGTGTATTTCATGTAATAAAACTGTGTTAGGTATAAAAATGTCCTAAATTATGTTTGTGTACCGAATGAGGGAAACAATAAGGTGTTTATTTATATGTTAGCTGCAGTACTTTGTTGAACTAGCCGTGTTTTTTAACAAACATTTGCCCACATGCCCGTTTGGGGCTAGTTGTCTAAATGGCTTTGAGGCAAGTTGTCACATGAGGCTAATTTAAATTTGTTTTTGAAGGAAATAAGCATTGAGGGGAGGAAGGAAAGGAACAAACAAACGAAGGAACCAAAAATAAAGTGAGATGATGGTGCGAAATTATAAAAGAAAGACAGAGAATGGTAGCACAGCACCGGATATAATGCTGAAGGCAGTCAGACAGGTGAAGCTGGAGAACAAATCAATCAGAAGCACAGCAAACGATTTTAATATAAACTACCGTACTCTGGCTCGGTATTGTGAAAAGGTTACCAGCGAAGAAATTGTCAGTCAGGCAGCCATGCCAACAACAGTGGTTGGCTATAGAAAGCCACGGCAGATATTTCCACCTGAGTTGGAGATGCAGCTGGTTCATTATATTGCCAGGTCAGCGGACATTTATTTCGGTCTGTCGCGTAGTGAGATCAAAAGACTTGCCTACCAGTTTGCTGTGGCACACAAGCTGAAGTTCTCACCAACGTGGGCTGAAACAGAAAAGGCCAGCTCCGAGTGGTTTACAGCCTTTTTAAAAAGGCACCCAATGCTGTCGATAAGAAAGCCTGAGGCAACTAGCCTTGCCAGAGCTAGTAGCTTCAACCGAGAAAATGTCAATGCCTTCTTCGACAATTTAGCAAATGTGCTGGACAGGCATCGATTTGGACCAGGGGACATATGGAATGTCGACGAAACTGGGGTGACCACGGTCCATAAACCTGACAAAGTAGTGGCCAGACGCGGATTCAAACAAGTAAGGTCGCTGACCTCCGCTGAAAGGGGGACACTTGTCACACTGGCCTGTGCTGTGTCAGCCACAGGAAATAGTATACCTCCATATTTCATATTCCCCCGTGTCAACTTCCAAGACCATTTTTTAAACAGCGGACCACCTGGCAGCAGGGGGGCGGCAAATCCATCGGGGTGGATGAAAGATGTGCACTTTGTTGACTTCCTGAAACATTTCACTGAGCATACAAAATGCTCAAAGGAGAAACCATCTTTACTGCTTCTGGACAACCACATATGAGATCATATGTCCATTGATGGACTCAATTACGCCAAAGAAAACGGCATAATTATGGTCTCGTTCCCACCCCACTGCTCTCATCGGCTTCAACCCTTAGACAGGTCTGTCTACGGGCCGCTAAAAAGGCACATCAGCACGGCGTGTGATGCATGGATGAGGAACAATCCTGGGAAAACAATGACTATTTATGACATTCCTGGGATTGTGGCAATCGCGCGTATCCTGTGGCGGCAACCCCCTGAACATTCAGGCTGGCTTTAGGGTAGCTGGGGTACAGCCTTACAACAGGGATATCTTTTTGGAAACTGAGTTTGCGCCATCCTATGTCACGGATCGCCCTGCCCCGTCAGGCCCCAGTACCAACCCTGCCCTGCCAGGCACAAGCACCAACCCTGCCCTGCCAGGCACAAGCACCAACCCTGCCCTGCCAGGCACAAGCACCAACCCTGCCCTGCCAGGCACAAGCACCAACCCTGCCCTGCCAGGTACAAGCACCAACCCTGCCCTGCCAGGTACAAGCACCAACCCTGCCCTGCCAGGCACAAGCACCAACCCTGCCCTGCCAGGTACAAGCACCGACCCTGCCCTGCCAGGCACAAGCACCGACCCTGCCCTGCCAGGCACAAGCACCAACCCTGCCCTGCCAGGCACAAGCACAGGCACAGAGACACACCCAGACCCGGTCAGTTCCCATGCCAGCTCACCCCTTACCCAGCAATGCCAGTGCTGGCAGCAGACTACCAACTCCAGAGGACCTCCGGCCATTTCCAAAAGCTGGTCCCCGAAAACAAACTAATAATGGAAGAAAGCGGCGCAGGACCGCAATTTTAACAGACACACCCGTGAAGCAAGCACTACAAATGGAAACATCACAATCTAAAAAAAGGCTGTTTCTGGGGAATAAAAAGGCAAGGGTAAAAAGAAACCTAGACGAGTCAGCAGCAGATGAAGAGGAATGCTTATGCCTAGTCTGCATGGAGCCATTTTCGAACAGCCGCCCAAACGAGACTTGGGTGCAGTGTGAGAGATGCAAGAAGTGGGCCCATGATGCTTGCACCCCAGGCCACACAATTTATTTGTGCCAGAACTGTGACTCGGAAGATGAGTCTGATTAGATGTGATTCGTTGTGCATTTTGCTCTTTAATTAATGAGTTCTGTAATGAAATGTACTTGGTTGTTTTTGAATTTTAAAGTTAAAAAAAATGTTTTCTTCACAATTACTGTGTTGTGTTCTTATTTGTTGATAATCCAATGTGACAATTTACTCCCACATACTATGACATAGTGTGACAACTTACCCACTGGTGGGGTAA
This sequence comes from Aldrovandia affinis, assembly GCA_029706075.1. Taxonomy (NCBI): domain Eukaryota; kingdom Metazoa; phylum Chordata; class Actinopteri; order Notacanthiformes; family Halosauridae; genus Aldrovandia; species Aldrovandia affinis. The sequence goes on along the minus strand of JAINUG010000052.1, from coordinate 390,859 downwards.
GTCGTCCCAAGTGCACACCCTCTATGTAACTGTCTACAACTCCATACTGAAATAATACATGAAAATGCAATTAATACAAAATATGTGCCCAAGACTTCCACCTTTCATTTGGTATGACATTTATACCACTCTGATGTATTGCGCCCAGTACAGGTAAGACACAGTGAAAAGTGTGCCAACATACCCCGCTCTCCCCTAATACAGCAATAGACAATGTTGTTGGCAGCTGCATACCATACCTGTATATACCTATGTTAACGTCAGCTAAGCAAAACTATCGATATCTAGCTAGCTAGCTAGCTAGCAACCTGGTATCACGACCAAATAAAGCTTGCTAACAGCAGCTAATGATATAGATAGCTAGAATAACTGTATAAAATGAACCAGCTTCAGGAAAGATTGGCTGAAGAAGTTCGAAGGCACAGGAGTTTCCCTGCTTTCATGAAAACGTTACCCACCTTGTTCAATACATTGACGCCTACTAGTGTACCGAAGTGTAAGGACACCATGTCGCATAGGTTGCGCAGAAGTATAAATTGCAGAGTGCTTGTGACATTGTTGCATTGTGCAAACCGCGAAGATGTAGCACAAGTTACGCAGAAGCATGTAGAGACCTTTACGCGTCAAACATTGGCGCTCCCATTGCCTCAGAAGGATCGTTTGGATGCAACCAGTCTTTATCAACGGTAAGAGAACAATTTTTGATTATTTATGTCAGTTCTCCGTTGCATGTTGTTTTTTAATATCTGATCTCTCAAATATTTTTATTTAACCTTTATTTAACCAGGTAAAAGTGATTGAGAACAATTTCTCATTTACAACACTGACCTGGCCAAGAAGGCAAGCGTCAAAGTAGTGCAACAATACACACATTACACAAAACATAAAGAAGGTGCTTAAAAACAGGGTGCAGACAGTGCAACGTTATAGGTTAAAATAACAACACAAAAAGACTATATACTGTGACACACTTGAGGGTGGATAGAGTGTTCACTTGACTGAAAACGATAAAGTCACTGTCCACAACCAAATAAATGTAATTGAACAATTTATTTATGGTTTGTTGGAAGCAAGAGCAAGAGGTTAGTTGTAACGAAACAGTCCAATCCACAATACAATAGAATCGTCGATATCCGTGAGCAGGGTTCGGCACATGAAGACGGATTCTCAGACAGTCCAGGATTGGGCTAGGCGGAGGGAAGCCAGGCAGGCAAGGGTCAAACACGAGGCGGGACCTCAGACAGTCCAGGGCAATGGCACACAGCAGCTTCCTCCTTCCAAACAAAATCATACACAGTGCATTAATTATTCTGTCTCTCGCTCTCTCTCTCTCTCTCTCTCTCTCTCTCTCTCTCTCTCTCTCTCTCTCTCTCTCTCTCTCTCTCTCTCTCTCTCTCTCTCTCTCTCTCTCTCTCTCTCTCTCTCTCTCTCTCTCTCTCCTCACATCCACCGTTGATTTCCCAGTTAAGGTACTCTCCCGTGTGTGTGGTTTCCCTTTTTCTGTGTTCATCTACCCTGGGCATAGGGTAGGCCTGGGTACCGGGTGGCATAGTCGAGGACAACCAGGATGTATTGGTGTCCCCTAGCGCTTTTCGGTAGCGGCCCAACCAGGCCCATAGCAATATTGCTAAAGGGCACAGAAATGATGGGTAAAGGGATTAGTGGGTGCCTGCTGGCATTCTGGGCAACTGCGGCAGAAGTCTTTGCCCACCTTCTTGACCCCTGGCCAGTAGAACCTCGCCTTGATTCGGTCCAGCGTCTTCTCTACTCCCAGGTGAGCACCGAGCTGGTGGGAGTGGGCTAGCTGAAGCACAGAGGGAATAAACGGGCGGGGCACCAACAACAATTCCTGCACAACACCTGCTTCTTGGACAACCTGGTATAACAATGCATTCTTAATTGCGAAATGGGGATAAATGATTTGTCGTACCCCATTGATGAGCTGGCCATCCACCACGGACACCTGCTGGAGGGCGCTGGTGAGGTTGGCGTCTTCGAGCTGGGCCATTCCAAACCTCGCAGCTAGGGGGCTAGTCATCGGGTTCACCTCTGCTTCAGGGTTTAGGGGGAACAGGTCCCCCAAGTCATCTTCCCTCGCCGTCACATACCCAGCTTCCTCTTCAGCCACGTCCGCCGGCGCACTGGACTCTCCCTCTGAGAGCGAGTCGGTGGAGGCTTGTGGATCGACTTCCTGGAAACCACAGAGGAGGGGCGGCGGATGGCGCTGTCGGGGAGGTGGCGGCGAGGAGGGTCCTCGGGGCGATCGCCGGCTCCCTGTCACCAGACTAAACCACAGCGGACGAAAGAGGGGGAGGTCACGACCAATGAGGACCGGTACTGGTAGGTCCGGAACTACTCCTGCTGGCCCGGTGTACCTTCCCTTGATCGTCCTTAGGTCCAGCATGGTGGTGGGGTATTGTCGGGTCTCCCCGTGAATACACGTGACCCCTATTGTGCCCTCTAGGTGGGGGAAGTGGGCAAACTCCGGCCTCACCAAGGTCACCATGCTGCCGGTGTCTAGGAGAGCCGTGGTGTCTTTCCCGTTGGCGGTGACTAGGGTGGTGTGGGAGGTGTCCCCTTCATCGGCCCAGCATGCTGTCAGCAGCCCGCAGGGTCGTCCAGTGTTCGCCTCGCTGGTCGCGGTGGGCATGGGCACGTCTCCCAACCAGGGGCAGTTCCAGGTGAGGTGACCCGATTCACCACATTTGTAGCACCTCCGGCGGTCTGGGTTGATAAGGGGGCGGCAACGCGGTGGGTCGATGGCAGACCTTCCTGGCTCCAGGGTCGGGTGGTGGGCTGGTTCCTCCGGCTGCTGTCGTTCCTTGGGGCGGGTGGTGACCTCGGGCTTGGCGGATCGTCCGCTGCGCAGCACTCCCTGGGCTGCTTGGTAGCCCTCCATGATGTTGATAGAGAAATTCTGTGTTTAAAAATTGTTTCTGAATAACTTCACATACTTGTACTGTCGGGCATGGGAGGCATGGGAGGAGCTCGGTGAGGCCATGGAGAACGACTTCCGAACGGCTTCGAGGAGGTTCTGGACCACCATCCGGCGTCTCAGGAGGGGGAAGCAGTGCACTGTCAACACTGTGTACAGTGGGGATGGGGCGCTGCTGACCTCGACTCGGGACGTTGTGGGTCGGTGGAGGGAATACTTCGAAGACCTCCTCAATCCCACCCGACACGCCTTCCAGCGAGGAAGCAGGGTCTGGGGACTCGGGGTGGGCTCTCCTATCTCTGGGGCTGAGGTCGCCACGGTGGTTAAAAAGCCGTGGTGGCAGGGCCTCGGGGGTGGATGAGATCCGTCCGGAGTCCCTCAAGGCTCTGGATGTTGTGGGGCTGTCTTGGTTGACACGACTCTGCAGCATCGCGTGGACATCGGGGCAGTGCCTCTGGACTGGCAGACCGGGGTGGTGGTCCCCCTCTTCAAGAAAGGGGACCGGAGGGTATGTTCCAACTACAGGGGATCACACTCCTCAGCCTCCTGGTAAGGTCTATTCAGGGTTCTGGAGAGGAGGGTCCGTCGGATGGTTGAACCTCGGATTCAAGAGGAGCAATGTGGTTTTCGTCCTGGTCGCGGAACTGTGGACCAGCTCTACACCCTCCGTGGGGTCCTGGAGGGTGCATGGGAGTTTGCCCAACCAGTCTACACATGTTTTGTGGACTTGGAGAAGGCTTTCAACCGTGTCCCTTGGGGAGTCTTGTGGGGGGTGCTCCGGGAGTATGGGGTACCGGACCCCTTGATACGGGCCATTCGGTCCCTGTACGACCGGTGCCAGAGCTTGGTCCGCATGGCTGGCAGTAAGTCGGACTTGTTCCCGTGAGGTTGGACTCCGCCAGGGCTGCCCTTTGTCACCGGTTCTGTTCATAACCTTTATGGAGAGAATATCTAGGCGCAGCCGGGCGTTGAGGGGTCCGGTTCGGTGGGCTGAGGATTGGGTCACTGCTCTTTGCAGATGATGTGGTCCTGTTGGCTTCATCGGGCCGTGACCTCCAGCTCTCGCTGGAGCGGTTCGCAGCCGAGTGTGAAGCGGCTGGTATGAGAATCAGCACCTCCAAATCCGAGACCATGGTTCTCAGCCGGAAAAAGGTGGAGTGCACTCTCCGGGTCGGGAGGAGATCCTGCCCCAAGTGAAGGAGTTTAAATACCTCGGGGTCTTGTTCACGAGTGAGGGAAGGATGGAGCGGGAGATCGACAGGCGGATTGGTGCGGCGTCGGCAGTGATGCAGACGCTGCATCGGTCTGTCGTGGTAAAGAGGGAGCTGAGCCTAAAGGCAAAGCTCTCGATTTACCGGTCGATCTATGTTCCTACCCTCACCTATGGTCACGAGTTGTGGGTAGTGACCGAAAGAACGAGATCGCGAATACAAGCGGCTGAAATGAGTTTCCTCCGCAGGGTGTCTGGGCTCTCCCTTAGAGATAGGGTGAGGAGCTCGGTCATCCGGGAGGGGCTCAGAGTAGAGCCGCTGCTCCTCCGCGTCGAGAGGAGCCAGATGAGGTGGCTCGGGCATCTGGTTAGGATGCCTCCTGGACGCCTCCCGGGTGAGGTGTTCCGGGCACGTCCCACCGGGAGGAGGCCCCGGGGAAGACCCAGGACACGCTGGAGAGACTATGTCTCTCGGCTGGCCTGGGAACGCCTCGGGATTCCCCCGGAAGAGCTGGACGAAGTGGCCGAGAGGGAAGTCTGGGTCTCCCTGCTTAGGACGCTGCCCCCGCGACCCAACCCGGAGAAGCGGTAGAAAATGGATGGATGGATGGATGGATACTTGTACTGTTTCTTAGGACTGTTTTTGCAGAGAGCTAGCTAAACCACCACAGTCGAGGTCAGAGCAGTGTGCCTTGCCAAAAGATACAAGGTTCTCCCAGAGATGTAAAAATACTGGTGTGTGGGCGAGGCTAAAGCATTTGTCTAAGGATAAACTTGTGTACAAGAAGTGTTCTCTCCGGAAATGATTTGTTCATTTGCCTGGCAGGGAGGCAGTGAACCCCGAATGCATTTGGTTGAATAAACTCTGTTGAATATTGGTTGAATGTTCTGTTTTCTCATTTGGTGCAAGTGTTCTCTATTCACTTTGTAGGTCTTCTGAATTTCGTGAACCTAACAATGTCCACCAGCTGGTCCGCACTCTGGGGGTTACTCTGGCAGGCCAGCTTCTTTGCATCATAGGGGAGGGCTCGCATATACCGGTCCATTATGATTCTCTCGATGGGACCCAGAGATTTCGGTTCCGACACTAGCCAGGCATTCGTCAACCGGATGAGGTCAATCCAAGATGATTTAAACAAAATCCAAAAATTGGCAGATACATGGCAGATGACGTTCAATATTGCTAAATGTAAAGTTATGCATGTGGGAAATAAAAACATTAGACAGGAGTATTTTATGGGAGGAGAAAAGTTAGTACGTGTTCAATTTGAAGAGGACTTAGGAATTGTAGTTGATCAAAGCCTATCTGCATCAAAGCAGTGTGCTACAGCAGTGAAAAAAGCCAACAGGATGCTGGGATACATAGCAAAAAGTATTGAGTATAAATCAAAGGAGGTTATATTAATGTTATATAATGCCTTTGTCAGACTGCACTTAGAATACTTTCACTACAAGAAAGATATAGAAGCTCTTGAAAAAGTCCAAAGAAGGGCAACTAAACTGATACCTGGTATGAAAGGTAAAAGTTATGATGATAGACTTAAGGCACTCAATCTATTTAAACTTAGCAAACGGAGACTTAGGGGGATTTGATTGAGGTTTTAAATTCCTAAAAGGGATTAACAAAGTAAAATACCAAAGATTTTTTAAGATAAGTGCGGTCAGCAGAACAAGAGGCCAGGTGGAAATGAGTTAAAGGCAAATTCCGCACAGATATTAGGACGTTTTTCTTTACACAGAGAGTTGTCAATGCCTGGAACAGCTTGCTAGGTCAGGTAGTAGAGGCAGAAACGCTTGGGCTATTCAAGTCCAGGCTAGATGTAGTACTAGATACTCTTTAGATTAGGACATGATGAGCCTAGATGGGCCGAACGGCCCGTTCTCATCATTATGTTATTATGTTCTTATATTCGTCAACCGGATGAGGTCATGCATCTGTGCTCAGGGAGAAGCGGCCGGATCAAACCCCCATTCATGGTACCGCTGTGCCCTGGTTATCAGCGTATATCCATAGCGCTTCAGTATTTCACCCCTCAATTCTTCATAGCTGACCATCTGGTGGGTGGTCATGTCCTGGTAGGTCGTTTGGGCGATGCCTGACAGGAAGGGCGCGATCAGACCCACCCAGTGCATTTGTGGCCACTCTTCGCTTTCGGCGGTCCTTTTGAAGGTTCGGAGGAAGATTTAGATGTCATTGGTGGGGGTCTGTTTCACCAAGAACTTTGCAGGGTTGGCCTGGCGCACCCTTTCGGCGAGAGCGTGTTCCTCCTGTGTCTCGACCCTCTCCCTTAATTCAGGCCGCAGGAGTTCCGTGTTCTGGATTTGGACCTCCATTGCCTGGGCGTGCTGCCTTCGCTGTTCCTCCACGCTTTGGATCTGGACCCGCATGGCTTCTTCATGTCGAGCCTGCTGTTCTTGACTGCTGGCGACGAGTTGCGCAATCAGAGCCTTTAAATCTGTTGATTCCATTGCTTTGGTCGGAATCGTTCTCCACCATATGTGACACACTCGAGGGTGGATAAATTGTTAAATGTAATTCAACAATTTATTCACTGTGGGTTTCTCTCTCTCTCTCTCTCTCTCTCTCTCTCTCTCGCTCTCTCGCTCTCTCGCTCTCTCTCTCTCTCTCTCCGTGCATCAGGAACAGGTGTTGTTAATCTCACCGATTGCTGAGGAACTCCATATATGGGCATTGGCTTGATTGTCAATTTAGATGGTGGTGACGCAGGAACTCCATGTATGGGCATAGAGGTAAACACAGGGAAGCGCACATATCGGTTTTCTATCACCTCCCCTCTCATGCACCTCTGCCGGCTGCCACAATACATAGAACACAGGGGACCTCCAGGGTGATGAAGTTGGAGGATCTAAGATTATAGGAGTTGTGGGAATGATGCAGGAGATTAGAGAGGTAAGGCGGTGTGATGTGTAAGAGGGTTTTCTAGATGAACAAGAGCCAGTGAATACATTTTCTGGTAGAGATGGCCAATAAACAAGGGAGTATAGCGTGCAATGGTATGTAGTGAAAGGGGCATTAGTAACAAAACAGATGGTGGAGTGATGTAGCACATCGAGTTTGTTCAGCAATGTTTTGGAAGCAGACCGGTAAATGATATCACAGTAATCAAAAATAGGGAGTATGGACATCTTGACCAGAGTGAGTTTAGCAGTACGGGTGAAAGACGATTTGTTGCGGTAAAGGAATCCGAGTCTGGCCTTAACTTTAACTTGTAGGGTGTTAATATGTGTTTGAAATATTTGTATGATGCGACAAATTCCAGGGTTGAGCCATCCAGGGTGGTGATCCTAGGGATATTGTCCAAAGTGTGTTTCATTTTGTGAAAGAGCATGCATTTTGTTTTCTTAGTGTTGAGTTTGAGGTGGAGATCATTAAAAGTTTTCTGTATAAGTAAAAAGGATGACTGAAGGTTGGTGAGGGCTATGTGTAATGAGTGGGGAGAGCAGTACAGTATGGTGTCATTGGCGTAAAGATGTATTTGGGCATTACCAATAGTGCAGTGTTGTTTATGTAGATGGAGAAGAGTGTTGGTCCTAAAATCGAGCCCTGAGGCAAACCTATGGTGATAGGGAGGAGTTTGGATAGGGTGTTCTCAGCCTTGACACACTGCTTGCGGAAGTGAAAATAGCTGGAAAACCATGTCCATGTTTGTTGAGAGAAACCAGAGTTGCATAGCCTTTGCAATAAAATTATATGATCAACTGAATCAAAGGCCTTAGCCAAATCAATAAAAGAAGCAACACAGTACTCTTTGCAGTCAATGGCAGTAATGACGTCATTCAGCACCTTCATAATTGCTGTGGAGCACCCATGCTTGGGTCGGAAACCAGATTGCATAGCAGACATGATTGAGTGAGTGTCCAAATAATGTACAAGTTGTTTGTTGACCAGTTTTTCCGTTACTTTAGCAAGACAGGGGAGAAGTGAGATGGGTCTGTAACAGTAAGGGGAACATGTTCGTCTTCTATAGCTTGTTAACTAAATAACTTGTGCATCACGGTATTTGCCAAGCTGGCTGGTGAGAACGCTAACTTTAGCTAGTTGGCTAGCTACCTCGTTTGCACATTTTTGATGGTTTGTCAACGAGCTAGTTAAAAATGTGGCTAAACGAGAAAGTGTGTATACTGTATATAGGTAGGTCACTTGGTTTTATCAACTTTTCTTCACACGTTTAAGAGCGTCCACACCTTATCTAAATCATTAGTTCTCAACCTTGGTCCTGGGGACCCCCTGTATATGCTGTTTTTTGTTGCAACCATAATGGCAACCTTTGAATTATAACTAGGTATTAATAATTCATAGTTGGATACTTAATTTCGAATTAAAGCACGATTTATTCTAAGGCCACATATCTGAAATGGCTACGCATTGCATGAACAAGAGATGTCCCATGTTCACACCAAAGGATGTTATTAAATGATCGGATCAACTAATGCTCATTGTTTGTTATGACACTTCCTTTAGAAAGCGGTTGCCTTTAATTGATTAAGTTATAGACTAGGTGAAATCAGTCGCTGCCTAATTGTTGAAAGTGTGGACACCTGGTCACTGAAACTAAACCATTTGTGGAAAATTAGTGATGAGTAAAGAGTTCAATACAAACCTGTATTGTGTTTAGACAAGTTTAAGGAAAAAACTGATGGTAGCACGTACACACACGTTTTCAACAACATTAATTGATCATGAGATTGGCTGTAACAAAAACCAGCATACATCTGGGGTCCCCAGGGCCGAGGCTGAGAACCACTGCTTAGAGGGTGAGTTGACCTTGAAGGTTTTTGAAATAAAACTTTAACTTTAATTAATTAACAATAAGGAAATGTCATCTACTATTTCTTCTAGAGAATTAGGGATGTTAATGATTAATCGATGATCGATTAGTCACCGTTAAGAATTTGATCGATCAAGCAGATCACATGACCGATTATGTATCACAGCACAGCGGAATTATCCAATAGCACAAACTCTGAGTGTAATAATATTGCTTTGAAACAACAGTTAAAACCTTGTTGATTTTATAAAATATATCTAGAAATATTTCACAAAACATTTTTGTTATATTTTGTATAGCCTAATGTTACCTCAGCCGACAATAGCGTGGTCTCTTGAATTTGCTAAGCACGGCTAACGTTACGGCATTTCTCCGAGTTTTTGGTGAAATCATTTTTTGGGCACATTTATTTATGTATCCCTGGGACATCGGTTCCGTCGGAACGGGTTTTCTCAGCGGCTGTCTTACTGTAAACGGGCTACGCACACTCCTTTCATTTCAAAAGGAATATTGTTTTCATTGTTCACTGAATGGTGTTTAATTTCCCTCATAATTCTTATTGTTTTATACTGTTAAAATAGGCCCATGTCTCAGAAATTTGAACAAAGCTTTGATTGAGGGAAAAAACTGTGAATTTTGTATTCTCTGTCATGGGCTACGCTACATTTAGCTGTTTTTTAAAAAGATTTATCGATTAATTGATCGATCAAGGACATTTCTTAAAATTAGCATCCCTATAGAGAATACATTTCTCTCTTGGCCGTATGAAATATCTGCAGTCAGCACCACTTGTGTAGAATGCCTTCAACCTAAATGAAAAATAAGATGTCACAATATTTTTAGGAAATGAAAGGCAATGGTGTGCAAACAAAATATTTATAGATAGTTCAATTTCATACCATCCTTTCTCAAACAAAACTTCTTTTAAAATTTGTATCAGTGTTTTATGACATTCTTGAATAACAAATACCACATTAGTAAAAATGTTGTGTCAGTTTTCGATGAACGATGGAAACAAACAGATCTTGATAGTGGACTCAGACTTTTGGACCCCACTGTATACTTATTTAAATTATTTTGAATAGCATCGTTTTAACAACTTCAGAAACACAATGTGTACCTAGAAAACAACAGCTCCCTCCTTAATAAATGTACAAATGCCCCAAATACACAAGTGTGGGCACCCTCTCACCTGTTCTTGAGTGGCGGTCGGAATCTTCATGTAATTAAATTATATTTGACAGTCTAAATATGTAATTGTCATAGATTTATTTTTTAAAAGAACTGGTACCAACAGTAGTTGTTTGCTCATCCATTATAATATCTGTCTAAATACTAATAAATACACCAAACTCATTGATTTATCTAGAAGACTTTATTTTGTACAATTTCTTTCACAAAAAATCTGTATCCTCTTTGTCTTAACTATAACCAACAACAGACGACAACTAATATATTTTCACAATTACATTTCACAGAAATTAAAATTACACTAAAAAAGAATAATCCGAATATATTTACAATACAGGTTATTACAGCTCACTTTACATTCTTTTTTTATATAGTGTGTTTGTGTGTGTGTGTGTGTGTGTGTGTGTGTGTGTGTGTGTGTGTGTGTGTGTGTGTGTGTGTGTAATTGAGCGAGAGAGAGAGTCTCACTTTCCCTTTTCCTCCATCCATCTCTGGTTTTCAGCCTTATAAAGGCAGACTTCTGGAACTCCCTCCAGGTCATCTCTCTCGTCATGCCCTGTGCCTGGTACAGGGACAACACTTTGGCAGGACAGTAAATGTATTTCCCTGCCACCCCAGGGAAGCCAGAATGTGTATGAGGGCTGTTGGGGCCTTGCTTCAGTGGCCGGTGGCAGAACCTGCACAGACGGCCAGATAGATGCTGCTCCACAGCTTTTCTCTCTCCTCTGTTGCCTTTTTCCTCTCTGCCCCCCTCTGCTTTGACGCCTCTAGCTCCCGCTGAAAGAAAGCAGTGGCAGCAAACAACTCGAATGACGTCCTCAGATTGGTGAGGCCCTCTGCTACATAGGTCTGGAATACTTTTTTAGAGCAGTAAAAGTACTTCAGCTCTCCAGTCTGATACAACTAGTGAATGGAGGAACTATCTCTGAGGTAGCGGGACTTTGGCTGGCCACACGTTAGACAGGTCCTCGTTATTTTCTGTTGCTGCTGCTGCTTCTCCAGTATCTCCTTCACCATCTTCTCGACTGTGGCCTGGGTCACAGGGGCATCCCGGGGAGGCTCCAGTGCTGATGGGTTTACTGCAAGGCCGAAATTACCATATATATTGGGGGGGACACATCCCCCCCAATATTCAGATATGCTCAAAATGTCCCCCCCAATATATAGCCTAGCTGATATAAAAAATATAAATAAATTGATTTGGTCCCCCCCAATGTTGACTCCATGGTTACGGCCTTGGTTTACTGGAGCAGGTGGCAGGGACACTGACCATCTCACTCTCTGCAGTTACACGCTCTGGGTTAATGGGAAGCAAACACAGAAGAGTCATGTGAAATGAGCATTTGAGGAGGGTAGAACATCCAAAGATCCCCCTTTTGAATTTCCTGCCCCCAGAAGCTAGATGTGTGACACAGCGATGTAAGCTACAGGTTCTGAGAATGCAGATGAAATTCAATCAAAATAAATCAATTACCATCAGGGAAAGATGGGGCCTCTGTTTTCTCTGCAGGTAGGGCCAAGGCGAGCAGCTGAGGAGGTATCAGCAGCAGGACCTTCACCAGAGCTGAGGGAGCTATTGAAAAAAAAAACAGTCAATCGCCACCCCTGGTGGCACTCCCGGCCAGAGCCGACTCTGGCAAGACAGGGCCAGCGTCAGACGTTGTAACCACTGGACCACGCGGGAGGCTTGTATATTAACCTTTCCATGGAGAGGCAGTCACATCTGAGTGATCAGGCTCAGCTGGGCTGGAGAGTGTGGCAGTGGCTGCTGGTTTACTCCTCACTGGTAAGGAAAATAAAATGTTAATCTCCCCCTCAATTAGAGTCTGGCTTATCAACCATGTTTTAAAAAAAGGCCAATTAGAATTGTACATAAATAATAATAATACTTGGTTTAATACTCGGTGTGTCTCATCTGAGGTACATAGATAGATATAGATATATGACAAAGATCTACATTTAAATGTGAATGGATATTCAGCAGTGCCATCACTTTTTGAAAATAGGTAAAGCCCAGTGACAATACCAAAATGTGGAAACATACTGACTGTGAAATTAAGGGTGTGGCATGTACTCCTATTTGCCCAAAATACCTCCTTTGCCCATATAATCATGCCAAGCCCTTGAACCACAGCTTCAACAAACATACACAAAGGGAACTGGGCCCGTATTCACAAAGAATTTTAAGGGTAAAAGTTGGTCGTAACTCCGGAATTTAGGAGCAAGTCCCAAAAATAATGGGCGTGTCACTCATAAATTTAGGAGTCCTACATTTTTGGGATAAGAGTATTTCACAAAGGGTTTGAGAGCTAAAAATAGCTCCTAAGTCCAGGACAAGTTAGAAGCAGGCAAGAGGACTTCTAAGTCACTAAAGACCTACTCACAGCGATCCGAAAATCTGCTGCTGGCGGCAATCGTTGTCGCAATCGCGTCAACACTGGAGATATTGAATGATACAGAGCTCATAAAAAGGTACCGCCTCAATCGCGAGGGTATTATATATATAATATTATATATATTATATATAAATACCCGCAGATTTTTTACGAGATGCAGACATGTAACCAATTGACTAGTCAGTATTCTTGGTTTCATGTTAAATCAGTGACACGTAGCCTACATTTGTATTTTAGAATCTTTATTAGAATATAATAGGGGTGCATCGGATCATTTTTCGGATCAGCAAAAAAAATAATAACGGGACCAAAGGCGCGTTTCCACCAAATATTACCAGTAACTATTCTCAAGGAATTGAATGAATGATAATTTCAGTTTTTCAATGTAAGTTATTTCACTAAATCTTTATTCGAAAATGTCACAAAATACATTTTTAGATTCAGTACGCCTTAGGCGATGTAACTAGGGTGGTCTTATGCCTGAATTAATTTAATAAAAAAATAAAAGATCGCTAATGTTTCCATTCTATTTCATTCGGTTGCGTTTCTAAAAATCATGCCTCCCAGAAAGGCATTGAGTATGAAAAACAAAGCAAACCAAAACATATATGGTTTATATAACAGCGGCTGTATTTGTATTTCTCTATGATGGTTCAATTTAGCTATTAATCCGCGGATCATATGCATGCCGAACCGTGGGGGTTGATCCGTACGCGGGCAGAGACCCATCCCCTATATCAGCCAATCACTGTGGGCATTCTGAGTAAGCTCGTTCATGAGAAACAACGTCATCCTTAGCAACGACGTCAACCCCGCCCTCACTCTTAGTTTCACAATTGTAGGAATTCCTTCGTAAGAGTTGGTCTTTGGAGCTTTGTGAATAGGTTTTAAGGTGGGACTCCTAACTAAAAGGTTTTAGTGCGATTTAGAAGTACTCCTAGTGGTAAGATAAAATTATTTGTGAATACGGGCCCTGATATGCACACTTACCCTCATTGCTGACATGTTAAATCCCTTGGATAGTGGTTAGTAGAACAAAAAAACACGAGCATCATAACAGGCCAGAACACGGCCAAAACAATAAATAAGGATATTGAAACTCAATTATGGCAGATAATACTGTGGGTTACAGAATTATCCTCCAAAACTGATTATCCTCCAACTACTGAAAAGTAGTCATGGACAGGGCTGGGGTTCCAACGGCTGCTGCTGGTGAACCTGAAAGCACAGTAGACATTGTATCAGTACAGTTGAATAGATTGCTGATCTGGACTTGATAATCATGAGTTCCAACATGTGGCCTTTTGCTTCACTCACTCAGCTGGGTCTGGAATTTGGATGGGGACAGACTGCATCATCCTCTCCAGATCCTCATACTCTTCCATTTCCTGTGAAATGGAAACAAATATTACAATATAACGAATTATATTAATTAATATTCCACTACACAGGTAAAGATGATACACTTTTACTGTACATCGATAATAGCTATGCACATTTAATTTGTCCTACTGTAGTACAATTAAACAATTTTGAGGTTTATTGAGTGCCAATATTGTGGGCACTTATTAATGGTTGTGTTGACTTTAAGTCAGTTCTGTTGTAATTTGTTATGTTTCAGGCATTTGGTCAAATGTAACTTTTATTGTGAAGACACTTCTCGCTGATGGACTCTTATTTTGAAACGCCCCTCTCCCGGAATGAGAGGAAATGCCTTTGTTAGAACGGAAGTGCTTGGTTTGAGAGCAAGTTTGTCTAGAAGGGAGAAGACACATGTTTGCTAGCGTCCAGCTTTTATCGTTTCCATCCTCTTACAAACTCCAAGCAGGCAATGCCGTAAGTTTATAATTTAACGTTATAAAATAAGACAATGTTAAAAGAGTGTTTGATAAATGTCACGCTCGGTTTGTATTAAAAAGAAAACGTTTTGTGTTTACGAGTTATTACAATAAGAAAGGACAGGACAGCAATTGATATTGTTGTATTTATTTTTATTGCAGTTTTTACTCCATGTCCATGTACAAAGTGAAGAGCCTACAGTAAATGGTCAATCTTACTACACGACTCAGTCATTTTTGGAGTGGAGTTTAGCTCGCTGTTGAGCTGAAGTACAGTACGCTTTAGTAGGAACAGCACAGTAAAAAGGCATACTTCGACTGGCGTTTGCAAGTAAAAAGGCATACTTCGACTGGCGTTTGCTAGTGAGGAAGCATACTTCGACTGGTGTTTGCAAGTAAAAAAGCATACTTCGACTGGCGTTTGCTAGTAGAAAGGCACACTTCCTCTGGTGTTAACACAGTGAAGGAAAATGGCGGAAAGGCAAAGCGACGCATCTTCAACGACAAGCAGGAGAAGCTTGCGGTCATCAGGCTCGTCGGCTAGCGCAGCGGCACTCGCCCGTGCCAAAGCAGAGGCTGCCAAGGTAAGAGCCGCGTATGCAACCCGAGGAGCTCGACTTAAAATGGAAAAAGCTGCTGTAGAAGCCGAAGAGGCTGCTAGGGAAGCTGAAAAGGCTGCTAGGGAAGCAGAATTACAAAAGGATAAGGCTGCTGCGCAACTAGCTAAAGCTAAATTAGACGCCGAAATAGAAGCACTGACCTTTGAGCGTGAAGCAGAAGCAGCTGTTGCAGAGGCAGTAGCCTTAGAGGCTGCCGAAGCTTTAGAAAACCCTAAGGTGTTAGACACCATCTCAGAAACGGATAAAATGGAACGCACGAGTGAGTTTGTTCAATCTCAAAAACAATTATATCCATGTCGAAGTCAGCCAGCCACACCCGTCGCTTCTCCACCACGAACATGAGTCGATGCTAGCTGTCCGACACGGCGGTTCCCGGTAAGAGACATTGAACCACTACATGTTAACCTGGTTAGCAAACCCGTATTAGCCGACCATCAAATCGACAATACATGCACACCGTGTCCTATTAAAGTTGAATACAAGTTTCCCTACGGAGAACACAATTATCGACGGGATTTAAACAACGCTCACTCCGAATTAAATGTTTCGGCTCAGCCTTTCACTCCGCAAGGCACACCGGCAGCTAATGTCAACCCGCTCGCCACCGAACCACTTGCAAAGTTCCTAGCTCGACGAGACTTGGTGCGTTCTAGCCTATATCAGTTTGACGATAGGCCTGAAAACTACCGCGCATGGCACTCATCCTACACCAGCGCTATCAGAGGGTTAGACCTCACAGCAACAGAGGAATTGGACTTAATGACAAAATGGCTTGGTAAGGAATCTGGCGAGCATGTCAAACGAATGCGCTCTGTGCATGTAACTAATCCAGCAGCAGCTCTTGAAAGGGCATGGGAAAGACTCCGTGAATGTTATGCAGCTCCCGAAATAATAGAGAAATCTCTGTTCCAGCGGCTGAGCGACTTCCCAAAAGTGTCAGCGAAAGACCACACAAAGCTACGAGAGCTAGGCGACCTGCTCATGGAGATCCAGTGTGCCCAGGAGGACGGCTACCTCCGGGGTTTGTCGTATCTGGACACCGCACGGGGCATAAACCCTATCGTCGAGAGGCTACCGTATGGCCTGCAAGAGAAATGGCTTTCCACCGGCTCCAGGTGGAAGGAAGAAAATGGCGGTTATTTTCCACCATTTGAATATTTTACCAGGTTTATCTGCTATGAAGCAAGGAAGCGTAACGATCCAAGTTTCGTTTTTCTCAATAGTGGCACTGCATCTACAAAACCAAACAGACCTACCTTTAAAGGTCAAGGCTCTAGGAATCCTATCTCGGTTCACAGGACCGACATCGCTTCAGCGGACTCTGATGCAGACAACTCTGCGAAAAGCGACAATGACCCAGGTAAAACATGCCCAATCCACAACAAACCACACCCGCTTAAAAAGTGCAGGACATTCAGAAACAAAACACTCACTGACAGGAGGGCCTTTCTCAAGGAGAAAGGAATATGTTTTAAATGTGTAGCCTCAGCCACTCATCTAGCGAAGGACTGCAAAACAGCAGTAAAGTGTACCGAGTGCGACAGCAGCATTCACGAAACAGCCATGCATCCCGGGTCAGTGTTAACAACATTCAAGGCTTCTTCATCCTCAGCAGAGAATGGCGGGGAGGGGAAGGAGACCGTGCCAGCAAAGCCATCGTCAGTTCCAGCTGCACAGAGGTATGTGGTCTGGGCCAAGCAGGCAGATCGTGCGCCAAGATCTGTCTTGCAAAGCTGTACCCAAAGGGCTCTCAGGACAAAGCTGTCAACGCCTACGTGGTACTAGATGACCAAAGCAATCGGTCGTTAGCAAGATCTGACTTATTTGAGCTGTTCGATGTAAAGGCTGAACCATTCTCGTACTATCTGAAAACGTGTTCCGGCATGGTTGAAACATTCGGCAGAAGAGCCGAGGGGTGATGGTAAAATTAGCATTCCCCTACCACCACTCATCGAGTGTGACGAGATCGTTGACAATAGGTCCGAAATCCCGACACCAAACGCAGCCTTGCACCACCCACACCTAAGACAGGTAGCAGAATACCTCCCAGAGCTAGACCCTCAAGCGGAGATCCTACTGTTGCTAGGCAGAGATGTCATACAAGTGCACCAAGTAAGGCAACAAGTCAGTGGGCCGCGCAATGCCCCCTTCGCTCAACGTCTGGACTTGGGCTGGGTGCTTGTAGGAGAAGTGTGCCTAGGCAACGCGCACAAGCCGTCGGTCGCAACATCCAGGATCAATGTGCTGGAGAACGGTCGTCCTTCAATCCTCGATCCGTGCACAAGCTTCATGTACGTTAAAGAGAAAATCCATCAGGGCGGGGAGTCACATAACACTCTCTCCAGGTCCGGCAAGGTTACAGAGAAGACGCTGGGACAAACAGTATTCAACAGAACTGAATCAGACAATAAGCCTGCTCCATCTATTGAAGACACAATCTTTGTAAGAACAATGGGCAAGGAAGTCTATAGGGACGAAGCAAACAGCTGGACTGCTCCTCTGCCTTTCAGAGAGCCACGTCAACGTTTACCTAACAACAGGGAGCAAGCAGTCAATCGCTTCACGTCTCTCCAGCGAACTCTGAGAAGGAAACCAGAAATGCAGGATCAATACATCGCCTTCATGGGGAAGATCCTCGAGAACCACCACGCCGAGGTGGCACCACCATTGGGAAAAGATGAGGAATGCTGGTACCTGCCGACGTTTGGAGTGTACCACCCTCAAAAGCCTCGGCAGATCCGTGTGGTTTTTGATTCCAGCGCCCAGCACTCCAACGTCTCTCTCAACGACGTGCTTCTCACAGGGCCTGACCTCAACAACTCCCTCCTCGGTGTTCTGATTCGGTTCCGCAAGGAAAAGGTTGCTGTAATGGCGGATATACAACAGATGTTTTACTGTTTCCAGGTAAGAGAGGACCACAGGAACTTTTTGCGCTTCTTATGGTACAAAGACAATGACACGACTAAAGAAGTGATCGAGTACAGGATGAGAGTCCACGTTTTCGGCAACAGCCCGTCTCCTGCTGTGGCTATCTGTGGCCTTAGACGAGCCATCAGAGAGGGTGCACAAAAACATGGAGCTGACACTGTCCAATTCGTAGAAAGACATTTCTATGTCGACGACGGACTCATGTCTGTACCAACCGAGGCTGAAGCCATCGACCTCCTGAAGAGGACGCAAGCCTCACTTGCTGAGTCAAACCTCCGTCTCCACAAGTTCGCCTCAAACAGTCAAGCCGTCATGGAGGCTTTTGCACTGTGCCAAAGCCGTGAAAGACTTTGACTTCAGCGGCGAAGCCATGCCTACTCAACGCAGTTTAGGGCTTTTATGGGAGATAACTACAGACACATTCACCTTTGCCGTGTCTACCGCAAACAAGACGTTCACCCGCCGTGGTGTGCTCTCCATGGTGAACAGTGTTTTTGACCCCTTGGGCATGCTGGCTCCGGTCACGATCCAAGGAAGAGCTCTCCTCCGAGAACTCACAGCTGACCAGTCCGACTGGGACACGCCAATTCCTGACGAGAAACTCACGAAGTGGGAGGCCTGGCGAGACGCGCTCCAGGACCTGAAGCACCTGCATGTGCCACGCACGTACACAACAACCTCCCTCATCAAGGCAGTACACACAGAGTTGTGTGTGTTTTCCGATGCTTCCACGAAGGCCATCGGTGCTGTGGCGTACCTGAAAGCAATACAACGAGATGGTCAAGTTGACATAGGCTTTGTGATGGGAAAGACTAAGTTAGCACCTCAGTCCGAGCCTACCATCCCAAGGCTCGAGCTGTGTGCAGCCGTCTTAGCCGTAGAGATGGCGGAGCTCATCCAAGATGAACTGGACGTCAAGCCGAACGAAACCAAGTTCCACTCTGACAGTAAAGTGGTCTTAGGTTACATATACAATGAGACCAAGAGATTCTATGTCTATGTCCACAATAGAGTGCAGCGTATCCGCCAGTCCACAGAACCAGCACAATGGCATTATGTACGGGCAGAAGACAATCCAGCCGACCATGCATCTCGCTCAGTACCTGCATCGCGCTTGGGGCAGACGACGTGGTTCTCCGGACCCACCTTCTTGCGGAAACCACCCGTGGGGAAAACAGAAAAAGGTCAGTCATTTGAGTTAGTTGAACCTGAAAAGGACAACGAAATCCGTCCACAAGTCAACACCTGCGCCACACAGCTGAAAGAGAACGGTCTTAACACACAGCGGTTTCGGCGTTTCTCCACTTTCAGTTCTCTGGTAAGGGGTGTAGCACTCCTGATTCACATCGCACGATCCTGCAAACAGAACAATGTCAGCGGATGCAAAGGGTGGCACAAATGTAGCTTACCTCGCACACCGGACGAGCTGTCCCAAGCGGAAGATGTCCTCATCAAAGCTACACAAAAGCAGCCTTCCCAAAAGAATTCGCAGCCCTCCAACAAAACAAACAGATCCTCAAAAGCAGCAGTCTTCAGCGGCTGAGTCCAATCCTCGAGGGTGATCTAATCTGCGTTGGAGGCCGGTTGAAACATGCACACTTGAACACAGGAGAGAAGAACCCAACAATCCTACCCAAAGACAGCCACATCTCCTTACTGCTAGCAAGGCACTATCACAACCAGGTGAAACACCAAGGCCGCCACCTAACAGAAGGAGCGGTAAGAGCAGCAGGCCTGTGGATCTTGGGTGGAAAGACGCTGATCAACTCGGTGATACACAAATGTGTCACCTGTAGAAAGCTCAGCGGAAAACTCCAGGAGCAACGCATGGCAGACTTACCCCCAGAGCGCCTCCAATCCTGCCCCCCTTTCACCTACATGGGGTTAGATGTTTTTGGGCCCTGGTCCGTCACAACCAGACGCACACGGGGAGGACAAGCAGAGAGCAAACGGTGGGCAATAATGTTCAGCTGCATGAGTTCAAGAGCTGTCCATGTAGAAGTGATCGAGTCGCTGAGCACGTCAAGCTGCATCAACGCTCTCAGACGCTTCTTCTCAATCAGAGGACCAGCAAAGCAGCTGAGATCAGACTGCGGTACTAACTTCATAGGAGCCTGCAAGGAGTTAGGGCTGAGCACAGACCAGGGGGACATTGGCATACAGAGGTACCTTAGCCAGCAAGGGTGCTCTTGGGAGTTCAACCCCCCTCACAGCTCTCACATGGGCGGCCCCTGGGAGCGTATGATCGGCGTGGCCCGAAGGATCCTCGATTCTATGTTGCTCCAAGGGAATATTCACCTGACCCACGAAGTTCTGTGCACGCTTATGGCCGAAGTGACAGCAATTATGAACTCGAGACCACTCATCCCAGTATCCACCGACCCAGACTCTCCATTCATACTTTCGCCCTCCATGATCCTCACCCAGAAGGCTGGAGTCCCACCTCCTCTAGGAGACTTCACAGAGAGGGATCTCTACACCAAACAATGGAGACAAGTTCAGGCCCTAGCCGACAAGTTCTGGACACGTTGGAGTCGCGAATATTTACCAACCCTGCAAAATAGACACAAGTGGACAGTGTCCAAAAGAAACCTTCAAGAAGGAGATGTCGTCTTGCTGAAGGACAACCAAGCTGCTCGCAACAATTGGCCAATGGCTATGGTCACTGCCACTTTCCCTGGAAAAGACGAGAGAGTGCGTAAGGTGGAAGTGAAGACCATGGACCAAGGTTGTACAAAGACTTTTCATAGACCAGTTACCGAATTGGTTCTGCTTCTACCCAAAGAGGACTGATATTCAGAACCCGCATAGTAATAAGGGTAGTGACCTCACAAAGGTCAGACGGGGAGTGTGTTGACTTTAAGTCAGTTCTGTTGTAATTTGTTATGTTTCAGGCATTTGGTCAAATGTAACTTTTATTGTGAAGACACTTCTCGCTGATGGACTCTTATTTTGAAACGCCCTCTCCCGGAATGAGAGGAAATGCCTTTGTTAGAACGGAAGTGCTTGGTTAGAGAGCAAGTTTGTCTAGAAGGGAGAAGACACATGTTTGCTAGCGTCCAGCTTTTATCGTTTCCATCCTCTTACAAACTCCAAGCAGGCAATGCCGTAAGTTTATAATTTAACGTTATAAAATAAGACAATGTTAAAAGAGTGTTTGATAAATGTCACGCTCGGTTTGTATTAAAAAGAAAACGTTTTGTGTTTACGAGTTATTACAATAAGAAAGGACAGGACAGCAATTGATATTGTTGTATTTATTTTTATTGCAGTTTTTACTCCATGTCCATGTACAAAGTGAAGAGCCTACAGTAAATGGTCAATCTTACTACACGACTCAGTCATTTTTGGAGTGGAGTTTAGCTCGCTGTTGAGCTGAAGTACAGTACGCTTTAGTAGGAACAGCACAATGGTAATTATCCAATTAGGAGCCATAATGGTAACCTGTGTAACATGATAATTTTGTCTCTTCAATTAATTAATTTGTTTGTTTATTTGTCAGAGACATAGCAAAAGCATGTTACAATGTTTAAAAAACAAGCATCAGATGCATTGGATTAAGAGTTTATAGGCAAAGACTAATTTCCAACACCTGTCCCCAATAAACTACATAAAAATAAATACGTTTTAAAACTGTATCAGAAAATAAACGACACAAAATAGGTCTATGGACACATTAGGAAAAGTACATCCACTCAATACAGCAAAATAACAAATAATAAAACAAAACACCCGAAACTGTAAATTACATATTGGGAGCAACCATATATAATTATGAAAAACTAAAAAGTACAAAAGTTCTTAATCATTCCAGAAATATTTGGCTGAAAGCTCTGTTGAATGTATTAATAAATCCTGTCCTTCTATAATTCAAGCCTGGGATGAAGTTTTTCAAATATAGTTTAAATAATTGAATATTTATGTTTATCATAATTATAGCACTGATGTTATTATCGAATTTCATATAATTTGGGCATTGTCAAATAGAAGGAGCAAGTAAACTTGTGGAAAATACTGTACTAGAAGTCAGGTGGGACAATAAAACTACTAGTAGCTTGTATGACAGCCTAACAATTCATAAAAATCGTAGCATAGTCAATTTACCTCAGCAAACTGAGAGTCGGCTAAACGGCAGGTCGCCAGTACAGTTAGGTAATTTACAGTTACAGTGGATGGCTAGGTCGCTAACGAAATAGCCAGAAAACGTTAAAAAATGAAATACTAGGTACTTTGATCTACATTGCCAACAAACATAATTTACTTGACAAAATATATATATATATATTTTTTCTTTCTTAAATTTCTTTCTGATTTTTTCCCATTTTCCCCCCAATTTGGTTGCCAATGAAACCCTCTATTTATTTCAATTCCCCACCCCCACGAGTCCGTCGCCCGTCCTCCGGGAGCGAGACACACATTTCTGGCCGATTGTTCCCGCCTCTTCCGAGCCGGTCTGGTTTCGATCCGTGTCCCTGACGGGCAGCGCACACCACTCTGAAGCGTGGTGCGTTAGACCGCTATGCCATCCGCCAGCCCCCAAAATAACTATTTTATTGTCAATAATTAATTCCCTTACCTTAAATCTCAAATTAACCTCCGTAAATGCAATGACGACGCGAAGTGTCTGGGTTCGAAACCAGGCGGAAACAATCTTTTTCCATGAATATAACACCAAAAATTATGTAAGAATATAATACTGGGTTTCTGTATAAAAAGTGGTCTTAGACATTTAATTGTGTACCCTCTTGCCTTACACAAACACACTTGTTTGGATTAACCTTTGCACGGTCACACAATAAATCCCCTGACCAGTTTCATTTTTAATTATCTCCTCCTCCTCAAATGTCCTGTTATTACATCACTGTAGACCCCCCAGCACTTTCCTTTCTGTAGAAAGCCTAACTTCATTAATTCAGTAATAATACAGAAATGATTTCCTGAGGAATATTACCTAGTTACAAAATGACTTGAAGAGCGCCATCTACTGACCAATGTGTACATAATAATACATAATAATAATAACTTTAATTTGAAGCACCTTTCTAGGAACCCAAGGACACTGTAGGAATCCTCGAAACTGTGATCTATACATGTTTCAGAGGGGGAACTATGGCAGCCACCTCAGCCAGAGTGGAAGTCTTCTAACCTGCAGTCTCAAAGCGATTTTGTTGTTGAATTAACCTAATTTTAGTGAAATTAACTATTCTTATATTACAACAATTATAATGTAGTCACTTTTTAAAACAAACAAAACAAACATTATATTTACATATGTATACAATTACAATTAAGACCACTTAATTTAAAGTGGTTTAAAACTATTTTTAATGAAGTTACATTTTTAATGAACATTTCAGAAGTAATTTTAAGGCATAAGGCGCATTTGTATATGGATGGGTATAAGCGCATGCTGTTTAATGTTTCACATGAGAAGAATTCTTCCTTCTAAACTTTTTATTTTAATTTTTTACCCAAAATAGATAAACAGACCTTTAACACAAAAATAACATAGAAACTACATAACAATTACTACGTAACAACAGTAATAACACACTAACACAAGCAATAACAGGAATTTTCAGGGGGCCCCTACTTTTTCTTCATCTCCTCCAGCCATTGCTCCTTTGTAAGAGTCTCAGTGGAAGGACCCTTGTACTGACTGTGGCCAGTCTCAGCAGTCCTGTGCTGTCCACACTTCCTACGGCAGTTAGCCTGCACCTTCTTTTGGTAGGTTTTCGGGGCTGCTCGACGAGGAGTGGATGAGGCGACAAGAGGGGCAGCAGAGGATGGTGTAGTTCCAGGGGCTCGGGGGACAGCAAAAACTACAGGGGCCTGAGTATGGACAGGGGAGGCACCAAGGAGGACAGGGGTAGCTGGTCTAAAGACCTGGGAAGGGCCAGCAGTTGAAGCAGGTTTTGGAAACAACTGCCTCTGGGCTGCCAGCTTAGGTCACACAGCCACTGGTGGAGCAGCGACAGTAGCAGCAACCCTCCTCTTGGTTACTGCCTGCCCTGCTGTACTCTGAGGTAGATGATAAACATGCTCAACACCGGGATGTTGAGGAGCAACAGCAGGACTGACATTTCCAGGCAGGAGAGACTCAGCAACCACAGACAGACGACTGGGCAAGTCAATCCCCTGCAACACCAATGATGTGTCTTGCTTCTTCACCCTGCGGTTCTGCCACTGAATGAGGGTGGTATGGTTCACCTCCATCAGCTGCAAGGTAGTGTCCTGTATTATGGACCCGTTGGCCAGAATCAGCTGGCGTATCTTGCGGTAGTCCTGGATGATCAGAGTCCTTCTTGTGAGAGTGCCCTTCCCCTGCTTCTTGGGACTCTTGTGGATACCACAGAGCCTCACGATGATGGCTATTAGACGGCTGCAGTCTGGCCACTGGGCAAGCGGAGCACTGGTGGTCAGGGCACACCTCTTCAGGCTCTCCACACCTGGAGTGAACTCCGCCTTCTTTTTAGGAGACCTGAACCTCCCTGTGTTCAGAAGAAGAGGAGAAAAACATACAACCATGTATGAGTGTTATGTAGCACAACAAAGGTAGATCTAGACACAGATCAAGGAATTAGAATATTAACAAGTTGTTTTCTTATCTGGACTAGACATAATAAATGTAGCTGACCTGCTGGTAGCTGAGGATTAGGGAGGTCTGTGTCCTCAGCTCGACCAGGTACTCTGCCAGGCTGTCTACCCCATCCATGCCTGGCACATTGTGTTCATCAACAAGCTGAAACAGTATACAATTTGACGTCAGTAAATTCTCTTCCTATTGGGAAGTGATATTTGTCATAAAACGACATTTTATTTGTGTGTAAATAGTTTTTTATCTTTTTAGTCATGGTGTCTAAGTGCAGATTATTCAGTTATGTCTGACTCAGTACCTTGTATGTGTTACTAGTGAAACATTTACATACCAACTGCTCTTCAGGTACTGTGGGGGGCGCCTGGGACACCACGTGGGTTAGCAGCAGGTAGGGTGATGGAGGCAGCAGGCTGGATGGAGGAGGCAGCAGGCATGGTAATGGAGGCAGCAGGCTGGATGGAGGAGACAGCAGGCAGAGTGATGGATGCAGCAGGCAGGATGGAGGAGGCAGCAGGCTGGAAGCAATCACTTCGGAATTCCGCAGCCCTGACCGAGTGCGGAAGATCATTCCACCACCGAGGGGTCGGGACAGAGAAGAGGCGAGACCGTGAGGAGCGACTGCCGGGCGCCCAAACTATACACTGGACCACACAGTCTCAAGTATTCTGGATGAAACAATCACGAGCCTGTTTCCAGGAGCCTGCCTTCCTCCCCAGCCTGTCGTCTCCTCCATCCAGCCTGCTGCCTCCTCCATCCATGATCCATTCCGATCTTCCGCAAGAGACTCAAAACCCACCTTTTCAGACTCCACTACCACTGAATTCTGTACATCTAGACAATTGTCATCACCACTGCCTACCTGTTTTCTACTTTTTGTATATGTTTACTTGTTTAGTCCTCAAAAAAAATAAAAGAATAATGTGGAGGACGTCGGTCTCGGCCACGTGGGAGTGGCATGGTTGTCTGTGTCTTTACATGTGGTCAAGGCCTTTGGAGCAGTGAGACTTTCCAGGGGTAGGTTTGGCACTCTCACAGGGTGTGAGAGTGAACTGTGTCCCGAAAGGTTGCTCCAAAGCCATAATTGGTTTAATTATTATTTAATTACTTAATTGGTGTCAATCAGTCAATTTATATGGAAGTCAATTGGCTGATTGGGTGTCTGTGTGAGAATGTGAGTTGAGTGATTGTGATTGGGTGATTGCCTCATGAGTCCCACCTGAGCCGGGCAGAGACTAAGCCTATTTAAGAGCAGGTGGGGCGAGTGGGGAGTTAGTCAGTCTTGTCGTGATGTGTGTGTGGGATTGTGGGATTGTGGGATTGTGGGATTGTGGGATTGTGGGATTGTGGGATTGTGGGATTAGTTTTGTGTGCGTTTGTCGAAAGTGACTGAGTAGAGTGCATCCTGTGTGTGTGGGGAAGAGGGAGAGGGGGTGCACTAAGAGTGTCCGCCTCTCTCCCTCGGTGTGATTGTGGAGAGCAAGTGGGTGCCCTGGACGGAGGGTGCGCCTCTCGCCCTCGGTTTTATTGAAAGAGAGCTCGCACTCGACAGTGGAGAGTTTCTTGGCAACAGCCCGAGAACTCTCACTGGAAGAGTGGCGAGTGTCTGTATGCATGGGTAAGAGAACTTGAACTGAAAAGTTTGAGTGTCTCAGTATGAATGGGTGGGAAGCACTTGAAAGGTCACTGGATATGTGTGTGCCTGGGGAGGTTCCAAGGGAACTCCAGAGGAGGAGGCGCGGTGTCCCGTAAGTTATAATTATTTTAGCTTGTTATTTTAGTTCGTTGTTTTTACCCGAAAGCTTTGCGGCGAGTAGGGTAAAGATTTTGTGTCTGTGTTTGTGTTGGTCTTTGTTATATGTTAACCTGCTACTCCCACTGTCTCTCTCCCATGTCTGGTGGGAGAGACAGGAAAAAAATAAATAAAATCCGGTCCGTAGACCAACAAACTCCACTCCGTGTCTCCTGGCGGCTCTGTTCCCGTTCAGGGTTTGTCACGTGGCGTGTGACAAATAATAATTACGAACCTTTTCCTTCCCAGTGTTACAGGTAGGGTATGCAGCTGCCAACAACGATGCCTATCGCTGTATTACTGCACTGATCTCTGGCGCAAACAATGATTGTTCTTACCATGTATTAATGCACATCTTGTACAGTATGTCGCTCTGGATAAGAGCGTCTGCTAAATGCTTAAAATGTAAAATGTATAGTCTTCCTCAAAGCCCTCATCTACCTCTAACATCTCTGAAGTCTTCTCAGAGTCTGGGTCCACATTTTGCAGGGGCTGCTCTGTCTGCCTGAGCAGGTAGTCCACACCAATCATCTCTCCTGAAAATTAAAGACAACAGAATGCAAATTGAAATACAGATCTAGACAGGTAGTAGCAGTAACAAAATCATAATTTGGCTTAACAATTTGATGTACCCTGCGATGGATTGGCGACCTGTCCAGGGTGTATTCCTGCCTCTCGCCCGGAACGCATGCTGGGATAGGCTCCAGCCCCCCCCGCGACCCTGACCAGGAATAAGCGGCTTAGACAATGGATGGATGGATGGATGGAATTTGATGTACCAGTGTAGATGGAAGGAGGAGATGTATTTCTGTCTGAACACCTTCACACTGTTGGTGTTGACACAGTGTACCACGTCCCTTGCATAGCTAAGGAGAGAAGGTGATTTACTGGTCACAGACACAGCCCTCCGGTCCTGGTTCCATCTGTTCAGGCCTTCCAGGAGATACAGCTGAAAATTCAAACTGTTGGCACTGGTCCCTGAAAAAATATTAATATATTTACTGTAATAAAAAGATATGTTCTTTAATTAAAAATAGATAAAATGATTAAAATTTATTGAAAAGATATTCCAATCTGGAATGAACCTGTTCAGATGGCAGTGGAAGGACTCACAAAATGTGGACCCCCTGGCATTCCTGTATCTGGTCAGCATGATGGTTGGTAGTGGTGCCTGTCTCTGTCTCTGTTCGCACTAGATGTACTCCATCCTCTCCCTGTCCAGCAGAGGAACGCAGAGGAGGTCTCTCCTCTTCTGGCGGGTGGTGGATTCTTCCCCACAAGTCCTCCATCGGCAGTAGAGGGCCAGCTCTTTCTTAGTGATGCACTTGTCCACCAGAACATCACTAATGAGTGGCACACCCTCCTGTCTGAGCTCCTCCTTCTCTGCCTGGCACAACAGTGCAACGTCATGTGGGTCCCACTCAAAGATGCACGCTGACAGACAGCCCATGAATGTGGGGTATAGGGGATGAGTGTCAGTGGTGCACCCTGCTGCCAGCCACCGCATAAAGTGCCAGATGTCCAGCCTGATGTTGAGGTCGGTCCACTCACCAAACCTGGCCTGCAACTTGTTCACTCCCATCTCCACACAGTCCATATACAGCAACACCGGGGGAGCCACAGCTGTCTGGCTGTACTGTGTGATCTCTTCATGAGATCAGCCACCATCAGGTCCAGACCTGGCCCCTCTTGGGCAGTAAGGACACTGATGAGGACCTGACCAATCTCATTACTGATAGAGGTCAACCACCGTGAGGTCCCCTTAGCTGTGCTGGACAGTGATCTGAAATGATACAAATTAAATGACAGGAATGATTGAGAATACATATGAGTGATGATACATGCTTTGCAACCTTTTGTGGATTTAATATTTTTATTACCCTTTTTTTGGTTAATATATATTAATTGGTTTACAATAACACACAGAGAACAAAAACAGAACAAGCCACACACACACACAATAGTTTGTGAAAACAGCATAAGATGACCTCCACATTTGTATTACCTTTTTGCTTGAGTCCATTTTCAAAATGGACCCAAAGGTGGAGGTGATGCTGGCCTTGATGTGGTCCATCCTGCTTATGATGTCCCGGCCGTATACAGACAGCAGCCACCAGCTGGTAGGGACGTTCACAGGCTCAGGGGGCTCCAAGAGGCTGGGATGGGCTACAAAGTCAGCACACACCCCAAGGTAGTGGGACAGCCGGTTCAACCACTCCTCTCCATGGTTCTCACAGGTGCTTGACCAGTCGGGTAGGGTGTTCCCAAGAGTACGATCCCGCAGCATACGGATGACTCTTACATCGCATGCATATCTTTGTTGGAAAAACAGATTTGTTTCAATCATTCGTTACATGTATGTATGGGCATCCACGCCATGAGCTGGTGGGTGAAAAACCGGTGTGGGGTTGGAGCCTGATGGTAGATCAGTGACAGGACAGGTGGCTCATACCAGAACCTCACATCGGGCGCAGCTTGCCAGCATAAAAGACTGTGGAAGCAATCTACCTCTGATCTTGTATGGGGATTGTCTTCCTCATTTCACTCGGCAGCCAGAATGGAGTGGGACCAGCCAGATTCTCTACATGCTAATCCTAATTGGAGGACAATGATAAAATATGATGTACTATCATCATCACATAAAAACAGGCACAAAAATGTTGTTATCTCAGTCAGGGTTCCCACTCAAATCAAATTTCCATTTTCCATGACATTTCAATGACAAATTTAAGGTTTTCAATGACTTCTTTTTTTGAGACTGACGCAAACATGGACTTTCATAACTTAACACATTTTGTTGCCAGTGCAAATACACATCTTGTGTGTGTGTGTGTGTGTGTGCATTTACATTTTTACATTTTAAGCATTTAGCAGACGCTCTTATCCAGAGCGACTTACAAGATGTGCATAAATACATGGTAGGAACAATCATAGTTAGCGCAAGAGATCAGTGCAGTAATACAGTGATAGACATCATGGCAGGCAGCTGCGTACCATACCTGTAACACTGGGAAGGAAAAGGTTAGTAATTATTATTTTTTTATTTTTTTATTAAATGGAGTAAGCAGGGCTATATAGTGTTGGACAAATAAGCAGTGGTGGTGACAATTCGCTAGAATTCAGTTCAGAATTCAGTGGTAGTGGAGTCTGAAAAGGTGGGTTTTGAGTCTCTTGCGGAAGATAGCAAGTGGTCTTGACCGATTGCGGAAGGTCGTTCCACCAGCGAAGGGTCAGGACAGAGAAGAGACGAGACCGCGAGGAGCGGCTGCCAGGTGCTCGGAGGGATGGGGCAGTCAGTGCCCCATGCACCAGTGATTTGAATCTGATGCGTGCTGCGATGGGGAGCCAGTGCAGAGAGGAGAGTAGAGGGGTGACATGGGTGAACCTCGGCTGGTTGAACACCAGACGAGCGGCAGCGTTCTGGACTAGTTGCAGTGGCTTGATGGCACAGGCCGGCAGGCCTGTGTGTGTGTGAGTGTATGTGTGTGAGTGAGTGACAACAGCCGTGGCAGGTGACAACAACAGTGGCAGGAGAACAGACATTTTGCGGTAACGTTATTGGAAAATAAGAAAATATATATATAACGTTACATGGAATCTAAAATTTCTTCCATGACAGAGCTTTTTCATCAATTTCCATGACAGAATCATTTTCAAGGTTTTTCCATGACACGTGGGAACCCTGCTCAGTGTATGAATAGAGGCTCTAGCAAAGAGTGAAGAACTTACAGCAGAGCTGGCAGTGACCAGAGACATAGCTGAGGCAGTGGTGGTCCTCACAGAGGCCGTAGCAGCAGGGCTGGCACTACCAGGGCCGGTGGTGGCAGGGCAAGACAGTGGCTGGGAGCAAGGGTAGATTATTATGCAATCTAATAAAACATAGTTTATTAACAGTATTTTAAGGCCAAGAGTCATCTATCATATCTTTCCCTGAACAGGCTTCCGAGCCACTAAATTTGGTTATCCGCAGCACCATATGACCCAGCAAACCGTGGTTAGACAAACTGACAGAGGGGGAAACAAAATCAATCAGAATTGATAGATGATAGAAAAACACCTATGAAGAGTAGACTCAAAATCTGAAAGTCAAAAAATATAGTAGAAATGGTTGAGTGAAATTCATACAAAACATGAATTACTAAAGTAATGTAATATTCACCATTGACAAAGTCAATGCAGGCTGCAGAGGACTCTGCAGAGGCGAAGGGTGTGGTAGAGGCCGGCCCTGGGGACATGCTCATGGTAGTGGCAGGGATTGATGTGCAGGAATAAGAAGGCCCACTGGCAGGCTGCAAAAAACACACAGTAAAAACTTACAGTAAAGGATGTGATATAACTTCAGTCCAAAATAAATGTCTGCTATTTTTCATTACCCCGAGAGTGTGAAATCCACAGGCACAACTCTGTGATCCCCCAAATAGAGTTTGCCCACGGGCTTGTAATGGGCACTTCTCTATCTGAAACAATTGTGAATCCACTTTTTATTAGCAGATCCAATTAATATGAACTGAAACCTTATCACCCCTGGCCATCTTTAGACTGCATGAATGTCACATTAAAGAGAACACTTTATTTTCTTCTTTCCAAACTATTCTGCAAACACAGGTTCTACTGGTAATTAGCTGGCAGCTAAACGTTTTATGACAAGTTTTAGCTGTGAGATACGCTAGCATACTTTACCTTCCAGTAGAGGTCATACCACCTATTTTGTCTGGTGGCTGGCCTGTTGCTTGCTTCAGGGGGCCAAACCCCAGAGGCAGCAAACTTCCTCAACAGGGACATCCACTCATCATCTCCCATGGGCCTGTGCGGTTTCTGTTTTGAATTCATCTAAGACCAACAGCAAAATAATGTATCACACTACTGTACGTTATCTTCCTGGAACCAGGTCTGTCCTGGGGATATCATTGCATATAATATTATATCATAATTACATGTATATATTTTAATATAAATTCATTCTAATTTGTCAAAAAGAAAATTAGATGTGTTACGACCCGCAAAAACCACATGCACTCCAATAGCCGTGTGGTGAACCCAAATGAATCAGACGAATATAAAAATACACAGGATTTATCTTACAAAGACGAAACAAACAAAGAGACATACTTACAAGACGGAAGCATCAAAAATATCACAAAACAAAACAGATAGCTAACCTAATCTCAAAAGAATTAATTCTACCCTACCTGCGAGGCAAAACAAAAGAGTGAACTCTTCTGGGAAACAAGCTAACCTATTCTGTGCTTGCCCTACCTACCAAAGGTGCTCAAAACGACAGTACAGAAATAAAACAAAAGAAAGCTCGGTCCAATGCCTTAAAACAGAAGGCTGCTCTAAAAACCAGCTCTCGCAAAAGAACGTCGTCATACATAAAATGCTTTTCTCAAAATCGCACACAAAAGAAAGCTTCTTCCAGAAGACAGCATCTCTCCCCTTAAAGCTGGGGGCATGGCCAGTTGGTGTTGTAGACAGACCAACTTGTCAACAACTCCAGCTGCAGTTAAGTGATCACTCGCTCAGAGCATGGCTCCAAATTAAAGGAAGTTCCCTCTCAAAATTTTCCCGACCATAACAGATGTCACACATCCCCCCCCCCTCCCCAATGATTTTAGCTAGCTTACTGTACATTTGTGTGTTATATACTGTACCTAGTTTGGTACAGTGGGGAAAATAAGTATTTCACCCCCTGCTGATTTTGTGAGTTTGCCCCCTTACAAAGAAAGGAACGGTCTATAATTTTCATGGTAGGTTCATCTTAACAGTGAGAGACAGAATATAAAAAAAATCCCAGAAAATCACATTATATGAATTTTAAACATTTATTTGTGTTTTATTGAGGAAAATAAGTATTTCACCCCCTACCAACCAGCAAGAATTCTGGCTCCCACAGACCGGTTATGTGACCAGGAGGCACACAGATTAGTCCTCTTACTTAATTAGTACTCCTAATTAAGTACTCAGTACCTGTATAAAGACAACTGTCCACAGAATCAATCAATGAATCAGATTCCAACCTCTCCACAATGGGCAAGACCAAAGAATTGTCTAAGGACATCAGGGACAAAATTGTAGACCTGCACAAGACTGGAATGGGCTACAAGACCATTGGCAAGCAGCTTGGTGAGAAGGAGTCAACTGTTGGTGCGATAATTAGAAAATGGAAGAAACACCAATTGACCATCAATCTCCCTCGGTCTGGGGCTCCACGCAAGATCTCACCTCGTGGAGTTAACCTGATCATGAGAAAGGTGAGGGAACAACCCAGAACTACACGGCTGGAGCTTGTTGATGATCTCAAGGCAGCTGGGACCACAGTCACCAAGATGACCATTGGTAACACACTACGCCGTAATGGATTGAAATCCTGTAGTGCCCGCAAGGTCCCCCTGCTCAAGAAGGCACATGTACAGGCCCGTCTGAAGTTTGCCAATGAGCACCTGGATGATTCAGAGGAGGCTTGGGAGAAAGTGCTGTGGTCAGATGAGACTAAAATCGAGCTCTTTGGCATCAACTCGACTCGCCGTGTTTGGAGGAAGAAAAAGCTGGCTTGGACCCCAAGAACACCATCCCCACCGTCAAGCATGGCGGTGGAAACATTATGCTTTGGGGCTGTTTCTCTGCTAAGGGGACAGGACGACTTCACCGGATCGAGGGGAGGATGAATGGGGCCATGTACCGGGAAATCTTGAGTGAGAACCTCCTTCCCTCAGCCAGGACACTGAAAATGGGTCGTGGATGGGTGTTCCAGCATGACAATGACCCAAAGCATACGGCTAAGGCAACAAAGGAGTGGCTCAAGAAGAAGCACATTAAGGTCATGGAGTGGCCTAGTCAGTCTCGGACCTTAATCCTATAGAGAATCTGTGGAGGGAGCTGAAGCTTCGAGTTGCCAAGCGTCAACCTACAAACCATAAGGATTTGGAGAGGATCTGCAAAGAGGAGTGGGCCAAAATCCCTCCTGGGATCTGCGCAAACTTGGTGACCAACTACAAGAAACGTCTGACCGCTGTGCTTGCCAACAAGGGTTTCTCCACCAAGTACTGAGTCATGTTTTGCTAGGGGGTGAAATACTTATTTTCCTCAATAAAACACAAATAAATGTTTAAAATTCATATAATGTGATTTTCTGGGATTTTTTTTATATTCTGTCTCTCACTGTTAAGATGAACCTACCATGAAAATTATAGACCGTTCCTTTCTTTGTAAGGGGGCAAACTCACAAAATCAGCAGGGGGTGAAATACTTATTTTCCCCACTGTATATATAAGTATATGTAGATTGAGTGTCCTCTTTGCCTCATCCATTTACAGTTAACGCACACTTACAGTACATATACTCTAAATTAGCTATATAACGTGACTGTGCGATAAACAGATGTAGATGCTATGATATTTGTCAATCAATGGATTGACAAATAAACCCCCAACAAACATCAATCAGACATCACCATGGAAGCTAGCCACATTATTATCACTGATATGATGTTGTAGCCTACTACTAATTTTGGTAGCCTAATAATAAAGCTTGAGACTCAAGGCAAACATGAGGGGTTTGCAACTCTGCAATTCAGGTGTAGTAGCCTAGTTTTGGGAATAACTACAGGTGAGTACTAATAAGCTTCAAGTCAAAACGTGAGGGTTGGGTAATCCAGCATCAGCAAGCATTCATCCTTCAATCTGTATGAGTCTAGCAGTATCTAGCTAGCATTAGCTTGTTTATTACTTAGCTAGTTAGCTCCCTAGCCTCCTACAATAACCCAGAAACACAACAAAACGGCATTTTGATGACATAGCCTACCTCTTAATTGGGCTCTCTTTTCCTCCTCCTTCCTCCATTTTCTCCCCTGCGCACCTGAAGGCTTGTGCCTTTTCAAAGTCATTGTGCAAATATAAAATCTGTCATCGATCTGATATCTATCTTGCGTCACGCTGATGTTGGCTCTCTGCCTGACTGCATCAGTAGTGTGTGCCTTTCTGACCCCGTCACCTGCGATTGACCCGACAGGCAACAGCACGTCTCTTGGGTTGCCTGTGATGCGCGCACGTAACCCCCACTTTCAGCAAGCAGCCAGGCATCGTATCCCCCACCTCAGTAACAGCATCTCTGTCAAAGTTAGTGGCGTAACGGAACGCAGTTGATCCGTGATCCATACGGATCACCCCCCACGGTTCGGCACGCATATGAACCGCGGATTAATTGCTAAATTGAACCATCATAGAGAAATACAGCTTTTCTGCCGCTGTTACGTTTTAAAGTAACAATTCCCTAAATCTCGATGCAGAGTTACAGTGAAGAGATAGACAAGACAGGTGCGTGCTGTGTTTTGCTCTGAAGCACAACGATTGGTTAATTATGCACAAAAAAAGGCATTGTGTGTTTAGGTCATGTTGAATCCCAACGAATCAATCAGAGATTATCACGTTGCAAAAAGCAGACAAGTCATGGCTAGCGGAGGAGCGGAGGAACTTGAAAAGCCTCCCGCATCATTTAAATCGCATGTATGGGAGCACTTTGACTTCCCTGTAAATTATATTGGCTGGTTACCTGTAGCCTAATCTATCCAACATTAGATACATTTAAAACACTCTAGACATTCATAGTCAGCGGTTCAAAAAAGTAGTAACGTTAGGCATTTGCATGCAGTGACCCTAGCCAACTCTTAGGGGTGCAGTGAACTTGCTAGCTAATTTAGTTTAATAATCTCTTAGTATACAGTATATGCGCAATGTTAGTTAGCCAGCGATTTCTACTTTGGCTGCCTCGCTACAAAACATTTAGCAGCCTTGCTTGCTGGTTGTTGATTGTTGTTAAACGCCCGAGCAATTGAAGAATGGTTACGTTAAGTTAGTCATCACACAGACCAGTGACACTTGGCAGTTGTTATTAACTAGCTCGCAATTGTTAGCTAGTTTAGGAAACCAAGATTGGATGTCTACCCCTAACATTATTGTGTAAGCAGTGATAATGGGTTCTCAAGGTTAACTAGCTGGCTAAACATAGTGTAATGTTCTGGGGTTTTGTGTTGTTAAGGGCACTGTCTAGCTGGGGGTGTTGTTTCCCCCCGAGGGTTATAAGGAGGGGACCAGATGTAAGACGGGGGGGAGATGCGTGTGTTCATTGTGACTGTGTGAAGGCGTGAGTAGCAGCCGATAGCTACCGGAATACGAATAAACATCACATGTTTGACCAGCGAAATACTCTCCTCATCCTTCCCTGCATGCATGACAAAGTGAGAACGCTACATTTGGTGTCAGAATTAAACTCGGACTTTCACGCGCTTTGTGCCGTTCGTTAGCTCCGTATTGCTAGCTAGCTGCTAACGTTAGTGATGACAGCGAGGGACGTGTCACGCCGCGAGATCAAAGAGGAGATGGAGGATGGAGGTGCGCACGGTGGTTGGAGAGCGGACCAGGCGCCGAAGTATTCTGGTAAAGGCAGCTTGGAGGCGTTTTTCATGCAATTTGAGCTGGCAGCTGAGCTGAATGGCTGGCCTATGGACAGTAGAAAGAAAGCTGCACGTCTCGTTTGTCCCTCACGGATGACGCCCTGGCGTGCTTGACGGCGCTGGGCCCGGTCGAGCAAAGAGACTATGGAGCTGTTGTGGGGCGTTACAGAGGCGCTTGGTCGATGTGACAACAAGAGCATCGTGGTCACAGAGCTATGTAACCGGCACAGACGGCCCGGTGAGTCCCTTCGTGCACTGGCAACTGACATTGAGACACTCACAAGACGAGCATACGGCCATATGCCCCCCGCAGTGCTGAGTGAGTACGCCAGAGATCAGTTTGTCCGCGCCATCGAGCCGCGAGACCTGCGTGAACGGGTTCAGCTGAGACACCCGAGCACGCTGCAGGAGGCCTTGGAGCTGGCGCTGGAGAGAGAGGAACTGAGGGATGGGACCACACAGGGGGGCGTGAGAGAGGCCTCCCCCACGGTGAGGGTTGCAGTGGAGAGCAGCCCAGCCCGAGAACAGCCGGAGTGGGTGGGCGCGATGATGGAGCGGATGACAGAGCTGGTTCGTGCCGTGACATTGCAGCCCCAAGGAGGTGCGGCTCGTTCCCCAGGGCCCATGCGCTGCTGGGGGTGTGGCCGGGCCGGCCATCGCCTCAGGGACTGCCGCGATCGCCCGGAGAAGCAGGGAAACGGCAGGGGGTCCGTTTAGGCGGGGCGGACCCCTGGCACCATGTCCCATGCTGATCTGTCTCCAGCGGAGGGAGCCAAACAGCACAGCTGGGGGAGTGGGGCTCTACTCCCCCCAGGAGCAGGCGATGGCGCTGAGTCGGTTATGGTGGTGGGCTGACGCATGCAGGCAATTTTTGCTATGTCCCGTCGCCCTGGCTGGGCGCCGTGTTCGGCCCTGGTGGACACGGGTTCGACTGCGCGACGCTGATGAGGCCCGACGTGGTTCCGGTGGGGACACAGCTGGAGCAGACGTCGGTGCAGCTGAGGACGGTGACGGGTGAGCTAGCCCCCATGTTGGGGAGGGAAAGGTGGTGATAACAGTGGGGGCCTGTCGGTGGAGTTCCGAGTGTGGGTAGCAGAGGTGCAGGACCCCTGCATACTGGGGTTAGACTTTTTGAAGTTTGCTCGCTGCCTGCTGGACCTGGGGGAGAACACGGTGAGCTTCCCTGGGGGCCCCACTGTCAAGATGATATCCCCCCCACTTCCCTCGAGGTCAGCACCACTGGCGGTGAGAACAACCGAGATACAAATCCACTCTGCGAGCCCCCTGGCCAGTCACGGTAGCTCCCGCCCCCTGAATGCCCGCCCAAGATGTTCCCCTGCCTACTCGACGGCTGAACGCTCATCCCCTATACCCCCTGCCCCTGACAGTCAGCTCACCTCACCTGCCGGCAGTACGCCCCTGTCCCCATCAGCAGCCCCGTTCACACCCGGTGCCCCCCGTCCCTTGGCGCAGCCTAACATGGAGGAAGAGGCAGACAGGCTAGCGGTTGTGAGGGGAATATGGGAACGCAGCTGTGGTCACTTGGAACCTGAACAGCAAGAGGAGCTGTGGCAGCTGCTAACTGAGTTCAAGGGCATTTTTGCCCTGACAGATGCTGAAATTGGCCGCACGCACTTGGTGCATCACCAAATAGACACGGGGGACGCCCGGCCTATCAGATCACCACCCCGCCGCCTTCCCATGGCGTACAGAGAAGCTGCAGAGTGCGCCATTGATGAGATGCAGCATGCGAGCATCATTGAGCCCTCTGCCAGCCCCTGGGCTTCGGGAGTGGTGATGGTGAAAAGAAAAACACCTCCAAAATGAGATTCTGTGTCGACTACAGACCACTGAACAAGGTGACGAAGAAAGACTCCTACCCGATGCCCCACGTCGATGAGGCGCTGGACACGGTGGCTGGCTCGTCCTGGTTCTCCTCACTAGACCTGCGTGCTGGCTATTGGCAGGTGCCCCTCGACCCCGAGTCTAAACCGAAGACTGCCTTCTGCACGGCGAGGGGGCTGTGGCAATTCCGTGTCCTCAGCTTCGGGCTGTGCAACGCCCCAGCCACGTTTGAAAGGCTAATGGAGAGCGTGTTGATTGGCATCCCCCAGGAGGAGTGCGTCGTGTACCTGGACGACATACTGGCCCACGGCAGCTCCTTCCAGGCGGCCCTTCAGATGCTGAGACGGGTCCTGGGGAGGATAGCCGAGGCAGGGCTGAAACTTCACCCCGACAAATGCCACTTCATGAGGAGAGAAGTGGAGTTCTTGGGACACAAACTGACGGGAGAGGGCATCAGCACGCAGGAGGAGAAGATAAGGGCGATCAAAGAGTGGCCCACCCCCACAGACAAAGCGCAGCTTGAGAGCTTCGTGGGGCTCGCCTCATACTACAGGAGGTTTGTAAGGGGGTTCTCCTGCATCGCTGAGCCCCTATTCCGACTGAAGGAGAAAGGCGCTGACTTCACCTGGGCGCCTGAGTGTCAACAGGCGTTTGACCTCCTAAAAAACGCACTGACAGAAGCCCCTGTGCTCCGACCCCCAGACCTCTCCCTGCCGTTTGTCCTGGACACGGACGCCAGCAACGTGGGCAACGTGCTGTCTCAGGTGGGGCCGGAAGGAGAAAGAGCGGTGGCATACTTCAGCCACACGTTCAACAAGGCTGAGCGGAACTACTGCGTGACCCGCCGGGAGCTGCTGGCTGTCGTCAAGGCGGTCAGACACTTCAGGTACTACCTCTGTGGCCTGCCGTTCACCATCAGAACTGATCACGCAGCTCTCCAGTGGCTGATGTCCTTTCGAGAGCCGGAGGGGCAGGTGTGCCGCTGGCTGGAGAAGCTGGCAGACTTCAACTTCACCGTTGAGCACAGGGCCGGAGCCCGCCACACCAATGCTGACGCCCTGTCCCGACGCCCCTGTGCTCCGGGGGGGTGTCGATACTGCGAAGAAGAGAGAGGCAAGGGAGAGAGAGCTCCGGGAGGAGGTGAAAATATGCCCGAGCACGAGGGAGGCGGGCCGGTCTGCAGGGAGCTGCAGGTGATCGGAGCGGCGGAGTGGCGAACACAGCAGGAGCAGGACTCTGACTTACAGCCTGTGTTGCAATGGGTGGAGACAGGTCAGAGGCCGCCCTGGGGGAGGTGGCAGCAGGGGGCACCACTGCCACAAAGGGACTGTGGGCAGACTTTGCAGCTCTGCGGGTGTGTGATGGGGTCCTACAGAGAGCTTGGAGGGAGCCGGCTACGGGGAGAGAACAGGTGGCGTGTGGTGGTCCCCAAGGCAATGAGGAGACTGTGTTGAAAAGCTCCCATGGCACCGCGAGGGCAGGGCACTTTGGCATCACGAAAACCCTCCGCCGCCTCCGTCAGGGTTCTACTGGGGGCAGATGAAAAGGGACGTAGAGGACTTCTGCCGCCGCTGCGACCTCTGCGCAGCATACAAGGGCCCACCAGATCAGTCCCACGCACCGCTCCAGCAGCTGGGGGTGGGAGCCCCCATGGAGAGAGTGGCGGTGGATGTGATGGGGCCGTTTCCGTGCACTGACAAAGGGAATCGCTACATGCTGGCCGCCATGGACTATTTCACGAAGTGGCCGGAGGCGTCACGCGTTACCGGATCAGGAGGCAGAGACTGTGGTTGATGCGCTGGTGGAGGGCATGTTCAGTCGGTTCGGTGCAGCGGAAACCCTCCACAGCGATCAAGGGAGGAACTTTGAATCACGTGCCACCATGTGCGAGCGGCTCGGCACGAAGAAGACCCGAACCACTGCTCTGCACCCACAAAGTGATGGGCTAGTGGAAAGATTCAATCGGACCCTGGGCAAACAGCTAGCCATTCTCACAGCAGAGCACCAGCGAGACTGGGACATGCACCTCCCTCTTGTTCTCATGGCATACCGATCCACCGTCCAGGAATCCACCTCCTGCACACCAGCACTGCTCATGCTCACTTTCTGTCCCGGAGCAGCAGCAGCAGCAGGTCGATCCCGTCGATCTGACAGGGGCAACGCGACCGCGGAGGCGGAGGCGGCCGCCAGGTCGTTTCGAGGACTTTGTGTAAAGTTAAAAAAGAGAGAAATGTTGTTCTGCTTGGAATGAAAAATGTTACTGGAAATGTTCTGTTATGCTGGTATGTGCATGTTGTTAAGGTGTCTCTCGGGGCGAGAGCTCAGAAGGGGGGGGATAGTGTAATGTTCTGGGGTTTTGTGTTGTTAAGGGCACTGTCTAGCTGGGGGTTTTGTTTCCCCCCGAGGGTTATAAGGAGGGGACCGGATGTAAGACGGGGGGGAGATGCGTGTGATGTGTCCAGGTGTTCAGGAATGTGTCCGAGTGATGTCATCGAAATTATTTTAATATAGTTGCTATGACAACATGATGAGCTCGCATTATTAAGTTTTGCTCGGTCCTGCTTTAACCTCAGGAGACGGAGACATTGTCGTCAGAGACAGACCACTACACGAGATAACCTTTATAATTTCCTTTTGTATAGGCTACTGTGCTTATATTGTTAATTGTTTTACATTTTAGATTGTGTTAGTGATTCATTTTTAAGTATCTAGTCGTTTAGTCTTTTACTGAAACTAACTAGCTATCACTAGCACTAGCTAGTGTTAGCTAGTTAGTTAGCTAATAATTTATTGCTTGCTTGCTAGTGAAATAAAAATGGTTAGCTGTTTAACATTTATTAATAATAATAATAATAGATATGGCATCCTTCAGTGACATCTTTTTCTATCTGTCCAGAGCAGAGAAATACCAAGAGGGTGTCTCTGAGGGGACGAAGCGTTCTATCCGGAGAGGGCACAGAAATACATGCTTCAGGGTAAGATTTGTTAAAGAAAGGTCGATAGAACGATAGATAAATAGATATATAGATGGATACTTTATTGATCCCTGAAGGGAAATTCGGTGTTCCAGCAGCATCCAACAAAAGGCACAAAATAGACACAAAATAAAAGGCAAAAAAGTTAGAAATTGGCAATAAACAGGCAAAAATAGGCACAAAATAAGTGAACTGTATAACTGTAAACTGTATTGTCCAAGAGAAACGTCTGGGCACTAAAGCAAACTGTCTTAGCTCCCTCCGAGCTGGCTCAGGTCCATAGTATCCAGCCAGTCAGGGGATGCATACCCATAAAGCAATAATGTACATTTTTTAACAAGCCTTGGTCATTGTTCTCAGTCTATAATCCATTTTTGATATTCTAGACGGTTGCATGTATTTGAAGCCCAAGGATGGAATGCCACCAAGAAGGTCATCCTGTCGGACGAGAAAGGAGGCAGTGCTGACCGAGGTCCACGCTAGCCACTTCGGAGTGAAGCGCATGCTGGGAAGATCAATCAGCGCTTCTTCTGGCATGGCATCGTGAATGATGTGCAAAACTGGGCAAGCAAAACTATTTTGTCTTTA
Source organism: Aldrovandia affinis (assembly GCA_029706075.1). Taxonomy (NCBI): domain Eukaryota; kingdom Metazoa; phylum Chordata; class Actinopteri; order Notacanthiformes; family Halosauridae; genus Aldrovandia; species Aldrovandia affinis. Next base: position 349,708 of record JAINUG010000052.1, on the reverse strand, counting down.
GTTGATGGAAATGTGAATGAATGAATGAATGAAAGGTGTGGTCTTACAAACTGTAGCAAGATCATATTTTACACACAGCCAAAGACCACACATTTCATTCATTCATTCAACTTGCATTTACTGTTAATTTCAAGGTCCGTACCTGCGTGCCTTGCCAGAAGTTTGAGAAGGTGAAGACCGAGGCACCTGAGCTGAAGAGCATCAAGCCTGTTTCACCTTGGTACATGATTGGTGAGTTCTACACTTTTGACTTGTTTCCCATCATGTTTTCTTTCAGTATTCTCTTTTAGTGTGAATGTTTTACTTCCTCTTGTCCAATAGAGTATGCCAATATTTATTTACATTACATTACAATACAGTCATTTAGCAGACGCTTTTATCCAAAGCGACTTCCAATAAGTGTATTTAACGTAAGTAGCCAAGAGAACTGCTAGTCACCAGAAATCATAAGTACATCTCCCTACTAAACAAGTAACCAAGAGCATAACCACTGCTAAAGTACCAGTGCAAGAACAAATCAATACAAATACAATACAATATCTGCTAAGAGGAAGGATCAGGGTAGTACTATTTGACTGCATGCTAGGTGTGGACCTCATCAAGGCCTCGTCCAGGAATGGCAATCGCTACTGCCTCACAGCGACTGATTTCTTCACCAAGTGGGTGGAGGCCATTCCCATCCAGGTGTGTTATATCTGTGTGTTTAGTGTTGATCTTTGATATAAACTGATAAACATGATAAACTGATCTTGATTATGCTTTTAAAAATGTACTTGATCTAATTGTCCAGTTCATCAACTGCATGTATCTACATTTTCATCTTGAAAATTAACATTACACTGCTAGGACAAGACAGCAGCGGCAACATCCCAGGCCCTGATGGACATCTTCCACACCCATGGTGCACCGGAGGTCATCCTGACGGACCAGGGCAGAGAGTTCTGGAACAAGGTCAAGTACTTGCTAAAACATTTGATCTCTTAACAGTTATGGCCATACTTGTACGGACAAAACGAATGACTTGTCTTATTTTCTTTTTTAGGTCAACCAGATCCTGTTTGAGAAGTGGGGGGCCAAGCATCACCTCTGCTTACCATCCCCAGACCAACGGACTGGATGAGCGAACCAACCAGATGCTGAAGAGGGCCATTGGAAAGTCTCTGGATGGGCACCAAGAACGGTGGGAGGATAACCTTAAGGTAATCCTTTTCGCACATAACACCAGTGTCCAGGCCTCTACTAAGTACTCGCCCTACCACCTGATGTACGGTCGGGAGCCACGGTTGTCCTCAGAGGTATGTAAACTTCATATCATCTTCTTATCATTCTTCATCATCATCATCATCATCATCATCATCATTCTTATCATTTTTGTTTGCAAAAACACCATCCATCCATCCATCCATTATCTAAGCCGCTTATTCCTGGTCAGGGTCGCGGGGGGGGGGGGCTGGAGCCTATCCCAGCATGCGTTCCGGGCGAGAGGCAGGAATACACCCTGGACAGGTCGCCAATCCATCACAGGGCACACACACCATTCACTCACACACTCATACCTACGGGCAATTTAGACTCTCAATTAGGCTAACGTGCATGTCTTTGGACTGTGGGAGGAAACCGAGTACCCGGAGGAAACCCACGCGGACACGGGGAGAACATGCAAACTCCGCACAGAAAGGCCCCCGGCCTGGATTCGAACCCGAGACCTTCTTGCTGTGAGGCGACAGCGCTATCCACTGCACCACCGTGCCGCCGGTGCAAAAACACTAACTATGAAAATGTTTGTGTTGTGTTTTCTCTATTTGCCATGTCATTTCAGATCACAGGCGACATTTCTCCTCTTGTGGAGGTTGACGGGATTGACGAGGACACTGTTGCAGACTACCTCCAGGCCAGGGCTGAGAAGGATGAGGAGGTCTTTGACAAGGTGAAAGATATTACACAACTGTTTACTGAACAACCACCTGAGTGATGCTAAGTGAATCCTTATCTGAAGCGCGCAATCCTCAAGAGCGCATGGCCTCAATGGCGCGCATGACGGCATATAGATCTATCTGAAAGTCCAAGTTCAACCACGCCCATCTTGTAGCAGTTGTATCTCTCAACTTAGAGAATATAAATCTCTGCTGCTGCGTTTATTTCTTGAACAATCAAGGTGCGACTCAACGTGGAGAAGGCCCAGGAGAAACAGCGCAAAACCTACCGGAGGAGGATCAAGAAGGGAACCAAGCGTTTCAAGATCCTCCTGGGCATGGAGGTGTTGAAGAAGGACGAGAGGAAGCGTGGGAGACTTGGTCGCACAATGGATCCAGACTGGCCAACTCAGTACCGGTAAATGTTGGGCTTTTAAGAGTAATTAAGGTGAGAGGGTGATGATATCCAATTTTGCCATTACAGATCATTATTACATGTTTTTCTTAGGGTAACTGAGGTCGGGGACAACAACCTGGTGCAGTTGGAGACCTTGGATGGCCACCAGCTGAAGACCCAGACACCCTATGCCTCAGTGAAGCCTCTGCGGAAAAGTACGTTTAACATGAAGTCCACATCAATGTTGTGAGAGTCATATGTTCATGTTTTTTTTTCACTAAAGGACATTATGCTAAATATGGTTTCATTGAATAATTTTGTTACTCTTGGATTGATCCCAAGATGGCGGAGAGCATGTCCATTGTCTCTGATCAGTGTTTGTAACCAAAACGTTTTTTTTCATGGTTTTTAAACTTCATTTACCATTGTTTCATCTGGCTGTGAACATATGGAAAATAGTGCAACAGTGCATATATAGAACTTTTTAAAAAGAAGACATTCATTTTATTTGATGAAAACGGTTGTGTCCTGCGGAAAAGTAATTTTTTTTTTTTGGGGTATTTTTTTTCCCCCCCCTCTGTACCGTGGCTCGGAGCCGACAACTGCCTATTGCTACTTGAATGCATCCGGCTGCGGACAGTTTAAGAAAACTTCAGTGGGCGTTTGGATATTCTATTCGTCTACAGAAGCTGTGAGATAGCTACCCAACAGTCCTCTTCATCACTCCTGGTAAAGTCAAATCCATCCAGACCACCAGTCTGCTACAATGCTGCACATCATGTATATCACATTGACTCTTGTTTTCAACAAGCAGCCCAAATCATAATGGACAAGAGGTATGGCCCGGTGGCTCTACTTCACTGAACTCACACGCATTAAAATCCATCAAATCTACGCGTGTGTTTCAATCACCTCGATGCGAACGAACTCTGACTTCCTTGTGCACGGACTCACTAACTAACATTTTACAACTACAGAATCTGCTCATTTTGAATGACTTTTTTACTGTGTCGCCGAATTCTCACATTCAATTTGTACAAAGTATGGCTTCGAAGAAAGAAACGTCATACAGAAACATGAAATTGAGATTTGTTGTAATGTTGTTGCTTATGTTAGCAGGTAATATCGAACCAAATCCCGGTCCTTCTGATATGAAATGCTTACTCACCCCAAATGACTTTTTAAATAGATCTGGTCTTGGTTTTGTGCACATGAATGTACGAAGCCTAGTTCCTAAAATGGACAGGATAAGAATTTGGGCTCGAACAACAGACGCAGACTTCATGATTTTATCTGAGACATGGTTAAAGAAGTCAATTCTCGATCACGAAATCTCTGTGAGCGGATACAACGTGTTTCGTGCTGACCGTCAAGGCAAATGCGGGGGAGTAGCTATTTATGCTAAGACAAAGTTTAATGTAAAGGTGGTTAAATCTGTATCTGTTCCCAAAAACTTTGAGTTGCTAGCACTGTCTGTTGAGTTTGCCAAAGGATGTGAATTGACAATTGTGGGTTGTTACAGACCACCGTCTGCTGTTAAAGAGTCTCTGACGTCATTGTCTGCGTTACTGTCTGATCTGGATTATAAGGAAATAATTCTGGTCGGAGATTTAAATTGGGATTGGCTGTCTTCTGCTGCTGATAGCTTCAAATGTTATTGTGATTCTGTGAACCTGACACAACTTCTTAAATCACCCACTCGCCTGAACCCAAAAAATCCAGAAAAGTCTACGTTAATCTATCTAATTTTAACCAATGCACCCCATAGATACACCGCAACTGGGATTTTCCCAAATGATGTTAGTGATCATTGTGCAGTGGCTGGAGTGAGAAATGCCAAAGTTCCAAAAATGAAGCCACAAATTATTACTAAGCGTAATTTTAGGAAATTTGATGAGCAAGGGTTTCTGCATGATGTCTATCATTGTGATTGGGAAAGGATTTATTTAATTCCTGATGTTGAATTAGCTTGGACCTTTTTCAAGAATCCGTTTTTAAAAATCATAAACAAGCACGCCCCCTATCGGAAGTACAGAGTTAAAGGCCGTGACAATCCTTGGTTCTCGGAAGATTTGTCTCTTCTTTTACATGAGAGAGATCTTGCTTGGGCAAAGGCTAGACAGTCTGACCTGGCAAAAGATTGGTCTAGTTTTAGGTGTTTGAGAAACAAATGCAGCTCTCTTATTCGTAGGGCAAAGTCTGAGTTTTATCTGAATGAAGTCTCCAAAAATTTGAATGATCCACTTAAATTTAGGAAAACTATTAAGTCTGTAGCTACTAGCTCTTCTTCTTGTGATCTCCCAAAATGTATCAATGTGAATGCTGAAGTTATTACTGAGAAAGGTGAAATGGTGAACTGTTTTAACAAACAGGTAAGAGGAATAAGGTTGGGGACCGCTGCCCTAACTGTGTTTTTTTTCGTCTTCTGAAACTTTGCGAGCGGTGCGCGTTTGACGAAAATACCGTATTGAACTCAAGCGAAGCGAACACGCACATTAAAAAAAACAAAAACACAAACTTCGATATGAACGTAAGAGCCGCATGAAACCAGGCAAAGAGCCGCATGCGGCTCGGGAGCCGCGGGTTGGCCACCCCTGCTCTGGGAGATGAGGCAATTTTTAATTTGACACCTTTTACTAGGATAGAGGTCCTCTCAGCTCTGAAGGGTATAAATGGAAGGAAATCAGCTGGGCCTGATGATTTGGACCCAAGCCTTTTGAAACTTGCTGCTGATATTATTGTTGAGCCATTAATTTATATTTTTAACCTGACCTTAGAACAGAATACTATTCCAGAGGTATGGAAATCTGCCCTGGTTCTGCCACTTTTAAAAGGGGGGGACCCTCTTAGTCTAAATAATTATCGTCCCATCTCCAAACTCCCTGTACTCGCCAAAGTTCTTGAAAAACTTGTGAGTGAGCAACTGAAGGAGTTTTTACATACCAATAATGTCCTAAGCAAGTCTCAGTCTGGTTTTTAGAAAACAGCATAGCACTACCACAGCAACCATGAAAGTCACAAATGATATACTTGAAGCGCTTGATTCTAAAACAGCAATGTGCTGCTCTGTTTATTGATTTGTCTAAGGCATTTGATACGGTAGACCATGGTATTTTATTACAGAGACTGTCTAGTATAGGCCTCTCAAATAAAGCTGTTGGTTGGTTTACTGATTATCTTACTGCTAGATCACAATGTGTACAGGTTGATGGTATGACATCTGATATGCTTTTTGTATGTAATGGGGTTCCCAGGGATCCATTCTTGGTCCATTACTGTTTACTATTTATATAAATGACCTGTGTAAAGGTATTCATGGTGCAAAGGCACATCTAAATGCAGATGATACCATCATTTATAGCACTGCTCCCACTCTAGATGATGCTTTCCAAAAGCTGCAAACAGCTTTTAATGTTGTCCAGGAAAACCTTTCAGCTTAAATTGGTCCTAAATGCAGACAAAACAAAACTAATGGTGTTTTCCAGATCAAAGAAAGAAAGTCTTACACTGCCTCAGATAGTTACATTGCAAAAGAAGCCAATAGAGGTAGTGCCATCATACAAATATTTAGGGTTTTATCTTGATGAAACATTGTCTTTTAAGTCCCACATCCAACAGCTTATTAAAAAGCTTAAACTTAAGCTGGGCTTCTTTTTAGAAATAAAGCGTGTTTTTCATTCCAGGCCAGGAAAAGCCTAGTTACAGCTACTTTTTTACCTTTACTGGACTATGGCGATATCCTGTATATGCACGTCTCAAAGTCTTATCTGCATCCACTAGACACAGTGTACCATGGAGCTCTAAGGTTTGTGACTAACACAAGATCCCTTACACATCACTGTACCCTGTATCAGTTAGCAGGATGGCCATCGTTAACTGTAAGGAGACAAATTCATTTTTACATATTTGTATATAAGGCGATCTTGGGTCAGCTACCAACATATCTAAGCATATTACTCACCTTACCAAACCTAGGAAATTATAGGTTAAGATCACAAAATGTTATATCATACACTGTTCCAAATACAACAACAGAGTTGGGTAAAAGGGCTTTTAGTTATGCTGCTCCATCAGCCTGGAAAATACTGCAAAAGGACCTGAAACTTGACCGTCAATTGGTTGTTTTAAAACCCGGATTGGAGAATTGTTTGGGGAAGCAGAATGCACATGTTTTAAAAAAAAAAAATTGTATAGACCAATGATTGGGAAGCCTGTTCTTTTAAGTTCTCTGATGCTTTTTTTGCACTGTTTTAATTTGCTGACTCATTTGTATCCTATGTGTTGTGCTGTTTTTATTGTATGTGCTGTATTGTATTGTAAATTGGATTTGCTGCCTTCTTGGCCAGGGCTCACTTGAAAAAGAGATGCAAATCTCAATGTCGACTCCCTGGTTAAATAAAGGATAAATAAAAAAATAAAACAAATTGACTTAAGGATCACGAGCTGGCCCGCCCCCTGGAGAAGCTGTGTCCCATCGGCCTGAGCTGGTGTGTTCGGATGACCCTGAACCACTGTGCTCTGCGCTGGAGGGGGACACACTTCAGGTAGACTTCAAATTGTTGTTGCCACTACTCAACATTAAGAAATAATAAATAAAATAAATAAGAATCCCAATGCAACGAACGAAGCTTCGAAGCTCCGAAGCATTTGGCTCAGCCCTAGTTTATACAGATGTTCAAATGCATCCTATTAATCAATTTGACCCTTCGCTAAACCACGCCCCAAAACGCAAACTGGCCAATCACAGCGCCGTGTTTTACATACTCCGACAGAGAGTCCGACAGTCTTTTGCTGCCCTCCGTTGACTTTCACGCAAAAATTAGAATTTTTCTTCATTTTCGAGCTGGTTTTGCGGATTTTTAGCAAATTATGGTTAAACGTTGTGCCTGGGGCACGTGTAACAGTGACACTCATTACCCAGAGAGGTTTGAAGGAGATATACTGTTATGATGTAGGTGCTGGCTTGGACCCAAATGCAGACTCTGGAACAGAACTTAAATTGCACTCCACACATTGCTGAGTGCAACAAAAAGGGTAACAGGTGAAACAAACAGGAAGCTGGCAAAACAGAACAGGCTACAAAAAAACTAATAAACAAACAAAATACAACAGGCAAAAATCGAACTGGAAAGACAGATAAACAGACTGAACCAAACTAGGGCAGTACAAGATATACGAGTACGGTTTGGCACTGGAGTGTGAGAGTGCTGAACTTAAATAGGAAAGGGTGAAATTACTAAATTGATCTGGCATGCGGAATGTGCAGGGGAGTGGGTGTGATAGGCTGAATCTAACGAGGGGAAAAAGGGAACTGAGTGCGGAATGCAGGGAAGCCACGCCCAGCCTAAAACAAAAGACACAGGGTAAAAGCAAAAACAAGACATGACACGCAAGGAACGGAATGGCAAAAAACACAAGGAAGGTGGACAGAACAGGGCTGCGATGTTACAGTACCCCCCCCCTCAATGGGAGCCTCCTGGCGACCCACCAGGCCTACTCTTCTTAGGGTGAGTCCGGTGGAAGTCCCGAATGAGGGAAGGGTCAAGGATCAGCTGGCGAGAAATCCAGCTCCTCTCCTCGGGACCATAACCCTCCCAGTCCACCAAATATTGATAACCCCGACCCCTTCGACGAATGTCCATGATGCACCGGACAGTATAGGCTGGAGCGTTGTCGATGATCCGGGGGGGCGGAGGGGGAATGGCCGGAGGGCACAGTGGACTGGATGTGACAGGCTTGATTTTAGAGACGTGGAACACCGGGTGAATCTTGAAGGCTGGAGGGAGCTTGAGTCTGACAGCAGAGGGGTTAACAATGGACTCTACCTTGTAAGGACCGATGTAGCGTGGCTGGAGTTTCTTGGAAGTGGACTGGAGGGGAATGTCAGTGGTGGAGAGCCAGACCTGCTGTCCCGGAGAGTACTGGGGGGCTGTGGTGCGGTGGCGGTCCACCAGACGCTGAGTGCGAGCGGTGGAGCGGCGGAGTGCAGTGCAGGTGTCCTCCCAAATCCTCTTGCAGCGCCGGATGTGGGCTTGCACCGACGGGACGGAAATGTCCACCTCCTGGGCTGGGAACAGGGGGGGCTGATACCCTAGGGAGCACTCAAAGGGGGAGAGACCGGTGGCAGAACTGGTTAAAGCATTGTGAGAATACTCAACCCAGGGTAGCAGCTTACTCCAGGAGGAGGGATTCCGGTCCGTGACGCAACGTAGTGCTGTTCCTAGGTCTTGATTAGCCCTCTCGGTCTGGCCATTCGTCTGGGGGTGGTAACCGGAGGACAAGCTGACAGAGGCCCCCAGGGCCTGGCAAAATGATTTCCAGACATGGGAAGTAAATTGAGGGCCACGGTCTGAAACCACGTGCTGCACCAGAAGCTCAGCGGTCTCCAGGGCTGTGGGAAGCTTGGGAAGGGGAACAAAATGGACCGCCTTGGAGAAACGGTCGACAATAGTCAGAATGGTGTCATTACCTTCCGAGGAGGGAAGTCCGCTGACGAAATCCAATCCAATGTGACTCCAAGGACGACCCGGGACAGGCAGGGGGGAGGAGACCGCTGGTGGGATGCCTTGCTTCTGGCGCAGATGGTACAGGCTAGTACAAACGTGCGGGCGTCCGCGCCCATGGTTGGCCACCAAAAACTGCGTTTAAGCAGCGACTGGGTGCGCTGGATACCGGGATGGCAGGCTAGACGGGAGGAGTGCGTCCATTGCAGGACCTGGGAACAAACAGAATCTGGAACAAACAGGTGAGAACTAGGGTTGGGTCTGGGGTCTGGTTGAGTGATTTGGGCATCCTTGATCAGACTCTCAATCTCCCAGGTCACTGCAGCCACCACACAAGAGGGAGAGAGGATGGTGTCAGTGCTAGCCTGTCTGATCTCGGAGGAGAATTGACGGGAGAGAGCATCAGGTTTCAAGTTGCGGGATCCAGGTCTGTAAGTGAGGGTAAAATTGAATCTGCCAAAAAAAAGTGCCCACCGGGCCTGGCGAGAGTTGTCTTTTGGCAGACTGAATATAGGCCAGATTCTTATGGTCAATCCAAACGATGAAGGGTTGTTCGGCTCCTTCCAACAGGTGTCTCCACTCCTCCAGGGCAAGCTTGACTGCCAGCAACTCCCGATTCCCCACGTCATAGTTGCGCTCGGCGGGAGACAGCTGACGGGAGTAAAAGGCACAAGGATGGAGTCTTTGGTTCTCTCCCGAACGTTGAGATAGAATGGCCCCAACCCCGGAGTCTGAGGCATCCACCTCCACTATGAACTGGCGTGAGAAGTCAGGGTGGATTAAGACAGGTGCAGATGTAAAGCGGGTCTTGAGGTCAGCGAACGCGACGTCCGCTTCTGGAGTCCAGGAGAATGGGATGGAGGAAGAAGTGAGTCTGGTCAAGGGTGCGGCTACCCTACTGTAGTCCCGAATGAACTGTCGGTAGAAGTTGGCAAACCCCAAAAATCATTGCAACTCCTTTAACGATGACGGCTGAGGCCACTCCACCACTGCCTGGATCTTAGACGGATCTGGCTTCACCTGCCCACACTCCACGATGTAACCTAAAAAACTCACAGAAGAAACATGAAACTCGCATTTCTCTGCCTTGACAAATAATTGATTTTCCCACAGTCTCTCCAGGACCTGCCGGACATGCCGCGTGTGTTCCTCCAGGTTGCGGGAGAAAATTTAAATATCATCCAGGTAAACGAACACTGACCGGTTGAGTAGGTCCCGGAGGACGTCGTTGACCAAAGCCTGGAACACTGCAGGGGCGTTGGTAAGCCCAAACGGCATCACCCGGTACTCAGTGGCCCAGCGGGGTGTTGAACGCAGTTTTCCACTCGTCCCCCTCCCGGATCCGAACAAGGTGGTAAGCATTACGGAGATCTAGTAAATAAAGTAGCCTCACGTAAAGGCTCGAACACAGAATTGATAAGGGGCAGAGGGTACTTGTTTTTGATGGTGATGGCGTTAAGACTACGGTAATCGATGCATGGACGGAGTGTCTTATCCTTCTTGGTGACAAAGAAAAATCCTGCACCGACTGGGGACGAGGAGGGTTGAATGATACCTGCTGCAAGTGAGTCATGGATATAAGTCTCCATAGCTGCTCTCTCCGGCCGGGACAGGTTGAAAAGACGACTGGAAGGCAGAGGAGCCCCTGGAAGCAGGTCAATGCAGCAATCGTAAGGTCTATGAGGAGGCAACGACGACGCTCGGCTCTTGCTGAACACCTCCGCTAGGTCGTGGTAGACTGGAGGAACAGAGGACAGATCAGGAAGTGCAATATTGGATGGAGCTGAAGCGTCCTCCGTGGGTGCTCGAGCGGACCGGAGACAGGTGGCGTGGCAGTAGGAACTCCAGCTCTGGACCTTATTCGTGACCCAGTTCAGGTGAGGGTTGTGGAGTCTGAGCCTGGGTTGACCGAGAACCAGAGGGGACTGGGGCGAGGAGATGATGTGGAGTTGGATGGTCTCTCGGTGGTTGCCAGACAAAATGAGCTGCAGAGGTTCGGTGGTGTGCGTGACATGGGCCAGAAGGTTCCCATCCAGTGCGTGGGCCCTGAGAGGAACGGCGAGGGCCCGAGTGGAGATACCAGCCTGTTGGACCAGCTTGGCATCAATAAAATTTCCATCCGCCCCGGAGTCCACCAGGGCGCATAACGGTAGGGACTGACAGTTCCAGATGAGCGTGGCCTCAAACTGGAATCGAGACTGGGCGGTTGCGGGACAAACGATGTGGCTCACCAGTATTCCCAGTTCTACTGATGAGCCTTGGCTTTTAACCGCAACGGACAGGTGACCAGGTAGTGGCCCATGTTACCGCAATAAAGACAGACGCCCGTCTTCAATCTTTGCCCGCGTTCCTCCTGGGAGAGGTGTGCTTTGCCCAGCTGCATGGGCTCCTCAGCCGAGGGCCCCGGGGCGGATCGTCTCTCGGTGGTCGGGGAGAGAAAAGAGGGATCTGGATGAGAAGGGGAAATCGCCAAGGTGAAGCGACCGGTCTTCTCCCTCCGACGCTCCCGCAAACGGTTATCAACCCTGATGGCAAGGGAAACCAGGGCGTCGAGGCAATCAGGGTAGTCCCTCGTAGCCAGCTCGTCCTTCACCACCTCCCCTAACCCGTTTCGGAAAGCCCCTTGAAGTGATGCGTCGTTCCAGCCAGATTCCGCAGCCAAGGTCCTGAACTCCACCGCGTATTCAGCCACACTACGGTTCCCCTGGCGGAGATGGAACAGGCGTTGGGCGGCATCTCTTCCACCCACCGGGTGATCGAAGACCTTCCTCATCTCAGCGACAAACACAGAGTACTGGGAGCTGGCTGGGAGCTGGCTGTCCCAGATGGCAGTGGCCCAATCCACGCACCCCCCCCAAGGCAGCCCATGATGAATGCGATCTTCGCCTGGTCTGAGCCGTAGGAAGAGGGTTGCTGGCGGAAAACAATGTCACACTGCATTAAAAACCCCTTGCAGTTCCCCAAATCGCCATGGTAGCGCTCCGGGTGGGGAATGCGGGGTTCCCTGGGTTGAACAACCAGCGGGCTGGCAGGTAATGCGGGCGCAGGGGGGTTGGGGGAAGCTGTTTGAGCTGGAAGAGGGAAACTGGCCGTGAACTGGGAAATCTGGTCTCCCATTTGTCCCATGTGTCAGGAAAGGTTCCTCAGCGCCTCCATCATCTCCCTCGGTAGTTTGTCCTGCTGATCCATGCGGGCCTCCTGGCAGGCGATCTGGTGGTGAAGCGCTGTTGAGTCCGCTGGGTCCATATCTGACCAAACCGTTCTGTTATGATGTAGGTGCTGGCTTGGACCCAAATGCAGACTCTGGAACAGAACTTAAATTGCACTCCACACAGGAGGCGTTTAATTGCTGAGTGCAACAAAAAGGGTAACAGGTGAAACAAACAGGAAGCTGGCAAAACAGAACAGGCTACAAAAAAACTAATAAACAAACAACAAAATACAACAGGCAAAAATCGAACTGGAAAGACAGATAAACAGATTGAACCAAACTAGGGCAGTACAAGATATACGAGTACGGTTTGGCACTGGAGTGTGAGAGTGCTGAACTTAAATAGGAAAGGGTGAAATTACTAAATTGATCTGGCATGCGGAATGTGCAGGGGAGTGGGTGTGATAGGCTGAATCTAACGAGGGGAAAACGGGAACTGAGTGCGGAATGCAGGGAAGCCACGCCCAGCCTAAAACAAAAGACACAGGGTAAAAGCAAAAACAAGACATGACACGCAAGGAACGGAATGGCAAAAAACACAAGGAAGGTGGACAGAACAGGGCTGCGATGTTACATATATGTTTTTTTCCCTTTACAAAACCTAAATCAAATCCTGAAAAGTGTAGACTGTGTATAAAGCTATGTGGACGTCCTCATGCCCAGTTGAACACCTCCAAGATCAACAAGCACAGCTTTGTCTGCTCAAAGGCCAGTAATTACTCTTATCAAGCGTAAAATAATGTTATGCTGTTGTTATCAGATGTTAGCTGGTTAACCTAAATTATCGTAAGGTTCGTAGCTATCCGTGGCGCTAGCAAGCTTAGCCAGCGACGCTAACGTGGCTACAGTCTGGATATACAGCTCCGGGTTGCAACGTTGGTAAAGTTAGACTAAATGTTAGCTTTGTTATTTGTGATCCAGCCAGCTTGCTAACGTTAAGATGTTACTATCATTACTATTTCAGCACTTTGTCAATGGGCGCAGAAACCTGTGGAGCTAACCAGAGTAATGTCGTTACAGCACAGGCTACTAATGTTACGTTAGTTAGCTAATGCTAGCTAACTTACTACTGAATGTAACGTTATATAGGCCTACTGCTTTTGCTTTTTAATGATTGTAATAGTGAATAAAGTGAATAAAGACCTACCCAGCTTTACAGGAACAGTGTTGCTCCTTAATGTGTTGTCCTCTGTCTCAATCGCCAGGTGATTCACTTTTACTTTGTGATCTGTAGGCTATCCCTTCTATCCTAATTTTATTTGCGTAATTTTTTTGCAGAGTAATTGTGATATCCTGGATATAACCTTTGAAAGCATACTGTAGGCTCTTCTGTCTGGTTCTATCGGAAATCTCTTTGTCTATTTTCCAAAAATTGGATAAAATGTCTCCAGGGAGTGCAGTTAACGACAGCGGTAGCGCCATGCTGGCTCCGAAAGCTTGACAGACTTAGCAACAATAACTAAGGGGGGCGTGGTTTAGCGAAGGGTCAAATTGATCGGTAGCATGGAAGTTCACTTGTTGCTCTCTGTATCAACAAAAACGAGCAATTCCTTTTTCCTATCCCTGTATGCTCGACCACGTTTCATCCACCTATAATGTTTGCTTTTGAGGAGGGGACACTGGAATCCAGATTTTGTGCCATGACCTCATGAAGGGCAGGAGTTCTATACGCAATTTTACCTGAACTCTCCAGTACCTGCTCCATCATACCTGAACTCTCTAGTACCTGCTCCATCATACGGTCAATCAGTGACATACTACTATGTTTTAGGATACTTCCAGAGGCTTTGAAATATCTTAAATGTTGACTACTTGTCACGTCTCGTGTTCGTGTTCCCCGTAATTAGGTGTTTTCATTTATTCCATGTTTTCCTGGTTGTCTGGTCCGGGTTTTCACTTTCACTTACCTGTTCCCAGTCTTGTCATTGTATTATCGTTTTCACCTGTTCCTCATGTGTCTGATTGCAGTTAGCTGCATTCGTGTTAATTCCTGATTGTTTCTCGTTATGTCTGATGTAGTTAGCTGTTCGTTTCCATGTTCATTTCCTGATTGTCTCGTTATTGTATTATCGTTTTCACTTAATTCCTCATGTGTCTGATTGCAGTCAGCTGCATTCATGTTTATTCCTGATTGTTTCTTGTTAGGTCTAAATGTATTTAAGCTGTGTGTTTTCCCATGTTCGTTGCCAGATTGTCTTGTGCTTTGTGCGTATGCTTACACTACTGTCCAGCGTTTTCGCTGTTCCCCCGCGTTTTGTTCCCCCGCGTTTTGTTCCCCCGCGTTTTGTTCCCCGCGTTTTGTTCCCCCGCGTTTTGTTCCCCCGCGTTTTGTTCCCCCGCGTTTTGTTCCCCCGCGTTTTGTTTCCCCGCGTTTTGTTTCCCCGCGTTTGTGTTTGTGCTCCAGTGTTCGTTTTGATCTCAGTCTCGTTCCCGTTCCTCCCTGTGTTCCCTGGACTGCTTTCACGTTTTCGACCTTCGCCTGCCCACTGACTACGCCTTGCCTGTCCCTGATACCCCTGAAGCCCGAAATGAACTCTGCCTGTCCCCGACCATTTGGATCCCTGCATTGCTCTGTTTACCCCTGTATGACCATTGCCTGTTTATGCAATAAAAGCCATTATTGCATTTCTGGGTCCGCGCCTGGTTTTCCGACACCGTTCCTGACAACTACTTATTTTCCTACCTCCAAGTTTGATCTCATAAAGGCATGAGACAGTGAAATATATAGGAATAAACTATGCAGATTGAGACAACATTTGAGCTTGGCTCCATATTGACGTATATCAGACGAGCTGACCGAGTGGTTAAGGTGATGCACTGCTAATACAATGTGGTTTGCACGCGTGGGATCGATTCCCATCCTTGTTGCAAAAAGACAGTTTTTTTCCAAGCTAAAAAACTAGGCCACCAAGGACACACTGCCAGTCGTGTCTCAAATGATCAAATCTGAAAAACACTACGCTGTTTGAGGAACCATTTGAGCTTGACTCAACAAATGCCTCCATTCGATGAGGTGACCGAGTGGTTAAGGTGATGGACTGCTAATCCATTGTGCTTTGAACCTGTGGCTTTGAATTCTATTCTCCTCGCAGAAGTGCTTCCTTTTCTAAGCTAAAAAAGTAGGCGAACAAGGACACGCTGCCGGAAATGTCTGAAACAATCTGAACAGGTCCAAATTTAACTTAAATTACTTGCTTAATGTAATCAGCAATTAATCCCAACTGGATGGGCTCATAACCATTGGTCTTGGGCATTATGTACACCCTAAAATATTCATTATTGTCATCCAATGGAATAAGAACCACCATGGCACAGATGAGCACAGATCATCTAAATTCAATGCAAAAGATGGAGGGACCATCTCTGTCCTGATTACCTGATCTGAATCATTCAGATGTTCCTCTTAGTATAATATGGAAGGCTTGTTGGTCAAGGGGTATGATTCTTGCTTCAGGTGCGAGAGGTATTGGGTTCAACTCCCGGACGAGCCCTGAAACAATGGTCAAATGAACAGACTTGCAGTATAATGCAGTTTCAGACACTTTAACTGAACTTGCCATTCAATAAAGGACTATTAATATTGAAATTAATACTCAGTATCAGTCTTGAACAAGTTGGCCAATTGATCAGTAGCATGGAAGGTCACTTGTTGCTCTCTGTATCAACAAAGACAAGCAATTGCTTTTCCCTGTCCCTGTATGCTGGACCTCATGTTTAATCCACCCAGAATTTTTACCTTTGAGGAGGGGACACTGGCATCCAAATTGTGTGCCATGACCTCAAGAAAGGCAGGTGTTCTACAGATTGGAATCTGTCAATTTTACTTGTATTGCTACATCATATGGTCAATCATTGACATACTACTATGGTAGGATACTTCCAGAGGCTTTGAAATATCTTAAATGTTTACTACTTATTTTCCCGCCTCCAAGTTTGATCTATTTGGAAAATAGATAAGCATAAGCATAAGATCCAGAGGGCTTAACAAATACTGTATATACATATACATTTTTAAATATAGCCACCATACACAGTCACGGAAAGTTCCCAACACTTGGGAAAGTTTGACGACATTGATTACAGTATGGCTAGAATACTGGTAGAAGTCAATACGAGACGTCCAACCCTAATGTGTGTTCAACATCAAAATGCTCTTTCACTTTGGAGAACCAAAAAACCTTACACTTTCACCACAGGGAGGCACTGTTTCTTTGCAATGAAGATGGTCTAAGAACACAACATTCAAACAAATAGTTTGTGTTATTACAAATACTGATTTGTTATTCAGTAAACACAAATTAAATATCAGCATTAAACTTGTGATAGACAGATAAGAATAACATTTATTTTACGCATTACTCCATACAAATTGAAAATGTATTTCAGAACTTGAAGTAAATAATAGCCTTTATGTCTTATTTTATATTAAATGAATGCCATTTTAAACTTTACATATTTATATTTTACTATATACCTGTCTCATATAGATATACAGTGTGACATGCTTCCATATAGTAGTGCGTTAAACAGCCCACTGTATTGCAGGCTGCTGTGGGTGTTGGATAAAGTTTGCAACAATTAATAATTTGATAGATTTGGGGGGCTTCAGCCAGGTCACTTTAGGGGACCTTGAGACAAAAAAAGTTTGGGAACACCAGTTGCCAACATTTCTTCGATATCAAAACATTTATGGAGCCTCTGAATTGGTGCATTGAGTGCGCTAGTTCTTGATCAGGGTATTTGCACAATTAAATTGGTTGAGATGTACTTTTTAAAACCACTGTAAATAGCATCATCACGTGAAAAAAAAAAAACTGAATATGGTAACTGAAAATTGTGTTGTGTTTTTCATTAAACTTGGCCTCCCGGGTGGTGTAGCGGTAGAACGTCGGAGGCTTCCCACTGCGACCGGGGTTTGATTCCACCGGCTTGTGCCAGTTTTGGCTCTGGCCAGGAGTGCCACCAAGGGGTGGAAATTGGCTGTCCGCCCCAGGGTGGGGGGAGGGAAGCTGATATGAGCTCGCTGCGTATAGGAGTGGCCCTGTGTGTATACCGGAGTTAAGGTGACAGGTAGAAGAGGTGGTGCCTCACGCATGTTACTGCCGGTTTCAGAACTATGGCAGCGAGCTCTCAAATATGAGGGAGGGGATAATTGACATGAAAAATAGGGTATAATTGGCTACTAAATTGGGGAGAAAAAATTCGGGGAAAAAGCAGAAAAAGAAAATCAAAACCACCAGTGCTGCTAAAGTTAACTACTGGCTACAGCAGCAGGAAGTAGGTGGTTAGTAGCTATCTAACAAACTACCTAGCAACAGAATGAAGTCAGATGATACACTGTTTTTGCGCTCTGAAGGTACGGTCACACAGGAAGGGACGCGGTGAGGGCGAGAGAGCGGTTCAACCATGTTTCGAAGGGGGCGTGTCATATATATTGTGCAGTAATAGTGTTACTGATAGTACAATGATGAATTATTGTTTGGTAATTAAATAATGGCGTTACAGATGGCAGGGGGGTCGCTAGACACACAACACATGACACTGCTGCTTGCACAATCCCTGCTCACACTGTACTGTCCATGTTCAACATTTTTAATTCTCTCAAATATATCATTTAAGACATCTCAATATATATTTGGGTCAAAAAACGAAATTTTAAGACTTTGAAAGGAGTCTGTGTGTACCAGAAGCAGTTCAGCTGGTTGGCAGCAGAGTAAAAAGGAGAGGCTGCAGTTTCTCCTATATCGGATTCAATTAGATAACTCATTCAATTGCATCGCAGGCTGGGTACAATTGTATCTTTTTTTTTCGTTTACCTAAATGAACTCTCCAGTGCCTGCTCAAAGTACATTAATTAAAAACACTTCCCACACTCAATACATTTGAAGGGCTTTTCACCTGTGTGAATTATCATGTGCTTCTTTCAATGACATGCTTTGCTAAAACACTTCCCACACTGAGTATATTTGAAGGGCTTTTCACCGGAATAAATTCTCTTGTGGTCATTTCAATTCGGTACCCTAATACAGCTATTCCCAGTGCCTCCACAGGGGGTCGTTGTTGCTTTAGTCCTGTGGGGAAACAGGCGCATTGTCGGAGGCAAGGCCTTGGCCTTATATTCATGAAATGTAATAGTCCCATACTGAATTTGGGTGACTGTTATCAATTATTCATTCAGTTAAAATGATGTTAACTTTTTTATGTATCATAGTACCTTTGTTATTCTGGGTAACAGTAAGCTGGATAATTATTAGTAGTATTACTACTAATAATAAACTTTATTCATACAGCGCTTGTAATGCTTCTCAGGTGTTTGAAGTCATTGCCTCAAATGTAATCAATAAAATCTTAAAATGTATTCTGAAACCAATCAGTAGCCACTGAATGAGTCTAGAACTAGACAAATGGGAGTCCTCTTTTTTGTCTTAGTTAATAGTCTAGCTGTGGCACTGTGAATTGAGATGAGCCCTTGTATGACTTTTTCTGTGTCTTAAAATGGGACAAAATATTGAAATCTAAATATATTTTTTAAATGTTAGTAGCCTGTCTGGGATGTCTTCTTAATATGTTTCCCAAAACTCTCCCTTGAATCAAAGACAATATCAAGGTTCTTTGCCCCGGACTTTACAATGGGGATTAAAGTACCCAAACTCGCATGAAAAAGATCTGACTGTTGCTTGGTACCCAGTAGCAGAAGGAGAAGAACATTCAGGAAGAACAGATATATATTACTCAAGTCAACAGACTTGACAGACAGTGGCCAGCTGCCGTTCTAACATGTACAGTATACTTCTCATGTCAAACTGCTGAAGCTAAGCAGGGCTGGGCTTGGTTAGAACTGAAGCTAAGCAGGGCTGGGCTTGCTTAGTACTGAAGGTAAACAGGGCTGGGCTTGGTTAGAACTGAAGCTAAGCAGGGCTGGGCTTGCTTAGTACTGAAGCTAAGCAGGGCTCGGCTTGGTTAGTACCGAAGGTAAACAGGCCTGGCTGGGTTAGTGCTGACGCTATGCAGGGCTGGGCTTGCTTAGTGCTGAAGCTAAGGAGGGCTGGGCTTGGTTAGTACCGAAGCTAAACAGGGCTAGGCTTGCTTAGTGCTGAAGCTGAACAGGGCTGGGTTTGGTTAGCACTGAAGTTTCACAGGTAGCAGGAGCAGCAACCACCCAAGTTACAACTGATTAAAATGACATGATCAACAGTATGAAATGCTACAATGCTGAGGTCCAAGAGAAGTAAAATAGAAGTTTACTTTGAGTCAGCATTCATGAACAAATCATTCAACATTCAACTCTAACAAGGGCAGTTTCACAAATGTGATTTAGTGGAAACCGGGCTGAGCTTGCGCTTCTTCAAGCATTCTGTTGGGGAGAACATGAAGTGAACTAATATGAATCACAGTTCCTGTTACCTCATCAGCTGTTATCACATTCAAGGACACACATTTTCCCAAATTCAGACACACAGAGTAATTTCAGGTGAGCACCATATGGTTTGTGATGTTATCTTATCTTATTAACGAAAAAATCTCAAGAAGCTCTCACAAGTCTCTGGTCAAAATGTACATTTGAGGAGGGATTCACAGTACGGTTGATCGTGTTGAACAGGACTCAGGAGTTTTTAGATTTAAGAGAAAAGAGACATTTGTCTTTCATTTTAAATAGCTTTGCTGTATTTCAACATTCAGTAATAAGAAATACTCATACAACCAGAGTGCATTTGAGGCATAAAGTTTATTGATACGTGGAAAATAGTATTTTAAGTGGGTTGCGTTAAGGATTTGATTCTTGGGTTTAGAGTCCGGAGGGGTATTGTCAGGAAGTATTTTTTTACACAGAAAGTTGTCAATACTTGTCAGGTCATGCAGTAGAAGCAGAAAGACTGACCGGGCTTGAATCAGTACAGGATATTCTCTAGACCAGGGTTTCTCAAACTTTTTTACTCCACGACCCCATTTCATGGGTGGGAAAAAATTGCGACCCCATACATAAATGATAGTGCAATTACAACGCTGAAAAACTTTAGTCCAGAAACATATATTAGTGGTCTATTTCCAAAATAGTAGCAAATGCATTCACAGGCTATATCTTTATGAAAAACAAATAAAACAGACTTAATAGTAGCAAATACAGTACATTCACAGGCTATATCTTTATGAAAAATAAAACTGACTGCTTAGCCTACTTAATGGGATGGATGTGCTTGGAGTGTTGAACACAGTTCATCGATGCGTGGCTGCGCTGGGCTGAGAAAGAGGCGGAGATCCCCTTCAACTCTCAGGCGCGATCTATATTTATTTTTAATTAAAGTCAATGCCGAAAACCCGGATTCACACAGGTAAGTTGACGCGAAGGGGACAAGCTTTCTCAATGCAGCATTAGACAACTCGGGGTATTCACTGCGCACCGATATCCAGAAGTTTGCGAGGGGTTGCCCCGTGAAACTGGCTTTTAATGATTCGTCGCATGAAAGATCAATCAGCGCCTCCTGCTGGGTAAGTGGTAGGACTGTTATGTTGTCAGTAACAAATGGATTTCGGATCCAATTGTCTGCGCTCGCTTTTTCGGGGAAGTAGTTCTGAAACTGTGCTATGAGCCCGTCTATGTGACTGCAGATGATGGGTTTCAAATCGTCTTTTGACATGTTCTTCTCATCCAAAAAGTCATCAAGCAGCGCAAATGCCTCGAAATCTCCACTGTTTACCCTGGTGTGCCACAAACGCAGTTTCTTAATCCAGCTCTCAATTTTGTCTGTGAGACCAAAAAGGTTGGTGTCCCGACCTTGTAGTCCGGGATTTAACACATTCAGGCGATCAAAGATATCGGCTAAATATGCTAGCTGGGCCAGCCACTTAGGATCAGCAAACTTCTCGGCTAATGGGTTGTTTTTGTCCGCAAAGAAAATCCGTACTTCTTCTCGGAGTTCGAACAGACGACTTAACACCCTGCCCCGAGATAGCCACCTAACTTCTGTGTGATATAGCAGCTGATTGTGATCAGAGCCCATTTCGTCGCACAATACTCTGAATATGCGTGAACTAGTTGTGCTAGTCTTCACTGCATTGACAGGACTAACTGCATTGTCAAGCACCTGTTTCAGACTCAAGGGCTTGTCTGTGAATAAAACAATGGGTCCAAACTGCGTTTGGGGCAACAGCCTGAACCCTTGTGACGAGTCCACTGTTTTTACCCGTCATCGCACGGGCCCCATCACTACAGATCCCCACGCAGCGTTGCCAATCTAGGCCATTGTCACTAATAAATGAATCCAGTGTAGCAAACAGCTGCTCCCCAGTTGCACGATCCGTTAAAGTCCGACAAAATAGAAAGTCCTCCTGAAGCTCTCCGTCATGCTCATATCGAATGTATGTTAATAGCTGCGCATCAGAAGAAATGTCAGTCGTTTCGTCAAGTTGAATGGCAAATAATGGGCTTTGCTTAACTTTAGCAATTACCTGGCACATAACATCCTCAGCCATGCTATCAATTCGCCTCGAAATTGTGTCGTTTGAGAGCGGTATTGTACTCATCTGATCTGCGGCACTTTGTCCCAATACAACAGAAACCACTTCCTTGGCACATGGAAGGAAAAACTGTTCTCCAATTGTGTGGGCTTTACCGGTCTTCGCGATCCAATGTGCGACGACGAATGAAGCCTGTAGCCCCTGTTCGTTTGCTGCTGTTGCAGTTTTAAGCACGGTTTTCTGTCCTTGTAAAACTTTTAGTTTCCTCTTAAATAAATCTAGCGGCTTTGCTTGTAATGCGCTGTGTCTAGTTTGCAAGTGGCGTTGCATTTTACATGGCTTAAAGCTCTCGTTAGCTAGAACTTCACCACACACGACACATTGTGGTCTTGGGTCCTCCTCATGTCCTGTCCATGTAAAGCCATAGGTGAAGAATTTCGGGTCATAAGTTCTTTTATTCCTTTTTGTTTTATTTGTATTTTTGTAATTTTCTGCTGGTCTTTTGCTAGAATTTGACTCACCTCCAGCACCACTGGTGACAACAAACTTGTCCATGTTCGTGACTGCTGTATTGGCGCGCTACACATTGTGGCAGCCCAAGGGGCTGCACAAGAAAATGGCTGCCTGGCCTACAACACATGGGAGCCAGGAAACACTACATTTCCCAGCAGGCCACAGTCACACCTAAGTCAAGTCAAGTGATGGGACTAACGGCCAGCTGAAAGCCATTTTGAGGCTTATTTAAAGGGCTGAATCCCATCACACTAGGAGAGGAGTAGGAATGTGTGTGAGAAGGAGTTGCTGGGTGTTTGTAAGAGTGAGTACTGTGTGTTTGTAAGAGTGAGTACTGTGTGTTTGTAAGAGTGAGTACTGTGTGTTTGTAAGAGTGAATACTGTGTGTTTGTAAGAGTGAATACTGTGAAGTCGTTGACCAGCCAGTATTTGGAGAAAGAGTGTTTTTGTGTGTTTTTGGTGTATGAAAGTTGGATTGTTTTGAGGACCCCCTTTGGATTTTGACGACGGACTGGATTACGGAACTGAACTGGATTTTGGATTGGATTTGGACATTGACGACGAGAAAGGATTTGTGGACTTTGTGTTTGTATTCCCCTGAAGACCCCACCCTTTGTTTTGTGTTGGTTAGTATAATAAATTATCATTTTGGTTTTGAATACTGCCTCCTCCTGGTTCTTGAACTTGCCTACGCTCTCTGCAAGGTCCGTGAGTGTCCCCCAACCCCTGGGGACGCCACATATGGTGGAGAATGCGGTCAGAGGGCAACACATATAGGCAAGAGGAGGTAGTGCAACAGGATTTGTGTTTGGTTTTTGCAACGGACTCCACGATGGAAGAGATGCAGAGACTGAAGAGACGGGCAGCCATGGTGGAGGACCGATGGCGTGTCACCCTCCGTGAGGTCCAACAGCTGAAGCAGAGTGCCCAGATTGAGCTGTGCAAGAAGAAGGCTGAGTTGGGGACCTTGGAGGAGGTCCTAACATATATATTTTAATTTAAAAAAATGTTGGCGACCCCGCCATTACCCTTTGGCGACCCCAAGTGGGGTCACGACCCATTGTTTGAGAACCGCTGCTCTAGACTGTAGGTAAATGATCATTCTAGATGTGCTAAAGACATAAGTCATTATTCATCTTTATTTGATTCTCATAATGTCAATGTGTGGCCAGAAAAGACAGAAGTTAGTCTGGGTTATTTAGGTGTGTAGTTATTTGGTGTGGAATGTGACAATTTACTCCCATTATATTTGTTGTTTGGATGCTCACGACTCACACGGAAACAGACATAAATGCAAAAGTGTCAACAGCGCCATGTGGATGGATTGACAAGACATAGTGAGTAGTGCATTGTGAAATTATGGATTTTGGTCAGAGTGCTCCGAAGAATGATCTCCCCATTGTATTATTTCCTCCAGACACCAGTATATAAACATTGAGACGTCATTACAGTGTGAAACAAAGAACCAAACTTCTTTAAAAGAAATACACACAGTGCACAACTAGTGCAGTAGAGGCTGCGGGAGTCCTGGCGTGTGGGCAGGTCATGGGGTTACTGAGGGGTCAGAGGTCAGTTGGGCCTCAGAGGTGACAGACAGGGCGTGATAGACGGGATGGTGGCAGAGGCAGTAAGGAGCTTTACTTGATGGAAATGTCAGAACGAGGTTTCAGGAGGTACAGACAGCGCAGAGACAAAGTGCTCTTTGAGTCAGTAAAAGAGGTGGTGACCAATGAACAAAGCAGGCAAGGAACTTAAAGCGAGGTCGCAAAATGTTGGTGACTCCAGAACTACATTTACTAATAAAGAGCCAATGTTCCCGTACCCCCGTTATCTCTGACGAAGGCACAGAGGTGCTGAAACCTTTAACAGGCGTATGCAACCTCACTTTAGGTTTCCTTTACTGCTCTTTGAGAAAGCCATGCAAGAGAAAAGTCAAGAAGGTGACATGGAATCAGACGTGCATCAGAGAGAGTCTGGCAGAGTCAGTGTGTTTGAGCCAGATCAACAAAGATGTGCGACTATTAGAGAGAGGCTGCCAGAATCAATGTGTATGGGCGTCTGTACATCCAAGATGTACAGCTTTTCCCTGTTTAACAACCAGATATTTACATCCCAGTCTTGATGAGTAGCATTTTCTTGAGGCTGCATAGGGAGGAAACAACTTCTCAAATTATTTTGTTTAAAAATAAATTATTCCATTTATTTTAGAAATTCTGAAGCATGGCATAATAATTACTTCAGAAGCTAATACAGAGTCATTGAGCACAGTCATGTAAACAAGTGGCCACTAGTGGCGAGCACCAGATACATCAACAAGCCCAATCTCATTCATTTTTGTGACGAATGAGTGAAGTGAGTGAGAAGCAAGTTGTTTGACGGATAAAACCTTCACCATGTGTATTACTGCTACTCTTTAGTGGCCTCACCTGGGGCAGGCATTTCAGAACGAGCCTGTGACAAGTTCAGATTCAATCAACAGTTCTGTCCTTAATTTAAAATTAAATTCATTTAATGTATCAAATTAAGGTTCATTTTTTAGCATAGAGCGTAGATAGGCTTTTTCAGTGATTCACAAAATTAATGGGGGAAAATTTATTTTTCATTGAAAAAATACCCTGATGGAGGCACTGCGTGGTTTCAGAATAAATGATCTGGACTATATTACTAGTGTGTGACTTTTTTCCTTCGAAAAAAAAAAAAAAAAAGGAACAGCTGCTGAGATTCAAAAGTTAAGTGACTCCTAAACCTGTGTAAGTACACTGTAACTACATTACTGTACACTACTGTAGGTACAGTGTAACTATGGTGTATGTATACATAGTTACATTGTACTTACAACTAAAACAAATAAAGAGTTCAATTTCAACATTTGAATTTTGACCTTTGCATGTTTAAAGTTAATATCATGATTGTGAAGGTATAGGAGAAATGGCTAGCTAGTATTTATGATTGTGAATTTGGCGACTTAATTTTGACTACGACCACAGTGGAGTTCTTTGAGTACGAGACATATTATTTCCATTACATGTGATTTTATCTGAAATACTGTATATTGCACAAATTCACACAAAAGTTAAATATGGAAGAGGTAGGCAGTGATGTTACATAGCCAGATAAATTGATATTTCTTAAATAGCATGAATCTTCTTTCTGGATTGTTTTGCACAATTAAGATTCTTATCATACATCCATATCGTACGCCCATATCATACATCTCCCAGTCTCCCAGGCCTGAATTCAATCAACATTCATCCTTAACTTTGACTTACAAATATATAAATGGAAGTTAAGTGGATTTTTCTTTTTGTCACAAAGTTTGGCCAGTTAATTTTGGTGTGTTTGCCAAAACTGTGTTTGTACAGAAAAAAACGACCAAATACATTTTCACATTCAATTTTGAGTTGAAGTTAAGGACAAATGTTGATGGAATCTAGGCCAAAATGCAATTGTATTATTTTTTTCTTCATTTTTCTTCTAATCTATTATTTATTATATCTCAAAAAAATGCAGAAAAGAACAACAGCTACAAAAACCATTTCTCAAAGAAAGCAACATTTATGTTTTTTTTGCGTAAAAGGGAAATTATGATACTGAACTTGGAAGCTACTGCACGGAGTGGCTTTTAAAAAATTGTTTGTCTGCACAAAACGGTGACCTTTGCAACCACAAAATGAACTTTTTTGTCTGCTAAAAGCACATATCTCATGTGCTCAACATGCATTTCGCTCCTCACAGGAGACAAATGTCAGATTTTACCCCGCACGCGGACTTTCCAGACACGTAACGGGTAGTTTTTTCTCTTGCTCTTGATTTATTAATCCTCCTCTTGTGATCTGCTATTTTGTGTAGATATTTTATTGACGGGGGGGACACACCACCATACCCTTCAACTCGTTTCTGTCCCTCTATCAGTGTGAGAGCTTAATTTTTATCATCCAGCTCATAAATGAAGGCTCCTCTGAGCGGGATCCAATGAACCAATGGACGTGCAGAAACCCGCCATCATCTAGGAGTTGTTAAATGTCTGTGTTTTGAATGTAATATTGATACTGTATATGGGTGCAGGTTTCACCTCAACGTTGGGGTGGGGACACTGCTGCCACCCCCAAATGTTCAAAGCCAAGCTATCTTTGAGCAGCACGGATACATCGGTTTGCATCTAACTAGCTAGCTAGATAAACAGCTAGTCAGGTCGCTTAAAAGACAGCCTGCTAAATATCTGGCCAAGCTTTAATGCTGTATATCCCAGCACCCTGTTAGCCTTCTTTTTTTAAATTTTTTTACTTTTTTTGGGGGGGGGCTCATCCACACACCAGAACAGTGCCTTAACAGTCACCCAGCAGCCTCTATTGCTGTCACTTTTAAACAACCGATCTGATGCAGTTACACTGTCCCATTCACACACAATTAATGCTCTTCTAATATCACAGCTCTTGAGACATGCTTGGCGGGGAAACATACAGTCCCGGCCAAAAGTTTTGTCGCATGAGTGGACAAAAGTGACAATTGCTAATTACCCAACTCTTAATTAGCGAATAAAGTTAGGAAACAACACAAATTAATCATAAGTGTCTAAAGTTTATTTAGATACCATCAAAACAAAAATTTCATAGATGCTTATAAGGTTTATTGCTTGATAATGATGAACAAGCCAGTTTCTACCTGGACAAAAGTCTTGTCGCAAATCAAATTATAATCAAGAAATTTTATCTTTCTCAAAAAGTAAATAAAATAACAAATGAAAAATCAGTCTAGTATTTCATCATGGACTATAAGTTAAGAAATGTATATCTTGTATGGGTTCCTTTGGCCTGCAGAACAGTTGCCATCCGGTTTGGCAGAGAGTCATAGAGCTTGTTGATGAAGTCGTCAGGGATGGCATGGAAGGCCATCCCAAAGCTCCTCCAAGTTCTTCGGCTTGATCCTCCAAGCTTCCTCCTTTATTCTTCCACAGATATGCTCAATAATATTCATATCTGGAGACTGTGCTGGCCATCCCTGAAGGACATTGATCTTCTTCCCCCTGAGAAACTTCATAGTGGAACCTGAGGTATGGCAAGGAGCTCCATCCTGTTGAAAAATCTGACACCTTTTGTAGTTGGGAATGTACTGGGAGGCAAGAATCTGTTGATATTTGGCACTGTCAATGTTACCATCCACCTTACAGATCTCCCTGGCACCTCCGTATTGGACGTAACCCCAAACTATAATCTTTCCACCTCCAAATTTGACTGTCTTCTGGGTGAACCGTGGGTCCAGACGGGCCCCAGAGGGTCGTCGACAATATTGGCGGTGCTTGGGATGGAGCTCAACTGACGATTCATCTGAAAAATCTATTTTTCGCCACTTTTCTGCTGTCCACCCTTCCGTCAGGCTATGGGCCTTGGCGTACACAACACGATTTCTTAGCTGTCTCTTGTTTAGTGCTGGTTTCTGGGCAGCAATACGACCGTGGAGACCATTGCGAGCAAGAAACCGACGTACAGTTCTTGACGAAACAGGCATTGCTGGCGTCCACTCCTCCTGGAGCTGTGAGGCGGTTGACATGGGGCTGGCTTTTGACAGTCGGACAAGCAAGCTGTCGTCAGATATGAATATTATTGAGCATATCTGGGGAAGAATGAAGGAGGAAGCTTGGAGGACCAAGCCGAAGAACTTGGAGGAGCTTTGGGATGCCTGCAAGGTGCCCTTCCATGCCATCCCCGACGACTTCATCAACAAGCTCTACGACTCTTTGCCAAACCGGATGGCAACTGTTCTGCAGGCCAAAGGAACCCATACAAGATATACATTTCTTAACTTATAGTCCATGATGAAATACTAGACTGATTTTTCATTTGTTATTTTATTTACTTTTTGAGAAAGATAAAATTTCTTGATTATAATTTGATTTGCGACAAGACTTTTGTCCAGGTAGAAACTGGCTTGTTCATCATTATCAAGCAATAAACCTTATAAGCATCTATAAAATTTTTGTTTTGATGGTATCTAAATAAACTTTAGACACTTATGATTCATTTGTGTTGTTTCCTAACTTTATTAACTAATTAAGAGTTGGGTAATTAGCAATTGTCACCTTTGTCCACTCATGCGACAAAACATTTGGCCGGGACTGTACAGTTTGTGCACATGGTCTGGAGCTGCTGTAGAGGTAAGCATGTTTTCACACATCCAAGATTTATAAATCACAGCGTTGGCATGGATTTTGGAGTATGCACACTTTAAGATCAAATACAAATGTTTTATAAATGAGGCCTCTGGTCTGTAGTTGTCCCCTATTAAATCTAAACAAACAAACCAATCGTAGATTCTTCAGATGGAAACCTGACATAGATTAGATGTAAAAAAGGGTATTTATTTTATTAAGGGCTGAATAGCGCCCAGGGGCATGGTTTTTAAAAGCAAGGTGTTTACTAGAATGAGAAAAACCACAACGGAGCAGTGGAATAAAAAACAACCTTTCGCACGAATTATTCCCATGTGCCGTGCCTAATGATATGCATGCGTCAGCGTTTTTCTGCCTTGCCAGCACACCTGTTATCTGCACTCCATGCAAACTCACACCAGCCAACAGACAGTGACAGTAGCATTAAACAAACTATTTCACACGCTCAGACACGTGTGCACGTGATAAATGAAATACAGTCATCCTGGAATATTGTCAGCAAGTTTCGGGTGTACAAATGTTCACAAACTGGCACTTTGGTGATGACAGTATTGCAGTCCTGTCAACTGAAGAAAATAATATCTCAAACCAATAAACTCAAACCAGTGCAAAAACCACACGCAGTGATTTTGCACCCCCCTTCCCCCCACCAATCATTAGTCACCTCTAATGAGGCCACAGAAACGACGTTTATGGGAATCAATGCAGTTGCAGCTCTGTGTTATTACGCTGTAACTGTACTGAGTATTTGTACATTTTCACATTGCCAGGTCATTGAGATAGCTAGCTAGCTTGCGCTGGGGTCAACCTGGCACCTAGGCAGCTAACGTTACCAACCTGCAGTCCAGCAGTAACATAGCTAGCTAGCTTGTGCTGTCAACCTGGGGTCCAGCAGCAGCATAGCTAGCTAGCTTGGGCTATCAACAGCAGCCTGAAAGGGTTAATTCATGTTTCTAGGCAACCATCACATTGTATCACACTGGGGATAAACACTGAGCATTCAATATCAGGGATAAACACTGAGCATATTACACTGTGGATAAACACTGAGCATTCAATACTGAGGGGTAAAAACAGCCAAATCTGGGATTAAAAGATGCTTTAAATAATCACCTCATTATGCTCTTCAACCCATTTCCTCTCCACTCTGCTGAATCTATAGTCATATTCATACATATACACATATAGCTGCTGATTCCCATTGACCCTTGTGCCTTATTATATTTGTGTGCAAGTATAATATAACAATCATAGTTGGATTCTGATGGACTACATTGTTTTTTAGTTCTTGAAATATGAATGGTGATGCATCAAGAAGAAGGGCCACCTCATCGCTTTATTGATTTGATACATCTTTCTGGTGGGAACCTTTGTTTTAAAAATAAAAACAGTGTTTCATGGGGGCACAGTAGTGTTGCACCAAAGCACTCCTTTCCTGCACAGGGGTGTAGGGGAATAGCTCCAGGTGCATTTTAAGATGTGTTACCTGTTACCTTACAACATGTAGTGTTATCAAACAGTTACCCTACATGAACCAAAAACAGAAGTAGGACAAGATAAGAGCTCGTGTACAGCAGATCTTTTCCTAGAGGGTGGGGATAACCACTGTTGCTATTCTAGTCATGCCATCGATAACTTTTAAGCCACAAAATGTTCGGGTGGAACATTTTTTAAACCAACCCGCCTGCCCGGCCAATGTTAGGGAGGGGATTCACGCACAAGAAACCGAAACTGCTGGCCTGCCATTTTTTTTTTCCAACTCAAGCACTATAAATGCAAAGTTAATTTCTATTGATCTTATCCTGCACCAGTATTAGCATCAAAACGGCCTCAGGTGAGTTAAAAATGACATGAAAATGCTTTCTGTGCACAAATCTGTACCTGGAGAGTAGGGGGTTAAACATAGTGTGCTATAATGCTCCTTTACAAATACAACATTGTGAGAAGAATGTGTTTAAAAACTGATAATAATCTCTTTAAATGTGCGCATGCCCATAACTGATGTAGCCTATGTCTCTGCCTGAGTTGTTAAGAGAATTCTACAATTTCAGTGTTTTATTGTTGTTTCTTTTGTTAGCTTAGAGCAGAACATTTTTAATGGAGACGATCACTTCCCAGGGACACTGTAAAGTACATGGACCTGTATTAATCGTTATATACAATGTTATAGATATTCTGCACAACACTTGCAAACATGAAGCAGTCGGCTGAGGGTTGACAGTACAGCCATCTGCCATTGCAGTCAGGATCACAGGCTGGACCCTGCACCATCCGTAGAAGCCTGGGAGTTGTGCGTACGTGGCAAAATCTCCCAGCGCAAAAGCAGGGGGCCTAACAGAGACAAACGTACGCTATTTCAGTGTGCCTCAGCGTAAAATCCACGCGTCTGCCTTTAAACGTCACAATAAGCAAAACATTGCATCTTCAGACTATATTTCTGATATTTTGCCAGAGCGAGTGAGTCGCTGTGTACAGTCTGACCTCGGCAGAACTGGCAGATTGGAACGTTTGTTCTGAAATACATCCAGATAAAATGAGAAAAGTATTGTTGCCACGAAGCAATAAAGTTAGGTAACGTTTTTATTTATAGTCACTGAAGTTCTGCTGTCCTGTTTAAATGATCTTCACGTTACTGTTTGATGTTGTGAAATGAAACCTCTCACAGACTTGTCCCCCGTTGTGCCCATCTGAGCCATCATGAGGAGCGTAAAATCTAAATCTCTTTACCTCCTCTCTCCGCCACCTATTCTGGGTCAGTTCTCCAGCCAGGGCCATACCGTACTTATTCAAGAGACATTTTTTCAGTTCTTTTGTTTATCTGGACAGAAACCAGCTTGTGAGAACTATGGGTGGCTAAGCGTCTCGGTTTGGAATGTATAAGGTCCTTGTTCTCAAAATGAAGAATTTCTCTTTTGCACTTTTCGGAAAATAATAATGTTTCCACATTATTGTCGCATGCCTTTACATTCCTTATGTCTATACGCCTTACCTGTCCTCCTTCCAAACTTCCCATTAAAAATGATCTCTGGCGCAGATTTATATTAACACATTTTTCATTTCTTAACTGAATAACTACCATGTTACAGAATTAAATTAGTCCGAAACTGCTCAATCGCATGATTTTACTTCTTCTACACATTATTCCTTTATTGTCACCATGTATTTGGTCCTTGATGAAACCCAAGACTAAAACAGTTGTATTTGTTGTGCATTCACAGTGGTGTTTAATTCATTTTCCTGCCTTAAACTAGCTTTGACATGAATATCAGATATTTTATTGTATAGAAATGTGTGGTTTGTTGCTGTGCATAAATGTGAAAATGTAAATATTTCCTGTTTATTTGCAAATGATGTCTCGTGAACAGTGTAATGGTTTTATCTGCCCTGAACTGTCAGTAATGGTGAGTAATACACCTATCACACAGGTTTGACTTTGACTTACGAATGAAAGCAAGAGGTATTTAAAAAAAAAAAACTTGCATTTATTTGTAAGTCAAAGTCAAAAAAGTTTATAAACTCAAAGTTAAGGATAAGCCAGGCCTATATCTATAGCTAGAGGGCAGAAAAATCAATATACATTATTTTAATATTTTATAGATTTGATTCATTCACATTAAACCTGATCCTTGTGTTTTGGAAGGATCAGTTATTGTAATTGGCATTTAGGGCCAGATTTACACCAGTGCAAAGTTTGCGCCAGTTTTTTTCTAAAAAGGGAACAAAAAAGCTCAAACGAAAGCTAAAACTACATTTAAACTCTTTTTACTTTGTCCCTAACACGCTTAGCAAACCTGCCGCTTAAAGGCCTCATCAGTAAATTTAAATGAAACCTGCAACCGTACAGGTTTCATTTATCATGAACATCTTACTGAAGTCACAAATTCATTTTCAGTGTTCTGTGACGATGAACGAAAGAGCGTGGCATTAGCTGTCCCCACCAGACTAAAGATGCACACAGTAAAATGTGTTTCCAGGGTTAAATAATCATCCAGTGAACCGCCTTTACCAGACACCGTTAAACATTCAGAGGTTTCGCCCCATAACCTTTCTCCGGGTTTCATAACCCCAAAAACAAGAACTGGAGCCTTTAAATTCTTACTTCAAATTCCATAGGCAAAACACTGAATATGAGATATAATGTAACTCCTGTACTAGCTCTGAAATATTGATATTAATGCCAAATCTTTTTCCAAAGATCAGTTGTCATTCGTATTCAAAGGTTGTTTGCTGTGTAACCCATAACGGGTGTGCAATGTTCATGCCCAAGGGTCAATGAGCTAAATATTATTTATATGCAATCATCAATTAAATAATATTCATAATTTATCATGTTTGGACAGGGACATATTCATGTTCCAATGCATTAGGGTTTCAGGCGCAATACATAACTTCTTGATGTTTATGCTTAGAATAATCTGCAGATTTAAGATTGAACAATTTAAGAAACTTTCAGATTTAAGATTTTACAACCAATTGTGGGATGGCCCATATTTTCTTATGTTGTTTTGTTTCATTGTATTTTTTGTTACTGAGCTCCCGGGTGTGTTTGCTCGAGTTGTGTCAGTTCCCTGAATTGCAAACATCCTCTGATTACAGACATCATCTCAATTCTGAGGAGCCAGGTGTTCCACGCTTTAGTGTGTTTCCCTGCAGAGCTCAACCTCAGCCCGCTGCTTTCGACGAGACTGTGTGAAGAACAAGGGGGAGGTAAGAATTCACTTTCACCCCGTCTGCAGCCAGAACACATGCACCTTTAGGTACGGCCTAGTTTGTACCGATTTAGTCTGTATTTACCGCTGTTACATCGCCACAGAAACTTTGGATACAGTAAGTAACGATACAAGGGGTGGGGGGGGAAGGGTTGTTGTTGTCAAATCAAACGTGTGTTTGCACAGAGCTCTGCGATAGGTTGGTGCAGCCTTTTACCTGAACTTTATTCATAATTATATTTGAAGGGCTTGATAAAACATCTGATTGATCCTTTGAAAATACATTTAAATGTGAGGACATTTTGATGTAAACGGAAATATTTACTAGAGAGGAGGTTACGGTATAAACAAGGAGAGATTTGCATTTCGTTAGGTTATGGTCCAAACAGGGAGGGATTTATACGTTGTTAGGTTTATGGCGTAAACAGGGAGAGATTTACATGTCAGGAGATTTATGGTGTAAACAGGGAGAGATTTACACATCATCAGGTTATGGCGTAAACAGGGAGAGATTTACACGTTGTTAGGTTATGGTGTAAACAAGGAGAGATTTACATGTGAGGAGGTTATGGGGTAAACAGGGAAAGAGTTACACATCGATAGGTTTATGGTGTAAACAGGGAGAAATGTACATGTGAGGAGGTTATGCTGTAAACAGGGAGAGATTTACATGTGAGGAGGTTGTGTTGTAAACAGGGACAGATTTACATATGAGGAGGTTATGGTGTAAACAGGGAGAGATTTACATGTGAGGAGGTTATGGTGTAAACAGGGAGAGATTTACATGTGAGGAGGTTATGGTGTAAACAGGGAGAGATTTACATGTGAGGAGGTTATGGTGTAAACAGGGAGAGATTTACATGTGAGGAGGTTGTGTTGTAAACAGGGAGAGATTTACATATGAGGAGGTTATGGTGTAAACAGAGACAGATTTACATGTTGTTAGTTTATGGTGTAAATGGGTATTTACATATAGATAGTACAGTGTGATTTTCAGCTTAGTCAAGTACATCAAATGGGGAAATACAAAGACATTGGGTGACAAGATTTCAAAGACCTACCAATCAAAAAAACAGTGAAAAGTGTCACTGGCCACTGTTGTTACCTTTCATTGGAGAGGAGGTCAGACATGTTAAGCTGCAGCTCTGTGATTGGCAGGTTTATGTAATGAAAATCAGCGGGATAAAAGCCCATCATTCACATTACTGGTTAAACTGGGGGCAATAGGGCTGATTAGGACAATATTAATATCATAACGCATAATATTTATGGTGCTGGGAAGTTTTTATTTTAGGCTTGGTCAGACTATTAGAAGCTAGTGAGCAGCTTAGCAGACTTAGAGTATGTGCGGCCTTTGAAAGTATAAAGCTGGCTGTATATCTAGGTAATAATCTGCAGGGTAATTTGAATTCATTTTTAAAAATGATTCTTTAAAATGTTTAATTGTGATATGCTCATTTTTAATTAAAGTCATGTTTTAAGTCATGTCATTTTCCCTGAGCAGTATTGATATACAACAATACTGGGCAGAGGTGTGAAACTCCACTGTCATTGTGGGGTGGCTGCTCGTTGCTTTTTCCTGTGTTTTTTTGTTGTGTTTTTGCAAGCACGTCTTGTCATGGGTGCTGTGCGCAACACTGAAACAAATGGGCCAGCAAAAAGTGACTAAACATTTCAGTGTAGAAGTTAAGTATCTGAAATACATTGACATTTCAACTCACAGGCCATTTTTCAGAAGTAACAAGGGGATCTTGAAACACACATCCTGACTAAACCTATTAACCTAAAACCCTTAGCGATTCTCTATACTGGCCTTAACATCTGCCATCAATCATTACTCACAAAATAAATGCAAGTGTTTGTGTTCATTCCTCATAAACAGTTTGGTGAGCTCAGCGATGGGCAAAACTTACTAACCAAAATGTGTGAGAAGAAACACTACCATTTATTTGTGTGACAAAGTTAAGGAAAACGTTAATTCAATCAAGGACACCTTAACAAAGGGTCCTATTGTACTGTGTTGTAAATATTCACCATAAAACATTTAACTAAATCAAGTAAAAACATCCTGGTGGTCCTTAAATCAACAATGTCAGTACAAAGTCATTAGTTTCTCATTGCAGTAGTAGTAATTTTGAACAGATTGTAAAACAATGCTGCCAAACCATGTCAAGACAGGCAGTCTGTGACCTGTGTGAATATCCTCGTTGCATATATTTGCATAAAAGGAAAACAACAGACAAAGGGAAATTGTTTGGTATGAAGAAAAAAAAGGTGAAATATTGAAGTGGCATAACCTTCGGCTTTTTGTCATGTGAATGTGGCACGCAAACCACGCCATGAAACACAAGCCTGCATGGTGTGCAATTCATTTTCTTATGTAGGTGTAAAAAAATTACAGCATCTGTGCGTAATATTATTGCTACTGTAAATGATGATCATAACAACATTTTTACTACAAGTAGTAGCAGTACTAGTAAAAGTAAAAAGTAATGGTAGGATAATATTTAATATCTCAGCGATACAATCAGTACTAAAACTAAACACTCCCAGTTGTTTTTTAACTTTATTTTAATGCGGTGATAATAGTATATTTATACTTTAGGATCTGCGGTTGATCTTGGTATGTAATCTATGACTGTTTCGTTTTGTTTTTGTTTTATTAACTGCTATTTTTCTGTGTAGAATGGATGCACTTTTCTCTTAGGGCCCACAAAAAGAACATGAACCAGAACTTTTGGTACTTTTTTGTCACTAGAAAACGGGAACTTCTTTTCCATTATCCACTTCCGCAGAGTTCTCCTAGATTTTATTTTTATGTTTTATGCAATTATGTTCCAGTTAAACGACGCCAGGACAGTTATGGCAAATAGATTTCTGGTCGGACAAGAGAGGAAAAAACTTTAAAGTTTAAATCTGCTATAGCTTACTATCAAGAGATACGTTGTTTCATATGGCAGCTTAATGTATATGATACGATATACTTTATTTGTTCCCATGGGGAAACTTGTCTTGGACTCTCAGTATCTGTTTCACAGGTCGTTCCTTTGTTTTGCTGATGTTTGCTCTGAATTAGCGCAAACCGTAACTATTTCCCCTGAAGTCGGTGGAAACAAGAACTAGAACTGGAACCGGAACTAGCACTAGTTCCTATTAAGTTCCCGTTAGGTCTAGCTCGTTTTTTTATGCAATGGAAAAGGGCCCTTATGGATCAATTGCAGTGCACTTAGCAGTTTAAACCTGTGGTTCTGTGTAGCTCAGTAGGTAGAGCATGGCATTGACAATACTTAGGTTGTTGGTTACATTCCTATTGGGACTACATGTACTGGAAAATGTATGAATTCACTACTCTAAGTCGCTTTGGATAAAAACGTCTGCTAAATGGCATATATTAAACCTCTGGTTTAAACCGCTGGATCTGAACTGGAACAGCTGCTGCTAATCTTCCAGATTAGCTGTTGCAGGTCTGTGGTCTAACAGAGGTTTAACCCGAGGTTTAAACTCCTGCTAAGTACACTGCAATTGACCCCATGTGCTTGTTTTTATTATTATTTTATTTTTAGATACGTACTTTTCTTTTTCTGTATTTGTTTGGAGACAGGTGTTGGAAATTAACCTTTGGCTATAGACACATGCAATGCATCTGATGCTTGTTTTTAACATTGTCACAATGCTATGTCCCTGACAAACAATTAAATTAAAATAAATAAATAAAATAATTAACAATACTACTACTTTGACTAAGATTACTACAGTACCTTTGCTACTACTACTACTACTACTACTACTAATAATAATAATATTAATCATAATTGTGATTTTTATTCCGACATACAGTAGAAACATACCTGGAACTTCACTAGGCATCTCCTGCAACACTGAGATGCTTTCTGAGTCATTGCAATTTGAAAAGGAAACAGAAGCCCTAACGAACTGAAGCAAATATGGGAGCTGGACATGGTAGTAAAAATAGGACTTGTAAAAATGCAGACTGAGAGTAGACAGGGGTGTGAGCACAGACCAGGCCCTGTGGAATCAGTGAGTCACACGCCTCTCCTACATGGCGGATACAGTGGGAGCCATGATGCATAGTCCTCTTTCAGAGGGCCAGACTCATTATGTGGTCTTTCCTCACGTATGTCATGTACCTGTAATGTCAGGTCCCCGCTTACACACACAACCCACACACACACACTGACATATTCAGGATGTGACTCAACTTGCATTCGATGTACAAAATGGATCAATTCCAAGCACAACGGTTTTAATTCGAGTGAGTTTGTCTTCTCTGAATTGTTTGCACCCCTGTTTGTTTTAACACCCCGGGGTGGCAGTGTAGTATTTCGGTTAGGGAGCTGCGCTTGTAACTCAAAGGTTGCAGATTCAATTCTCAGGTGGGGCACTGCCATTGTACCCTTGAGCAAGATGCGTAACCTGAATTGCTTTAGTCAATATCCAGCTGTATAAATGGATGACCGTAAAAACATAAGTTGCTCTGGATACAGAATGTTGGCCTGTACTGTGCTCAGGGCCGGCTCTACACATTTTGGAGCCCTAGGCATTTGGGTGCCCCCCCCCAGACAAAAAATATATATTTTTTCTTTTAAAAATAAAATCACTTCTCAAACAAATCACTTACCAAAGTCTCATTTAAACAGGGAGGATAAGAGAATATGGTAATAAAACTCGCTTTTAACACAATTGTTAACAAAGTCTCTATATCTCTCTATCAAGGTCAGAGTTCTACACCATGTCAGCAGGTCATCATTAGAGATAGATGCAGTAGCTCGCTGTTCTTATTTCTTATATCTGTACAGACAGGTACAGTTATTAGCCTATATTACAAGCAAAAGCAGCTGTAGGACAAACAACTTCAATCGATTTTTTATGGATAGCTAGCCACATTATTATCACTGATATAATGTTGTACCCTACTACTAATTTTGGTAGCCTAATAAATAAAGTTTGAGACTCAAGGCAAGCATGAGGGTTTTGCAACTCTGCAATTCAGGTGTAGTAGCCTAGTTTTGGTAATAACTACAGGTGGGTACTAATAAGCTTCAAGCCAAAACGTGAGGGTTGGGTAACTCAGCATCAGCATGCATTCATCCTTCAATCTGTATGAGTCTAGCAGTAGCTCTTAGCATCGCATTATCTAGCTAGCATTAGCTTGTTTATTACTTAGCTAGTTAGCTCCCTAGCCTCCTACAATAACACAGAAACACAACAAAACAGAATTTTGATGACATAGCCTACCTCTTAATTGGACTCTTTTCTTCCTCCTCCTTCCTCCGTTTTCTCCCCTGCGCACCTGAAGGCTTGTTGAGCCTTTTCAAAGTCATTGGAAACACAAAATCTGTCTGTCATCGATCTGATATCTATCGCGTTGATGTTGGCTCTCTGCCTGACCGCATCAGTAGTGCGTGCCTCTGCGCTTGACCTGACAGGCGACAGCACGTCTCTTGGGTTGCCTGTGATGCGTGCACTTAACCCCCACTTTCAGCAAGCAGCCAGTCATCGTATTCCCCACCTCAGTAACAGCATCTCTGTCAAAGTGCAGGCCAGATTAAACATTGTGTGAGGAACAGAACAGGGGTGCAAAGTGTATTTATTTTTGTTTATTTGTTCGTTTATTTGGGAGGAAAGGAGAGGGCGCCCACGATTTCTTTTTTTTTTGTGAGGGCGACCTGGCGCCCATAGCTGAAATGGCGCCCCAGGCAGCTGCCTGTATTGCCTGTGCCTTGAGCCGGCCCTCACTGTGCTACTGCCCCTTTTTGGTGTGCGAGCCCTAAAGCAGGCATTCCCAAACAGAGGTGTGGGCATCCTGCCGGCCAAACAAAACTAATTCTGTATGCATTTTCGGTTCTTATTTTTCTCAGAAAAAAACTGCCATCTACGAGGAGCTATTTAGATTTTTTTTAAATCATCCTTTCAGTGTAATCATCCTTTCTCCCAGTGTTATCACCCTTTCTCCCTCTCCTAACGGGTTGCCATGACAAATTACTGGATTAGTCATGTGTGAGAATCTGTACTGCATTGCATTTTGTGTTGGAAAAACCTCTTTATAAAGGAATGATGACCAAGCTGTAAAAAACACAATCTGCCAAGGTTCTCCACTAACAAGTTAATAGTCAACGTGATTTTTCAAGAAAAGTCCCCTCAAACTTTTGTTTAGCTTTAGAACTAAGAAATGCATTGGTTGAATGTGCGTTACTGTGAGCCTGAAGCTATCATTCTGCGGAACTGGCCTCGATCACTTCCTTTCGAATTCCATTTCTTTGTAATTGAGGGGCAACACCATACTTTCTGAGCGAAACCCCAACTTCTACGCAATCATTTAACTGGAAATGTGCTCTGTAACACAGGAGCGGGCTTGTTGAGGCGAGAGGCCCAGCAGCCCGAAGCCATGTAGAAGGCTGTTTACGTGGTAGATGGAGGTACAGGTGGCCCCCTCTGGCTGTGCGGTTTGCACTAAAGGGCAGAGCTGCTGTTTCTCTGGAAACAGGTGCATGAAAGCAGAAAGCTCTCCCATCGCAGTCGATCCGCGTCTGCGGTCCGACCGGCACATGGCCTGGATTTGATCAATGTTGTCCTTGACTTTGCCCTTTATTCGATATACATTTGTCCTTAACTTTGACCTATATTCAATTCGACATTTGTCCTTAACTTTGACCTATATTCAGTTCGACATTTGTCCTTAACTTTGACCTATATTCAGTTCAACATTTGTCCTTAACATTTTTTCTTCCGACTTGAAATTTGAGTTAGCGCACCAAACACATGATCATATATTATACTTTTAGTGATTATATTTTAAACTTTTTATACAGTAATTATAATTATATATTTATGTTATTATATATATATATTTATTTATACACAATATGCAGCCTCTTGTTTTTCTCTATTATTTGAAAAAAAACTGTTTAATATTTCTTAATAACAGGATTATGTTAATTTCAGATATAATTATAATCGAGAATACAATTGTTTAAGTCCTGTTATTAAGACATATTAAACCTTTTTTGTTAGTTTCAATAACTGCAAGCTAATAATGATGTGTATAATATAGAACATAAGAGCATTTTTTACAAGTATGTGACTTGCTTTTGGAAATTAAAATGTAAAATGTTACAAAGAAATTAACATTTTGTACCCGCTGTACAAAAAGAGTCCTTCAAAGACTTCAAAGGACTAAACTGAGCTCTTGAGTGCACAAAGTGATTTAGTACATTTATTAAACTTCTTGTGCTTTAAGGCTATTAAACATCTTGTGTGTGCTGCCTTTGCTTCCAATAGCTCAATCCTCCCTTCAAGACCTTGGGTGCACTGGTAAATGGTTTCAATCCACTTAATCACGATGGAATATCTTCCAAACGTTGTATTCAATGAAACAAACCAAAAGCTTTTTGAAAAGGTAAAAAGGACTTTCAAACTGTATGCCTCATTGTGGGTGAAAATGTAGTTACACAATTAGTCATGCTATATCATTCTAAAATATCCATTTCATCTGATGCATTTCCTTTTTTCATATTTTATGTAGCCCTAAATAATAAAAGGCTTTTTTTTATTGATCTAGTGCGGCTTTACATACTCTGGATATGAGAGGACTATGCAAGGGACCGAAGTGAACTTAGAATTGTTTTTCAACATTTTCCAGCGTGACTTCCCCAGCGTGATATTACAGATGTAACTGTACCTGTGACTAATATTAAGATATTCACACTGCTGTAATGAAATTAGTGTCAAAGGTAATATTAGGCTACGCTCGTCGGGGCTAGAAGTGTCTTTCCTTTTGTGTGCAGTCCGTTTCTTTCTGAACCTCAAAGCGTCACTGTAGGCACTCTATTTTTAGTAATTAGTGGCAATTACTCAAATGAACATGACCAATTATACAATTAAGTGCCAATTTGAGTGTTGGTGCAAGGGCACAAGTCTACAAATTGACATTGTCTCAGACAGGAGAGTTTCCTCTTATGTACAAGTTTTTACACCTCTACAACAAGTCATGAAAGAGGAAACAACTAATTATCTGTCAATGATCAAATTCAACACCAAAATATAAAATATTGTTATCCCTTAACTGAATTTTTTAAATCATGGCATCCCATTAATAACAGTTTTGTTCTTTATATTTTTATTTTGCCTTTAGGCTGTCAAAAAAACATTTTCCTTTTACTTTCAATAGTTTTTATACGTTTTTGCGGTTGAAAAATATCCGCCCACTTATTTCAACATATGTTTCTTTGCTCCAGGACGGGCATGATATGTCCTACAGAAGTGTCAACAGACATATTTTCACAATTGAAAGCAGTAGTCTACTTACAAATGAATCAGTATGATTATGTGTGGGTGCGTCCAACTGCCGACTAGTCTACTACACTGCAATATGGACCTCATTTGTGGTAATGTAATGATTACTTAAGATCGTAATGCATTGATTGCTTAACAAGTAGCTTCAGAAAGTCCTCCATTTACCTCTTGGTGTTGGAGGATGGAACTGCAGGTTCCTGACAGAGGTGGTGAAAAAAGCCTGCCCTTATTTATGACCCAGTGTAAATCACTTGTAAGGTCTCAGTGGATGTATAGTAAGAGATTGGAGTGTGCGCTGAAGAACAAAGACAGCTCGTCTGATCCCTGAGGTGGGTGGCTCCCATTCTAGCATGTTCTGCTGTGAAATGTGACATATACGTGTATACTGTGCATGTGTGTGTGTGTGTGTGTGAGAGAGAGACACTTTAAACAATGCTTTTTTTTACACTGACCCCAATTCCTTGCAGAACACATACAATCAGCACACCCACAAAAACCAAAGTGCCTGCAAAAGAAACATTTCCTCCATAACTTTTTGCGCCAGGCTTTTGAAGAAAAAAAAAAAAAGAAGGTGCGAATGACATTTTGTTGGTGGGGGTGGATTATGTTTTTAAATGTCATTTTAAAAAGTTACAGAAGACATTGGAAGTTTGAATCAAAATATATGTATATGAGCACCCTCAAATATATGCAACAATATGAGATTATGATTTTTATATTATATTTTGACATATTTTTGACAAATGTTCCTCAGAACAAGCATGAGGTAACTCGTGGTTCCACACTAGGACAGGGGGAGGGCCACAGGGTCTGCTGGTTTTCATAGCTACTTACCAATCCAACACTGCACATGTGCCTGGCAGGCATATTGCCCACAGCACCCAGACTGCCCACTCAAGCTTTCTTTTTAAGCTGAGATGTCATACCAAAGTCCGTATTGAATGTCCTTTATTTTGCAGTGAGACAGTAAAGCTATGTGGAACTGTACTCTCCCATCACACAGTTGCACATGTTTGCCTGTTTAAACATATAAAGATGTATTTATATTTGAATTGAAATATCAGGTTGACTCAGTCTTGGTTTTTGCAATTCCCTGATTTGATAACAAAGCTCTTAGCATCAGCACGTACTGTAGCTGCTTTCATTTCCTCATGAACCATGTAAAACCTGGATGTATGTTGGTTTGAGTGGTTAAAATGTGGAAATATTACAGTATGCCATTGCAATTACGCTAGCATTTGTGTTTAATTTCTTTATCAAATCTGTTTGATCACAAACACCCTACAAAAAACACTGGTGCACTTCAGTAAAAAAAAAAGAAGAAAAAAGAAACTTCCTTTATCTACGAGGTGAAGGGGTTGTTTTTCTCTTCAAAATGTCAAGAGAAAAATAAAAACCACAGATTCTGTACTTTTCTGTTTCCTGATTGCATTCTGCACTTTGCGTTTTGCATGGTGTGTATGTGTGTGTCTATGTGTGGGTGTGCGTGTATATACAGTGGGTTCGGAAAGTATTCAGACCCCCTTAAATTTTTCACTCTTTGTCATATTGCAGCCATTTGCTAAAATCAATTAATTTCATTTTTTTCCTCGTTCATGCACACACAGCACCCAATATTGTCATAAAAACACAGACTTGTAGAAATTTTTGCAGATTTATTACAAAATAAACACTGAAATATCACATGGCCATAAGTATTCAGACCCTTTGCTGTGACACTTGTATATTTAACTCAGGTGCTGTCCAATTCTTCTGATCATCCTTGAGATGGGCCTACACCTTCATTGGAGTCCAGCTGTGCTTAATTATATTGATTGGACTTGATTTGGAAAGGCACACACCTGTCTATGTAAGGTCCCACAGTTGACAGTGCATGTCAGAGTAAAAACCAAGCCATGAAGTCCTAGGAACTCTCCATAGACCTCCGAGATAGAATTGTGTTGAGGCATAGATCTGGGGAAGGGTATAAAAACATTGCTAAAGCATTGAAAGCACCCAGGAGAATTCAATTTGTGTCTCATCAGACCGGATAATCTTTTTCCTGATGCTCTTAGAGTCCTTTAAGTACCATTTGGCAAACTCCAGGTGGGCTGTCATATGCCTTTCACTCAGAAGTAGCTTCCGTCTAGCCACTACCATAAAGGTCTGATTGATGGGAGTGCTGCAGAGATGTTTGTCCTTCTACCAGGTTCTCCCATCGCTGCAGAGGAACTCTGAAGCTCTCTTAGAGTGGCCATTGGGTTCTTGGTCACCTCCCTGACCATGTCCTTTCTTGCCCGGTTACTTAGTTTGGCCAGACGGGCAGCTCTAAGAAGAGATGTGGTGGTTTCAAACTTATTCCATTTCACAATGATGGAGCCCACTGTTCTCCTGGGTGCTTTCAATGCTTTAGCAATGTTTTTATACCCTTCCCCAGATCTATGCCTCAACACAATTCTATCTCGGAGGTCTATGGAGAGTTCCTAGGACTTCATGGCTTGGTTTTTACTCTGACATGCACTGTCAACTGTGGGACCTTACATAGACAGGTGTGTGCCTTTCCAAATCAAGTCCAATCAATATAATTAAGCACAGCTGGACTCCAATGAAGGTGTAGGCCCATCTCAAGGATGATCAGAAGAATTGGACAGCACCTGAGTTAAATATACAAGTGTCACAGCAAAGGGTCTGAATACTTATGGCCATGTGATATTTCAGTGTTTATTTTGTAATAAATCTGCAAAAATTTCTACAAGTCTGTGTTTTTATGACAATATTGGGTGCTGTGTGTGCATGAACGAGGAAAAAAATGAAATTAATTGATTTTAGCAAATGGCTGCAATATGACAAAGAGTGAAAAATTTAAGGGGGTCTGAATACTTTCCGAACCCACTGTATGTGTGTGTGTATGTGTGTGTGTGTGTGTGTGTGTGTGTGTGTGTGTGTGTGTGTGTGTGTCTGTTTGCATGTGTGTTGTCTGTGTGTGTGTGTGTGTGTGTGTGTGTGACAGCAGATCTGGGTTAAATACATTTATGACATAATTTTACTTCTTCTTTTCCAAACCCATCTCCATCCCCCTCTTCAGAGGCACGCTTTAAAAAACGTGGTTGTTTGTTTACATATTTACCATTTAATACAATATTTTTAAATGATATTTAAAAGCAGTTAAAGTGATGTCTGTGCTCAGGTATATACTGTGCAATATACCTGAACACAGGTTTGTAGTACATGAATATACCTGAACACAGGTTTGTAGAACATGAATATACCTGAACACAGGTTTATAGTACATGAATATACACTACCGGTCAAAGGTTTGAGTACACCTTCCATCTGGACTATGGCTAATCGGGCACTCCTTAATTCTTCAGCAAGATAACGACCCGAAACACACGTTGAAGTTGTGCAAGAACTACCTGGTGAAGGAGGAACGTGAAGGACAACTCAAACTGATGACCTGGCCTGCCCAGTGTCCAGACCTCAATCCCATAGAAATTGTATGCGATAAACTGGACAGAAGAGTTTCTCTGGGAATTGCTGCAGGAGAGCTGGGAAGACATATCGGGTGATTTCCTGCTGAAACTTATTAACCGAATGGCCCGTGTTTGTGAGGCTGTTATCACGGCAAAGGGTGGCTATTTTGAGGAATCCAAGATTCAATTTTCAATATAATTTTTTGAACATTTCTTTGATGTTCATTTTGTTCATTGTTACATGTGTTTTTGTCATTTTAAAGTATTTACAGAAATGTAT
Source organism: Aldrovandia affinis (assembly GCA_029706075.1). Taxonomy (NCBI): domain Eukaryota; kingdom Metazoa; phylum Chordata; class Actinopteri; order Notacanthiformes; family Halosauridae; genus Aldrovandia; species Aldrovandia affinis. Next base: position 304,795 of record JAINUG010000052.1, on the reverse strand, counting down.
ACGGTGTAAAGCATTGTCAATTATGAGATAAACCTAGTTTCCAGCAGGTGTACTCAAACTTTTGACCGGTAGTGTACCTGAACACAGGTTTGTAGTACACCATGTCATTCTCACAGATGATTAATGAATCCCGGAAACGTACTGAACGGTGCGATAGGGTCGGGACCCAATGGTGGGACGAGATACATGTGGAATAATGCTGTCCTAATTATAGCTACATCAGTGGTGGCTGGGGAGCTGGGAATAAATGAGGCTCAAATCTGACCTTTAAGCTCACCGTTGGTCTTTCAACCTATTTTCATTTATTTTGCTTAATTAACAATTAATTGAATAATCCGTTGGTGAGTAATCACAAAGCTTCCTATAAATTGTCTCACGTTGCAGCGATCTCTTTCTTCACATTATGTTAGACAATGTAAATGACAATTAGGTTGTTCACTGAGTAAAAATCAACTGAATAATTTCAAAGAATAGGCTACACTTTTAACTTAAATTCCTCAAGTTAACTGTATAGTGCATCAGCATTGAGAAACGCACAATAAAGCCTAGCCAACAAACTTAAGCTTGTTTAATAATTCGATGCTTTTCACGAGCATTAAACTGCCTGATCTGCACAGATTAGATAAATGATTTTTTAGGAAGTCCATAATTGAATAATAAGTCCATATTGAAATCGGGCACGGAGAACGAAGAGTAGCCTATATATATTCACACGTTCAGATGTAAGCAGAAATGGTTCACAAGTTCTATGACAAAATAAATGTGTGAGGTTGTGCCTATTAGCGTTGGTTATTCAGCGAATTAATTGCTTGATTGATAATCAAGGAATGTAAACGGAAACAGGTTGAGAGTAATCGCTTAAATATATGGGTTTCAGCCTCTTTTATTTCAAGGCGACAAATCGCTACTACTGTATATAGGCTAACACTTTCCACATTCACACACACACACACACACACGGGTCTGCTTTGCACACCACTCACAGTGTGACCGCTGACAGTAAACACTGAGACTTTCCCCCTGTTACATGTACCGCAGTAGTTACAGTGTACATGAAATTGTTTTGACATATGGAGCATTTTCATTCCAGACTTGAGCGCACATGTCGATATGTACGATTTTCAGAAGGGGTGGGTGAGGAGATGCATCGGCTCGTTTGGGAAGCGCTGCAATAAGGCATCCCCGTTCCCATAGATACACAGACCCCCGGCTGAGAGCGCAGTCTCAGCGCACCTGTGTGTGCCACATGGCAGAGCTCAAACCACAGCGCCGCACGCCCTCCCCCGCGCGTCTGTGCGCTTATCTCCCCCGTCAGGAAAACACTCCCCGACGAGAACAGACTCGCGTAGCGTGTCACACTGGAGAAGCCTGGCACTGGGACGAGTGGCTCCAAGGCGGAGGCTCACTGTGGTGCTGTGATACTGTAATAACTGCACATTTGCAAGACCTGTGGCAGTCGGACCGTGATTTGCTGAGCGGCAGTCTTTTTAATAAAGATAATGATGATAATTATGACAATGATGGTGGTTCTGTATGGCTCAGTGGGTAGCGCATGGCGCTGACAACACTTTGGTTGTGGGTTTGATTCCTGCTGGGGCCACATATAGCCTACTGAAAAATTGATGCATTCAGTGATGTAAGCGTCTGCTAAATGCCATATATTATGATGATTTATTGCTTTTATACAACGCGTTTTATCTCTTCATATCAAAGCCATTTACAGAATCAGTTTACCAGAAAGAAGTAAGAACAAATACAAAAAAACTATCACTTGCTGAAAAACATTAGCTTGCTAGCTAGTCAGTTCTTTTCCAAAGCGTCAGCGTAATTTTGTTAGTAAAACTTATCTAAAGCGATTTAAGAACCAGGATTGTGTCTAACGTTAATGTTGGCTTGCTAGCACGACACCATCACTATTATTATTAACTGACTGGCTAGCAATTGCATGTAGCTAATGTTAGCCAGCTATCTGATACTGCTAGCGATCTAGCTGCTAGCTAACTAGCAAAAACACAGACAACAAGTCAGTTATGAAAACAGCGGAGACTAGCTTGTTAGGTAACATTTTAGCTATCCAGTCTAACGTGCCAGTGTATTTGTATCCGCATAAACAAGGACAAGGTAGCTGAACGTGTTACTGTAAAACTTACTTGCTGAATCCGTTGCTGTAAAATGTGATGTAATGTTGCTGTACCAGGGATGTCAGGGAAGGAGGGAGAGCGGCAGGGCTGTGGAGGGACCACCAGGGGGCGCCAGCAGCAGCAGGAGGAGGAGGAGGAAGAGGAAGAGGAGCGGGTTGAGCAGCCAGGGACCATTTGTTGGCATGAAGGGCGCAGCTCACTTCAGCCTCCAGCCCAGTCCAGCACCCCCCAGGTACCGCGTAACATACTGTCTGTTGAGTTGGTCATTGTGTTTCTGTAATGTACTGTTTGTTGAGTTGGTCATTGTGTTTCTGTAATGTACTGTTTGTTGAGTTGGCCATTGTGTTTCTGTAATGTACTGTTTGTTGAGTTGGTCATTGTGTTTCAGTAATGTACTGTTTGTTGAGTTGGTCATTGTGTTTCTGTAATGTACTGTTTGTTGAGTTGGTCATTGTGTTTCTGTAATGTACTGTTTGTTGAGTTGGTCATTGTGTTTCTGTAATGTACTGTTTGTTGAGTTGGTCATTGTGTTTCTGTAATGTACTGTTTGTTGAGTTGGTCATTGTGTTTCTGTAATGTACTGTTTGTTGAGTTGGTCATTGTGTTTCTGTAATGTATTGTTTGTTGAGTTGGCCATTGTGTTTCTGTAATGTACTGTTTGTTCAGTTGGTCATTGTGCACAGCAAACACCACACATTTCTACACTGTGTTATAATGCAGTTATAATGCAGTATTGCTTTCTTCACATAATAATGCTTTTTATCAGAAGAACAGTTTTACACGTGCGCCAGGGCCCACTGTGGCCGAGATTCCTGTGGGGTCGTTTCAGGCCTGGGAAGGGAGGGTTTGAGCCAACAGGTTATTCCCTGCCCCTCCCTGGGGAGGTTGGATAAGCATTGTGCTTGGAAGCCCAGTGTTTCAGAAGCCCTGAATAAACACATTCTCATGAACAAACGCATGTACATTTTAGGCATTTAGCAGATGCTCTTATCCAGAGTGACTTACACAGTTTACATTTCTCTACATACAATCCATTGATACAGCTGGATATTTTTACTGAAGCAATTCAGGTTAAGTACCTTGCTCAAGAGTACAACGGCAGTGCTCCACCTGAGAATTGAACCAGCAACCTCTGAGTTACAAGTCCAGTACCCTAACCATTACACTGCACTGCCGCCTATATAGCATGTAATCTCACCACTCACAGTGTGACATCACAGCTCACAGTGAGAGATCACCGCTCACAGTGTGACATCACAGCTCACAGTGAGACATCACCGCTCACAGTGTGACGTCACCGGTCACAGTGTGACATCACAGCTCACAGTGAGACATCACCGCTCACAGTGTGACATCACAGCTCACAGTGAGAGATCACCGCTCACAGTGTGACATCACAGCTCACAGTGTGACATCATCACTCACAGGTGTCTTTCCCCTTTCTGGTCGGACCGGGAGGAAGGTCGCTTATTACTGCGTCTCAACTCCAGGTGATTCTCCTGCAGCAGGTAAGGTCTGCGTGCAGCATTTCTCCTTCATTTGTTCAATTGGCATTTGTTCATTTGTTCATGGCCAGTACTAATCTCCTAGCATGGTACATTATGGGTTAAGTAGAGTATCAACCCCCAGGCTCATTACAATATTGCTGTTTGAAAATATAAAGGTTTTTTTCACATGGTACAGTTATCCCTCTGTGGTTTATGAATGTGCATTGTATTATTTCATCAGATCACATCAGATCACTACATGCATGTTCAGACAGCACCCTCTCCTGGCAAAAAGAAGTTACAGCGCAATCTGCATCGACACGTAACACAAAAGTCAATTTTAATGCCGCATAATTCTGTAACTTGAGTACTGTAATAACTTCACGGTTACCGCACGCATTATTCATTACAGTAAAAATGAGTGGACCTGGCCGAATGTTTATTATGATTATTATTATGCACTCGTGTTAAAAAAAATAACAGAAATAGCCCGCCATTAAACAGTGTTTTATCATAGTTCAGGTCTGACGAGGGTTGTGGACTGTGGGAGTGTTTTTCCGTCAACTCTACATGGAAGATTTTAATATCCTGTCATAGCGACCATTTTCTACACAAGCCTCAAAATTGAGTTTGTACCCTACTTCTAGTAGAGGGTTCAGTTGCTCAGGATTGTAGAAAATATTGTACCTTACATGGATCTAACTGCTGTTTCATTTGGTTAGTCACCCCATCTCAAAAGCATGGATTGCACATGTAGTAAATTAAATCTTAATTATTATTATTATAGTTTGATAATTAAGAAGGCAGTTTAAACAGCATGTTACCTGTGGGATGGCTGTTATTATTGACACTATTAAATTATAGGTTATTATAGGATGGTAATGATCATTAAGAAGGCAGCATGCAATAGGTGGGATGGTACTGAAGACACCAGTTTGAAAGTTTTGCCTAAACTTTTAATTTTGTCAATATTTGAAATCTAATACGGAATGGAAGAGTTTAGACGGTTCTAATGTCTGTGAATAAGATAAGATCTGTGGTCATCGCGTCTATTTGGAAATTAGGCACGAGGGTCCTTGTTAATGTGACTCTTCTCCTAATATTTACATGATATCATATTTACATAAGATGTACTGTCTTGGGTGTATTTACAAATGGCTTTTGAAAGGTGAAAACTCATCATATATAAATGTAATTGAAAAATATATTTCAGCCAATAATGTGTTATTATTTTTGCTATAAATCTAGTGACAGAAAGCAAATGATCTTGTGCAGTGCTGCACTGCTGGGTAGTGGGTTTTTAGATACACAATACAAAATAAACGTATTATACTGTACAGTGGCGATTTTACCGCGGGTGCAGGGGGTGCATGTGCACCCCCTACAGTTGGGATGAAAATATTACAATTTTCAAATCAATGTCAAAAAACATTGAAAAGAAAATGATTTCTGCCTATTGCACCCCCTGTTTTAAAACCCTAAAATCGCCACTGATACTGTATATAATTAAATATACACAAGTGGCTCTCTAGTTTGGAGAGGAGGGTGGCGAAATCGCACCTGGATGGTATTGCAATTGCTAGTTTCGGATGTTCCCAACGGAATATGTCTCGCCTCCGCCCAGTTTGGCAGTTTTGTGGTTGTCAACAAAGGGTTTTTGCGTGATAATTCATTTGCGTTTTTGTCCAACCGGGTCACCTCAAACGCAAGTTATGTGCAAGTTCAACGTGCACATATGAAGAGAGGGCAGACATGCAAGAAATCCCCCATCACTCAAGACTGCTTTGTGGATGTTCTGTATTTCACCTCGCTCTGAGGCAAATCGTTCCATGTATTTGAAATACAATCCGTATTCAACTAATGTAAGCAGTTCAAAGTATTTCAGCTTTGCACTTGTAAGGAGTAGATCAATGCACTTAACTGTGAGACTGACTTTACACCTGTCAAATTGTGTAAGATATGTGTTTTTTAAAATAAATATGTATAGGCTATGTATGCACAGTTTTTTTGTTATGTTGAATATTAAACTTACGGTAAAATAAAATATAGTGCATAATTGGACGGCATATCATGCGGCGATACTGTGAGTGATTTCGGAGGTTAGAGAGACAGAACGGTTAGCTGACCAGGAGGTTAGCTGACCATCACAAATCGCCAGTTCGCTAAGCCAAAGGTGTTGAAGGGAAAAAAGATTATGATCTAATTGGCGACAATGAACCAAACGCTCACAACACCCACGGGTAATGTATTCTTCTTGAACCAGCTTACTGTCTCTTGCCACGTCCTCAATTAGCGCTACTGCCTGCGCATTGCGCTTTGACAACGAAACCAAAGTCCAAGCACTCACAACAGGCAAGTATGACTGGTGTTTTTAACATGAGATATGTTAAAATATTATAATTCCATACGTGAACATATAGGCCATATTGAAATAAGCGCAGTGCATGTATTAGCTCATACTGTATGTGGGTGGTGGGTTCAGGAGGTTTGGTGTACACATGACTGAACTGTGATGTCACTGTTTTCAGTGTGGAACTAGAGATGGAAACAAACAGATCCTTCATTTCAGCCAACACAGGCCTTCTGTCCTACGCAGGGGAACCCAGACCCTCCCCCAGGGTACGCTCATGTACTGTGTGTGTGTGTGTCTGTCTGTCTGTGTCTGCATGTAAGTGTGTGTGTCTATCTGTGTGTGTATGCTAATATGCTATCATGACTGGTTATAACAGGTGCCATTGTCAGTTTTGGCCTTATTCTTGACTGCTTTCCTATTATTATTATTATTATTATTATTATTATTATTATTATTATTATTATTATTACTTTCTTATTATTATTCCTTTCTGTCCGTGTTGGTCAGACGTGAGCTCAGTGCCAGCCTCTGGCCTCGCCTCTGATGCCGCCCCCACTCCAGTCTGTAAGGTAGAAGCCAGTGAGGGTCAAAGAGGGACCTCCCCCCAGTACACAAACCATGCCCCCTTGAGGTCCAGTCTGAAGCAGAGCTCCTCCCACACTGGGCAACGTGACAGGTGAGTGACGTAGGAGCAGGAAGTGGCTTCAGTTTCATACCCCTACCAGCAGAGCCATGTTTCACACGCACGCACGCACACACACACACCAGCAGAGACATGTGTAGCGTATGTAGTGTACAGTACGTGTTCAGTCTGTGTTGTTGTGAAAAGGACGACAGAGAGAAGCCATACACGTTTGATGCGGGAGTCACTGATTCATTTCCACAGTGTTTGCTTATGCTCTTCGCCCCGCTACACTGTCGTCAACGTTTCCTCAGCGTGCGTGTTAAACTAAAAACATGAATAAACATGTCTTCCCAGTGCTCCTCACTCACGCCGAGAAGGGGGCAGTTTTCTGTTTGTGGACGGGCTCTGCCAGTGGCCGGGCTGTGAGGATGAGTTCCAGGAGTACTCCGGTTTCCTCAAGTGAGTCCGCAGCTGAGCTCAGCCCTGTTTGTCTCTTCACAAAACACAGTTTTCAGAAAGTAATTCTGAGGATCGCTGAACTCCTCAAAACTGTGTTTGTGCTAAAATTTTAATCATGAGTCAAAGTTAAGAACAGATGTGGTGTGGAGTTTCCCCTCTGTATTTAAGGCGGTTTCTCTCTGTATGTAAAGGTGGTCTCTCTCGCTCTTCTCCAGACACCTGAGTGTGGCCCACAGGGCCGGCGCCCGCAGCCTCTCGCAGTGGCAGGCGCAGCGAGACGTGGTGCAGCACATGGAGACTCAGGTTAGTTCTCATGGATCCTCAGAATGCTGGTGTTATTTTTGATGGAGTGTTTGTGTTTGTTGAGACAAAAAATGAACTTAATCTATTGTAGAATAAGTCTGTAACGCAATGAAACATGGAGAGGGTGAAAGGGGTGTGCAGACTTTCTGGCTTGACTGTATATATGAACAGATTTCTTACAGATTTGCTCTCCTATCCGAAGAATAGTATTTGACAATATTGGCATGAGTCAGATTCCTTGCCGTTTTGATTTGAATTTCTGGGCGAACACAGTATGTGCATGAACTATCAGAAACGGAAGACACGAAGACAAGCCACATCTCACACCCCAACGTTTGTCCCATAGATAATGCCCTGGCTTCCCTCACAGCTCCAGCAGGGCGCAGGAGAAAAAGAGTGTGTCACCGTTAACTTTCGCCAGCGCCGTGTTGAGAAACTGTCTGCGTTGGCTTGGCTTGGCTTGGCTTGCGGCCAAAACACATTGTCTGTTTGCAGTGATTTAATTTGGTTTACAATGTAGACGTGTGTAGCATATGTAGCGTGTGTAGCATGTGTAGTGTGTGTAGGGTGTGTAGCATGTGTAGTGTGTAAAGCAATGTGTAGTGTGTGTAGCGTGTGTAGCATGTGTAGCATGTGTAGTGTGTGTAGTGTGTGTAGGGTGTGTAGCATGTGTAGGGTTTGTAGCATGTGTAGTGTGTGTAGTGTGTGTAGGGTGTGCAGGGTGTGTAGCGTACAATACATGTTCATTGCAGGAAGGTGTGGGGTTTCGTTTCAGCTCACCTTGGAGAAACAGAGACTTCTGGCCATGCAGCTCCATCTGCACCTGCCTGAGCCTAGCGCCGCTTACTCTGTAAGTATGCAGTGTACTTCCGTCTCCTCTCTGCCTCTCTGGGTTCAATAAATACAGTCGTGTGTGTGTGCATGCATACGTGTGTGTGTGCATGTGTGTGCCAGAGAGGGGTGTACTATGTACCATACAATTCAACTGTTCTGTTCTTATCACTGAATATGGAATATTCATATTACAGCCCTTACCCACTGTAGAGCTGGAACTAGGCTGGCTCATTATAGCCACCATTCTGTTCTGGGTTTATCCTGTAACCGCTCGTCTAATTTGCCCGTTCTCAGGAGGAGGAGCAGAGCCTGGTGATGAGCCCACCCCTGTCCCGGGCCGACGCCCATGCTCCTCCCCAACGGGCTCATAGAGAGGTGCAGCTGCTGCCACAGGCCTACTGGCACACCCCCACACCCCAATCCCTCCCAGGTAAACTCCACTCCTCCCTCCCATCATCACCCTCAATCTGTTTCTGTTTGTTCTCCTTGGCTTCCTTGAAAGGTTCATCTTTGGGTGTACCTCTGTGCCACCCCTGAGTGTTGTTGTTGCTCCATTCTGGTGCAGGCTGATCTCAGCTGCACATCATGGAATTACATGAACATTGCATGCCTTAGATAGGGTCATATTCACCATTCATTATGCTCAACAGGAATCATCCCCAGCATCGAATGTTACAAGTACAACAACATCAGACCACCGTACACTTACGCTCACCTGATCCGATGGGTAGGTAGCCATCAGCTGCCGCTTGAAGGAATCACCTGCTTACCTGCTCACCTGCACTACAGGTTTTGCTGTCCTGACAACAGAAATCCAGGAATGCATTGTCTCAAAGAAGGCCAATGCCAATGTAGCATTGTAGCATAGATTGTCTATGCTAACCAGATGGTCATCTCTGTACTCTTTGCATTCAGTAATTCTGTCTCTGCCTTTGTTGAATCTCAAAAGTGTTCTGATTTGATGGCTCATTGTGAATATTCATGAGGGGGGCAGTCCATTGGCTAGCATAGCAACAAGACAGCTGCCGATTGGATGTTTTATTCAGCTATGGATCAGGCAATAGCGGAGAGGGCCTCCGTCACCCCTCTCAAACTTTCTGCCTCAAGGGGGTCCAGAGGTTCCCTCATCGTCCTTTTGTATCTGAGGGGATTTGCAAAATGAGGTGCAGCCAGCTTCTAGTCCGCCAGCTTCCGGCCAGTCAACACCCGGTCATTTGGAGGCGGATGATGGAAGGAGAGGAGGAGCTGGCCGTCTGGTGTGCGTGTGCGTGTGTAGAGTATCTGTGACACCGGCTGCTGATTTTCCGCACAGGCGATTCTGGAGTCCCTGGAAAAACAGCTGACCCTGAGCGAGATCTACCACTGGTTCACCACGATGTTCTATTACTTCCGCCACAACACGGCCACCTGGAAGGTACGGGCAGGGTCACAAGGCCACATGGATGGTATGGGGTGTCCACAGGGCTGTTTCTAGCTTTTTTGGAGGCCCAAAGCAAGATCTTATTTGGGGGCCCCCCTACCTCAAACCCCACCATGAGCACTCACGAGATCTGCATTAAAACACACATGCTTAAATGAGACCAAAAGCAACACTCTCCCCTAACTACTTATTATATCTGAAAGTTTCGTTGTTAAGAACATTTATACAAGACAATGTCATTAAGCATTATATATAAGAAAAACCAAATCAAGACAAAGATGAAAATAAGAAATACTAAACTAATGTTGATAATAACTTCAAAGCTCATTCTGCTCATTCAGGGTCTTTGTTAAAGATCTGCCTTCTAGCAATGCTGGTGAATTCATATATACTTGATCATTCATAGCACCTGAAGGATACATAGTTTTAGCTGACATAATCTCAGCTACAAACTTGCCTACACTGTCCAACCATTCATCAAGTTTAACAAACAATCATCAACAACATTGATGACATTGAAGATGGGTTGCTCGCAAGGGAGCCCCCTGTCCATTGCAGTATCTTAATAATGCCAGCTATTGGAGCAAAAGCCAAGACATTAAATAAATATAGGTTTGAACATTGTGAGCTTCTATGTCAACACTTGGGGGCACCAAGGCAACAGCGAGGGGGCAACAGCGAGGGGGCAGCACAGATTCTGTAGAAACAACAGATACTCAGCTCCGTATTCTTAACATTCAACATGCTATCTCCTGACCACTGGAAGTGGAAACATTCCAGTTTTATGCATTTTAGGAATATTTGTTATAGATTATGTATTATATTATAGATTTATTATTAGATCTATAAACACATATATTCTCATGGATTGATGGAGACATACCGTTTTTAGATCAGTGAATGATTCTTTCTCTCGCGGGAGAGGCTTTTCTGCTGGTTCTGCGTGGAGACGCTGTGGTTAGGCACTCCTCACTGGTCCTCTCCATCGGTCTCCCTTTCTCTCCATCTGTCTCCCAGAATGCCGTGCGGCACAACCTGAGTCTGCACAAGTGTTTTGTGCGCGTGGAGGGTGGGAAGGGGGCCGTGTGGACAGTGGACGAGGCCGAGTTCCAGAAGAGGAAGGGACAGAAGTTCACCAGGTACAAAACAGACTTAGCCTGTCTATCTGTTACATACTGCACTAACCTTAGACTTAGCCTGTCTATCTGTTACATACTGCACTAACCTCAAACTTGACCTGCCTATCTGTTACCCACTGCTCTAACCTTAGACTTAGCCTGAAGAAAAAATGGTCTAAAATGTGCTTTATAAGGGGGGCCTTGACCTGGAGAATGGGCGGTGGGCTCGTGAGGGATGGCGAATTGAAGAAATAGAGGGTACAAATTGGCCACCAAATTGGGAGAAAAACGGGGGGGGGCGGAATTCAATATTCAATCATTGAAAATGATGATAGTAAATGAAGGTCTAAGACTGTGTTTGTATCTTCAGGGACCACGAGGTGGCGTGGCTGGCTCCATATTCCTTCCTGTGTCCTCAGGAGACCAGGGCTGCCAGTCAGACAGGAAGTTACTGAGCTGAGCAGCACAGAGAGCGCTTACAGAACACTGATCTGCAATAACATACGGCACTGCCACAGATCCTGCATACACACCAGATATGCAGCTGCAGGTTCTTAATATTGAGAGTTCTGTCTGCCTTCTCTTTATCCTGAAGCATTTCTGTTTGTTATGAATATTCATGAAAGGCCATGGTCAAGTACAATAATCTAGAAACGGACATTCTGTATTGTAATTAAGGCCCATCATTTATTTTTTTCTCAACAAAAACTTAACTTATTTTTTATTTTATGTTATTTCGATTTTTACCCTTTTTTACAGAGAAAACATCTATTTATGAATTTAAATGCACAGAAATCTGGGTGACAATCTGAGTTTATTTTGAACAACTTGACATTGCTTGCATGACAACGTTGTGTGAGTCAAGTCAAAAGCATCCGCTCAAGATAGACAGGTGCAAATCAGTTTCTTACAATTGGCTATTTAAAAAAGAAAAGAAAACTGAAAGTGATGGGCCTTAAATTAGGGTGAATGGTTTCATCCGATTTACTGTTTTGAAGAAATCCAGGTACTTAACTGTAAAAATCAGTTAAACAGGGAATACCAGGCCTTAGCTGTAACATATTGCCAGAACCTCCTGTTACCAGCTGCTTTCTCCTGTTGTCTTTCTGTCTCGTCATTTTAGGTTTTTGCTCAAGAGCATGCATCATATTCAAGTTATTGTGTAGAAGAAACAAATATTCAAAGGCAAGCAGGGATTTGCAAGTTTGTTATTTTGCAATCATGCGGCATTGTGCCATTGTTTTATAATGCTATCATTTTATTGTTTTATATATGCAATATTGTTATGCAATATGTAATAATGGAGATTTTACTTAACCACAGAAACACACTCACTCTACTGTACTTACAGCAGTTATTAAACTGTGTAGATATTATAATGACAATCATCGTATGGCTTTATGCTGGCTGTAACTGTCCTAAGAACAGTTTACTGTACTGTAATATGATTATAAAAAGCATACACTATGTGTTCAACCTCCAGGACAATCCGTGTTATCTGATCTTCCTCTGCAGCATTTGTACCCTTCAAACATGGAATGGTATGTGTTTACAAGTTTTGTATGTAAAAAAAAAAAGACAATAATGTACTATGTGCTTAAATTGTGTGAATAAATTCATAAAATGTTTCAGCAATAAACCGCATGGCCCAGGAAACTAAAGCCTATTCCAAAAACAGGCCCAGGACTCTTACCAAAGGAGATACAACTACTGTTTGCCACTGCACATTTGATAAACCAACATTTGCACTTGTGTGCATGAAAACATATGATACAGGAGAATGTATTTTTTTGTTACAAATAAAATGCCTAAAATCTTGTCCACAAATTGAGATGACTTGAATTTTAAAATACAAATATTATTACAACTATATTTAATACACGTGATCTAATGTGTTCCTCTACTCAAGTCATTTAAAAATAAGATATTCCTGCAGTCTTGCAAACTTTCAGCTTGATTGTCTCTTAAATGATAAATCAATATTTTTCCAGTTTTTCACAAATTGGGTTTTTTCCTATTTTTTCTGTTCACAAATGGCTATATACAAAAATAAAGACTGATTATGTGATTAATTGTTAATGCCACAACATAGGAGAGGTTTACTGTCTAGAAACATGATTGGAAATTACTGTCTGTGTCCCAAATTGCATACTTGCATCCTGCGTTCTCGTGTACTTGTAAGAACGCATTTCCAAGTACACTCAAAAGAATGCACTACCGAGAGTGCAAGAACACAGAGGGCTTAAAATCCCTTACATTTGAAATGTACTTGTACTTCGACGTCAACACTCTTCTGGCCTTAGCATGGAAAAAAAAAAAAAACAGTAAAAAATTTTTTTCCATTAAATAAATAAATACCTATATGTATTTTCAGGTTAAGATGCGATTATACATGGTTTTCTTGGCTAATGATAAGTAATCTCCAGTCAGTAACATATGTTCGTAGATTTATGCCATTGCTGCGTTGTATTTATAGCTAACTTAGTTAGCTAAAGTTACGTTTCCAAGTGCTTTGTTGATGTTACAGTAAAGTTTTTCAGTTTAAGTTGGACTAAAATACAAGTTGCAAAGTAGCTTTGTTCGTATTACTTGAGTAGCCTACATAGCAATAATACTTCATTAGCTCCAAAGATTACTCTGCGTGTTACCTTTGTTATTAATGACTGTTACCCAATGTCAACAATAAAGTCAATGATATTTACAACATGTACTGGGTTTTATTTATCTGTGGTAAGTCAGCTTCTTGCTCGTGACACAGCTCGTGACACTGTTGTTGGCTGCAGTCAACCATCATTACCAGAACATTGAAAGATGTACATAATTTCAGCTATTTTTGTGGTGGCTTTGCTCTACCTTATATATAAGCTGTGATGAGGAGAGCGGAGATTTATCAAGGTGCTATGAGGAGGGCAGGGCAGCAGCAATGAACTCAGAGGATGAGGAAGGCAGCACTTCGTAATGCCATCACTTTGTCAGTTACCGATGTAAGTAACGTTAGTTACTGTAGCTAACACGTCAGCTAGCTAGCTAGGCTACTTCTATATCAGTACCATATAAGGCCAACTTAACAGCAAATGCAAGTTTGAGGCCTGTCACCCTCATTTTATTTTCAAGATGATTCAACCATGAATATCAGAGCACTGCTAGTATTACCATAGACTACTGTATACTGAGTATCATTACTAACCCAAGAGGCTAAGATAACTTCAACCCTTTATTCATTCAAATAGGGGACTCAGAAGGAGTAAAACAAACAGATTTAAATAATGATGTTTTATAGACTTATAACTGCACAGAGTCATACATCCACAGGTGAACAATTATAAGTATTCATCAATAAATTAAAACAATTTCATTAACTGTTAATAAAATAAAGACCTATGAATAAGAGTGACTTGAACACATCAAATAATCATAAGGATTTATCAATTAAAAATCACACTCCTGGGCCTCCCAGGTTGTCGAGCAGTTACGATGTTTGATGGACTGGGGTTTGCTTCCACCGGCTGTGCCAGAGTTGGCCACTAGGGGGCGGCAATTGGCTGTCCGCCCCAGGGAGAGGGGAGGGAAGACGACATGAGTTTGCTGCGTATAGGAGTGGCTCTGCAGTACGGAGTTACGGTTGACGGGTGGCGAGTGCAGTCTCGGAGGAGACGATGCTTTGCCTTTGTCACTGCCGGTCACAGGGCTACGGCAGCGAACTCACAATACAGGGGGGGATTGACATGAAAAAGAGAGGGTGTAATTGGCTACTAAATTGGGAGAAAATGGGAGAAAATCTGAAACAAATTATTTAAAAAAAATATATATTAAAAAAAGATAATAATCAGATACAATCAAACTTCGGTCCTCCAGGGTCAGTGTTTATATATATTATAGTGCATGGTGAGAATAAATATCTGTTTGACACCCCAGAGTTACACATTTAAATTCATAAAACTATCAACAAATCTTTTTTCTTTTTTTTAACTGAACGTAAAAAATGTTTATTTACCATTGGTATTTTTCCACCGGACAGTACGGTACGACACGGCAGTTACCAATCCGTGCTCCCATGTTTTGTCGCTTTTTCCACCGCCAAGCGACCCGTACCGAACCTAAGTACCCGTGCTGAATTTAGTTACTAAAATTAATTTGCTACTTTTAGGGATCTAAGGGTGGAGCTAGCAATACTGCAGACCATTGATTTGTCAAGCGCAATCGTCACAGAATTGTCACGCTAAATCTCAGTCCAGCTCAGACACAACCGCCATGTTTTTTTTGTTAGTTTATTTTTGCTTCACTTCGATTATTGGTAGCCTATTATTCGAAGAGTATTATATGGAGTTTGGCATTATTGTCAGGTTTGCGTGATTCTACGAGTTAGGTTTGTGTTACGAAAACTGAAATAAACACCTTTTTTTTAAAGGACAAAGTATAGTATTGTCATTTTCATTCATGTAATTAGAATATACATTTTCATTCCTCACATAAATAGGTTTTTAGAAACATAGGAGTCGGTTCGATGCATTCCGATGCTCAAGCTAAACTCAAGCCTTTGAAACAAAAGGATCTGAACTGGACAGTCTCAAATGACAAAGTGTTTGAACGATCTTGCGCCTTCATAAATCGGCACTCGCATTTAATTTTTTTTAGCTGTAGCTAGGGCTGCACGCAATAATATTGCGATTGGGATATAACATGCGATGTAACAAAGCACATGGGTGGAAAACTGATCATTGATATAAGTGTTCCAGACATCATACAATAGGCATTATATTAAGATTAGATTAGATTAGATTCACTTTATTGTCATTGCCAGTGCAAACACAAAACAACGAAATTAAGGAGGGTCTAACCAGAAGTGCAAATAGCAGTTATGTACAACTATACAATATGTGCAGGAGAGAGTAAGTGCAATAGTAAGTACACTCTAATATACAGAGTTGGATAAGTGGAATAAATAGGTATAGGTGCTATAAGGTAGTACATAATATACACATGAGAGCATGAGATATATACATATATACATACATATACATGAGATATTTACATGAGACTACCATTATTACAGTACTACTGATACTACTATGCTACAGGTGTGGATTATAAATACACTATAAGGTAGATACATGAGATATGGGAGTTATATACATGATTACAATATACAATATTACAGGTAGACTATGCTATGGATGTGGACTGTGCCCTGTGAGGTGGTGTGGAGTTCAGCAGTCTGACAGCTGAGGGGAAGAAGCTGTTCTTAGTCCTGTTGGTTCTGCCTGGGAGGCTGCGGTAGCGTGCCCCAGAGCGAGTGCCACGTAGGGGGATGAACAGTCCATGGTTGGGGTGAGAAGCGTCTCTGATGATGTTCCGTGCTCGCCGAGAGCACCGCTTCACATAGACTGAGTCTATGGAGGGGAGGGGGGCCCTGATGACCCGTTGGGCAGTCTTCACCACCCTCTGCAGTGATTTCCGGTCTTTGGCGGAGCAGTTGCCGTACCAGACCGAGATGCAGGTGGTGAGGATGCTCTCGATGGTACAGCGGTAGAAGTTCATCAGCACCTGAGTGGAGAGGCGGAGTTTCGCCAGCTTCCTCAGGAAGAAGATGCGCTTGTGGGCCTTCTTGACAAGGGCTGAGGTGTTGGGGGTCCAGGCGAGATCCTCAGAGATGTGGACTCCCAGGAACTTAAAGCTGGTGACACGTTCAACCTCCTGGTCGTGGATGTTGACGGGGGTGTGCGTGCCTTTAACGTTCCTTCTGAAGTCCATGATGGTCTCTTTGGTCTTCTTGGTGTTGAGCTCCAAGTTGTCAATGCCAAGGTCGTTGAGCTTGGTGATCAGTTTGGACGGGATGATGGTGTTAAATGCCGAGCTAAAGTCAATGAACAGGAGTCTGACGTAGGTGTTGCTCTGGTCCAGGTGGTAGAGCGCAGGGTGTAGCGCTGCAGAGATGGCGTCGTCCGTGCTCCTGTTCTGACGATAGGCAAACTGGTAGGGGTTGAGTGATGGTGGGATGCGTGACTTGAGATGAGCCAGGACCAGCCTCTCGAAGCACTTCATGATGGTCGATGTTAGTGCCACGGGGCGGTAGTCATTAGGGCTCGTTGGGGAGGCGTACTTAGGCACAGGCACAATGGAGGTGGATTTGAAGCACGTAGGGATCTTAGCTTGGGCCAGGGACAGGTTGAATATGTCTGTCAGGACCCCGGTCAGTTGCTCAGCACAGGCGCTGAGTACACATCCGGTGATGCCGTCAGGGCCCACGGCCTTACGTGGGTTGGTTCTCTTCAGTGCAGCACGCACCTCTGTGGGGGAGAGGATGAGGGGCTGGTGGTTGGCAGGGAGGGTAGCCTTGGTGGCTATCTCGTGGTTGTTCCGGTCAAACCGAGCGTAGAAGTTGTTTAGCTCAGTCGGGAGGGAGGGAGGGGTCGGTGGACGGGGGGGAGGCGTGGGTGGGTTTGAAGTCAGTAATGGCCTGCAGGCCTTGCCACATGCGCCTGGGGTCAGATTCGCTGAAGTGCTCCTCGACCTTTAGCTTGTGGCTGTGCTCGGCCCTCTTGATGCCCCTTTTCAGATCAGCCCTGGCTACACTATAGGCCCCTGCATCCCCTGACCTGAAGGCGGTGTCGCGTGCCTTCAGCAGCTGGCGGACCTGTCCATCCATCCACGGCTTCTGATTAGGGAAGATTGTAATCCGTTTTGTGATGGGGGCATCATTGATGTTAGTTTTGATGCAGTTCACAACAGAAGAGGTGTAGGAGTCAATGTCTGTGTGGGAGTCCAGTGTGGCAGCTACAGCATGGTTATTCCAGTTGGTGTGAAGAAGCCGATGCTGTAGAATGGGCTCTGCCCCCTCAGGCCAGACTTTCACCGTCTTCACTGAGGGCTTGACTCGCCTGATGAGTGGCTGATATCTGGGTAGGAGGAACAGCGAGATGTGGTCCGACTGACCCAGGTGGGCGAGGGGTAGGGCCTTATATCCGTCTTTGATGTTGGTGTAGACGTGATCTAAGGTCTTATCTCCTCTTGTGGGACAGGACACGTGTTGGTAGAATTTGGGGAGAACAGTCTTTAGGCTGGAGTGGTTGAAATCTCCAGCGACAATGAAGACAGTCTCCGGGTGGCGTGTCTGTTGTTTGCTAATGGCTGCATGCAGTTCTTTCATAGCTAGCTTAGCATTAGAGTGAATTAAGGGAACCTAATTTAGCCTACTGAAATATTTATTCAACTGTTTCTGTTTAACTTCTTAATCACATTACTGAATGAACACGGCTGTCCTACTGTTTCCTTTAGTTTTTTTTCTAAAAGGCGTTGCATTTTCAAACGCATCCTAGATTGATGCATGCTTGGGCTGGGACTGAGTCTGGGATGTGATTTTGGTAAATGACTTATGAGGAGACAAAGCTAGTCTGCGAGTATGTGTGGGAAACAAATGTACGAGCGGTATATTGCAAATGAGAGAGAGAGAGAGAGAGAGAGAGAGAGAGAGAGAGAGAGAGAGAGAGAGAGAGAGAGAGAGAGAGAGAGAGAGAGAGAGAGAGAGAGAGAGAGAATGAATTCGTTTTTGGATTACTTTTTTTGGGACGAACGGACGGATTCTTTTTTGGCTACTGAACAATGGATTGGACGACAACGACGACACAGGAATTACCCCGGAACGGACAACGACGACGAAATCGGATCACGGACAACCCTACAAAGAGAAAAGTTTGTGGACATTTATTGCCAGCCATGTTTCCCTGCCACGGGAACGGCATTTCCTTATGCGGAGATACTTCCGCATTTCCTTAATAAAACTAGTGTTTATTTTGAACTGTCTCCATTGTCTTCGTTGCATATCGAATAAATTATTGATTATTGGCGGAGTGGAAACCCCACACCCTTGGTTGCGCTACACTACATAAAAGCACAGATGTAAACACAGACAAATATAGCTAATGGTTTTATACAATTTTTATACAATTGAAAAAATGCAGGCTACAGATGTAAGAAATATAAGGTATTAAATGTGATCTTGGTACATTGCAATTCATTGGAGGACCAACACCGAATAATACATTTGAAAGATTATATAACCTAGTGTGAAGTCACTGCATGGTACCTCCTGCGCTTGCAGTCCCTGACATGACCCTCAAACGCCTAGGTATTGGTAAGAAAATTGTAGCTAATGTTACGGGGAAAGACGTGTTCTGCTTTTGTGAATTTGAGCTGGAATGTTTACAATGTCAATGCTAAAAGGAAAAGGTTCATGGCTGGGGTCATGGAGCTGGAGATTTTTGTTTTTGTTTATTGGTTGGCCTGTGGAACATCATACAGGGTAGGGTCAGAGGTGTTCGCAATTCCACGCAATGCCACTGTCCACAGGTCCATCCACACTGTCCTAGAGCAACTCATGTCTGTATTACCTTCCCACAGCATGACGCCCTCGAAGAAATCGGAGAAGGCTTCAGTCGGCTGGCTGGCCATGAGGCATTTAGGAGAGTTGTGGGGGGCATTGACGGATGCCATGTCAGGGTCGAGCCTCCCAGTGAGCCTGACCGCCAGTGCTTCATGAAGAGGAAGCTCTTTCCCTCTGTGCAGATGCAAGCCATCTGCGACCATAAAGGAAGGTTTCTGGATGTCTACGTGGGATATCCAGGATCAATGAATAATTCAGGATCATTCTTAAGAACAGACCTATTTACATCAAGGGTTTGTACCCACCCCCAGGGTACTTCTTGTTGAAAGACAGTGGCTACCCATGCATTGAAGAGCCCATCTGCCTGGTCACGCCATTCTGGGAACCTGTAAATGGAAAAGTGGAGAGAAGATTCAACCAACATCATACCAAACCTTAGTCCATCATTGAGCGCACCTTTGGTATGATGAAGATGAGGTGGAGGTGCATTTTCCTGTCAGCACTAGAGGTGCACCCTTCGTTCACCCCGAAGGTGATCGCAGCATGTGCTGTTCTGCACATGCATCTCAGTGGGTAATGTCGTGCAGAAAGAAGACCACCTTGTCAGGAACGGTGTCGGAAAACCAGGCGCGGACCCAGAAATGCAATGTATTTTATTGCATAAACAACAGGCAATGGTCAAATAGGAGCAATCAGGGCAATACAGGCATCCAAAGAGTGGTCGGGGACAGGCAAAGTTCGTTCCAGGCTTCAGGTGTGCCAGAGGTAGGCAAGACGTGGTCAATGGGCAGGCGGAGGTCAATAACGGGAAAGCAGTCCAGGGAACACAGGGAGGAGCGGGGACGAGACTGAGATCAAGACGAACACGAACACGAACACGAACACGAACACGAACACGAACACGAACACGAACACGAACACGAACACGAACACGAACACGATGAAACAAAACGCGGGGAAACAGAGAAAACGCTGGAGAGTAGTATAAGCATACGCAAAGCACAAGACAATCTGGCAACGAACATGGGAAAAACACACAGCTTAAATACATTTAGACCTAACAAGAAACAATCAGGAATAAACATGAATGCAGCTGACTGCAATCAGACACATGAGGAATTAAGTGAAAACGATAATACAATAACGAGACAATCAGGAAATGAACATGGGAAACGAACAGCTAACCACATCAGACATAACGAGAAACAGGTGAAACAGATAATACACTGACGAGACTGGAACAGGTAAGCGAAAGTAAAAACACGGACCAGACAGCTAGGAAAACATGGAACTACAAACGCTTAATTATGGGAAACACGAACACGAGACGTGACACACCTGGGAGAGGATGAACCGGTGGAGCCTCAGGAGCATCACGGCCATCATCTGAGGGACAGACTGGCAGCCCAAGTCTCTGCTCCAGACACGGTTCTCGACGAGTTGCAGGATCATGATTATACATAATTATGTAATCATGGTGGACACTAATGATTGTTTTTTTTTGTAAATAGTCTTCCTGTTTGTTTATATTATTCCTACTGTACAATACTTCATTGAATTAATTCATATGCACACAGATAATGTTCTTATTATTGCTAATTTAATATTTTATAAATTATCTAAAGGGCATGTTTTCTAATTTTATTTGGTTCCACTTTAAGTTTGGACTATATTAATGTAATTAACCTGCAAAATGGCAATCATTAAATAAAAAAAAGTTTTTACTGAAAAAGTGTCATACTTGTAAATGGAGATTGAATCCAGGCCAAAGTCTACCAGCTGTAAATAGGTACTCACTCAAAACTGCACATAGTAACACAAACCAACATAGAGTACAAAAAATGAAACATTAAGCACAGCTTAGCAACGATTCTGGAGTCTGCACTTATGCATGCAAGTGATTAAGAAAAAAAGGCAAAAGTTCTCTCTATGCAGATTTGAGTTGGTGCTAAGGATTGTAGGGCTTTTATGAGGGTTAGATAGCATAAAGTTGGTTAAGAAACATATGTAAATTGGTATAAAATTCTGTCTATGACTGAAAAATATGAATAAATGCTACTACTACTTGAAGCACAGCTTAACTTGTGTCTAACTTAAATACTTAAGAGAATTCAAGGATAGCTGACAAACTGTTGCAACAGTTATTTTTATGGCAGCTTGTCTATGAGTGCTTTTAAGAGCACTAGAAACTGCTCGTCGAGCTGCAGCAGCTCTCTCCCTCTCTGCCTTGCACTCTGTGGCTGCCCTCTCTCTAGCCTTCGGCTTCTCAGCTGCTAGCTGCTCCCTCTCATCCTCTCTGGCTGCCTGCTCCCTCATGAACTGCAGGGTCTCATCATTTCTGCTTCTCTTCCTACTCTGGGCTCAGGTGATGGCTGAAAGACCACCACTGCACTTCCCTCACTGGATAAGGCTACCATGACAGGTGGTGTAACAGATGGCCTCTGTCTGATTGCCTCATCCATGAGGGAATACCACTGCCTCTAAACAGAACCTCTCTCGAAGACAGAGCTCTATTGCAGCTAGGTGTTAGTGATGCTTTTTATGGTTAATACAATCCCGTTACTCTAATTCATATATCCCTACCTTCCAGATAATAGCTGCTGCATGGCTACAGAATTTCCTTAACCCTGCAATGCATTAACAGCCGACTGTTATTTATTGTTATTTATCACGCCACTGGCTCATCATTACCCAAGCCAGCTATTTGGGTTTGTTGGTACTCTGGCTAGGCTCAACCTCAGCTTTTAAAAAGTAAACTTGCAGTCCTTTTTTACACAATAATTTCCCGATTGCTATGTAGGTAATTATAAGCCTCTGTGCTTTCATAATTTCAAAGTTCCTCGCCATCAACCACCTCACCAAAAACGAAGTAGTTGACAATGTCAACACAGCTAACATCATAGTCTACCCATTCCGTTAGGGTAGACGGATGGGGAACTTTCACAGTATTGTCCCTAGTACTTGTTAAATAATCCGATCTGTGTAACCATTGCAAAATTTGGCATATGGTTAGGGAGCTGGCCTTGTAACTCAGAGGTTGCAGGTTAAATTCCCAGGTGGGCCACTGCTGTTGTACCCTTGCGCAAGGTACTTAATCTGAGTTGCTTCAGTAAAATATCCAGCTGTATAAATTGATTGTATGTAAAGAAATGTAAACTGTGTAAGTCGCTCTGGATAAGAGCGTCTGCTAAATGCCTAAAATATAAATGTAATGTAATGCATTTTACACAATTTTCGTCTTCTTATACATCCAGCTACACACGTAAACACAGTGGAGCGGATATCACTAACAGCCTTACACGATGACGCAGCTATGAATCGTGGGAACGGGAGTCGGGAAAGTGGTCAATACATGTGGTCATAAGATAGCCTACATATAGGTAGATGCCTCATTCACTCTGTTCAGATACGTCTGCGCGGCCGCCATATTGAGGCGGGCAAGAGCCGCGTCTAAACAAACGGAAGTGTATTGGGTGATGCAGATTTCCCCTGATATAATCTAACAGTCCACTTCACACATGGCTTGATGAACACTTTTGCCCTGCAGCCCGGGAGACTGCACCAAACACACTGGGCGTTCTGGTCGCGGTAGTCCTAACATTAACAGTCCGCGACCAGCTAGCTAACACAAGTACAAAATAACTATTTCACACACATAACAGGTTATTAAAACATTTTAATAGTTAACACAGGGGGAGCACATAAACACAGAACTGTGTGCTCTGCGCACACATTTCAATGGGCGACCCTCCCAGGATCGCTACAATATCTATCTCACAATTTCTAATTAATTATCAAATAAACTGAAATATCTCCGTAATACTCGCAAATATCGCTCTGTCTCTCTCAGTAATCCTCATAAACATTATATCTCTCTTAGCAATCTCACAAACGACACAAACTCATACCACGCATTCAAGATTTCGAGCTCCATTTTTAATACCTTTTTACATTCAACACGTCAACCATGACGTTCGACACCTCGATCGTGACGTTTGAAGCATCTATCACATGACACGTTTTGAAACGCTGGTCGGAACATTCTATCTAATTTGCAAGTGCCGAAACAATCTAAACAGTTTCGAGCTTATGTGTCGAAATTGCCATCCCTAGCTCAGTGTGCTCCTTCAAATGACTTCGGTGGTCTATTTTTTTTGTCGATGCTACGCAGATAGACTCAGTACACTGATCGGCTAACGCAGCTGTTTCTTTAAATAAGACGTGCCACTTTACATATCTGTGTATACCCACAGCGTTTATAAAACGAGTCAGACGCCATTATCCTAAAAGCAAAAAGCCTAACCGTGATTGGCAGACAGGTTTCGGCGCGGCACCGGACAGCCAATGAGAGCCTCCCTCTGCAAGTAAACATAACATGGAGTGAAATAGGACAGTAAGGGGTTAACGTAAATGCAAGAGAGTTGAGAATGGAATGAAATGCGCATCTAACTACAAACTTTCATAAATCCGAATTTGGTTTGTAACTTTTTCAATTTCTCGGAAAAGGGGGAACTTTTAAGACATGCAGTGGAGAGACTACTACAACAAGTAGGCCGCATGTATTTACGCTTGGATCTCGGAAGGGAATAAGGCCATTTGTTTCGTGAGCTCGGTAACTATTCTAGCTAGTTTTAAATAGTGTAACTATCTGTTATTCGTTATATATAAACTAGCAAAAGATAACAAGAGACAAGAAATATGAGCGAGCCAACGATCTGCAAGGAGCAGTCCAAGCCCAGCAAGCGACGCGCATCCCCGGAGCAGGGTTGTTCGTCCCTGCCGGAAAAGGCAGCCAAAGTGCAGGAGGATACCGAGGAATTACCGCTCGATTCAAGTGGCTGTGGAAACGGAGGAGCTGCACAGACAGGAGGGCCGATTGGTGCGGGGGGTAAGCGCGCACACGAAGAGTCTGAAACCTATGCAGAAACGAAGGAACATCAGAACAAAAAAGCGTGTATGAAAAATGATATCACTCCTGGTTTGTCGGAGAACACAGACGCGTATCCTACAACCAGCAGCGGGCGTGCAGGGCCGGCTGCTGTCGGTGACGCTGGGGAAAGCGAGAGGCCAATGGACGCAGCGGTCGCTGGTGCATCGGGACGCGGTAGCGTGCTTCTTATAGGGCCTGGACATGCAGTCTCACAGCAGCAGTCGGACTGGGCAGCCATGGCAGCCGCGGAAGCATTGGCGAGTCTAACACGAGGGGACGAGGGGCAAGAGAGTACTGGAAAGCAAGCGGACATTAAGAAAAACGGGAAGCGACCAGGTAAACGGGACTCGAAAGCCAGCGGTTTGATGGACAGCCCAAAGGCAGGAGTGGGTTCGAAAACTCGGGCAGCCGCGGCAGACAGCTCTACCTCGCTTCCCGAAGGGGGCGCTGCGCTGGACAGAGCGACAGCGGACAGGGACACCGAGGAGGAAGAGGACGATGAGTCCCTCCTCAGTTCCTCCACCCCCGACTTCTCCTCGGGGTCCGAGGACGGAAATGCGGAGGATTCGGAGTGCGCCATTGTGTCTGTTAAGATGGCTCCGGAGACCCGGCAGGCGGTGGCGCAGCTTGCCCGCCTGCAGATGCAGCTGGAGACGCTGGAGAGGGAAAGGCGCCAGGCAGCACCAGCGCCTGGAGCTTCGGCTGAGCAAGCAGCGGCGTCCGCACCTGGACCAGCGTGGCGCTATCATCAAAGACATCCCAGGATTCTGGGTGACAGCAGTATCCTCCCTCAAAGCAGAACACACCCTCTGCGCAATGATTTAGTCTAGAGGTCTACAAAGGAGATGCGTTCTTCTTCGGCGTCTAACAACAACAACTACTGTTTGCTTGTTTGTTTTTAAACTAGCCAGATAACTTGCTTGAGTTGAAATTTTTTGAAAATATTTGTGATTAAAAACACGAGTGATAAGGGTACAAGCACAGTCTTGCCATATCTGGAAATTTCACTGTTTATACGTGTATAGAGCTAATTTAGCGCCAGCCTAATCGGTTAAAACAACCTGTATACACATCGGCCAACCTGGATCAGTGTTCAGCCCTGATCACCTGATACTTTATTACAGTCGTTTGTAAAGATCTCAAACTGTGTATGATTTTCTTCATTTTTGTGTGTGTGTGTGTGTGTGTGTGTGTGTATGTGTGTGTGTGTGTATGTGTGTGTGTGTGTGTCTGCGTGTGTGTGTGTCTGCGTGTGTGTGTGTCTGCGTGTCTGAGAGAAAGAGAGAGAGGGTGATCTCCAGAATGAGGTACAGAGTTTGCTGTTGGGGCTTTTTCCTTTACCCTGTTTCTCAGCTCCTGAATCATCCGCAGCTCTCTGGCCACATAGACGAGAACGACGAGGATGCCCTGAGTTACATGACCAACCTGGAGGTAAACCCTCCAATCACCTTCTGCCTCACACACAAAACCTCTCTCTGTGCACCCATAGCCCTCCAATCACCTCCCTCAATGTATCCAAACCCTCCATGCACCCAAAACCCTGTCCTTTTGATGATGAGGTAATGTCCATACACTACAGAGTGGAAGACCAGGGTTAGAGAATTCTCTGTACCATATTTATGAAGCCTTGTCTATGCACTGCTATCTCCTTGCTTAGTCTTTCTTGAGAAATTGTAATCTCAAATAAAGGTTGAACAAATAAATATTGAGTGAACATTGTGTGAATGTTGTTTGCAGTGTATAATGAGAGGCTGTGATGAGTGTGCACAATCAGGAGGAAAATAAGAGAGATTCAAATGTTTCTATTTGTGGATTTCTCTCTCTTTAGATCGAGAACAACGGGCTGGGGTACAGGATCGGCTTCCATTTCAGACGGAACCCGTACTTCCAGAACAGCACCATCATTAAAGAGCGCAATCTCGCCATGGGCGGTGAGTTTACAGCAGGGCTCCCTAACTCTGGACAACCGAATGAAGGAATTGGTTCTCTAAAGCAGGGGTCCTCAACCACCTGGTACCGGTCCGTGAGGCATTTGCAGGGTGTTTTATTTTGAAAAATGACCACTTCCGTCTGTGTGCCTCTTTTCCGCACTTGTCTCATTTTTTGGTGCAAAAAAGGTTGGGGACCACTGCTCTAAAGCACCTTCTTATCAGATATTATTCAACTATGAGTAAAGTCCATGACAGTGGAAAAGGGTGAAGCTGCAGATGTGTTTGTGTGTGTGTGTGTGTGTGTGTGTGTGTGTGTGTGTGTGTGTGTGTGTGTGTGTGTGTGTGTGTGTGTGTGTGTGTGTGTATATGTATATATTAGGGCTGTCCCCGACTAAAACAAATCTTAGTCGACCAACAGTTGTCCGTTTTTCCGATTGGTTGAAACTTTTTAATATATATATATATATATGACACACCCTATTTGTTTGCATGTACTATATGCACACTGCGCTTGTTTCATGTTTTATAACTTTCTTAAGTGAATGACACAAATGAGTAACAATAGACTAATGACTTTATGGAGTTCAAGATTACCTGAAAGAAAAAAAAAACTAAGTTCTGACCCTCCTCTTCATGCTGCCCTTGCAGATTCTGCCGTTGCGCTTGTGAAGTTGCGGTATGGCCACATAATAGGCTGATGCTTTTATTTGACCACAACCATAGCACATTCTAATGCGTAGGCTATGTTTTATTTAATTAACCAGGTTGGTCTCATTGGGATTTAAAATCTCTTGCAAAAAAAATAGGCTAACAAACGAATGATCTCACATAGCCTAATGTCTTAAATTGTAGCCTAAAGCTGAACATAAAGTGGCTATAGCCTACTTGCCCAGTTATTTCATGTTATGGCACAGGAACACTAGCCTGTCCACATTTTTTGGCTGCTCCTTCTTTTATTAACCATAAACCCTGCCTTAGAAAATGCGCTTGCAAAGTTTACATTCCACTTTTTTTTGATTGTCCGCGACTAAAACGAAATGCTGCCATACTCCAGATTTTTTCTTTGACATTATGTTCTTAGGTTATATCAAAATGAGTAATTAAAGTATGCCTATATCACTAATCTTAACGGTAGGCAAATCTTGGGCTACAATTAAAATGCACATTCGCGTGCCTAAAACAAGAATGATACAATATAGGCTACATGAATGAGGGTGTTACGCATGTTAGTTATAAATATAAAAACCATACAATTAGCAAAACACATTTATTATAAAATGTTACTTTTATTAGTTTACCCGCAGCATCCAGAATGGATTATTCTACTGACAAGCGTGTCGAAGTGTGGCTCATGCTGCGTGGAGAATTTTATTTTAGATTTTTCCGCGCGACTGCTCGACCAAAACAAATCTGTCGACCAAACAATCGACCAGTCGACTAAATGAGGTCAGCCCTAGTGTGTGTGTGTGTCATTGTATGTATGTACAGGTAACTGCTGAAATAAAGGAAACACTTCAGTAAATGAGGGGTGTTGGCAGCTCTGTTATGGTGTGGGGTGCATTTTCCTGGCCTGGTTTAGGTCCGCTCAACCCCTTAGACCTTAGACGTATGCCATGGCCGTCTGTCATCAGATCTCAACCAAAATGAACACTTATGTGTGTGTACTCTATAATGTAAAGATACGTCTGCGCGGCCGCCATATTGAGGCGGGCAAGATCCGCGTCTAAACAAACGTAAGTGTATTGAGTGATGCAGACTTCCCCTGATAAAATCTACTGTAACTCGCTTACAGTAATATTGTAATTAGTTGTCTTATTGGTATATTGTAATTGACGTGTGTGTGTGTGTGTGTGTGTGTGTGTGTGTGTGTGTGTGTGTGTGTGTGTGTGTGTGTGTGTGTGTGTGTGTGTGTGTGTGTTGGGGGACGATGAGATTATATTAAATGGATAAATCCAGACCTTGCATGGTTTCCGCAAAACAACAAATTAGATGACTGTCAAGTAAATATCACTTTCAGTCACTTGGTCATGCAGTGGTTTGACAACTAGCTAAAGTTATATGTTTTGTTATCATCATGGCGATATCTGTCAGTCATTCAACATCAGCTTTAAGTGACAGTGAAATAGCCACTTACTTGTGAAGTTATCCCACGAACCTTGCTTCTATGGTTCCTCCTATTTCTACACCCAAATGCTGCACAACTTTGTGGCATTTTTGCATAGGCTAACTGTGTTCACAGCCAGGTTCTGCGGAAAATTGTTGAGGAACTCAACAATTGTCAAATTTGGAAATGAAGTAATGTGCATGTCATGCAGACATTTCTCACGTTTATAACAACCCAAATGTCACGAAAATTGGTTGAGTATTAAGCGAGTTACCTGATTTTATCAGGGGAAGTCTGCATCTCTCAATACACTTAACCCGTTTGTTTTGACGCGGATCTTGCCCGCCTCAATATGGCGGCCATACAGCATACAACAGCAGCCAATGCGGCATCTACGTGTGTATATATATATATGCATGCAGTGGTACCAAACCGGAACTAAGCAGCTCTTACTTCCGGTTTGGCACAAATGCCTGGATGCGTCACAGTCTTTTCGAATCCTGTTTTATTAACCCTGGTACCAGCCGCCAGTCTTAAATTCAGTTAAATGCCACTGAAGCCATAGATTTGGAGTAAAAATACAATGCTAAATTGTATGTGTACTATCGTTGTCATAACATGTTTAAACAACAGGTACAGTCTTAACACACAAATTGTCTTCTACCGTGTATTGTTTCAGCGAGTATGAATTGTGTGTACACTTGTTAAATGCTTTGCTTATAGTGGTTATGGGTCGCCGTG
Organism: Aldrovandia affinis; assembly: GCA_029706075.1. Taxonomy (NCBI): domain Eukaryota; kingdom Metazoa; phylum Chordata; class Actinopteri; order Notacanthiformes; family Halosauridae; genus Aldrovandia; species Aldrovandia affinis. Next base: position 275,969 of record JAINUG010000052.1, on the reverse strand, counting down.
TTGTACTATGTTTATATGTTTGGATTCAGGCAGCTCAGTGTGCTCCTTCAAATGACTTCAGTGGTCTATTTTTTGTCGATGCTATGCAGATAGACTCCGTAGACTGATGCTGATCAGCCTTAGGCGGCAAGGTAAACGCCAGTGAATATAAAGGCATTCTGAGGGATCACCTTCAACATATTGTGAAGCATTTCTATCCTGATGGGAGTGGACTCTTCTAGGATAATAGTATCCCATCCGCAGGGCATGAGTGGTCACTGAATGGTTTCATGAGCATGAAAACAATGTAAACCATATGCCATGGCCATCTCAGTCATCAGATCTCAGCCCAATTAAACACTTATGGGAGATTCTGGAGTGGCGCCTGAGACAGCATTTCCCAACACCAAATGATGGAATTTTTCATGGTAGAATGGTGTTGCATCCCTACAATAGAATTCCAGACATTTGTATATTCAATGCCAAAGTGCATTGAAGCTGTTCTGGTGGCTCGTGGTTGCCCAACGCCGCCTTATCAGGTTTTGCCTGAGGGGAAATCGCTTTGCCTGAGGGAATTGCTGTGTCATTCATGAGTGTTTGAGCGGATTGTTTGTTGCTGTTGTTGATATTATTGGGATTGTGTTTTGTTTTGTTGCTTGGGGTTTGGCGTTTGTCATCAGAAAGGGTAAAAGGATAAAAAGATTTGCTCGCCGTTAGGGTACAGAGAGGGTATTTTCAATTGTTTCCCTGTCTAGCTTCGGAAAGCTTGTTAAAAAGTTACCGATTCTGCATTACACCCAGCTGACGCGAGGTTATTCGTGGTTTTTCGCCCTCTCAGGAGCAAATCCAAGAGCAGGGGAATATACTATAGCTAACTAGCTTTTGTTTGCTTAAATTTAATTGTTGAAATTTCAAGCGTTGAGCGTATAGCCGTTTTGGTTGGCTGCTACTAGCTCCCTTGGTACAGGCAACCAGACCGAAAGTTTTCTAGTTAGCTTTAAGAGGGGTGTTGTTTCCATTTAGTCATTTCTGCACCTGACTGTTCGGAACCACCTTGGTGCTTTTACTATTTTTGTCGACTTGGTGTCTCTGTTTTGGCAGTAATTCGTTCAGTGCAGGGAGAGCAATAGACATATTTAGGGGTGAAAATGTGGCCATCGGCAGTGCAGTGCGAGTGTTGCAGGATGATTGCGTTTCTGGAAGGAGACTTCCAGGAGGGTTTCGTCTGCGACCGTTGCCAGCTTGTGAAGCATCTCAAGAGCAAGACTTGAGAAGCCCAACTTGCTGGTCTCAACTGCCCTGCAGAATTTGTAGAGTTCCAGGAACTAATTAGTACGCCCTTTAGAGAGTTAGCCTGCATGCCGAAACTGGGTAGGTGGGGGACTCTAGAGCAGGTAGGGAGAGAGAGTTGGGTGACAGTAGGGCGCCAGCGTAGAAAAGGGCGTGCACATGCAGGGGCGGCATCTCCAGAGCTTGTGGTGTCCACCCGATTCCAGCCCTTGCAGGAAGAGGATTTTTAGGGAAATTAGTAGTAGTATTAAGGATAGCGAGGTACAGACTGCCCAGATGGAAGATACCAGGGCGGAGTATAATAACTTTGAGGATATAATTAATACAGTTGGGTTTTTTTAAGACCAATAAGGCAGCAGGCCCTGATGGCATATATCCCAGAGTACTCAAAGAACCTGGGGAAATTATATATAAACCATTGACAGATATTTTTATGCAATCCATAATCACTGGAGAAATACCAGATGACTGGAAGCAGGGTAGTATAATTCCAATATAACTTGCATCGCATGTAAAATGCTGGAATGTATTATTAGGGATGAGTTGGAATCATTCTTGAAAAATAATAATATTTTAAGGGAGAGCTAACATGGTTTTCTCAAAGGGAGGTCATGCCTAACAAATCTCCTGGACTTTCTTGAAGAGGCTACAAAGTGTGTTGACCTGAACCAGGCTTATGATATTATATATTTGGACTTTCAGAAAGCATTTGGCAAGGTACCACATGAGAGGCTCATTGCTAAAATGAATTCAGTAGGAATTGGCTGCAAGGGCAAATACAAAGAGTAACAGTAGGTGGGGCCATATCTGACCTCGGTGCTGTGGGCAGTGGTGTCCTGCAGTCTTGGGTTGCTTTCGCAGTATGCTTTGGGTAATTGTCCATCTGCACTGTGAAGCGCCGTCCAATGAGTTTTGGAGCATTTGGCTGAATCTGAGCAGATAATATAGCCCTATACACTTCAGAATTCATCCTGCTGCTTTTGTCAGCGGTCACACACTTGAAATCAACTCTAGACCTTTTATCTGCTTACTTGTAAATGAAATAATGAGGGAATAACACACACCTGGCCATGGAACAGCTGAGCAGCCAATTGTCCAATTACCTTTGGTCCCTCAAAAAGGGGGGGACCACATATACTGTAAAAAGTGCTGTAATTCCTACACCGTTCACCAGATTTGGATGTAAATACACTCAAATTAAAGCTGAAAAGCTGCACATATTAAGGAGCTCCAATATGCTGTCGTATACAGCTAAAATAACTAACTTTGTCAATGTCCAAATATTTATGGACCTGACTATGTGTGTACATGTGAGTTTATGTATGTGTATATGTGTACGTGAGTATGTATGTATATGTATGTGTGAGTGTATATACATCTGTGAGCGTGAGTGTATGTACAGTGGGTTTAAAAAGTATTCACCCCTTTGGCATTGTGTGTGTGTGTGTGTACTGTATAATGTCAAACAAAACATCTAAAGCTTTTTCTTAATTAATTACAAATAAAAAAACTTGGACTAATTGGTTCCATAAGTATTCACCCCTTTTGCTAAGACACACCTAAATAAATTGTGGTGCAATCAATTGTATTCAGAGGTCACATAATTATTTGATTGGAGTCCACCTTTGTACAATTAAGGCATTTCAAATGATTTAAAATTAAATGCACCGGTCTGTGAGAGGTCCCATAGTTACTTTGTGCATTTTCAAACAAGAACTTCATCATGAAGACCAAAGAACATTCAAAGCAAAACAAAAAACATTCTTCAAAAGCACCAATCTGGGGAAGTGTATGAGAAGATTTCAAACAGTTTGAATGTCCCCCAGAGAACTGTTAAGTCCATCACAAAGAAATGGAGAGAATATGGCACAACTGTGAATTTGTCTAGAAAAGGTTGTCCTCCAAAGCTGAGCATCTGTGCAAGAAGGACACTTGATAGGGAGACCACCAAGAGAAGAGGCCTATGGCAATTCTGACGGAGTTAAAGTCTTTCATGGCAGAGATGGGAGAAACTGCCCATGGAACAACAATAGCCCGGGCGCTTCAAAAATCTGCTTTATGGGAGCCAATTTTTGAATTATCAAGAATAAAACCATTGTTGAAGAACACTCGCAACACATCTCGCCCAGAGTTTGCCAGAAGGTATGTGGAGACTCTCAGACCAAGTGGAGGAAGATTCTATAGTCTGATGAGACCAAGCTTTAACTTTTTGGTCTCAACATTAGGCACTATGTTTAGCGCAAGCCTAACACTGCGCATTATCCCAAGAACACTATCCCTATCCTGAAACATGGTGGCGAGAGCGTAATGCTATAGGGATGCTTCTCTGATTCAGGGACTGGAAAGCTTAAAATGGTTGGGAAAATGGTTAGAGCAAGATATAGACATCTTGGAGGAAAACAGGGCCTCCCGGGTGGTCTAGTGGTTACAACGTTCGATGCTGGCCACTGCGACCAGGGTTCGCAATTGGCTGTCCACCCCAGGGAGGGGAGAGGGAAGCCAACAGGAAGTTTGCTGCACACAGGAGTGGCTCTGTAGTACCAGAGTTACGGGCAACAGCCTGGTGCGTGCCGTCTCGGAGGAGACAATACTTTGCCTTTGTCACTACCGGTCACAGGGCTATGGCAGCGAACTCACTATACGAGGGTGGGATTGACATGAAAAATAGAGGGTGTAATTGGCTACTAAATTGGGAGAATATGGGATAAAATCAGAAACAAAAATTAAAAAAATCTTGGAGGAAAACCTGCTGCAGAGACCTGGGACTTGGGAGAAGATTAACCAATTAACACCTAATCAACCGTGAATAAAAGGAGCCAGGTTTCCCTTGTGAAGGGGGCGAGTGGAGGGAGAGAAACTGAGAGCGAACAGGAGACAAGTTTCAGAAGTGTTTGCAACATGGAGAGAGAACCTGTGAAGTCTGCTGACCAACCAGTATTTGATGAGGCTTTAGGTAAGGGGTTAACTCCCCAGAGCAGTTTAAGTTTAGAGATTGAGTTGTGTTGGACTATTTATTTAAATGTTCGAACCATTTGAGTGCCTTCCCCATTGTTTGTCTTAATGAGTGGAGTTTTCTTTAATTAAAACTATTTTTGGTACATTTAACCCTGGATCTGTTTCCTAGTTTACACTACTCCACGTAACACCTACAACCAAACCCAGTAGGGTGTTACATGTGGTGGAGGATGCGGGCAAATGGACTCATGGTGTTAGTAGTGCAACCGTGAGCAGGACATTTTTTGGTTTGGATTAAATATATATATATATTTTTAAACATGATGGAAGACATTTTACATTTACATTTTAAGCATTTAGCAGACGCTCTTATCCAGAGCGACTTACAAGATGTGCATTAATACAAGGTGAGAACAATCAAAGTTAGCGTACAAGATCAGTGCAGTAAAACGGCAAAAGACATCATTGCAGGCATCTGCGTATCATACCTGTAACATTGGGAAAGAAAAGGTTAGTGGGTTTTTAATTTTTTTTATTTTTTATAACAAGTAAACAGTGGTGACGACAGATTGACTAGATGGACAGTGTTCAGTGGTAGTGGAGTCTGAAGAGGTGGGTTTTGAGTCTCTTGCGGAAGATTGGAAGTGATTCCGCAGTCCTGACTGATTGCGGGAGGTCGTTCCACCAACGAGGGACCAGGACAGAGAAGAGGCGAGACCGCGAGGAGCGGCTGCCAGGCGCCCGGAGGGATGGGGCAGTCAGTCTGCCAGCGGAGGCGGAGCGGAGGGGTCTCGGCGGGGTGTAGGGCGTGATGTGACTGGAGGTATGGGGGAGCAGTACCTCTGGCCGCTTGAAAAGCAAGCACCAGTGACTTGAATCTGATGCGTGCTGCGATGGGGAGCCAATGCAGAGAGGAGAGTAGAGGGGTGACGTGGGTGAACTTCGGCTGGTTGAACACCAGGCGAGCAGCAGCGTTCTGGACTAGTTGCAGTGGTTTGATGGCACAGGCCGGAAGGCCTGCCAGCAAGGAATTGCAGTAGTCCTGACGTGAGATCACCAGGGCCTGGACCAGGAGTTGAGTGGCCTCTTGGGTGAGGAACGGTCTGATCCTCCGGATGTTGTGGAGGGAGAAACGGCAGGTCCGGGATTGATTGCAAATATGGCTCGAGAAGCACAGCTGGTTGTCCAGGGTTACCCCAAGACTCCTGGCAGACTGGGACGGAGACACTATGGAGCCTTCCACGGTAATTGACGCATCAATCATCGGGGAGCCCTTCGCTGGGAGGAAGAGCAGCTCTGTCTTCCCCAGGTTCAGCTTCAGGTGGTGGGTGGACATCCATGCGGAGATGTCAGCCAGGCATGCAGAGATCCGTGCCGGGACCTGGGTATCAGATGGAGGGAAGGAGAGAAACAGTTCAGTGTCATCAGCATAACAGTGATAGGAAAAACCATGAGCAGAAATAACAGAGCCAAGTGACTTGGTGTACAGAGAAAATAGGACAGGGCCTAGCACCGAGCCCTGCGGGGACACCGGTAGAGAGGGTGCGGGGAGAGGAGAGGATCCTCTCCAGGCCACCTGGTAGGACCGGGTCAGCCAGGTAGGACTCAAACCATGTCAGCACAGATCCAGAGATTCCCATCTCGACGAGAGATGAGAGCAGGATCCGGTGGTCCACGGTGTCGAATGCCGCCGACAGGTCAAGGAGGAGGAGGACGGAGCTAATGGATCGGGACTTAGCGACGTGAAGAGCCTCAGTGACCGCAAGGAGAGCAGTCTCTGTGGAGTGGCCGGCTCTGAACCCAGATTGGTTGGGGTCAAGCAGGTCGTTCTGTAAGAGATGAGCAGACAGTTGATTATAGATAGCCCGCTCTAACGTTTTGGAGAGGAAAGGGAGGAGAGAGACAGGTCGGTAGTTAGAGATGACAGCAGGATTCAGAGAGGGTTTTTTGAGGAGGGGGACAACCTGAGCGCATTTGAGGGAGGAGGGACAGAGCCAGAGGAAAGAGAGGAGTTAATGACATTAGAGACAAAGGGGAGGATGTCCATAGCAATGGACTGGAAGAGGGGGAAGGAATGGGATCAAGAGGGCAGGTGGTGGGACGGTGGGAGAAACAAGTTGAAGGATGTCCGAGTCAGGGAGGGGTGAGAAGGAGGACAGAGAGGTGGGAGGTTTAGGTAGCGGGATGGGAGAGGGAGAGGTAGGGGGAAGGAGTTGCGAATGGCCTCAACCTTCTCGTGAAAGAAGGATGAGAAGTCATCGGCGGTTATAGAGGAGGGGGGTGGGGGAGGAGGAGGGGTGAGGAGAGAGGAAAACGTAGCATAGAGTTTACGTGGGTTGGAAACAGAGGATTGAATCTTAGAAAGGAAGAATGCAGACTTAGCAGAGGAGAGGTTAGCAGAGAAGGAAGCCAGGAGTGTGTGGAAGTCAGACAGAGCAACAGGGGATTTGGATTTTCTCCATTTCCTTTCTGCCGCACGCAACTTCAGTCGGTTAGCCCGAATGGAATCGGTTAGCCAGGGGGCGGGGGGGCGGGGACGAGCGGGTTTAGCGGATAGAGGACAGAGTAAGTCAAAGGAGGAGGAGAGAGAGGAAAGTAGGGTGGATGATGCTACTTCAGCAGGTAGCTGAGAGAAGGCATCAGCAGGGGGAAGGGAAGATAGGATGATAAGACGACTGGATGGTGGATCCAACTCTGGTGAAGAACCAGAAGCGGGTGGCCATTGTGGAGTACAGATGACAAGCCACCCTCCAGTGGGTTCAACAGCTGAAGAGTGCCCAGATTGAGCTGTACAGGACGAAGGCTGAGTTGGGGACCTTGGAGGAGCACCACCTGGTGGCTGTGGGGAAATTGCGGGAGGAGACTCCCTGAAAATGCTGGGAAACATGGCTGGGGAGCTGGAGAAGGACAAAGCATCCCTTGGTGATGAGGTGAGGCGTGTAGAGGCCCACAACCTGGCGCTAGAAGAAGAGGTGAGAAACCTAACTAGGTGGATGGAGGGAAAGCATCTGCAGTGTCTGGACATCCAGGAGTCCCAGGACCAGGCCAAAGAGGAGTATGCTAGAGCCTTGGGGGATTTACAGACCAGGCTCGAGCAGAAGGAGGCGGAGCTAAGGAGAGCTAAGGAGACCCATGCGTCTGAGGCAGAGCAACTCCGGAGCTGAGCAGACCAGGAGAGGAATGCATGGCTCAGCCAGCAGCAGGAAACCACAGCAGTGATCGCGGATCTACAGGGCCAAGTGAAGGCTGCAGAAGAAGCCCTCCGCATTGAGAAGGCTGCAGCTCAATCTGCCTGGGAGATGCACCGGTCCAAAGAACAAAGCCTGAAGGAAAAGGCATGGCGAGCTCAACAGGAGCGTGAGCTGAACGTATTGGAGTGGGACTTTTATCAAAAGCTTCAAACCCAAGAGGAGACTTGGAGGGTAGAGCTGGCAAGAAAGGATGTAGAGGTGCAGCAGAAAGGTGAGTGGCTTGAAGCCAAAGTCCTGGAGCTGGCTCAAAAATGGAAGTCTGAGGGACATTGTGGAGAGCCAGGGTCCCCGCAGTTTGACCCCATTGATGAGATGGCTTGGGTCACACAGGGCCTACCATGGCCAGAGAGAAGAGGAGAAAAATATCTGAAGATTTTGCAACGTAGAGAGAACCTGTGAAGTCTGCTGACCAACCAGGATTTGATGAGGCTTTGGGTAAGGGGTTAACTCCCCAGAGCGGAAGAAACATTTTGTTTAAGTTTAGAGATTGAGTTGTGTTGGACTATTTATTTAAATGTTCGAACCATTTGAGTGCCTTCCCCATTGTTTGTCTTAATGAGTGGAGTTTTCTTTAATTAAAACTATTTTTGGTACATTTAACCCTGGATCTGTTTCCTAGTTTACACTACTCCACGTAACACCTACAACCAAACCCAGTAGGGTGTTACATGTGGTGGAGGATGCAGGCACATGGACTCATGGTGGTAGTAGTGCAACCGTGAGCAGGACACTTTTTGGTTTGGATTTTTAATTTTTTTTAATAAAAAAAAAAAAACATGATGGAAGACGACTGGATCCGACCCTGGTGAAGAACCAGAAGCGGGTGGCCATTGTGGAGTACAGATGACAAGCCACCCTCCAGTGGGTTCAACAGCTGAAGAGTGCCCAGATTGAGCTGTACAGGACGAAGGCTGAGTTGGGGACCTTGGAGGAGCACCACCTGGTGGCCGTGGGGAAATTGCGGGAGAATGCTGGGAAACATGGCTGGGGAGCTGGAGAAGGACAAAGCATCCCTTGGTGATGGGGTGAGGCGTGTAGAGGCCCACAACCTGGCGCTAGAAGAAGAGGTGAGAAACCTAACTAGGTGGTTGGAGGGAAAGCATCTGCAGTGTCTGGACATCCAGGAGTACCAGGACCAGGCCAAAGAGGAGTATACTGACCCCATTGATGTTCTAATCCAAAATGTAGGGCTTTTGTCGGTGTCCAGTTGTCCCAGGATGGAATACTCCCAAGGTCTGGACGATGGCCCACCAGTGGACGTAGTGGCAGATGAAGCACCTGGGATGATGAGTCCTGGAAAAGCCTATAAGTCTGACTCTCAGATGGTGAGTAAAGACTGGCATGTGATCGCAGAGGGAAGAAGAAGGCGTGCAGTCAAGCGTGGACAGACCCCTGGGGTTTTTGGTTCAACTATGACTGGGAAGCGGCAGCGGCACAAGATAAGGCCCAAAGCAGAAGCCACAATGTCAGGCATTCGTGATAAAAGGCACCCTACTTAAAACATGAGTTTTTGTAAAGATTACCATTTTACAGAAGGTAAGCACTCTTACAGGAAGCTGGAGGAGAACCAACTGGTGCAAGAGGTTGAACAGGAGAATGGCAACCCAATGGTTCCTCAAAGAGTCCGGAAGCCCAGGGAAAGCAAGGAAAATTGGAGGTGAGCGATCTCCTTGTGAAACTAATGGTTGTTTTAATGCTGCACACAGGACATGGCCATGGAGAATGGTGAAATTGGACAGCCAGCCTGACGTGTATGACCCTGGGGGGATGGATGCGCCCCTGTCTGAAGCTGAGGAGGAGGGTGTGTGGCAATCTGGCAGGCAGAACCATGTGCAGGGGTTACTATGGTGCCATCTACCGGTCACACCCTGACCTCGCAGGACCAAAACGACTGCCACCTGCAACTAATCAACCAATTTACACCCAATCAACCGTGAATAAAAGGAGCCAGGTTTCCCTTGTGAAGGGGGCGAGTGGAGGGAGAGAAACGGAGAGAGAAGAAGAGAAAAGTTTTGGAAGTGTTTGCAACGTGGAGAGAGAACCTGTGTTGACCAGCCAGGATTTGATGAGGCTTTCGGTAAGGGGTTACCTCCCCGGAGCAGAAGAAACCTTTTGTTTAAGTTTAGAGATTGAGTTGTGTTGGACTGTTTATTTAAAACCATTTGAGTGCCTTCCCCATTGTTTGTGTTAATGATTTTTCTTTAATTAAAACTATTTTTGGTACATTTAACCCTGGATCTGTTTCTTGGTTTGCACTACTCCACGTAACACTTACAACCAAACCCAGTAGGGTGTTACAGTGTGCGTGTGCGTGTGTGTGTGTGTGTATATGACTGTCCCCCCTCTCTGTCTCCAGGTTCCCCCATGTCTTTCTCGAACCCGATTCTCTGGCATCGCGGGCAGAACCTGACGGCTCGGGGCCGCTTGGTGAAAGGCCCGAACGCGTTTGACCCGTACCAGAGCTTCTTCGCCTGGTTCAGCGACCACAGCAGCCCAGACAGAGACGAGATCGCAGAGGTACCAGCATGCACTGGGCCTGCCGTATTCTTCCTGGAGAACTAACTTTTACTAGCATGTCTGTAAATAGCTAACTCACCTGTGTGATTTCCTTTTACTATCAGATCTGTAAGTGTCAGTGTGCCAATAGCTCTCAGTCTTGTACATGAAGCCCACCGCCAAACACAACCAATGTAAATGCAATGTCAGTAAGTGATGCTTCTGAGAAAGTGTTCTTGGCCACCAACAAGGTGGTCACCAATTAGTGTGTGCTTTTTCAGCTCACAGGGTAGATTGAGTAATCAAGTTCTATATCCTGTTTGGTTGGACCAGTAATGGCAGTTCGAGAGTATGTATCTGTGTTTGGTGGCCTAACGTAAATCGAAACACTTTTTCTTTGTCAGTACTGCTACTTTTTAAAAGTGAGTGCGCTTCAGCTTTGCTAAATAAATGTGATGCGTTGTATTGCCACGTCTGTCTCTGTGTGGTAGATTCTGAAGAACGACCTGTACAGGAACCCGCTCAGGTATTACCTGACCCCCCTGTGGGAGCCCAGAGTCAACGGCAGGTAATGATCATTTGACTGGACACTGAAGCTTCACAAAACCAAAAAATGGGAGGGGCAGTCCTATGCTCCCTGATGTTGGCCAATCGTTGTGCTTGTTTTGCTGTGGGAGTCTCATTGTAGCTTCATGAAACCTTATTCTCCCGTCACTAGAAAAATAGGACAATTTCCAGCTTTCTGCCTTAATTAATCATGGCCAAACACTGTGGACACACACAGGCAATAATTTAAATACAGACGGGGAAACACTGAATGAGCAGGGAGGGGGTCAGAAAAATATGTTGGGGGATGAAAAAGGGGTAATGGAAGGACACCAAAATCTGGCCTGTAAATTAGTGCATGCAATCCTCATTGGCGCTGGGATCAACTTTAGCACGTGAGATCTTCATTAGCTCATGGGATCCACATTAGCTCTGGTATCTGGCTGTTTGATTCCATTTAAATTCAGTGAAATCAATTCATTAATTAATTGAATTTCAAATAATTTCATTAATTGATGGAACTGAAGTGGAATTGACCTCAGCCTTGGTGAATATTCTGTTTCCATGAGAGAGAGTGAGTTGTGGATCTTTTATTTAGTGACTAGCTCTCACTGTGTCCAACTCTCTGTACCAGCGTGCCGAGGGTGACAAATCACAGCAACAGCAGTGAGTGTGTGGTGATCTCCGACTCTGAGGATGACGTCGAAGATGATGATGACGATGATGATGATGATGAAGAGGAGGGAGTGCCAGATGCCAGCCGGGGTGAGCACGAGCAAGAAGCAGGTGAGGTCGCATCCGCAGCCCAAAAGCTGGATTAACCAGTCATGTGCCAAAGACCCCTCCCTCAAACCCGAACCCCGCCCCCTGCTCTTAAACCCCAGCACTGAACAGAAGCTTAACCTCGGCCTTTCCCAATTATATTCCATTATATATAAATCTACGCAATTCCAACTGTACGGACATATAACTGTTGTAATATGGTATGTTTGTTAACGTCTTACACCTTGAGGTTTTACGATTCGCATTGTCTTACAACAATGCATGGAGTGACTAGGGTAGGATATCACACCGTACAGTTCAATATACTTACTGTATACTTACCATATAGTCTTATATGCTTACTGTATACTTAACCATACAGTTTGATATGCTTTCTGTATACATACTGTACCGTTTGATATCAGAATCAGAATTATTTATTCGCCAAGTACGATGTACAAGGAATTTGCCTTAGTGCAAGGGTGTCAACATACAACCAAAACGATAACAAGAGCTTAGAATTTTTTTTTTTTTTAAATAGTGTGATAAAAATACAATACAATACAATATAATACAATACAATACAATACAGTACAGTGCTAATATACAAATACAAATATACAAATACAGTACAGATAATGGTTATGTACACAGTTAAGGTGCAAGAGTGTGCAAAAGGGCAGAGTAGAAGTCACAGTTAGCAGCACAGTTAAAGTGGGAGTGTGCAAGTGAACGGGGGGGGATAGAGGAAGGGTCTTTGTTTAGGAGGATTATGGCTTGGGGAAAGAAGTTGTTCAGGTGGCGTTTAGTCCTAGTCTTTAGGGCTCTCACTCTCGGTCTCCGCTGAGAGGGGAAGCGCTGGAAGAGAGAGTGGCCGGGGTGTGCATATGCTTACTGTATACTTACTGTACAGTTCAATATGCTTGCTGTATACTTACCGTACAGTTCGATATGCTTTCTGTATTCTTACGATATAGTCTTGTATGCTTACTGTATACTTGCCATACAGTTTGACATGCTTACTGTATACTTACCATATAGTCTTATATGCATACTGTATACTTACTGTGTAGTTCGATATGCTTTCTGTGTACTTACCGTATAATCTTATATGCTTACTGTATACTAACCTGCAGGTTCATTAGTTGTGCACCATCTGTCATTTCACATAAATGCAAAGTTTGTCTTTAGTTGCAACGGCCTATGGTCTACTCTGCCTGGTGTTTTTTTTAAGCTTTCCTCTTTTTAAATGTCACTGACATGAAATAAACGTGAACCTATAGCCTTGCCTTATATTGGTAGGTCATGAGCACCCCCTTCTGATCTGTGCTGCTCCTCCCATTAAACTATTTTGAGAACCTGGGATAAATGTTAAAATAAACTGACACCCATGCTGAAGGCTAATGCGTCTAAAAAAATATACAATAAATAAAAGTATTGTAAAACTGCATGAAAATGTTTTGGTTTTTTCTCAGAGAGAAGTTCTGAAGAGGAGGATGAGGAGGTGCTGATTGATGGTGAGTCTGGAACCTGAAATGTGGAAAAGTTCAAAGCAGCAGCTCCCAAACAGATAATCATGGCTGTGTATTATACAGCATGCATATTTATAATAATATGTAAAATAATATATTCTACATTTCCCACACAATTCACACCAGTCAGATGAAACACTGCACAACGCTACAGTGTGTATGCGATTGTTTTGTCATATGCGAAAAACTTTTTTATTCCATGTTTGAGTGTATGTTATGCAGCATTTTGATAAGGTGAGAGTCACAGTAAATATCGGCTCATTATGTGGGGGTGGGGTCAGACCTTTGGGACCCGCGGGGGTAAAGAAGTATTGCCGCTGTGCAGTGCATCCGTCCGTACGGAGCGTGTGCGGATAAACGGTCTGGTCTGCACAGGGTCTGAGGAAGACGAGGATGGAGAGCTAGAAGAGGAAGATGGTGTCGGCCAGCAGAAGGAGGATGAGGAGGAGCTGGACGTGGAGGAGGTGGAGGGGGTGGAAGGATCCGGAAGCACGGAGCAGGAGGAAGAGGGCGACATCGAGGTGGACGGGGACGAGGAAGAGGAGGAGAGCTAAGACTCCGACGTGCAACGTGTTCATCATTTCTGTTCCTTTTTTTTTGTGCTTGTTTCTTAATGGTTCTGTTTTGTACTGCTTTCTGAATCAGGGTACCTTTGAGCGCGGTTGTATGCAAATATCCGCCCCTGAACTAGGGAAGCACCAGCTGCACTGTCAATTGTTCCGTATTCTTCATGAACATCTGGCCAGCCGGTTAACAAGTGAGCTCATACTACAATCCAAAACATGTCGCAGACAAACAAACAACCCAATCCCCTTACTCATCTTCAGAATAAAAATACCAAACGACGGATGATTAAAGACATGGACAACAAAAAATTACAACTTCTGGTAGTAATAACAAAGGTGGCGTTCCTTAGCTGATCGATAGCGCCCGACCCTGTTAGCGATAGCGCCCGACCCTGTTAGCGATGTCGCCTCTTTAAAGCAACCCTGTTAGCGATAGCGCCCGACCCTGTTAGCGATGTCGCCTCTTTAAAGCGACCCTGTTAGCGATAGCGCCCGACCGTGTTAGCGATGGCGCCTCTTTAAAGCAACCCTGTTAGCGATAGCGCCCGACCCTGTTAGCGATGGCGCCTCTTTAAAGCGACACTGTTAGTGATAGCGCCCGACCCTGTTAGCGATAGCGCCCGACTCTGTTAGCGATGGCGCCCGACTCTGTTAGCGACACTGTTATCGATAGCGCCCGACCCTGTTAGCGATGTCGCCTCTTTAAAGCGACCTGTTAGCGATAGCGCCCGACCGTGTTAGCGATGGCGCCTCTTTAAAGCGACACTGTTAGTGATAGCGCCCGACTCTGTTAGCGATGGCGCCCGACTCTGTTAGCGACACTGTTATCGATAGCGCCCGACCCTGTTAGCGATGGCGCCTCTTTAAAGCGACACTGTTAGTGATAGCGCCCGACCCTGTTAGCGATAGCGCCCGACCCTGTTAGTGATAGTGCCTCTTTAAAGCGACACTGTTAGCGATAGCGCCTGACCCTGTTAGCTATGGCGCCTCTTTAAAGCGACACTGTTCGCGATAGCGCCCGACCCTGTTAGCGATGGCGCCTTTTTAAAGCGACACTGTTAGTGATAGGGACTCTTTAGGGCGGCACTGTTAGCAAAAGCGCCTCTTTAAAGCAACAAGTTTCAAATGCTGTATTTTCAGCCAGTCAGTTGGTTTCTCAGGGATAAATATGTAATGGGGGCGTACCTCCTCGCCCCCCCCTCCTTCCGTGTCTTTGTGTGAAATGATTGAGATGTTTTCTTTTCACCTTGTTTAAATTGTGTTTTCGTGTTGTGTGTCTGAGTTGTTCTTGAGGTCTGAGGTGTTCGCTTCAGCTGTACTTCCAGTTGTACTTTACTTGTTCTTGTTCTTGATTCTCTAATCATTTTTTCATTTAAACTCAAGAAATGAGTGTAAATGCATTCTAGTTTAGAGACAGTGTGTTTCAGGTTGAGAGGTCATTCTAAAGTGTTAAAAGGAACACTAAATGTGTAAAATTCTAATACAGTACTTTGATTCTTTCTAAATTGTGACCCCAGCTACTTTAATTCGGTATACTTCATAATTTATAGATGCTTGATGAAACTTAAAATGCAGTTTATTGATACATTTTAAAATTTTAGAATCTTTTTTTGCTAATAAAACTATACAATAAAACTAGCTCTGTCTTTTTTACAACCCCCCAAAAGTGGGAAAATGTAATTTTAATGTAGTTTTATTTGCAGAACGTATTCCCGTAGTGTGGAATGCACATTCGCAGTTGTGTGTGGGTGGGGGGTTCACTGCTCAGTCCAACAAGCTGAGCTGCAGCATTACTACGCTGGACTGCACATCTGTCAGTCACAATCCGAGTCCCTGTTACGCTGAGAGGAGTTTCTGACCCCTCTCTCCCCCGGCGACGCTACAGCCAGTCACGCGCCGCCCTGCAGGGTTTGCTAGCCAATCATGCACTGCGTTGCGGGGCTGCCACCCAATCGCGCGCCGCCCTGCCCCAGCTGGAAACTCTCAACCTGTTTCACTACATTCATTATCTGGCCAGATGGTTGATTATTTCAAATTGTGACTTATATTTGATCTCATATTATGTTGTTTACATATAAACATGAGTTGTACTATATATACTCATATATTAGTTTAAGTGAATTTAAAAAGCAATAAAACAATGACAGAGTTTAATTATGAATTGCAGATGTCCTTAATTTTCTGTTCATGTTCCACCATATTCAAATTACGGGTGTGACGGAATACCGGTATGACGGTATACAGGCAGTCCCCGGCTTATGGACGAGATCCGTTCTTGCGTCTGTCTGATACTTTTTTTAATCTTTTTTTTTTTTATGATACCGTGATATACCGAAAACCACGATATTGAGTAGTATGATTATCATTCCGTGAACATTTCATACCGTCACAGCCCTAATTCAAATGTAGATACTTCCCTCTTGGTTAATAACTAGACATTGACCTTATGGACAATAATTAAGATAATAGTTTCATAGACACTGATTTTAATGTGTAAATATTTTAGATACCATATAGTTCATATGATGTGTATGTTTAATTTAGTTTGTGAGGGTTTTAACTAATTTGTCATCATGGTTCCCACCATAATTCACCCACAAAGAATGTGTTCATTTTTATGTTATTGTCTTTTATGTTCAGTAATCTTGTAAGAATTACTCTGTTTGCAGATTAATGGTCCCAGTGTGTCAGACTGGCTTCCTTACTGGGGGATTAGGGGTGCTCTGGGTGGGGGGGGAGAATCGGGTGCTTTGGGACAGAATTGGGCGCTGTGCGGGGCCGAATGGGGCCTTCTGGGGGAGAGAATCTGGGGGGCAGAATCGGGTGTTCTGGGTGAGGGAATCGGGCGCTCTGGGGGCAGAATCGGGTGCTCTGGGGGGCAGAATCGGGCGTTCTGGGGGCAGAATCGGACGCTCTGGGGGGCAGAGTCGTGTGCTCTGGGGGGCAGAATCGGGCGCTCTGGGGGCAGAGTCAGGTGCTCTGGGGGAGAATCCGGGCGTGTGGTGATGCGAGTGATTGTCTTCTCAGATGTCTGGCATGAAACCTGTCAATAAGTGCACATAGGATTTTACTCTAGAGTAGGGGCTCCCAACCCTGGCCCAGGACCCTGCTGGTTTCTGTTTCCACCTTAAAATCTGCGACCAATTCAGACCCAGGAAACCAGCTGAGGCGAGTTGACTGTTTAATCAGATGCTTTAATTGATCAATTAAGTCATTATTAATGAAAACCAGCACACCCTGTGGCTCTTCAGGACCAGGGTTTTAGGAAGTGTTTTATTTCTCGATTTCCACCCACACACACAAACCTTGTCAGAAGGGACATATATACAAATAATGAATGAATTACAAAGTGTCTGAAGGACCTCAGCTGCACGTTCATGCTCTTACTGGACATGAGGCTGATCCTCCCAGCTGCAAACACAGATAACGGGCATTGTGGGTGAGGCATAGTTTTACACAGCTCCGCCTTTTTTTTTTCTTTTCTAACTTGAAACATTTTCAGTTGAAAGTTTGCTAAAAGTGCTGAAACATTGTCAGTGTTCTTCTCAGCGCTGCTTTTTGAAGGTTTGGACCAATTGTGGTTCAAAGAACGGCAGCTCAGTCCGTTTTACTGCCTGCCACTGTCACTGTAGCCTATTGATTCCTTTTATAATCTCACAAGACCCTTTTATAAAGCAAATTCTTTGTAAATATTTCATTTTTCCCTTTGAGGGTGTTAAGCTATGTAAACTTTGCATTACCGTTATTATTATTAATAAGAATAGTCATTTGGAATTTGAAACGAATGCTATATTTTGTTTGTGCTCAATTTGAAATTGTATCCTTTTTGATAACGTACGGGTAGTTTTGGAAAAATTCAAGAAAACAATGTTAAAAGGATTTTGTTGTTTTTGTATTTCTGATTCCAAATAAAGATGAAGGTGTCCTGATTTGGAACTGGTTTGCTGGTCTATTTATTGAAACAGGTGCCAGTGACCATTTTAGCTCTCAAATATGACTCATTGGAGTTTCGTGTTAGGAACAGCAAGTCTCTCTCTGTATGTGAGTGAAGGAGTCAACTTCAAAAATATTTTTGATATTTTTAGTCGGGGATGATCGTTTATTTTGTGAACAATTTGTTTTTATCGGGGAAAACAAATTTGGGGCAGCACGGTAGTGCAGTGGATAGCACTGTCACCGCACAGCAAGAAGGTCCCGTGTTTGATCCCGGCCGGGGCCTTTCTATGTGGAGTTTGCATGTTCTCCACGTGGGTTTCCTCCCGCAGTCCAAAGTACATGCACGTTAGGCTAATTGAAGAGCCCGTAGGTATGAGCGTGTGAGTGAATGGTGTGTGTGTTCTGTGATGGATTGGTGACCTGTCCAGGGTGTATTCCTGCCTCTCTCCCAAAGCATGCTGGGATAGGCTACAGCCCCCCTGCGACCTTGACCAGGAATAAGCATAGATAATGAATGAATGAAAAAAATAATAATAATTGAACCAGGTAGAAGAGGGGGGCATTAAAGTAAAAAAGGAGATTAATTGATTTATCAGTAATAAGGAATCATAAATAATCCTCAAATTACTTTTATACAATGTATAAAATCCATTATATGTAACAAAATGAGAAGGAACTATAATTAGAAAAAAATTGGTGTGTGTATGTATACCAAAATACTGGCTGTAGAGCCTTTGGGATGTTCTGACTGTGTGTCACCAGCAAGGGGCGGTAGAGCTTTAAATTGTATAATTCAGTCCGGCAATTTGAATCACTGAAGGTCAGGTCATTCAGAAATCAGATTTTTTTCTTTCCTCTTTATCAAGTTTTAGTTTTCCACATTTGTGAAAAAGTCATTGGTCTGTATTCAGGGCCTCCACGTCAAGTTTAAATGTTGAAGCTCTCTCAGAATCTTCTGGTGCATAGCAGCCTGCTGTTACGTAGTAATTTGCTAAATGGTTTTTAAATAGCACACCCCCTCTTCTCCCTCTGACGGGCATGCTACAAATACCACAAAAAGCCCCTGTCACTTTAGTGGTTATTAACCGAGCCGTTGTTCTGCGTTTCTCCAGCTTACAGTGCAGCGCTTTGAACTCTGAGGACACTGGTCACATGGCTGCCTCTGTCCCTGGGGACACTGGTCGCATTAGATTTTATATTTACATTTACGGCATTTAGCAGACGCTCTTATTCAGAGCAACTTATAAAAAGTGCATTTAAACATGGTAAGATTAATCATGGTTAGTGCAAGAGATCAGTGTAGTAACACTGCAATAGACATTGTTGGCAGCTGCACATAGTACCTGTAACACAGGGAAAGAAAAGTTAGTGTTTTATTATTTTATAATTTTTTTATTACATTTTTAAACATTAAACCATGGTGATGGCAGTTAATTAATGTATAGAATCAGTGGTAGTGGAGTCTGAAGAGGTGGGTTTTGAGTCTCTTGCGGAAAATTGTCAGTGATTCCATTGTCCTGAACGAGTGTGGAAGATCATTCCACCACTGGGGGTTCAGGACAGAGAAGAGGTGAGACTGCGAGGAACGGCTGCCAGGTGCCCAAAGGGACGGAACAGTCCGTTTTCCAGAGGAGGCTGGAGCGGAGGGGTCTGGCTGCGGTGTAGGGTGTGATGGGTGTCTGGACGTAGGAGGGAGTGGTTCCCCTTGGTTCCACCAGTGATTTCAATTTGATACGTGCTGCAATAGGGAGTCAAATGCTGGGAGAAATAGCAGCTCTGTCTTCCCCAGGTTTAGCTTCAGGTGGTGGGTGGACATCCAAGCAGAGATATCTGCTAGGCAGAGATACATGCCAGGACCTGGGTTTCAGGAGGAGAGAAGGAGAGAAAAAGTTGAGTGTCATCAGCATAACAGTGATATGAAAAACCATGAGCAGAGATAACAGAACTTGGTATACAGGGAGAATAGGAGGGGGCCTAGCACTGAGCCCTGCGGGACTCCGATAGAGAGGGTGTGGGAAGAGGAGAAGGAACCTCTCCAGGTCACCTGGTAGGACCTGATGGTCTGGAGAGGATGACTGCCTCTGTCTGTGGGGATGCTGGTCATATAACTGCCTCTGTCCCTGAGGACACTGGTCACATGACTTCCTCTGTCTCTCAGGATGCTAGTCACATGCCTGCCATACACGCACACATACATGAGCACAAACATACACACGTGCACATATACATGAGCACACACACACACACAATATTTAAGTCTAGGCAAAAACGTACCTCTACAGTCAGGCATACAATCAATTATAATCTAGACACAGAGCTGGAGAAGCATGTCGTAGTTTTATGGGGCGGAAAGAGCCTTACTGTCACCTCTCAACAGGTGTGACCCCACTTTTCTCAGGCGCACTCTTGATGGGGTGGGTCTATTTCTTGCCCCTCTCATGACTGCTTAGATTCTCTATCTCTGTCTCTGTAGCTATGCTGCCATAGTTGACTTCTGGCGGGGTCACCTGTTGCCCCCATATTTAATCTCTCCCTATACACATGCATTGCTAACTCCCCTCTAAGTCCCTGTACTGTTTCTGTCTCCCTCTCTCACCACTGGGGCATCTGCCCCGAGTCCCGAGCCTACTCCATCCTCAGAAACTGCCCTCTACCCACCGGGCACTTGTCCCAGCCTGCTACCCCAACCTAGGCCCACTGGTTCCAGTTGCCTAGAAATAAATGAAGTCCCATATTGAGTTGTCTTACAAATGGACCCATTGACCACTGTTGGTCGGTACAAATTCAGACCATGGACCAGCCAGAGCAGGATGGGCTCCCCCTCTTTGGTCTGGTTCCTCCAATTCGGTTTCTTCCAGTTTGTTTCACCAAGGGAGTTTTTCCTTGCCACTCTTGCCTTAGGCTTGCCTTTGTGGGGGTTAAGGCCGGGGTCTGCTGTAAAGCATATTGTGACAAATGGTTGGTCAAATGCACTATATAAATAGTTGTTTGTTTGATTGATTGTTTGACACACGTGCACACACACACACACGCACAAACATATGCACAAGCATGCACACACACATGAACACACACACACACGCATAAATGAGCACACACTTGTCAGACACACACATGTACATGAGCGCACTTGCCAGACACACACACACACACACACACACACACACACATACATAAGCACACACACATGCGCACACACAAGCACACATACATGAGCACACATACACACACACATACAGGAGTGCACTCTTGTCAGACACACACACACACACACACGTGCGTGCGGGCGGGCTCTTATCCTCCAAACACAGCCCTGGGCTCAGCATTTTTGACAGGTCCAGACAGAGGAGCGCTGATGTGCAAACGGCACGCTTAGAACCTTGATTCCACTTGTAATGCGGCACTATAAATCTTCCGCCGGCAAAGACCTGTCCCGGTAAATACCACACCGGCCAGGCATGTAGGCGAGGAGGAGCCTCCTATTTATACTCCACTGGAAACGCAGTGCGTGCTAGCCAGAACTACACGCCGCACACATGTTTGTGCTTTATCATACCTGCGGCTGTGCTCTCACCATCCCTTCATGTGCTGCCGATCCTCACGCACACCTGTATCTACAATAGCACTCACTCTCAGCCGAACAAGAACACAGCTTCAAGAATAACGCCCCCTTCAGCAGAACGCCAACAGCTTTAGGAATAACACTCACTTCAGCCAAACACATACTGCACAGCTTCAAGAATAATGCTTCAGCAGAACACAAACAGCTTCAGGTCATTTCTGGCTTTCGAGCTACTCGGGATTAGAGACATTTCACACCTGGTTTTCCCATTCTCGCCCTGTATATTGCTGAGTTACTGGGGGAAAAAGGTGAGGAAATTAGTTTGGGTTCGTGTTGGTTTAATGTTGCCTGTTTACTGCCCTCCCCACTGTTCCCAACACGCAAATATGCGACTCACAATTAGGTCATCGTTCCTACGAGCTTATTTCAGTTCAGAAATGTGGCCGCCAAAAAAAACCAAAACAAGAAAAAGGCTGCCAAAATCCTGTTCAGAGGACGCCGTCTTTTATGTGTGTGCACGGCCCAGTGTGATGCTGTTAGGTCATGTTACAACCACAAACCCAGTATATACGCAGGGGGTCTGCATGAGAAAACGCCCCATAAACCACTGAAGGGTGTCTGAAGGACAGGAAAGGAAGCCCGTACACTGACAGATGTTGGGACAACACCAATTCACCAGCTGACCTGTGCTGGGCACCTCTCGCTGCAGGGCGCAAATTGCTCGTTGGAAGGTTGCCTCTTCTGCTTGACCTCTTTCTAAACTGAGGCACATTTCACAGGGCTCTGAGGTTTGCAGCGTTTGATTAGGAGCCGCTCGAGCCCCACCCTGTCCCCAAGCCTCAGAGGATTAGGGGCCCAGGTAAGGTGCAGGTGATGTCACAGGTTCTGTAGAAGCACCAGATACTCCGCTCTGTGCTCCTAACATTGGAAGTTCAGTCTCCTCACTGTTGAATCCAAAACATTCCAATTTCACGCAGCCTGTGAATGTTTATTAAGGGGCCTGAGCACAATAATGTGGCAGTGGATGTTCTGTACTGTGATACAGCACCAGGTGTTACCAACCGGAACCTCCTGTAGTTAAGAAGCAGAGAAAATGGAACCTCCTGTAGTTAAGAAGCAGGGAGGACGGAGGGAACGTAGGAGCTGAGTATCTGGTGGGTCTGTAAAATCTGGTGATATCCAGGTCCTACCTCCGTGCCCAAACTCGGGCCTCAGGACAAGAGGAGATCTGGGGTTTCCCTCTGTCTCTGTGCCCAAACTCGGGCCTCAGGACAAGAGGAGTTCAGGGGTTTCCCTCTGTCTCTGTGCCCAAACTCAGGACAAGAGGAGATCGGGGGTTTCCCCTCTGCCTCTGTGCCAAAACTCGGGCCTCAGGACAAGAGGAGATCAGGGGTTTCCCTCTGTCTCTGTGCCAAAACTCGGGCCTCAGGACGAGAGGAGATCAGGTGTTTCCCTCTCTCTCTCTGCACTCAGACTCAGGCCTCATAACGAGAGGAGATCAGGTGTTGGGTGTTTCCCTTTCTCTATCCGAGCTACTAGTCTTTCAACATCCAGGCCTACTTCAAGCCAATTAGTCCACCAGGTGGTTTGAGATTGCAACAGTTAAAACAGCGCTGAAAGCCGTTTTATACAGAACTTTTTAACACCTGTTTCAACACAACTGTTGAAACCCTGGCCGAAGGCAAGTTGTGCCAAAATGCATTGGTGATAGAAACTTTGAATTAAAGGCTTTTTAACTTCTTCACAAAAAGCAGCAGAGCCTTGTTTTTTTAGATCTTTCTTTCCAACACCAGAAAGGTCATGTTGCATATGAACTGGGTTTCCAGAGTTTGATTTTTTTAAAGATCTGTAAGGTGAAAGTTGTTTGACACTAAACCACTATATTGGGATCGTTTTTTCCTGTCCTTTCTTGCTCTGTGTCATGTGGTTGCTGTTGCTACCTCTAGTAAATTACCTGTTTTAGAGATTTTTCCAGCATTTTTGTGTGTGTGTGTGTTTGAGTGTGTGTGTGAGATTGTCTGCTGTGATAAGGAATAATCTATGATCTCATTACAAAACAAAACTGCAAGGGCTGTGGATTGATTTTAAAAACGATCACTTTTAATATTGTGATTAAAGGAAATTGAGAGTAATGAGGCCTTTGTTCCAGCCCAGCGCTAGCCTAGTGGAAAACTGGTGACACTGATGGAGAAACCTCATTAGCGAATGGTTTCGCTCTTCTGTTTGGTTGACATGTTTAAGCTCTGTTTGTCCTTCCAAGCTGCTGTCTGTCCACCTATCCGGTCCTCACGCAACACCTTTGAGCCATTTTGGGCAAAATAGACTCAGCAAACAGCAGTGACACTGACGACTCCACTGAGGTTTGACACATTTCTCAGCAGGCTTTTTATATGCATGGATGTCAGCCCGGGTTCTGATTGGGTAAGTATAATCGGGCCCATATTCTGATTGGGTGTGTGACATCAGGCCTTGGTTCTGATTGGGTGAGTATTATTGGGCCCACGTTCTGATTATATGAGTATCATCAGGCCCAGGTTCTGATTGGGTGAGTATCATCAGGCCGGGTTCTGATTGGGTGATTATTATTGGGCCCATGTTCTGATTATATGAGTATCATCAGGCCCAGGTTCTGAGTGGGTGAGTATCATCGGGCCCAGGTTCTGATTGGGGGAGTATCATCGGCCCAGGTTCTGATTGGGTGAGTATCATTGGGCCCAATTTCTAATTAGGTGACATTGGAAAAGTAGGAGTCTGAGCTTGATTTGGGTTCTCCAAAAACAGGAAAAGGAAATGATTTTGAGGGAAAGGAAATGAACACATCACCACAAGTTCTATTATGTACATCTTGGCAACAAAATGAGTAATAAATCTTTGAAAGAGTCATGTTTTAATTGTACTGTACAAGGAACAGAGGGATGAAAGAAATCGTGTCAAATGTCAGAAACTTTTTAGCTGATTCCTTTGTGAATGTGCCAAGTGCGTTTCTTTGAAAATACAGACACATCTTTGATATAAAGACTGTCTTGCCCAAAACACTCAGACACAGGAGACAACATTAACACAGGCAGGGAAGGGGAGGGCAGTCCCTCCAGAGTAATGTGTGAACTGTACCGCTAACTGTATTGTAATGTGCTAACTGTACCTTAATACACTAACTGTAACATAATACGCTAACTGCGATATTATGATCATGAGAATACTTATCATAATATGCTAATTGTACCGCAATACGCTAACTGTACTGCTATCTGAACTCGCCTCTCGGTCTCAGACACACGTGCACATGTTACTCAAGTTTTTATTTTTCCACTTCAATTTGGTAAGCCCAATCACATACACAGCTTACTGCCTCACATACTCACGTCTGAAACACACACACACACAGACACAGCTCACTGCTTCACGCGCACACACTCACACATAGCTGACTGCCTCACACATTCGCATCTGAAACACACACACACACACAGAGAGACTGCCTCATAGACTCGCGTCTGAAACACACATACACACACACAAACGGCTCACTGCATCTCTGCACTCTGTGCACCTGCTGAGCTCCAGTGTGATACAGGGGAACCGATCGGGGGGCCAGGGAATGTGACCGAACGGAGCCCCAATCCGTTCCAGCGTGATCTCTGTCTCTGCATGAAAAGGCTTGCTTTTCCAGCCACACAAGAGTACAAGAGAGCGAGGGAGGAGGAAGGAGGAGGGAAGGAGCGAGAGAAGAGAGAGAGGGAGATGAATGGCTCTTTCAATTCTTCTCTTCTCTTCAGGATCTGACCGCTATGGTCAGCAGATGGATGAGGTCTTTACAAACAACCCAAAAGGGGGCGACCAAAGCCCCCCCACCCCAGGGGGAGGCGATGACCTCATCGGGTTACAACATCTGCCCCCACCCCCCCCACCCCAAAGGTTCTAATTCACCTCCTCTTCCCTTACCCGCATGGATTCAGTCTGGGAAAATAACATAAACGTGAACCAACACAGAAATATATGTGATGGTATACAAATGACACCACAGAGTTCTAGGTACACAGACACATAACAGCCATGGGAGGAGTGAGCCTGATGTTATTCAGTCTGAGCATCTAGCTGTGGTGACTGGTGTTTGTCCATCAACACCAGGCTGGATGCATGCATTATTCATCATTTTATGAAGATTTGTTTGGCGACATGAAATTCACCCAAGCAGGTCTCAGCATTCTGTGAGAGCCACATAACGCGTAAACCTATTTTTACACGCGGTCGTATTCATGCAGGATTAATGTTCTCTTCCACTCGCTCTTTTTCTTACTTTTTCTGTTCTTTTAAAGCAGACGCAGGCTCAGTGTTTCTGCGTTACGAATGAGCGAGGCAGGGGGGCCCCCACAAAAGGCCCCTCAAAACAGGCAATAAGTATCTTCTCCTGTTCTAGGACTTTGTTCATTAGCACCTTGTAACATTGTCAACTTCATTTCAATTTTCTTTTTGTAGCAGCTCGGGGCTGTGTGGAGCAGCTTTGGACAGTGTGGAGCAGCCAGGGGCCGCGTGGAGCAGCCAGGGGCCGCGTGCAGCACTGAGACTGCAGTGGCTTACTAGACTGATTGGTCTCTGATAGAGCATCTGGATCACTCTGTTCACTGTTCTGGCCTAGGTTTCCTGCAATGTGATTGGTGGCCGCAGATATCTGAGGGAGGATTTGGTTGGCTGGGGCAGTTTATCATTTCATGCACCCACTGTACTGTGGGATTGGTCAGAAGCAGTAACTGACCATTGGTCTATTGGCAAAGCACATCCCTGGAATGTGGGCAGAGTTATGTGACATCAGAGTGAGAATACAAACTAGTCAGGCTCATAGTCCTGCTTATTCTTGTAGTTATCCTGGTTCTTTGCTCTTGCTGGTCATGGAAGTCGCTTTGGACAGAAACATTTGCTAAATTAATAAATTTTCAGGTGAGATGTTTCGTGGCTGGGAAGTTCAGAGAAAGGTGTCACAGGTTTGACCCCTGCTAGATAAGCGCTTTCCGGACTGGACTCAGTCAACATGCAAAGATATCATTTATGGTGCAAGAGGGAAGAGCAACCTTAACCAAGACCTTCGCCATGAGAGGAGTCTGCCTCATGTTGCTGTCGTAGGTCAGATCACACAAACCCTTTCATCTGTTAGGGGTTGCTGTGGTTATTGTCAGTGCTTATCCCTTTCTGGGTTAAGTGGAATTTATGGGTCACGCGAGCATGTTACATTGTAGGCCAGCAGCCCAGTCTGTCTGTGCTGTGAGTGTGTAGTGTAGCTCAGTCTGTCTGTGAGTGTGTAGTGTAGCCCAGTCTGTCCTAATGTATGTAGTGCTAATGTGAAAGTCAACCATTCAGTGTCTCCAGCATGAACTGGTCTAAAGAGTAAGTGTGATTTTTGTATGCTCGGGTCATATATAAATATATTTATATTTATCAACAGTTTATGAATGTTTTCCTCTACCCCTGGCTTAGATTTCCGATTTGTACTTGCACAATGCCAGTGGTTTCATGCACATAAAATGGCACACATATACAGCTCTCAGACAACAGGTGGATTTGTGAGGTCCCTTGGCAGATTTAGGGTGCAGTTATACCCACACAGTGGTGGTACAGAGTGGGTTTTTGATACCGGCTGATTCTAAAATGACATCACTTTTACACAGAAGTGAGAAACATTTGGGTGAATGATGGCAAAACATTATTGAGTCATGACAGTGAGACGATAGCACTTCAGTAAAATAAACACTAATAAATCTCTTATTGATTGCATACTGCATCAATAACTCTCCAGGGAGTGTGCTAACGTGCCAAAACCCGAGCGCGAGCATGTTCTTTACCTGACAGGGGAGGTGGTTTAAAAAGACACCTTTCCCCTGGGGGCAGAAGCTTCCATGAAATACTGTGTGTCTGTGTGTGTGTGTGAGTGTCTGTGTGTGTGAGTGGGTGTGAGTAGATGTGTGTGTGTGAGTGGGTGTGAGTAGATGTGTGTGTGTCTGTGTGCGTGTGTGTGTGTGTGTGTGTGTGTGTGAGAGAGAGAGAGAGAGAGAGAGAGAGAGAGAGAGAGAGAGAGAGAGAGAGAGAGAGAGAGAGAGAGAGAGAGAGAGAGAGAGAGAGAGAGAGAGAGAGAGAGAGAGAGAGAGAGAGAGAGAGAGAGAGAGAGAGAGAGAGAGAGAGAGAGAGAGAGAGAGAGAGAGAGAGAGAGAAATAGGGTGCATCATTTTCTCTGTCACCTGGAGCACAGGTATAGATCATTCCGGCATTTTTGGAAACTGCTGTAGCTAAATCATCAAAAGTCAATCTCGTATGGGACATGAAAGCCTAATGTCGTAATGCATCGGTCTTCTTGAATTTCCCCGCCTTAAGACATGAACTTCGGCACCTTGCTCACATATATGACGATAAGGACATGGTGAAGAAAATAGGAACCCATTTAAAGAAGAGAACTGCATTTAAACATGCTGCTTAAATGCGCATTTAAATGCGCATTTAAACGTGCTGCTTCTTTCTAAGGTTTTAAGATATAAACAGAGGTACACAATGAGGGCCAATCTGTTTCAGGGTTTCATGTTTCTGCTCTTAATTATTTTTCAGCCCAATAATTTATTTGATTTGACATTTTTTTATATAAATTCAGGAGCTGTACACTGCACGTGTGTCCCTGTTTGAAGTGTTTTACCCCGGTTTGCTATAGGAGGGAACCTACATTGGTTTATAATAATAATAATAATAATAATAGTAATAATACATTTTATTTGTAATGCACTTTTCATTAAAAGTACATTTCAAAGTGCTATACATACATTTATACAGCTGTTAATAAAATTAAGCCAGTTTAGTTGGTTTGGAAAAAAACTAGAATACACACCAGCCCTCCAGGAACATGCGCTCCATATAATAATAATGATCATGATAATAATAAATGATGCTTTAAGCACTTCTTATGAGCCCATAGACACTATGACTGGGAGTTCACGGCGGCAGAACACAGTTGGTCTCGTCCTGTCAGGGGTAGGGTGGGTTTGAAATGGACAAGGCCCCTCAGATTACTGCTATTTTAGCTCCTACCAATGACACACCCACAGCCTACCAGCTGTCATCAGTGAGAGATACGCCTCTCCTCCAATCAGCACTAACTCTCCTGTAGTACTGTGTGTGGCCTGTAGGGTGTAAAATAGTCGCTGGCTCTCCTGTAGGACTGTGTATAGCCTGTAGGGTGTAAAATAGTCACTGGCTCTCTTCTGTAGTACTGTGTGTGGCCTGTAGGGTGTAAAATAGTCACTGTCTCTCTTGTAGTACTACTGTGTGTGGCCTGTAGGGTGTAAAATAGTTACTGGCTCTCCTGTAGAATTGTGTGTGGCCTGTAGGGTTTCAAACAGTCTCTGGCGTTTCAGTTGTAGAGCTCCTCGCATGTGTGTGTGGCAGGCATAGCAGTAGCATAGCAGTGACTCGAGAGACACTGCAGACAAAAAGAAGAAAGTGGAAAAAAGGAATTTCAAGCAACTTTGTCTTGTACACAGGTTGCATATACCACTGATTAATAAGCTTTGGGTTGATGGGGTCAAATCTCTCGCAATCCTGCTGTAAATTAGTTTAATAAGGTTTCTTGGAAAATGTTTATCTCTGTTTTTGACAGAAAGATAAGGGTTTTGAAGTCAAAGAAAAATACGTTTGCTAAAAGGAGATAAACGTGATAAACATGTTAAAACCACGGCACAGAAAACAGACACACTGAACCCATCTAGGACCCGTCATATTCCCCAGGAGTCCCAGGAGTCCCAGGGGTGCAGCTCACATTTACAAGTCCTCGTTAAACCCATTCAGCTCCTCCAGGGTCCAAAGCACACAAAGGAAGAGTGTTGCAATGAGCACATACACACTTACAGCCGGGAACGCACAAAAGCGGCTTTTCAGCCCTTCCTGACGAACCTGCTGAACGTCTCTGCTGGAGATGAACTGAGATACAGTACACCGCCTGTGTAGCAACTGTGCAAACCGTAGCCGTTCGGGTATTCTTTTAAGTGGAGAGATTACATTATGAGCGCAATCTACAAAGCAATGAGCCCCCATACCGCAGAGCCATGCATGTAAGCCCACTCCGTTTCAACCTCCTGACCAGAAATTGACTTTACTTATTTTATTTAATATTTCTTTTTTTTATTAAATACTAACTGCCGTCGTTTTTAAGGACGCGAAACTACACATGGTCGTCTGGACGGATAAATATCTTGCCATTCAAAGAACTGTGTGACGTGTGTGACGTGGCTCATAATTTCCCATATCACAGACGCACTGTCGAAATATGTAGGCTTTTTTACTGTGTAAAAAAAGGAGCCGCGGGGACAGTCGTCATCCGGAAATCTGTCCTCGCGAGGTACGCGCCACGCGTGTCTTACCAGTGCCCTGGAATTAAATAATGACAGAAAAAGACTCTCACCGCTAATAAGGACGGGAGAAAGCGAACTTGAATTCATTTTTTTTGCACAAATGCAATGAAGTGGACTTTTATCGCCCTGCCGGCACGCGATGGACCATCAATATTTGATGAACCGGCGCATTACCAAACTCATCTATTCTGGAGCTTTTCCGGCACTAATGCTCGGGAGATTACAGATTTATCTCCCAAGACAGATGTGGCGTTCCATCCCTAGAGCAGTTTTTAACTATTATTACTGTACTTTTTCTTGACTTTGAAAGAATTCCACTTAAACGGCCGCCTGGTTTCCCAGCTGCACATTATGATTTAATGGCAGAGAAAGCAGATTGCGTTTATGTTTCTCTTTGCTGACTGCAACGGGGCTGAGGCGCGCAGCGGGTTATCATTGTAGGGACGTGGCACTCCGTGTAAACACAGAGGGTCTGACCGTGGTACCCCTACTCCGAGGGGGCTGTTCCGTTGACTTGCTGATAAATGGTCATTTTAACACAAACACGGGACTGGAATGTGTACCAGGCAAGCAAAGCTCCTGTTAGTTTAACATTTTCAGCGTCTTTGGTACTCAGTAGCGTGTCAGGTACACAGTATTATTTCCAGAACGCCACATTTCCTCATTTGAATCTACTGACACTTGGCCTGCTGTTTTTTCTACAGAGGATCAATACAAAAAGAATCTTAAAGGAAAGCATGCAAAAAAAAATTAATCGGCCACAGTCTCTTGTTTGCAAGAGGTAGAGTTATGGATGTGATGGAGCACGCCCAGGTGTATTCACTGCGCCGCTCCTATGATACACATCCGTAAGGACTGGAACCAGTCGTGGTTACGGGCCGGGGGGGTGCCGTATCGCAGGGCGGCGTTCTCACAAGGGAAACGCCAGTGCGCACACAAAGGCCGAGCTCCCACGCTGCCGAGCTCGTTTCCCGCTCCCCGTCGGATGTGGGAAACTGTTCATTTCCGCTGGAAGGAAACCCATCCTGACAAGGCCCTGAACTGCAGTAGGGCTGATGTAATCCCACCAGGGCATGCCCACGTGCTGCTGCCGCGTTAATCACCCTGCAGGGTCATGAAACTCAATCTCTTCCCTTAGGTCTTGTTACTAGCGTTTTATGTTACTTTTGACAGATTTACTTTCAAATTTGGTCCCATGGTAATTTTATATTGTTTTTCTGAATGTTCATATAAACCTAGACAGAGACCTGTCTGTCAAACTCTTATTGTGTATAAAGAGAGACAATGGTCTAGATCAAGATTGGCCAAACCTGGTCCTGGAGGGCTGCAGGAGCCCCAAACCTGGTCCTGGAGAGCTGCAGGAGCCCCAAACCTGGTCCTGGAGTGCTGCAGGAGCCCCAAACCTGGTCCTGGAGTGCTGCAGGAGCCCCAAACCTGGTCCTGGAGTGCTGCAGGAGCCCCAAACCTGGTCCTGGAGTGCTGCAGGAGCCCCAAACCTGGTCCTGGAGTGCTGCAGAGCCCCAAACCTGGTCCTGGAGAGCTGCAGGAGCCCCAAACCTGGTCCTGGAGAGCTGCAGGAGCCCCAAACCTGGTCCTGGAGGGCCACGGGGTCCCCAACTCATGTCCTGGAGAGCCACAGGGTGTGCTTGTTTTTATTATTACTCAGAACTTAATTGGTCAGTTAAAGCAGGTGATTACACAGTTAACTCACCTTTATTGGGTCTGAACTGATTGCTGATTTTAGGGTGAAATCAGAAAACAGCTGCAGGCCCTTGCTCTTGCATTTGTACGTACATGTATGTATCCTGCCTGAAGTGCAAAGCTTATCTGTTCCCAGTCATAAATAATGCCAGCAGACAATGAAATATGCTGGAAATGGGAACCCAAAGACATTTTCCGTTGGCAGCACCCAGTATTGTAAAACAGGAATGTTTCTCAGGCAAGATGTTGTTCTGCTGAAAACCCATTGAACCCTGTTATTTCAGTTCAATTAGTTGCTTTTTATGGAGTTAAAATGTATAACAGAGATGAATGCCTGAAACACAGGAACCGCGCAGCATTCAATACACCGATGTATGAGCTGCTTTATCCAGTTCCTTTACTGTCTGCTGTGCACAGACAATGACTGCTCTCTGTGTGTGCAAAAACTACAAGAACAAGAACTGCTGTCTGTGTGCAACAACTACAAGAACAATGGCTGCTCTCTGTGTGTGCAAAAACTACAAGAACAAGAGCTGCTGTCTGTGTGTGCAAAAGCTACAAGAACAAGAGCTGCTGTCTGTGTGCAAAAACTACAAGAACAATGGCTGCTCTCTGTGTGTGCAAAAACTACAAGAACAAGAGGTGCTGTCTATGGCCGTGTCCGAAACCACTCCCTATTCCCTATTTAGTACACTACTTTGTGTGGACGCCATTTTGTAGAGTGCGACGAATTCTAAAATGTGAATTTCGTTCACTAAATAGGAACGAGAAAATACCCACAATTCACCGTGATTTGTAGTGTACATCGACTGTACCCTACTTTACCCTAGAATTGATCCCATCTACCACAATGCAATGCGGTCGTGACATACCGAAGGAGAGAAGGGAAAGAATGGCGACAGAAAGAAATACAGCGACGTTACTTACATTTATTTACATTTACACAAAATTTTGCCCGTCTTTGAAACTCAAAACTTTAGCACATTTAAACCTGCCGCCATGAGTGCTCGGTTTGTTTATGATACTGAGCACATCCGCTTGCGTCACCTGAATATCCGGCACTTTTTTTAACGCAAATTACGTTCAGTTGTAGTCTCCGAAAACATTACTTTCGTTCTCTAAATAGTACACTATATAGTATATACTATATAGGGAATAGGGAATAGGGAACGAGTGAGCGGTTTCGGACACGGCCTATGTGTGAAATCTACAAGAATCAGAGCTCCTGTCTGTGTGCGAAAACTACAAGAACAATGGCTGCTCTCTGTGTGTGAAAAAACTACCAGAACAAGAGCTGCTGTCTGTGTGTGCGAAAACTACAAGAACAATGACTGCTGTCTGCGAAAACTACAAGAATCAGAGCTGCTGTCTGTGTGTGCAAAAACTACAAGAACAATGACTGCGGTCTGTGTGGGCGAAAACTACAAGGACAATGGCTGCTCTCTGTGTGTGCGAAAACGACAAGAATCAGAGCTGTTCTGTGCGAAAACTACAAGAACAAGAGCTGCTGTCTCTGCGTGCGAAAACCACAAGAAGAGAAAACATCCTGCATATCAAGTAACTCTTGGATAGAGTATCTGTTTCCACACACTGAGGAGGCTGGACTGAACACAACGAGCCTTGCTGCTGGCTTGGGCAATATGGAGAAGCCATCACTTCGGTCAGCTGCACCTCAACGAGCCAATGGGGAGTTTGGAGCTTCACCTTCGAAACAAGGAGCGTTATGTGCCCTTCCCTCAGGGCCTGACGTTAACCTGCACCATTTCAAGTGCAGCAGACAGCAACATGCTTAGAGAGAATGACGCGTGATATTTCAAAATAAACGTGTGTCAAACTTCCACAGCACGTGGATATGATGAATAACATGTATACATTTCACAGAGATGGGACAGGTATGTAATGTTCGTTCACACAGGCGAGTATATAATGTCCATTCACACAAACGGGTACGTAATGTCCATTCACACAAATGGGTACGTAATGTACATTCACACAAACGGGTACGTAATGTCCATTCACAGAGGTAGGTACATAATGTCCGATCACACAGAGGTGGGTACATAATGTCCGATCACACAGAGGTAGGTACGTAATGTACGATCACACAGGCGGGTATGTAATGTCCATTCACAGAGGTAGGTACATAATGTCCGATCACACAGAGGTGGGTACATAATGTCCGATCACACAGAGGTGGGTACATAATGTCCGATCATACAGACAGGTACGTAATGTCCGATTACACAGGTGGGTAAATAATGTCTGATCACACATGTGGGTATGTAATGTCCAATTGTAACGGAGTTGGTTCTGCCCGCAGCGAGTTTCGAATCGATGGATCTCGACGCGACAAAAGAGCGATTTAGCTCACTGAGCTAAAGACTCATGTCCCTAATTCCGGAAACTAATCACACTCTTATCCATGTCACTTTCTGTAGCGGACGCTCACGTACCAGACATCATCCGCTACACGATCATACAGACAGGTACGTAATGTCCATTCACACAGGCGGGTACGTAATGTCCATTCACACAGGCGGGTACGTAATGTCCATTCACACAGGTAGGTACATTATTAAACACCATCTTCTGAATTGAAAGTGAGTCCACACGGATGAACGAGTTCGCTTTTTGGGCAATATAATTCGTCATTACAGACTGCCTCGGCATCGGAATCAGCGTCGGACATTTTATTTTATTACAAATTTTATAAGGGACTGCAAACGGAGATTTATGCCGTTTAGCTAGCTGGCTAATAACAGCTGGGAAATTGCACGTGCGCAATCATGTTGTAAACAAAAACAAAATGCAAGAACAGCCAAAGAGGTGGTGGGATTAAATGACATTAGCAGACACCCCATGTCCAGTATTATATTATTTAATATGGGTTATTCAGACATTTTAGTAGGGTAAGGTTTGACTTTTTTTTTTCCCCTCATGAAAATAGCTTTTGCCACGTGATGCCACATCACAGTATTACGTTAAGTTTATGGTAGTAATATTTCATATTTTAATATCGTGGTATACCTTCATACCGGTATACCGTCACACCGCTACCTCGAACCCAAGCTCTTAATTCCATCAATTCCCTCAGAAAGTGGAATTTGTTTCAGGGTCAGGGAATCATTTCAATTTTTTACCCCTGCAATTTTTTAAATCTGCTTTGTTTTCCAGTTGTGCATCAGTGAGCACACTGCGATGGTGCCTATTGTGTGTGTGAGGGTGTATGTGTGTGAGTGAGGACTCATTGACGTATGTGTAGTTAACCTGGATCACTTCTGCCAACATTGTAGTTATATCTGATGGTACCACCCCCAATCAATCGAGTCCTCACTCACACACATACACCCTCACACACACAATAGGCACCATCGCAGTGTGCTCACTGATGCACACAGATTTGATAAAACACAGGAAGTTAGTCAGGTGCTGTCCGCTCCAGTGGCGAGCTGGCGCTTTGTTGAAAGGGCAGAATAAACATGAGTCATTTCTTAGGAAAGGAACATGGGAAACGCATTGCATTGTCGGAACAAAGCCCCGGTGCCAGCCCACATGTCCACACAGCACGGTCACAGTGCGGTCACACAGTACAGTCCATACAGCACGGTCACAGTGCGGTCACACAGTACAGTCCATACAGCACGGTCACACAGTACAGTCCATACAGCACGGTCACACAGTACAGTCCATACAGCACGGTCACAGTGCGGTCACACAGTACAGTCCATACAGCACGGTCACACAGTACAGTCCATACAGCACGGTCACAGTGCGGTCACACAGTACAGTCCATACAGCACGGTCAAACAGTACAGTCCATACAGCACGGTCACAGTGCGGTCACACAGTACAGTCCATACAGCACGGTCACAGTGCGGTCACACAGTACAGTCCATACAGCACGGTCACACAGTACAGTCCATACAGCACGGTCACAGTGCGGTCACACAGTACAGTCCATACAGCACGGTCACACAGCATAGTCACACAGTACAGTCCATACAGTACACACAGCACGGTGCTTTTTAACAAACTGTAATCTCGCCTTTCTGTTCTTCAGTCTTATCAGTGGTTTGAATCTTGTAGTGTACCCTCTGTAGTCCTGCTGGTGTAGTCTTCTACATATGGTAGACTTTGACACATCTTCATCTGCATCCAGGAGAGTGTTTTTGATCTGTTGGGCCATTGTCAGGGGGGTTTTCTTCACCATAGAGAGTTCACCGAATTCTCCGGTCATCCACTACAGTGGGCTTCCTCGGTCTACCAGGTCGTTTGACATAATTGAGTTCACCAGTTGTTTTTTTTCTTGTTAATGATGAACTGTTGACTTGGGCATGCCCAGGGTTTTTGCAATGTTCCTGATTGATTGATTTTTATTTCTGAGCCTTATGATGGCCAGCTTAATTTGCATCGACACTGCTGTCTTTGTGAACAGGCAAGGCACGCAACTGCCTGGGGCCCCCAGGCCGTTAGGGGGCCCCCGAGGGCTGACAAACTTTACCCCACAGCAATGTCCTTTTTTTTTGTGCCTAGGGCCCCACCAGACTCGAGCAACGCCCCTGCTTCCTCATGTTGTCACACCCCAACAACAATCTCCAAAGGCAATTGCAAAGTCTAGAATCAAGACTAGACATCAACAGCTCTCTTCTGCATTCACTAACGACACAAATGAATACACCTGCCTAACAAAACACATCTGTGAAGCTAATTCAACAAATACTTGTAGTACCTTAAACTGGGGGGACCATGTACAAAAGGTGCCGTCATTTCTAAACGGTTCATCCGATATGGATGAAAATACCCTCAAATTAAAGCTGACAGTCTGCACTTCAACCTCATTGTATTGTATCCTCAAACTGTGTCACTGTCCAATGCATTATGGTGCTCACTGTATATACATGGAAGTCATTCATTGCCTCTCCACTGTGTATCTGGGCCCGTATTCACAAAGCATTTTAAGGGTAAAAGTTGGTCGTAACTCCGCAATTTAGGAGCAACTCCGAAAAATAATGGGCGTGTCACTCATAAATGTAAGACTCCTAAATTTTGGGGATAACAGTATTTCACAAAGGGTTTGAGAGCTAAAAACAGCTCCTAAGTCCAGGAGAAGTTAGAAGCAGCCAAGAGGACTTTTAAGTCGCTAAAGACCTACTGACAGCGATCCGAAAATCTGCTGCTGTCGGCAATCGCTGTCGCAAACACGTCAACACTGGAGATATTGAATGATACAGAGCTCATAAAAAGGTACCACCTCAATCGCGAGGGTATTATATATATAATATTATATATATTATATATAGATACCCGCTGATTGTTTACGAGATGCAGACATGTAACCAATTGACTAGTCAGTATTCTTGGTTTCATGTTAAATCAGTGACATGTAGCCTACATTTGTATTTTAGAATCTTTATTAGAATATAATAGGGGTGCATCGGATCATTTTTCGTATCAGCAAAAAAAAAAATAACGGGGACCAAAGGCGCGTTTCCACCAAAAATTACCAGGAACGATTCTCAAGGAATTGAATGAATGATAATTTCAGTTTTTCAATTTAAGTTATTTCACTAAATCTTTATTCGAAAATTTCACAAAATACATTTTTAGATTCAGTACGCCTTAGGCGATTTAACTATCGTGGTCTTATGCCTGAATTAATTTAATAAAAAAATAAAAGATCGCTAATGTTTAAATTTTATTTAATTCGGTCGCATTTCTAAAAACCTGCCTCCCAGAAAGGCATTTAGTATGAAAAACAAAGCAAACCAAAACATACATGGTTGTCTATCTCTTCACTGTAACTCTGCATCGAGATTTAGGGAATTGTTACTTTAAAACGTAACAGCGGCAGAAAAACTGTATTTCTCTATGATGGTTCAATTTAGCTATTAATCCGCGGATCATATCGTGCGAACCGTGGGGGTTGATCCGTACGGATCACGGATCAACTGCGATCTGTTACACCACTAGAATACAGGAACAGGTAGGCCTACATACCCATTTACAGTAGCTAGCATATCATTTATTTGCTAGGTTGAAATTGCGGGCAGAGACCCATCCCCTATATCAGCCAATCGCTGTGGGCATTCTGAGTAAGCTCGTTCATGAGAAACAACGTCATCCATAGCAACGACGTTAACCCCGCCCTCACTCTTAGCTTGAAAATTCTAGGAATTCCTTAGTATGAGTTTGTCTTTGCAGCTTTGTGAATAGGTTTTAAGGTGGGACTCCTAACTAAAAGGTTTTAGTGCGATTTAGAAATACTCCTAGTGGTAAGATAAAATGCTTTGTGAATACGGGCCCTGATGTGTAGTTAGCTTGTACTGGCGTGGGTGCTGCACATTGGTGGTGGTTGAGGTGAGTTTCACCTATTGTTGTAAGTGCTTTGAGTTCCCTGGTAAAAATCGCGATATAAATCAAAAATTCATTCATTCATGCAGCGTGGTCTCACAACACTGGTTACACGGGAGCCCATAACCCTGGCCCTCAAGAGCTACAGGGGCCCCCAATCCTGGCGTGCTGGTTTTCATTGCTACTCAGCACTTGATTGATCAATTAAAGCAGTTGATTACACAGTTAACAACCAGCAGCAGACCCTGTGGCTCTCCAGGGGCCAGGGTTGGGGCCTCTGTATCGTATCGCCGGGGAAGGACTTCCCAGGCGGTTGCCGGGCGGCGGTGTGAGACCGTCATGGTTTCTTTTGTGCCACGCTGTGGGGCCTGCTCACAAAGGGCCCGTGTAAAAGTGTGTTTTGGGAGCACACAGACGAGCTGAATGAGTTTGTTCTGGCGTGAAGGCTCCCTGAGCCCCCCTGCCTGCCGGCTCTGTTCCTCTTTTTGTGCGATGGAGAGGAATCCCAGGAATCCCACTCTCTCCTCTCCCCGTTCCTCCCCTCGCTGGGCTGGGGGGGGGGGGTGGTGACAGCACACGTCAGTCTGTGTCTGTGGATCCATCACAGGCACTGAGGTCCACTGTCAGAAACAAGCTCAGTGTGGAAGCAACTACAATTGTCTCACTGAAGCTGATGAAATTGCGTGGCTTGAAAGCACAATGGTCAACCCATGGGGAGAGACAGCCTGGACAAAAAAAGAATGAAAACAGATTCATTTTGTGCAGCTAATTAAGTTCTTCGCTGACCAATTGTGTATGTCTACATGATACTCAACTTTCCACAAAGTTCAAAAGGCTTCTCTGGTGGGGTCATATTTCTCACGAGGAGCAAGATGCACACTACTGAAGGTAGCATTTGTCTAAATTTGCTTTGATTATTTTTCTCACAGTTGAACGGATTCCCGATCCTGGATAACCACCAGGGCTGTAGACCCAAGCAGACCCTGTGGCTCTCCAGGACCAGGTTCTGTGGACCACTGGTGTAAAGTTTGGTTTGAAATGTGTGAAAT
Source organism: Aldrovandia affinis (assembly GCA_029706075.1). Classification (NCBI taxonomy): domain Eukaryota; kingdom Metazoa; phylum Chordata; class Actinopteri; order Notacanthiformes; family Halosauridae; genus Aldrovandia; species Aldrovandia affinis. The sequence continues at coordinate 237,612 of JAINUG010000052.1, read as the reverse complement.
GCTTGTTTATATATCAATAATTCACACAATATATGAAAATATGTACAGTATATTATCCACCCCAAATCAAAGAATAATTTTACCCATGCACCCATGCAGCTCTGTCCCTCAGAAAATGTTAAATATGTCTCATGTTTAGCACAGATACACTACCCCAAATACACTGCCGAAAAGCACAGATACACTACCCCAAATGAGCTGCCCTAAAGTACAGATACACTACCCCCAAATGCACTGCCCTGAAGCACAGATACACTACCCCAAATACACTGCCCAAAAACACAAATACACTAACCCCAAATGAGCTGCCCTAAAGCACAGATACACTACCCCCAAATGTACTGCCCTAAAGCACAGATACACTACCCCAAATGCACTGCCCTAAAGCACAGATACACTACCCCAAGTGCACTCCCCAATATACTCAACTCAGCTTCTGTTTTTCTTTTGTTCATTTGATAATTAACAGCACATATACCACTAGCACGTCTAACGTCACTGTAAAAGTACACGCATTAAATATCCCAAAGGATTACATAAGAAAGTCAAGGGCTGGTGCCGGCCAGAAGAGGATAGACCACCCCCCCCCCCCCCTCCTTTAGCCTGGTTCCTCCCAAGGTTTCTCCCGATACTCTTGACTGAAGGAGGTTTTCCTGTTTCCTTGCCACTGTTGCCACAGCTTGCATTTTTTTGGGGGAGGGGTTGGCCTGGGTTCTCTTTTGTTTAGTGTTCTGTGACGTTTATGTGTATTTGTAAAGAGCACTATACAAATAAATGTGGTTTTATTTGATTTGATTTGATTTACACCCTTGATTTAGAGGGTGTAATTGGTCACTAAATTGGGAAAAAAACAGGGGAAAAAAATCTAATTATATATACAGTACTGTGCAAAAGTTTTAGGCAGGTGTGAAGAAATGCTGTTAAGTAAGAATGCTTTCAAAAAATATAAATGTTTATTGTTTATTTTTATAAATTTACAAAATGCAAAGTGAGCGAACAGAAGAAAAATCTAAATCAAATCAATATTTGGTGTGACTACCCTTTGCCTTCAAACCAGCATCAATTCTTATAGGTACACTTGCACAAAGTCAGGGATTTTGTAGGATTATAGTCAGGTGTATGATTAACCAATTATACCAAACAGGTGCTAATGATCAGCAATTTCATATGTAGGTTGAAACACAGTCATTAACTGGAAACAGAAACAGCTGTGTAGGAGGCTTAAAACTGGGTGAGGAACAGCCAAACTCTGCTACTAAGGTGAGGTTGTGGAAGACAGTTTCATGTCACAGGTCATACACCATGGCAAGACTGAGCACAGCAACAAGACACAAGGTAGTTATACTGCATCAGCAAGGTTTCTCCCAGGCAAAGATTTCAAAGCAGACTGGGGTTTCAAGATGTGCTGTTCAAGCTCTTGAAGAAGCACAAAGAAACGGGCAACGTTGAGGACCGTGACGCAGTGGTTGGCCAAGGAAACTTAATGCAGCAGATGAAAGACACATCATGCTTACTTCCCTTCAAATCGGAAGATGTCCAGCAGTGCCATCAGCTCAGAACTGGCAGAAACCAGTGGGACCCAGGTACACCCATCTACTGTCCGAGAAGTCTGGCCAGAAGTGGTCTTCATGGAAGAATTGCGGCAGCAAAAAGCCATACTCCGACGTGGAAACAAAGCTAAGTGACTCAACTATGCACGAAAACATAGGAACTGGGGTGCAGCAAAATGGCAGCAGGTGCTCTGGACTGATGAGTCAAAATGTGAAAGAAGGCAGTTTGTTCGCGAAAGGGCTGGAGAGCGGTACAATAATGAGTGTCTGCAGGCAACAGTGAAGCATGGTGCAGGTTCCTTGCAAGTTTGGGACTGCATTTCTGCAAATGGAGTTGGGGATTTGGTCAGGATTAATGGTGTCCTCAATGCTGAGAAATACAGGCAGATACTTATCCATCATGCAATACCATCAGGGAGGCGTCTGATTGGCCCCAAATTTATTCTGCAGCAGGACAACGACCCCAAACATACAGCCAATGTCATTCAAAACTATCTTCAGCGTAAAGAAGAAAAAGGAGTCCTGGAAGTGATGGTTTGGCCCCCACAGAGCCCTGATCTCAACATCATCAAGACACGGAAGGATTTGAGGCAGCCTACATCCACAGAAGATCTGTGGTTAGTTCGCCAAGATGTTTGGAACAACCTACCTGTGGAGTTCCTTGAAGAATTTATGCTGTTTTGAAGGCAAAGGGTGGTCACACCAAATATTGATTTGATTTAGATTTCTCTTCTGTTCATTCACTTTGCATTTTGTTAATTGATCAAAATAAACTATTAACACTTCTATTTTTGAAAGCATTCTTACTTTACAGCATTTTTTCACACCTGCCTAAGACTTTTGCACAGTACTGTATATATATGTAACTATACTGTGTTCTAATCTCTAGTATCTCAAAAGGCCTCAACTTAACGATGTTTAGTTCATTGTATTATAACCAAAGTTGCCTCCTGCACTGTACCCGATATATCAGGTATATCTGACCTACGCGTACCTAGCACAGAAATCAAACTCGCGACCGCAGCACAACCGTTCATGTATATGTTGTGCATCATTGATTGGTTGGTTAGCGAATGGAGGCGGAGCTGTTATAATCATAGTTCATAGGTCACAGTTCAGCAAGCTAGTAGCTAACTATATAGATAGCTAGCGTCATTTGTTCGACATGGTATAAAATGAACCAGCTTCAGGAAAGATTGGCTGAAGAAGTTCACAGAGGTATACATTGCCAAGTGCTTGCAACATTGTTGCATTGCGCGAACTGTAAAGATGTCGTACAAGTTATGTAGAGGCCTTCCAGTGTGATAATTTCACGTCCAATTTTCATATACAAACACAGGTCATTTGTGAATCAAAATTATAGGGTTGTAGTTTTTGATTCGCATTTGGACTTTGCAAGCCTGTATTTTATGTGAAATGATGAGGCACAGCTCAAAAAACTTCAGACAAATCAAATCAAAATTCTAGCTCACCTGTAAATGCTGGGTTACTTCAGCAAAACAAAACATTTCCATTAATAACTTCAAAGGTTGCAAGAAATGTTATTAAGTAGCTTTGAATTGAAGTGATTCACCAACCTCAATTTCTTAAAATTCATAAAACTACCTTCGGTTAACACAACATGCTTCTATGGGGAATGTTTTATAGCCATTTCAGTTATGGGGCATGCTGTAGGCTTTGTTTGTAGGCCTATCTGGGTTGGATTTGTATATAAATATGTTTAATAATTGTAAGTTATACCTATGAAAATAACTTTCAGTGCCTTGCCCCATTATAGAATACTCAGTTAATTCACATTTGATTGAAAGCAAAATATTATGTAGAATATGTATGACACCTCCAAGTTATTACATACCAGTGTTAACCATTTGAATCCCCCAAAATATTGTGAAGAAAGTCTCAAACTTGAGTACTGTAACTATGAACTTTGTCCCTATTTCTGTGTGTAACTTATGTATGCCTTAAGGCCTGATCTCTACACCGAAAATAAAAATAATACAAAATAAAAATACAGCATCTTTGGAAATATAGGGCTCCTTATGCAAACTCTGCAGCCTGCATATGCTGGCGGTGAAAGACTTCTGACAACTAATAACTTATCACTTAGTCCTGACAGCAGACCGACTGAACTCCGGTGGCCTTTCCTCCCAGTTCGGCAACGAGCGAGTTAAACGTGACACGGTTGGCTTGCCTTGACAGAGGAGAAATAATGGGCGAGAGCGGCCGCGCTGGGAGGAGGTAGGAGAGAACATTCGACACCTGCCTCCACTGAAGTGTAGACTTTACCGCATCGGACAAAGTCTTCCTGAATCGTGCCATGTATGTTATATTTTTCACTCTAGATTTGTTTTTATCCAGGTGGTGATTGGGATCTGAAGAGAGGAAAATAAAAACCAAAACGAAACATTACTTTTGATATTATTTTACAGCCTGCATCAATTTAGCCCACTGGTTTAAAATAACTCATTTATACTATGGTTCCTTATCAAAAACTAACTTTGCTCTTGATCACGAGCTTGTAGTTCTAAGGATTGCGCGAGGGTTGTTGGAAGTCTCCGCACGGATTGCAGTTGTTTTGGGGTGATGTTTTGCAGAACCAAGTAAACTGAACTCTGTGGCGACAAACACCGTTACCCGGAATGTATCGATAATATCTTGCAGTCTTTTTAAAGTAAATTTCGGGTCTCGTTTTGCCAGCACGTTGAAAGACAAAACCCCAGAGGTGAGTAGTGATTTCCCCTCTTGCAGACTGCAAACTTCACAAGTGCTTCACTGTGTTTACGGAGGAGTGAGGATAAATGTGTTTTACTTTACAACAAACCTGGTTTGCTCGTCTCAAGACTGGTTTCAGCTAATGGAAAACTGTCTTTCATGTTGCAGTTCTATGGGCAGTGTAAAATGTGGAATTGTGGTACGAGGTCCCTCACTGAGACGGGGGTCAGTGTTAGCGGACTCCAGTCATAGCCCATCAATGAAATGTTGATATTGTATTGTGTCCGACTGTAGCTTTTTACACTTTTTTGTCTTTAACAATTTAAGTTAACTGGAAGTACAGCATATTATGG